>CM038674.1:498677867-499877867 GCA_021605145.1 Aegilops bicornis
AACAACAACAACAACAACAACAACAACAACAACAACAACAACAACAACAACAACAACAACAACAACAACAACAACAACAACAACAACAACAACAACAACAACAACAACAACAACAACAACAACAACAACAACAACAACAACAACAACAACAACAACAACAACAACAACAACAACAACAACAACAACAACAACAACAACAACAACAACAACAACAACAACAACAACAACAACAACAACAACAACAACAACAACAACAACAACAACAACAACAACAACAACAACAACAACAACAACGACAACGACAACAACAACAACAACAACAACAACAACAACAACAACAACAACAACAACAACAACAACAACAACAACAACAACAACAACAACAACAACGACAACAACGACCACAACGCCGACGACGACGACGACGATGATGACGACGAAGACAACAACAACAACGACGACGACGACAACGACAACAACGACAACGACAACAACCACAACAACAACGACGACAACAACCACAACAACAACAACGACAATTGCACATCGATCTTTTTGAGAAGATATGTCATAATTAACATGTTTCTTCAGCTTTTTAAAATAAGCATTGGTGATTTTCTATGTTGTTATAAACTCATTTCCCCTACAATTGTTACTGATCTAGTTTTAAATATTATAGGATGAACGGAAGTGTTCTTACTTGGAGTGGGTTGATCAAGAGTGGCCATAGTCTTTGAACATGTGCCTAGCAAAGCTCTGGAGCATGTATGAGGAAGAGAACAGAGGTAGGCTTAGTGAAAGTGTTGTCAACGTCAAGAATATTTGAAGATGCGGATAAAAAGAGGAAGGTGGAGAATGAGCTCATGTTTTTAAATCAGACTTTGCTAAGATGGTGTTGGCGAAGGAGGAGGCACTTTCCCTGGCCAAACCAAAACAGATTTTTACTGAACTGAAAGCAGAGGTGGATAAGACGAGCTTGGATGATCTCGATTAGGGAAATGAATATATTGTTCTAATATTGTTCTTACGAAGTTGAACTAGCTATATGTTGTACCTTGCTGTTTTTAGGTAGCTATCGTACTGTGATGTTAAAATATAGGGACAATTCCATGTCTACCCCTAACTGGAACCACTACTCAAATTTGCCCCTAATTTCGATGTGTGCTCAAATTTGCCCCTTTGCCGTTAGTTGCCCTTATAGAAATGCCCTTCTGTGTCGTTACCGTCCGGTCAAACAGCTTTGACCATCTCGAGAAAATAGCAAAAAAAATTAAAAAATCTAAAATTTTGAGGGATTAAAGATACTCAGGTGTGCAAGGTGCATGCAAATTTTCATGCTATTTCGGCATTCTAGGAGCTCGTGGCAAAGGAAAAACAATAAATATGTACAACTGTGAACAGTAAATTCGAAAAAATAGCAAGAACATTCAAAAACATATGAATTTTTTTGGCATCCAAGATGCTCAGGTGCGCAAGATTTGTGCAAAATTCTGTTGTGTTTGGACATTGTAGGAGCTCATGGAGAAAAAACAAAATTTGTCTCGGGATAAAACTTTGAAAAAATACACTATTTTGGTTTTGTTTGTTAGAGCTCCTCGCATGTCATTTGATAACAAAATTTTGCACACACCTTGCGCACCCGAGCATCTTGGATGCCAAAAAAATTCATATATTTTTGAATTTTCTTGCTTTTTTTTAATTTACTTATTAAAATATGTACAGATTTATTGTTTTCCTTTGCCACGAGCTCCTGGTATGTCTATATAGCATGAAAATTTGTATGCACCTTGCGCACCTGAGTATCTTTGGTCCCTCAAAATTTTAGATTTTTTTAAAAAAAATTGCTATTTTTTCGAGATGGTCAAACCTGTTTGACCGGACGGTAACGGCACAAAAGGGCATTTCTATAAGGGCAACTAATGGCAGAGGGGCAAATTTGAGCACACATTGAAATTAGGGGCAAATTTGAGTAGTGGGTTTAGGGGCAGAAATGAATTGTCCCTAAAATATATTTATGTGCCTGATATGAAATTGGCAAACAGCTGTTCGATATGAAATGTGAATTGGCGTAATACTGGAATTATTAATTGTAAACTAATAAACCTGCTAAATGTGTCATGGAACTTTGCAAATGGTTCTAGCAGTAAAAGCGCTTGTGATGGATAGCCCAATGCCACACAGTTTTCTTCATCAAATCGTGTGTGATGTAGTTGATAAAAGCAAACCTTAACCAAGGCAGAGCGTGTGTAATAGTTACAGCTATCACACACGAGCCTATAAATAAACCTGTGTGGGATGTGCATATGAACGGAAACGTTTTCCCTGGATTGACTGTGTGGGATGCACATACGAACGGAAACGTTTTCCCTGTATTGACTGTGTGGGATATACATTCGAACAGAAACGTTTTCCCTGGATTGACTGTGTGGGATGTACATACGAACGGAAACGTTTTCCCTGGATTGACTGTGTGGGATGTACATAAGAACGGAAACGTATTCCTTGGATTGACTGTGTGTGATATACATACGAACAGAAATGTTTTTCTGGGATTCACCATGTGGGATGTACATATGAACAGAAATGATTGGGTTTCGATGCCTCGCCCGGTCGCACACGAGCTCATTTTGCCCCAGCCTGTGTCCCAGGAGGGCCTATCCCCGGCGGTTTCTAGGTCGTGTGGGAAGGACCCCCCTATCACCCACACTCACTTGGCGACGGTTCCAAATGTCATCACGGAAAGGGGTTAAAAACCGTTTGTATAGCACCGACGCATACCAGTGCCATCTCATTCGAGCTTCCCATCGTGCTTCTTGATGGGCAAACCAACAACAGGGTCTCCAACGCCTATATAATTCTTGAAAAAGGAGATGCACTCATGCGTCAGATACCCCTGGACGATGCTCCCATCGGGACGGGACATGTTACGAACGAATCCTTTGATGACCCCATTCACCCTCTCGAACGGCATCATGTTGTGAAGGAATGTCGGCCCGAGGTCGATGATGTCGTCCACGATGGGGACACACAGATGCACCATGATGTCAAAGAACGCGGGCGGGAAGTACATCTGAAGCTCACATAGTATGACAACGATCTCTTCCTGTAGCCTCCGGAGCTGCTTCACACTTATGGACTTTCGAGAGATAACGTCGAAGAAGTTGCAGAGACCAGTAAGCGTGGCACGGACATGCTTCCCCATTATCCCACTAATGGCAACCGGGAGTATCTGCGTCGTCATCACGTGACATTCATGAGACTTCATCCCGCTGAACCTTTTCTTCTTGGGGTCTAGAAATATGCTTATCTTCCCGCAGTAACTGGAACTGACTTTGATTCCCATAAGGCACTTGATGAATTGATCGATCTCCTTCGCACTTAAGGTTAAGCAAGAAGGGGGCAATAATTCTCCTCCTTCTTGTTGACTTTTCTGCCCCTTTCCCCCTCCTCTATCGTTGTCTCCGTCTCCTCCGTCGACTTTTTACGGTGGAGATCTTTCCTGATCTTCAAATCTTCCAAGTCTTTCCTTACCTTAGGCCCATCCTTGGTCTTCTCCGGCATGTTCATCAGTGTGCCTAGCAAGCTCTCGAGGACATTCTTCGTGATATGCATTTGATCAAGGCAATGAGGCTTGTCGTGATTGGGCCAGTACTCCAAGTCCCAGAAAATAGACCTCATTTTCCATACCTTCAGCGGCGGCTCTGGCGCCTTTTTCATCTTTCCCTGCGCGGGGCACTGTTCCCAGTTTCTCAACAGCTCGTCGATTTTGGCGCCGCTCCTCTTACGTAGAGGTCCTCAATGCTCAGCCAACCCACTGAATAGATCTCCATGCTTTCTCCACGGGCCATCCTTCTCGAGCCATCTACGATGCCCCATGTACACGATTTTTCCGGACCCGCCATATTTCATTGACGTAAGCTGCTAAGACGTTGTATCATCCATGCACCTCGTGCATCCGCAGTTTCCGTGGCACACCTGGCCTGAGGTGTACCCATAACCTGGATAGTTGTGCACCGTCGTCATGAGCGCGACTCCCATATGGAAATACTCTCCTTTGCTGGCGTCCCATGTCCATGCCAGTGTTTTCCATAATGTGTCTAGCTCCTCTTACAGAAGCCCCATATATAGGTTAATACTATTTCCCGGTTGTTTCGGCCCTTGAATCAGCATGCTCATGTGTATGTACTTTGTCTTCATGCACTTCCATGGGGGAGGTTGAATGCTCTCCACTGGCTACCATCTACGAGGTGTTTCAGCTTTGGATCATCTCCATCGTCGGGCTTCTTCCTCTTTGTGTGCCAGCGCATGCACTTTGCTTCCTTAGGATCTATGAAATACAGCTGCAGACGGGGAGTGATTGGAAAGTACCATACAACTTTCTGAGGAGCTTTCTTTCCTGCCTTGTTGTATCGAGAAGCATTGCACACTGGACAGCTGGTTTTTTCCGCGTGCGCCCCCCGATAAATAATGCAATCGTTGATGCATGTGTGGTACCTAATGTGCGGCAAATCAAAAGGGCAAACGGTTTTGTTGGCCTCCTCGACACTAGTAGGACACAGGTTCCCCGCGGGAAGAACTTTATTATGTAGATACTTCAAATGCTCATCGAGGCTTTTGTCTGTCCATTTGCTTTTGGCCTTCGTCTTTAGAAGTTCGAGCGTGAAACTCAAGCGGGTCATCTCGGGATCGCAACCGTCATACAATGGAGTCTTTGAGTCTACTTCAAGTTGCGCCAGCTTGGCCTCCTCTCTAGAAGCAGCTCTCTCGCTAGTCGTACTCTTGCGAAGGAGGTCTCGAACATGAGGGTCCTGCATGACTGCACTTAGTAGCGTCGAAGACTGCGGCGTCACCGCCGCCTCTTCTCCGCCATGTCCGGACTCTTCTTTGCCGTGTCCAGAATCTTCTCCACTGCCGTCATTTCCAGACTCTTCCCCGCCGCCATGTCCGCTGCCATCGTCTTCGTGTCGATCGGTCATCTCTTCGTCTAGCCCCGCCGCCATATCGTTATTCCCTGCCATGTGGACGTCCCCATCATCATATTCTTCTTGACTTATCCACCGAGTATAGCCATCCATGAAACCATTCATCAGCAGGTGAGCCTTCAAACTGCCACGATCAAAAGGGTCCAAAAGGACTCCTTCTTTGCATCTTGCACACGGACATCTAATCCTAGTCCGATTATTTGCATACGTGTCCATCATCGCGGATTGCATGTATCGCTCCACGATCCATCCACTCACCTTCATGACCGATTGCACGGTATAACAAGCAAAAGGGTTATAAACAAAATGCATGCATGCTTCAAAGTCATATAAAATTTTGGCATGACCTTGCCTAAAAATAGGACATATCGAGTTTGCTCAAAATTCACCGAAACGGAAATAAATCGACATTTCGGCAAAACATAAGCAACTCGGGGCATGTCCTCGCACAAATCTCTCCATATCCCAAACACACATATTCTCATTTACACACATATTCCCATTCTTGAAATGAACAACTTTTTACACACCTATATATATCTCGAGAGAGACTGATCGAGAGAGCACGGTTCGATGATGAGGCCTATACGAATCGAAAGTGTGGATGGCTAAATAGCTAGCTAGATCTAGTTGTTGGGGAGGAGAGATGACTCTAGCTAACTAATGGAGAGGGAGTTATGGTGGAGGGGGCATTAATGGGGAGAGAAGAGAGGTAGGAGAGGAAAAAAGAGATGAGAGGCCATTTATGGAGGAGAGTTATGGTGGAGGGGGACATTAATGAGGAGAGAAGAGAGGTAGGAGGAAGAGAGAAGAAGAGCAACAATGGTGGAGAGTGGAGAGGGTAAAGTAGGGGGAGAGAGGGCAAAGTGGGGGAGAGGACGGGGAGGGGTGAAAAGGTGGCACAAGCTGCAACTAGCAGTAGTGCTGCTTACCAAAACACACTGCTGCTACGGGACTTAGTAGTAGCACCTTTCCAGGAAAAGCGCTACTACCAAACTGTTAGTAGTAGCGCTGGATTCTGTCGTTGCTACTCCAGCTACTGTCGATGGCCTCGTCTGGTCCCACATAGTAGTAGCGTGTTTTTATTTTCCAGCACTACTGCTATAGAGTTACTAGTAACGCCGCCCAGGAACAGCGCTACTGATAACTAGCAGCAGCAGTTACTATTTTACAGCGCTACTACTAAGCTACTGTGTATAAGCATTTTCCTAGTAGTGGGTTGTTACTACTTACCAAAGCTCGTTTTATAGGTTCTGAGCAGCTCCTCTTTAACTTGTAACGTTCCCTGAAGATGTCCCCAACATCCCGTATTTGGTCTTCTTTGCTCCTCTGCATGTTCGCATTCGTAGTTTTAAAATCTCAACATAGCAAGAAAAATATAGTAATAATCACGCATCTTGTGGGCAACATTAAAGCACTCATCTGCCATGTTAGCACGAGTGATTTTTAATATCCTACTATGTTGCTCTTCAGGTTTGCTAGAACTACGCTGTCGTTTCATTTTGAGTGAATAGAACTGGGGGATCAGCTCCCTGCTATTCTAAAAAACTTTCCATCATTTGCGACACTACTGGTTACAGATGAAGAACCTACACACGCACAACGCAATACAGGAGCGACGCACAATTACAAGATGATATTCTGTTGGAAAATGCAAGCTATAACCATTTACTTTTATCAGAACAATAGCAACCATGAAATTTGAAGGGTAGGTATGAACATAATCGGAACTGCACATGTACTACTAAGAGAATCAATATACACATTGCAGACTAAGGCATAGCCTAGTGGTGGAAAGGGGCTGATGCCTTCCCACCCACCAAGGTTCAAGGCATGATACTTGCAATTTGGGTTTGTTGCACCAATTATACTGTAAGGGGTTCCCTAACAGTCTTTATGTCAAAAAAATCAATATACACATTACCAATCAAGGAGGAGTACGAAGGTCGCGGCGGCGTCTGTGAATCATGGTCGGCAATGGGAGTCAGTTCATTGTCGATGACGGCGGTGCTGTTGCGCTTTGTGTTGGCTTCCGGGAAGCAGATCCGAGGCCATGGAAGATGGCACCAGGGAAGCGGCTCCGTGTACGACAGCGACGGCGGACCGGCTCCAGTGCGGCGTACGGCGTCGTCGATGAGGCAGATGCACTGCAGTGGACGATGCGCCGATGAAGAAGGGGAGGGGCACGAAGGTGCTGCGGTGTCGTGGGGAAGTCTATTTTGTGGTGGGGATAGAAAATGGGGAGTAATGAGTACTTTGGGTGCTGGCCGGAGTGGGGTTGGATGGGTGGGGTGAACGTGAAGTTACCAAAACAGCCCCCGACCAACCAGGATCCGTCGGCCTGTTTGACCAGGGGTATGATGGTAACTTTGCATTGGTCGAATCTGAGTCGCTGGAGATCTCGATGGAGCGGGAGATTTTGCCGCCGACCTGAAAATTTGTAACACTGTGCTACTCCCTACTCCCCGTCTGGCGTGTTAGGTGATTGGGCTGAGCAGCTAGGAGTAATGTACTCCCTCCGTTTTTATTTACTCTGCATATTAGGTTTGACTGAAGCCAGACTTCCTAAAGTTTGACCAAGTTTATAGAAAAAATATAAACATTTACCATAACAAATCTGTATGATGTGAAAGTACATTCAATAATGAATCTAATGGTATTGATTTGTAATTGTATATGTTAATATTTTTGTTTATAAACTTTGTCAGAGTTTAGAAAACTTGACTTTGACCAATGCTAATACGCGGATTTAAATAAAAAAGGAGGTAGTACACATCTATTTTCTTAGTTTGTCGTGGCATTAATTATTTGTTGTAATTATGAAATAAATATAGTAAGCTACTCACTTTGAATGTAATGGTTTATACAATTCAATATTTAGAATCGTTGTTGAATTCCAAGATGAATACCAGGTCTATAGTACTTCAAAATATGCTCAAACTAACATAATCCAACTCAAATGAAAATCTAAATGCATTTCATAGTTATTAATTTCTTGGATGCAACAAAACCAACCATAACTCTACGTGATCCAGTCTAAAGCAATGTTCAGAACACATCCCAGTGTGTTAATTAAATGTAGAGAATTTGTGAAGATGGATCAATGGCGGGAGAGAGATGTGTGTGCTCAACACACAAGATATACTTCTAGTGGAAGAAAGAGATAGAGGACAGGAAAGATTATGTATATGTGGGCGAGAGAGTAGGAGAGAAACCGGGAGAGGGAGAGAGAGAGAGAGAGAGAGAGAGGGAGAGAGAGAGGAAGTGTGCTAGCGAGGGAGACGTGTAATATAAGGAGTGAGATGCATGTGCATCAAGATTTTGTGCATGGGAAGGAGAAGAGACAAAAGGTTTGATGATAGAGCTCAAAAGAACATGGACTAGAGGGGAATCTTGTGGGCCGAGGGATTGATAATTTTTTGCGGGAGGGAGGGAGAGGGGGAGAGAGAGGGGAGAAGGAGTTACTCACCCGTCGTCAGATCATCCTGCTTCCGAATGGCCCCGCTGTCTGGTCGTCGTCTTTGTTCATCCTGATGCCCTCCTTGAAGATCAAGGTGGTGTGCATGTGGGGGTGCAAATAAGCACAAGCGAAAGTGGTCGCTATATAACCTTGGATGGGGATGGATAGTGTGCTCGGGGGGGGGGGGGGGGGCTGTGTGTGTGTGTCAAATATTGAGAGAAATCAAACCTATGGAGAGAATGTGTGTGCATAGTGAGCATGCGAGAGAGGCTAATAGTGCAAGACAAATACATTGTGTGCGTCAATGTTTAAGGAATATAGAGAGTTCGTCTGCGGGATACAAAGAGAGGACTATGGGGAGTGTGTTTGCGAGGCAAAGAGAGATAGCGGGAGATAAATGTGTGTGCTTGGTACATGGTGTGTATGTGACGGAGAGGTACTGTCAGCGTTATGGGGATGGGGGTCCCCAGACTTGCCTGCCTGCGGCCCACGGCGTGGCTAAGCTAGCGGGTTGTACGGCCCATCTTCATTGACAAGGTGTTCAAGACCTTCACGAGGGGCCGAGCCTCACGAGGGGCCGAGCCTCGCGAGGCGGATGACGCAATACTTCCTCAGGAGCGGCCGCGCTCGGTAGGCTCACGAGGAGCAGAGATATCAAGGCGGGGCAAACCTCGCGAGGCTCTCGTGAAATGAGCAGTGACGATCGACGCCAGGCGGGCGCCAGCGTGTGCAGCGTCCTTGTTTCCTCTTTGGTGCTAAGGAGGCAGGCGCATGCGCGGAGTACCGAGGCATCAAGCAATGGTTTCCATATCGATGCAACAAGATCAAAGACCAGCAGGACCGCAAGATGGAGGTCACCATGGAGCCCAAGACGGCGTCACCGCCAGAGCCTTTTGCAGGCGAAGACCACTTTTGTCAGGATAGCTTGTACTAGTTGTTCCCTTTCAAATTTTCCCGCCGTTGTTGGCTCCCTTCCCGCTCAATATTTGGGGAGAGGACTAGGGCCTATATAAGTAGAGATAGCCACCACAGTATGAGGCATCGAGTCCTCACCCACACAAGTGAGACAAGCACAAGAACACCTCAACCTCAGGAGGTTGTTCTTTCCCTTGTACTGTTCATCATCAGCCCAAGAGGCAATCCACCACCACCACACTGGAGTAGGGTATTACACCACAACGGTGGCTCGAACCAGTATAAACCTCGTGTCTTTCTGTGTTGCGAGTTCGTCGAGTTTGTCCGCGAGATCTCAGCGAGCTAGGGCGTAGATTGGTAGGAGGGAAAGAACTTCGCGCGCACCCCAGAGTTCGAACCTTAAGGGTTTTGCCGGAACCCCTGATCCGACATTTGGCGCGCCAGGTAGGGGTGCGCCGAGGCTTCTCTTCCGTCGATCTATGCTCCGCCCGCATGGCCGGCGCACCATCATCGCCTCTGGCGGCCAGCATCGACGATGGGGCCAGGGGGCTCCGAGCCCTGGCCCCCGCCCTGCGGCGGGTACGGTGGCCAACCAAGTTCAAGTCGGAGATGCCGCCGCGCTACGACGGCGCGCGGACCCAACGGGTTCCTGCTAGAATACAAGGAGGCCGTCCTCGAGGCCGGGGGCGACGACAAGGTCATGGCCAACTGGCTCCCCATGGCCCTCGCCGGCGAGCCGCGCGCCTGGCTGCTCAACCTCCCCGGATCCACTGTGGCATCTTGGGAGGAGTTGCGCGACCTCTTCACCTCATGCTACGCGGCACCGGTGCACCACGCGGTCGCGGCCCTGCTAGGAGGCTCTCAGGCACCTCCTTCGAATCGCCACATTAAGTCGTTCCTCCGCCAGGCTGGCGCCGCCTCCAAGCACTCGGGGGCTCCGCCCGGCTGGGCTGCGCCTGAGGCCGACCTCACCTTCAGCTCAGAAGACCACCCCGATTCCACCGCCGGCTCGAGCATGCTTCCAATGCTCTGCACGCCCACCATCTGCCACGTGGCCATCACCAAGACCCTCATCGACGGCGGCGCTGGCCTTAACTTGCTCTTCGTGGAAGCCTTCGGCCTCCTTCATGTGCCGCCCGAGCGGCTCAGCCTCAGCAAGCCTTTCTCAGGGGTTGGTGGCGGTGCTGCCCACTCTCTGGGGCAGATCCGCCTCCCCGTCATCTTCGGCACGCGCGACAACTACCACACCGAGTTGGTCGACTTCGACATCGCCCGCATCAGCCTCCCGTACAACGCCATCCTCGGGTACCCAGCTCTGGCCTAGTTCATGGCAGCGACTCATCCGGCCTATAACCTCATGAAGATGCATGCCTGGAAGCAAAGGTGTCCTCACCATCAAGGGGGACACCAAGGAGGCCGTGACGGCACTCAAGCTTGCCTTCAAGACCGCAGCGGCGGCGCAGCCCGCCGACGCCGGTACCCCCGAGGCCAAGGAGGCCGCGCCTACCAAGAAGAAGCAGTTGTTCACCCAAGACAAGGCAGAAACCAAGCAGGTGACAGTCGACGAGGACGGGTCCTCAGGATCCACCTTCACCATAGGTGCTGGCCTCGATTCCATCCAAGAAGAGGCGTTGGTGAAGTTCTTGCACGCAAACAAGGATATATTCGCGTGGGAGACCAATCAGCTGGTGGGGGTTCCGAGAGAGGTGATTCAGCATCACTTAAGGGTGTGCCCCAACATGCGCCCTGTCAAGCAACGAGCGAGGCGGCAATCCACGGAGAAGCAAGCCTTCATCGTCCAAGAGACCCGCAAGTTGGAGGCCGCGGGTACCATTCGCGAGGTTCAATACCTCACATGGCTGGCGAACCCCATCATAGTACCAAAGAAAGGCGGGAAGGAACGAATGTGCGTTGACTTCACCAGCCTCAACAAGGCGTGCCCGCAAGACCCGTTCCCTCTCCCACGCATCGACCAGATCGTCGACTCCACCGCCGAGTGCGACTTGTTGTGCTTCCTGGATGCGTTCTCAGGGTATCACCAAATCAAAATGGCGATGGAAGATGTAGAGAAGACAGCCTTCCTGGCCCCGTGTGGGGTGTACTGCTACACCTGCATGCCCTTCGGGCTGCGCAACGCAGGCGCGACCTTCCAGCGGCTGATGCACATCGCCTTAGGGCGACAGCTCGGGAGAAACACAGAGGCCTACGTCGACGACATCGTGGTGAAATCTCGGGAGGCGAGGACCCTGATCCAAGACCTGGAAGAGACCTTCGAGAGCCTGCGCCAGGTGAACTTGCGGCTTAACCCGGAGAAGTGTGTGTTCGGTGTTCCTTCCGGCAAGTTGCTAGGATTCCTCGTGTCCCACAGAGGGGTCGAGGCGAATCCGGAGAAGATCAAGGCCATGGAGGACATGAGCTCACCGCAGACCCTCAGAGAAATGCAGAAGCTGGCCGGTCGGGTGACTACATTAGGACGTTTCATCTCCAAACTCGGAGAACGCGCCTTGCCCTTCTTCAAACTGATGAAGAAGAAAGGCCCGTTTGAGTGGACCCCGGAGGCCGACCAAGCCTTCCAAGACCTCAAGAAATACCTAACTAGCCCACCGGTGATGGTGGCGCCACGGCCTCTCGAACCCCTGGTGCTCTACCTGGCTGCTCCCCGTACTCTGCCAGCGCAGCACTGGTGGCGGTTCGGGAGGAGCATCAAGCCAAGGGCACGCTGCGCCAAGCTACAGCTGAAATGATGCAAGATCAGGAAGGCGCCGCGGGAGCTGCAACAGCGTCAACAGAGGACCGAGCTCGGTAGGACGACATCACAGAGACCCCCTGAAAGCGACCAGGCATCAGGAGTTTCACCACCTCAGGAGACGTCCGGGCTCCCGCAAGACACAAGCCTCACCAATGCGCCAGCCCTTGTCGAGCACCCGGTGTATTTTGTCAGCACGGTGTTGCGGGACGCAAGGGCATGATATCCCATGCCTCAGAAGCTCCTGCTCGCACTCTTGGTGGCCTCGCGCAAGCTGCAGCACTACTTCCAGGGCCACCCCATCAAGGTCGTCTCAGCCTACCCATTGGAGAGAGTGCTCAGGAGCCCGAACTCTGCTGGAAGGGTCGCTGAGTGGAACATCGAGCTGCAATCATTCTACCTGGAGTTCAGCACTACTCGGGTCATCAAGGGAGCCGCGCTTGCTGATTTCATGGCGGAATGGACGGATGCACCGGCACTTGAAGTAGGCGAAGACCGGTCCACATCGCCGTGAAGCGAGGCGCCGGACGGCTGGGTCATGTATTTCGACGGTGCCTTCGCGCATCAGGGCGCGGGGGCTGGGGCAGTACTCATCTCGCCCACTCAGGACAAGCTCTACTACGCCGTGCAGCTCTGCTTTCAGTAGGGCGAGAAGGTCTCCAACAACATCGCAGAATACGAGGGCCTCATAGCTGGCCTGAAGGCCGCAGCAGCTCTGGGGGTGAAGCGTCTTGTTGTTAGGGGTGACTCGCAGCTCCTCGTCAACTTCTCCAATAAAGTATATGAGCCGAAGGACATGCACATGGAGGCTTGCCTCGCAGAAGTGCGTAAGATGGAAAAATAGTTCATGGGGTTGGAGGTGCAGCATGTGCCCTGGGGACCAACAAGGAAGCCGATGACATTGCCTAGAGGGCATCCAAGCGGCAGCCCCAGGAGCATGGCGTCTTCGAGGAGCGGCTCTTCAAGCCGTCGGCGGCGCCAGCACTTTCAAGCATAGTTCAGCCTCAGGAGCAGCTCCCGCAACCACCTGCCACAGGAGCCCCAACCTGTGGCCCGACCTCAGGAGCTTGCCTGCTCTTGGCGCTCGAGACCCAGGAGGAATGTTGTACCAAGGAATTCAAGGAGTACCTGATGCAAGGGACGCTTCCGGAGAAGGAAGAGGATGCAGAGCGCGTGGCCCGGCAAGCCACGGCATACTGTATCCAGGACGGTGAGTTGTACAGAAAGCGACCGAACGATGTTTCGCTGCGCTGCATTTCCAGTGACCAAGGAAGGGAGTTGCTGGTTGACATACACGGTGGGGACTGCGGACATCACTCGTCGTCACGGACTCTCGTCGGTAAGGTGTTCCGCAGTGGATTCTACTGGCCCACAGCGCTCAACAACGCAGTCGAGTTAGTGAAGTCCTGTGAAGCTTGCCAGTTCCACGCCAAGCAGATACATCAGCCAGCTCAGGGCCTCCAGACCATACCACTCACGCGGCCGTTCGCAGTCTGGGGGCCGGATATCTTGGGCCCCTTCCCTCGGGCGCCAGGGGCTACCGCTACCTGTACGTCGCCATTGACAAATTCACCAAGTGGGCGGAAGTGGAAGTTGTTCGCACCATCCCAGCCGGTTCCGCAGTCAAGTTCATCAGGGGCATCGTGAGCCATTTTGGAGTTCCCAACCACATCATCACTGATAACGGTTCGCAATTCACCAGTAACCTCTTCAAAACCTACTGTGCTAACCTTGGAACTCAGATTTGCTACGCTTCGGTGGCGCACCCCAGGAGCAACAGTCAGGTCGAACGTGCCAACGCGGAGGTCCTGAGGGGCCTCAAGACCAGGACCTTCAAGAAGAAGCTCGAGGCCTGTGGCAGGGGCTGGTACGACGAGCTCCAGTCCGTGTTGTGGTCCATCCGCACCACCGCCACCAAGCCAACGGGCGAGACCCCATTCTTCCTTGTCTACGGAGCTGAAGCGGTCCTCCCTCACGAGGTCAAGCATCGCTCTGCACGGGTCCTGGCGTTTGATGAAACGCAGCAGGACGCCACGCGGGGGATGGACCTCGTGCTGGGGGAGGAACGACGTTGCGAAGCCGCAGCGAGGGTGGCAAGGTACCAGCAAGCGCTGCGGCAATACCACTGTCGCAACATCCGCTCCAGGCGCCCGAGGCAGGTGACCTCATCCTGAGGCGGGTCCTCTCCAGGGAAGGGTTGCATAAGCTTTCAGCCATGTGGGAGGGCCCGTTCAAGGTCGTCCACATCTCCAGGCCTGGCGTCGTGCACCTGGAGACACAGGACGGGATACCCATCAGAACGCCTGGAACATCCAGCACCTCCGGAAGTTCTACCCATGAAGCAAGGCCCAGAGCCTGTGAAGAAAGGCCCAGAGCCTGTGAAGAATCGCCGCCCGTGACACTCTCACGTAATAATGAGTGGGGTTGTACACGGCCCGGAGTCTCAGGAGCGCCGGCCTCAGGCCCTGGGGCTTCCTCCCACGCCTAGTGGCAGCACTTAGCTCCGCGCCGGTGAGAAGGCTTGAAGACTAGACTAGGTGCCGAACGCGGCTTTTCATTTGCTTTCCGTAGTTGGCTCGCTTTTTCCTTAATCGAAGTTTGCTTCTGGTGTTCCTTGCTGATTCGATTCCCTCGCCTCTTACCGCATTTTCTGACTCTGGTTCGCTCGTGTTCTCTCTCTCGCATATCTCACGAGGGGGCTAGGCAGGTGCCCTCGCGAGCGTGTTTCTTCTCTCTGCTTTCTCGCGAGCCACCCTCGCTCGAGCCTGGAAACTGGCGCATCCCTCCTAGTCTGTGCCCCTCAGGTACCGCGATACAAAGCGCCAGGTCAAGGCTTGGGTGAACGGCAAATCTCCTAGCGAACTCCCTAATGAATTTCTTGCAGTTCCTGAGCAATCGCAGACCACTCGGTTAAGATGGACACAAGGAAATAAACGCCTCGTAAGGAGGAGGGCGCCCCGAATGCACCAGGCTAAGTTATCTTGGCGCACAACGACAAGCGTAGCAAAATGGTTAATAAGTTATGGTTCGATACACGCCCCTCCGGGCCCATGCTGGTTTCATTTCGATGCAGGAAGAAAAAGAGGAACATAACAAAAGCGGCGCTCGCCCCTGCAGCAGCCGACGGAGGCAGGGCCTTGGCGACGTCCTGGGTCTAGTCGGACCCCTCCTCACGCTTCACCGATGCGCGGCGACGAGACAACCCGCTACCGCCTTCGAAGCGGGCACGGCGGCTGGTCAAAGCCGCCGCTGCTGGAACTGTCGCCAAGGGAGGAGCCACCGTAGTCGGACGAGGTGCGGCCGGCGGGCTCGCCCCCCACCTTGTCCCGGCCATCGCCAAGGCCAAGCACCTCCTCGTCGTCGTTCACCTCGGGGCAGCATCCGGTGCGGCGACCGTCTTCCCCGAACACCCTCACGTAGAGGGTCGCGTCGCCATCGAACTTGAAGTGGAGGGTGCACCGCCTGCCCGAGCGGCGCCTTGCAGCGAGCGTCTATAGCTGCGGGCGAGCTATGTTGCCCGCGACGGAGACCTCGACTGCAACCCAAGAAGCCCAGCTGTAGCAACCGTCTGCCTGTAGCCAGAGCCCGCCTGGGCCAGAGGTCGACAGCTCGTCGGCGAAGAAGCGGGGGAGCTGGAGCCAGCTGCCGGCCGGATCCTCCGACCAGACAACAAACTCCGGCAGCACCTCTGACGCATGGAACCGCGGTTGGGGAGGCTGCGCGACCACGGCGCGTCTCCTTTCGTTGACAGGACTACCGCGACCCGAGCGACACCTACCGCACACTACGGCGCCACCCCGAGAGCCGGGGGCCACGGCGGGGGTCGCGGCATGCTTGCGGGGACGGCCACGTCCTCGCTTGGGCGCTGGGGAGCCGGGTCCCTCCCGAGGGGCCTTGCCTTTCTCCGCGGCGGAGAACCTCTTCGACGGCACCATCGCTGCTAACGGTGGAGCAAGGAGGAAGAAGCAAGTGAAGCAAGGAAGATATGGGCAACGGGGGCTCCGCCCCCCTCCCCATTTATAGCGAGAAAAGGCTAACCGGCGCCTCCCACGATCACAGGTAATGATGGCTTTCCTTGCATGTCGCAGGGACTTGTCAAGTCGAGTAGTTGCCGAGGTGACATGGGGAAGCAGAGTCACCCACGTCCAATCAACCGCCATGCGTCAACCAAGGCTTTCCTGCCTGCGGCCCACGGCGTGGCTAAGCTAGCGGGCCGTACGCCCATCTTCATTGACAAGGCGTTCAAGACCTTCGCGAGGGGCCGAGCTTCGCGAGGCGGACGACGCAAGACTTCCTCAGGAGTGGCCGCGCTCGGTAGGCTCACGAGGAGCGGAGATATCAAGGCGGGGCAAACCTTGCGAGGCTCTCATGACATGAGTAGTGACGATCGACACCAGGCGGGCGCCAGCGCGCGCGGCGTCCTTGTTTCCTCTTTTGTGCTAAGGAGGCAGGCGCAGGCGCGGAGTACCGAGGCATCAAGCAAAGGTTTCCATATCGGTGCAACGAGACCGAAGACCAGCAGGACGGCAAGATGGAGGTCACCATGGAGCCCAAGATGGCGTCACCACCAGATCCTTTTGCAGGCGAAGACCACTTTTGTCAGGATAGCTTGTACTAGTTGTCCCCTTTCAAATTTGCCCGCCGTTGTTGGCTCCCTTCCTGCTCAATATTTGGGGAGAGGACCAGGGCCTATATAAGTAGAGATAGCCAGCACATTAGGAGGCATCGAGTCCTCACCCACACAAGTGAGACAAGAACAAGAACACCTCAACCTCAGGAGGCTGTTCTTTCCCTTGTACTGTTCATCATCAGCCAAAGAGGCAATCCACCACCACCACACTGGAGTAGGGTATTACACCACAACGGTGGCCCAAACCATTATAAACCTCGTGTCTTTCTATGTTGCGAGTTTGTCGAGTTCGTCCGCGAGATCTCATCGAGTTAGGGCGTAGATCGGTAGGAGGGAAAGAACTTCGTGCGCACCCCAGAGTTCGAACCTTAAGGGTTTTGCCGGAACCCCAGATCCGATAGGTACATGCATGCCAAATAGGGTTTTCATGAAGAGATTGTGTGTGCGAGATAGAGAGCGATGTAGGGGCTTTGAGGTGAGTAGGGGCTGGGTGAGGGTCTCAAAATGTGTGCGTTGATGCATGTGTTACATGTGATTTTGCGAGGGACGGTCGAATCTAGAGAGATGGTTGTTGGGTTACGGATGCTCCTCTCTCTCACACACACGCACACACACAAAACACAAAATAGAAGTCCGTTCTCTCATGTATACACAACATCTCGGCATACCTCTATGTCTCACTCATACATGATCATTTGCACATTCACACCTCTATATGACTATCACACACACACCGTCTCCACATTGCCCTTCCGCCACAACACACATATAGACACATACACGCGTTCTCTCTCCATTACACACACATAATCTCTATTAATTTTTTTGTAGGGTGCACCTAAAACGTCCAAATCCAAAATAATCACTAACTAAAGCTAAATACAAATCTCTACTCTTATAAAAAATCGAGTTGGTGATGATGGTGTGCCTACCATCCTGCAATATAGACCGTTTGATCTATATCTCACGGATAGAAAGCAAATTATGGCAATTTTGCAAAAAGATACCCACACCCCTCTCCACATTTGTAGATAAGGCCTTCCCTCGTTCATCTTTGTCTCCCACAAGATAAACAACTCGTATAAATGCATCTTGATGTTCCGTGCAATGCATGGGCCTCTTGCGAGTATATGGAAATATTGTAGCATGAAGAACTTTTCCACCAACAAGTAGAGTAATATTCGGGGATTGTTTTCACACACACAAAAAGGTTAGGTCGATGTCCTTCTAGCGCGACGCGTGACGCACCTTTCTATCAACCACGCGGCCGCGGTGCACGCGCTTGCACAGGATTTCGTATCAAAGTTGTGCTAACTAATGTGGTGTATAAGCGCGGCCGTGATGCACGCACTTGCAAAGGATTACGTGTACTAGTACGGTGTTCTTTGAAGTTTGACCAACCCTACAGCCAAGCTCCCATAAGCGCACTCATCAATATGTCGCTGTTGTTGTGCATGCGCACAGTCGCTGCAGTACTGTACGGTGCAGTACCATCACTGCTATGTGGGACCTGGCCCCACATGTCATCCGCACTACAGCACCGTACGGTACTACAGAGGATCACAACCCCTCGCCCGCTCACGTCGCCTGCAGTCCCACCTCGCGATGACGCCGCGCTGCCAAGCACGCGAGCAGGTCGAGCCGCGTCTATGCCTACAACGTATGAAGAGGAGGAGGATGAGCACGTGCTCTAGCACGCCGGCGAGGAGGAGCTAGCATGTCATTGTCGTCTACGCCCACGCGGAGGAGGCTCACATGGTGGCTGTCGCGGCGGAAGCCGAATCGCGCCCTCGTCGAGCCCGCAAACCGGGTGCAGACCTGGAATCTACCTTCGAGAACTTCAATGCCAAGTGGATCATGCAATCTGAAGGAACAATTTGGGTCAGTCGACTCTTGTGACGCATTGGATGCAACATAGACGGCCAGAAGGACTTCTTCATCCTCCGAAAATGATGCATTGTTCATCTTCTCTCTCAACCTTCGAGCCGCCAGCCCGCCACAGGCCTAACCGCCTACCGCCGCCACCCAGCCCTCCCCTGAACCGCCTGCCACCTCCATGCTCCGCCCCACCCCCGCCATCCATTTAAACCCCGGTACAATCCAATTTTTGCGATGAACTGCATTCCACACCCAACACTCATAAGATATCATGGGCCCCCTACCACCCTAATATATATACTGGGGCAGCTTCTCTGCCGTCTTCTTCCTTCGCTCCGGCGAACTTCTTATTTCACAAATCGACTGACCCAAATTATACTACTACTACGCATTAAGTACAGTAGGAACGTGAAGAAACGAGTAGCAGTACCAACCAGAAGAAGAACAGTAGTAAGACATACTAGTACGTACTAAAGAGTTCAAACAACGAGAAATAACATACTAACATAGTTCTGTTGGGGGCTCAGCGCAACACACCCCTTAAATAAAACTAAGCAACTAGTCCGCTTGACACTACAGTAGAACCAGCATGAACAACAACACTGCCACCTTACTCGGAGTCGGTGTCCACGTCCTCGACTTCGTCCTCGTCCCTCTTCCTTTTCCTCTTCGCTGACACTTCTTTGCTTGAACCGTACACTGGGATCTGCTTCTTCATCCAACTCTTGTAGATATTAAACAAAAGTAGGCATCCGTTGCTGCGTACATGATGTGATCTTCATTTAGTGTCTCCGACTCCCATGCATGATGAAACTTGGGGTGAGGTTTGTTCAGTTAATCATACGGAGGATCAGTCATGGCTGCTGCCAGGGTCAAAATTCAAGGCTGAGAGGAGGACACTAGCTTTCCTTCTAGAGATCAAAGGGCTGGCCCACAACGAGGCCTATCCGACCCAGGACTCTCCTGTCATTCGTAAAGTCTACAGTAACAAATTTCACTCTTTTGTCCTTGAGGAAGACCTCAAAATCCTGGAACCTAATGTCGGCATGGTATATGTGGTAGACCAAGCACACATTATGTATGCAAACCTAGATCACGGCGGGCTTCTTCAGCTCTGCCTCCTTTAGAAGCTTCTCCTTTTGCAGGACTAAGGAGTACTCAACATCTAGCCCAGTGACCCACTCATCCTTTGAACTTCCGAACATGTGCAGGAAGCGACCAAGGCATGCTTCCACCATCGTGGATCTACAAGTGTAGATGATGATGTACTCATCACCGGTGATGGTTCTAACCTTGTACTCACCATCGATCATGAAGATTTGGGAGGCCATGGATTTTGGAGGTATGTTAGGAGAAGTGGAACTGGTGTAATGTGTAAGGACGGGACGATTGGGAGCAAACTTTTGTAACGTAGAAGACGGGGACGAGTAGGGCGTGCGAACGGTGTAGGATGGTGGCATGCCCGGTGGATAAACGGGTGCATGCCCCCAAAGAATTCTCGAGTACTATGCGGGACCCACTAGATGTCATGCCTATTATACCCACAACGTAGGCCTGACAGTATAGCTTTTGCGTGTTCCCACGCCATGCCGGCGCGTGAATGTAGCTTTCACTTAATTCCATCAACCGTCGCGCCTCCCGCGACCTTCGCCCCCCTCACGCGGCCGCGCCCTTTGAGACTTCGGACGGCTATAAATGAGCAATTTTTTTGCCTACTCTGGATGCATGATACTCCCCTGGTCCTTTTTACTCCGCGTAAGATTTGTGTCAAGTCAAAGTTTGCAAAGTTTGACCAAATTTACATTAAAAATATCAATATCTACTATACCAAATATATATACTATGCAACTATTCATAATGAGTATAAAAATATTGATTTGACATTGTGAATGTTGATACATTTTTTTATAAGTTTGGTCCAAGTAGAGGTACATTGACTTCAGACAGAACTTTTATGCACAATGCAGACTAGTTCCTTCGTCCAGGTGCGTGCCATGTCCTATATAGTCATCACAACAAGGTTAGCTATAAGAGTACTACTACCTCCCTTGTAGTTTAAAGGGTTCGATTCAAAATTTTCACCTACTCTTACAAAGATAGAGGCGGTGGAATAGTTTTTGTAGTTCGCAAAAGTGCTCAGTTAATGCTCTTGTTCTTCACAAAAAATGTGTTTACCAATGCATTATCGCATTGCATGCATGCATGAACCCTAAATTGCAAAGAATGTTTACATGCATTTGTCAATATTCTCTTAGGCTACTCATAGTGGAAAGTATCATGTACATGATACTAGTGTATGATACTACCTTTATAGTGGCATGCATGACACAAAGCAGCATAGCATTTAACATGATATGGTATCTCTATGTTACTCTAACCCCCCTCTCTTCTTTAATTGTTTGCCACATCAGCATGTTTGCTATTCCCGAGTGCATGATACCAGCTAAGATACCACCACTATGGCCAGCCTTAATCATCGCATGCAATAATTTAGTGCACATTGAAATCTGAACATGTGTGGGACGTGTATGTTTTTAATGACTTGAGACTACCCAGCCCGACATGCAATGGTCAGTTCATTGCATGTAAGATGACTTATGCACCGTTCCCCATACCTGCAGCAAGCCCGTTCATGTATAAATCTTTTCCTCTCCATGTGTGAAAACAATCTGCCTGCTTGACTCTCCTTCTCCCTCTGACAGTCCCACCACTCCACCCCATGTGAAAAAAATCTTCATGCATGACTCTCCTCCCCCGCACTCATCCAATCCGTTGTGACCAACAATATTTCCACCCCTCCCCTCCCCCATTATTTACTCCAAAAAAATTATGCCCACCTAGCTGTTACGTTAATCACGCGATATATCTTACATAGGTGCGGCATTGCTCGCTATAAATATTACGCCTCCCATGGCATTCGGAAGAACGCTCACGTTCATCGCTATCTCCTCCCCCTCCCTCTCACATCGACCACCATGGCATCACCCCTCCCAAGCCCTAGGCTCCCCTCGCTGCCCCTCGTGGAGGGTCACACGTCGTCGTTCCGTTCCTCGCCGCCACTAGTCGAGGAGGACACGTCGGTGCTCCGTTCCTTGCTGCCACCAGTGGAGGATGACGTGTCGGCGTTCCACTCCTTGCTGCGACGTGTCCAGGTGGACGCGTCGGCGTTCCCAGTCTCGCCAGCATGCGCATCGAAGGACGCGTCGGCTCCCTGCTACGAGGGGAACATCGCACCGCCCGCCGAGCCCCCCCCCCCCCCAGCCTTGAGGAGCTTCGAAAAGAAATGGAGGTCGCGTTGTGGGAGGCTTTGCCTCCGGAAAAGCGTGCCAAAATAGAGGCGGAGAAGAAGGCTGAGGAAGAGAAGCATGCCGCGAGGCTGCTGCCTGGCAGGCCTATGTCGCGTCCGAGAGAGTCAAGCAATTGGCTCTTTGGCAGAAGGCTCGTGTGAGGGCCGTGTGGGTGGCGGAGGACACCCGTGCCAAATCCCTGAGTGTAGTCAGGCCCAAGCGCCTCGTCTACGCTTGGCGGTATGTGGACCGGGTGCACGCTTCCAGCGAGGATGAGTACATGTTGGCGTCGGATCACCAGACCGGTGAGATCGCACTCGCCCGCCGGCAAGCCGCCAATCAGCACCTCGCGAGTTGTGAGGCTAAGGAAGAGGTGTTGTGTCACCGTGCTGGAAAACGGCCGCGCACCAGGGTACTCGTGGCGTGCCGCAAGCGCTCCCGTGAGGGTCGTGGCTTTTATTAGGAATAATTTAGTGTCATAAGGCGATCTCATTAGTTTTGGGACAAAAATGATAAATCCCGAACGTTCGGGAAATATTAGCGTCCTTAATTAAGTATGTAAAAGGAAAATTTTGGAAACCTTTTGTATCTGTACGCATTTGTAAGTACGTGCATATTGCACAAACTTAACTATACTCGCAGTACACGTCCCTCTCTATATATGCATGTAGACTGTACTACTACTATTATGTATACACATGTGCAAATGCATGTTTTAACATTACGATGCGGTTTTGGTAAAAGTAGAAAAGAAGCACTAGTCAAGCTTGTGAAACGATTCAATGCAAAATAAATGGAAAATTCTTGTTT
The DNA here is from genome assembly GCA_021605145.1 of Aegilops bicornis. NCBI lineage: Eukaryota > Viridiplantae > Streptophyta > Magnoliopsida > Poales > Poaceae > Aegilops > Aegilops bicornis. The sequence continues at coordinate 498,700,576 of CM038674.1, forward strand.
GATTGTTTACTTTAGCTTCCTTCTCCCTGTGGTTTTTTCTCTATCATACTTTGTACGGAGTATCTCACTGATCGGGAAGGCATGCAAATTCCAAAACCACTTCGTACACCCTGTATCGAATTTTTTGCCTAAGAAGTTGTGTCGTGCAATTGGAATTCCAACTTGAGTAACTAGTAGTAGTAGTAGGAGTAGTAGCTAGGGATCGAGTGTGGGAGATGAATGCAGATATGAAATGCAAAAATGACAGAGGGATGTGATGGTTGCTTGTCCGTTTATTTTACCAGGCCACTTATTATTGGGAGTGGTGGGGTTTTGTGATATGACTTCTTTACTACTGGTGAGACTCCTGTGCAGGGCCGCCCTCTATGCTAGTACTACCTCCGTCGTGGTTTATTAGTCCTCCATGTAATTTTACTGAAGATTTAACTGACAAAATGTTAGTGCATGTCAACAAAAACTATATCATTGGATTCGTATTTGAACATAGTTTTCAATGACATAATTTTTGGTGACATGCATGAGCATTTTGTTAGTTAAATTTATGGTCAAAATTTGGCACAAATTGCAATGGGGACTAATAGACCAGGACCGAGTGCGTTGCACGGAACAGTGAAATGCATTGACCGGGGAGTCCCCGTGCATCATCCTGGGGTTAACAATCGCTTGAACCCAGCCCTGTTCCATGTCCACCTTGCCGGGAACGGAGCAGCTCGCCACAGTCTCATTCAGCATGAGGGAGGCGCCGAGGTCTCCCTCGTACGCCGAAGGGGCATCAACAGTGAGGATGCACCTGTAGAGTGCCCTCCTATTGGCATCGGCGGCGTTGCCCCTGACGCACACGATAGAGACGGGGCAGCGGCCTTCGCGGGCCTTGTCGGTGCCCACTGCCAAAAAGAAGACGCTGTCGTCCTCCTCCGCGGCTAGCAAGGGTCAGTGATCCTCCAGCAACTTTGGCACGGCAAACGGGTAGCACTTCTCGTACTTGATGTTCGTCGTGGGCCAGGAGTGATTACCGGACGGTGTCGTGAGGTGATGCACAAGGCTCGCCGGTGAGCCCTCAAATGGCGGCGTGCACTCATAGCTGTAGCAGGGCGCGTACGCGTATCTGGACCTATGCTCCGCCACCGAGTGGTAGTGGACGTACCTCTCACAACTGAAACTCTGGTAGACGCAGGGCACCTTGTAGGCATCGACCAGGCCGTCCATGCATGAAACGGGAGTGGCTGTAGGGGACGTCGCGCCTGATACGTCTCCAACGTATCAATAATTTATGAAGTATTCATGCCATGTTCACAACAATTTATATGATTTTGGTATGATTTTATTAGAACTAACCCGGACTGACGCTGTTTTCAGCAGAACTACCATGGTGTCGTTTTTTGCACGGAAATAGAAGTTCTCGGAATGGGCTCAAAATTTACGATGATTTTTATGGACCAAAAGAGACCCTCGAAGCACCGGAGCTAGTCCAGGAAGTGACCGAGGAGGACACAAGCCTAGGGGTGCGCCCCTACGGCTTGTGGGCCCCTCGGGCACCCCCCTGACTTGTTTCCAACGCCAAAAATTCTTATAAATCCAAAAACACCAAAAAGAACCCTAGATCAGAACTTCCGCCGTCGCAAGCCTCTGTAGCCATGAAAAACCAATCGGGAGCCCGTTCCGGCACCCTGCCGGGGGGGCGACCATCACCGGAGGCCATCTTCATCATCCCGGCGGTCTCCATGACGAGGAGGGAGTAGTTCACCCTCGGGGCTGAGGGTATGTACGAGTAGCTATGTGTTTGATCTCTCTCTTGTGTTCTTGATTTGGCACAATCTTGATGTACCGCGAGATTTGTTACTATAGTTGGATCATATGGTATTTCTCTCCCTCTATCTTCTTGTGATGAATTGAGTCTTTCTCTTTGAGGTTTTGTTATGTTGGATTGAGTATTGGATTTGAGAACACTTAATGTATGTCTTGCGATGGGATATCTGTGCTGACAATGGGATGTCCTGTTGATTCACTTGATGTATGTTTTGGCACTCAACTCGCGGATTCCTGAGGTGACATTGGTGTAATCTATGCATAGGGGTTGATGCACATTTTCGTCCTACATTCTCCGATAGAAACTTTAGAGTGATTCTTTGTTACACGTTGAGGGATTGTTATATGATCCAACTATGTTATCATTGTTGAGAGACTTTGCACTAGTGAAAGTATGAACCCTAGGCCTTGTTTTCAAGCATTGCAATACCGTTTTATCTCACTTTTACTACTTGCTACCTTGCTGTTTTTATATTTTCAGATTACAAAAACCTATATCTACCATCCATATTACACATGTATCACTATCTCTTTGCCGAACTAGTGCATCTATACAACTTAACATTGTATTGGGTGTGTTGGGGACACAAGAGACTCTTTGTTATTTGGTTGCAGGGCTGTTTGAGAGAGACCATCTTCATCCTACACCTCCCACGGATTGATAAACCTTAGGTCATCCACTTGAGGGAAAATTACTACTGTCCTACCAAACTTTGTGCTTGGAGGCCCAACACGAGTCTACAAGAAGAAGGTTCTGTAATAGACATCAAACTCTTTTCTGGCGCCGTTACCGTGGAGGTTAGTGCTTGAAGGTATATATTTAGATCTTGCAATCGAATCTTCTAGTTTCTTTTTTATCACTAGTTTGTTTTATAAAAGAAAAATACAAAAAAATGGAATTAAGGTTGCTTATATGCTTCATCTTTTTAATGTCTTTCGTGAAAATGGTGGAAAGGAAAATTGTGCTAAAGTGTTAGAAGAAGAAGTCAATAAAATGTTTGGCATAAAACCTTTGAATGGTGAGCATAATTGCAATGTTGTTAGTATGAATTATTTGAATATCCATGATGCTAATGATATGCAAAGCCATAAGCTTGGGGATGCTATGTTTGATGAAGATGATCTTTTTAGTCCCCCAAGTTTTGATGAGTATTTACTATGATGAAAGCATGCCTCCTATTTATGATGATTATATTGATGAAAGTGGGTTTGGAAGAGTGTCAATTCTAGGTAATGATCCCACTATTTTGGAGGGTGCTGAATCTATAATGATAAAAGTGGATTTGGAGAGGTCATGACTTTATTTAGTGATGAATCCACTATTTTGGAAGAGGTTTCAATTGATTATTATGAGAACAAAGTTGATATCTATGATGATTATTGTGATGACACTTGTGATATAAAGAATAAAGATAACCATGGAGCTTGTCATCATAATTTTAATGTTCAATTTTATTATGTCAATCAAGTATCTCATGATAGTTATTTTGTTGAGTTTGCTCCCACTATTATGAATGAGAATAAATTTGCTTATGTGGAGAGTAGTAAAAAAATTTATGCTTGTAGATCATGAAAAGAATACTTTATGTTACAGTTATATTGTTGAATTCATTCATTACGCTACTGAAAATTATTATGAGAGAGGAATATGTGCTTCTACATATTGCAATAATATCACTCTCTATGTGTTGTTGAAGTTATGCTTGTTTTGCCTTCCTATGCCAGTTGATTATTTATCCCATAAATTGTTTGATCACAAAATGACTATGCATAGGAAGAGGGTTAGGCTTAAATGTTCTAGTCATATGCTTCATGATGCTCTCTTTGTGTTTCAATTCCTATCTTTTATGCGAGCATCATTGAAATCATCATGCCTAGCTAAAAAGGCATTAAAGAAAAGCGCTTGTTGGGAGACAACCCAAAACTATTACCTATTTTTGAGTGTTCACATGATTATTCTACTATATTAATCATGTATTTTAGCTTTTGTTTCAATAAAGTGTCAAGTAAAGCCTTTGGGATAGTGTGGATGATAGTTGACTTGATTCTGTGCAAAAACAGAAACTTTTGCGTCCAGTGGAAGAATTTCTAAAATTAAATCGAACGTGATTAAATGTTGAATTTTTTACACATGATTTATATACAAATTTTCTATGTTGTCCTAATGTTTCAGAAATTTTAGAGGTATATAAGTATGGTGGTTATCCAGATCATTACAGATTGTTCTGTTTTTTGACAGATTCTGTTTCAATGCATAGTTTGCTTGTTTTGTGTTTCCATAGCTTATATTAAGTGATATAAATTGTGTAAATGATAAGGTACATTAGGCATTGTGTGAGAACAATTATGAATCTTGTCTTGGCAGTACCAAAGTGAATAATTTTTCTTTATCATACTAACCGATCTCACGAAGTTCCGTTATGTTTTGTGTCATTGAAGTTTCCAAGTTTTGGGTGAGATATCGATATGAGGAGAATAAGGAGTGACAAGACCCTAAGCTTGGGGATGACCAAGGCACCCCAAGGTAATATTCAAGGAATATCCAAGCAACTAAGCTTGGGGATGCCCCAGAAGGCATCCCCTCTTTCGTCTTCAACAGAATCGGTAACCTTACTTGGAGCTATATTTTTATTCGTCACATGATATGTGTTTTGCTTGGGGCGTCATTTTCTTTTGTTTAGATTTGCTTGCTGTTGTTTAGAATAAGGTTTTGTATCTTTTATTTCAATAAAAAAGGTCAAGTATAGCCTTTACCATGCTTATATTGCAAGTCCATATGTTGTTGTTTCGAAAACAGAAAGTTTTCTATCCTTGTCTGAATTCTTTTGGAAAGTCAGAATGTGATAAAATCTTGAAATTTTTACACAACGAGTAATAACAAATTCTATACGGTGAGGTAATTTTTCAGAATATTTGGAGTTAGAGAAGTATGAATGTTCTTGCATTCTTTACAGATTGTTCTGTTTAGACAGATTGCTGTTATGTTTGCATTGTTTGCATATGTTTGCTTGTTTAATGATTCTATTTGAGGATGGGAGTATTAAATATGCAGAGGCATTTAGTATGGAATGTCAAATTATAATTTTAGTGATTCAGTAGAGAATGATAAGGTTTTGCATTGATTTATACTAACTTATCTCATGAGTTCTTGTTAAGTTTTGTGCGGATGAAGTTTTTAAGAATTAGGGAAACTGTGATATGAGAGGAATTAAGGAGACACAAAAGCTCAAGCTTGGGGATGCCCAAGGCACCCCCAACAAAATATTCAAGAAGTCTCAAGCATCTAAGCTTGGGGATGCCCCGGTTGGCATCCCACCTTTCTTCATCAACAATTATCGGTTAGCCTCGGTTGAGCCTAAGTTTTTACTTCTTCACATGATATGTGCTATCCTTGAAATGTCATTTTATTTTGTTTTGCTTGCTATTTGAATAATATCCCAAGATCTGAAAATTTTAAATGAGAGAGGGTTTTCACATAGATACATAATTATTCAACTCCTCGTTGATCTTCACTTATATCTTTTTGGAGTAGTTTGTCATTTACTCTCGTGCTTCACTTATATCCTATGAGTAAATGGTTGAATGAATTGGATATAATAAATCTGAAATTATATATGTTTCATATGCTTATCCCATGGGGAGTAATAACTTCACTTATAAGAAGTATAGGTGGTAAAATTTATTAAATTTAGCAAACATAGCATTGGTCACTTGAAAAATTCATGAAAGAATATTGAAGGAAGAGAGATTTCACATATAAATATACTATCTTGGACATCTTCTATGATTGTGAGCTCCATTAATTATTTTCAAACTTGAGAAAATTAGTTGAAGTTGGACAAGGAAGACAACGTAATGAGTTATGTTTGGGTATATTTGTATAGAAGTTATATTGTTATGGATCCTCCACCATGTGGTGCTTGCTTATGATCTTTTGCTAGCCAAAAATTCGTATTAAGTAGAGATACTACTTGTGCATCCAAAACCCCTAAAACCCAGTTTCTTGCCATAAGTTTCCATCATATCTACCTATGGATTGAATAAGATCCTTCAAGTAAGTTGGCATCGGTGCAAAAAGCAATAAAAATTATTGCTCCTAAATATGTATGATCTTTTATTGTAAGGGAAAATAAGCGTTGTACGAACTTGTGATAGTAAAGAAATAAAAGCGACGGACTGCATAATAAAGGTTGCTATCACAAAAGGGCAATATAACGTGACGTTCCTTTGCATTAAGGGCTTGCACATCCAAAAATAAAAAGCTCATGACAACCTCTGCTTCCCTCTATGAAGGGTCTATCTTTTATTTTTATGTATTTACTTTTATGCAAGAGTCAATAGTATTCCTTCTCCTTTCAACCCCAATTATTCTCTAGTTGGAAAGTACCATGTGGTGGGGAAAGATCCAAGCATATATGGCCATTCAAATATATTTTATCATGAATTATTATTATTGACAATTATCTATATGATAAATAAGTTGGGAGGCGAAACATTAAGCCTCTATCTTTCTCTGTGTTCGATGGATGCTGTTTGTTCTAAAAATATGCTTTGAGCGTCAACAATCATGGAAGACTATATGATATTGGAGTATGTGGAATTTGCTAAATGAAAGCTCTTACATAGACCCTTCCTGAAAATAAGATGAACTACAATTGTTTGATGACTGAGAACATACTTTTTTAGTTTTCAAGAAAGTTTATGGTATATGCTTTAACATGTGAATAGCTTGTTACTTGATCATGAGAAGTTTTATGAGATGAGCTACTATTTATGACATCTGATGATGCTACAAAAAGTGATCGGAATTATCATTGATCAAACTTGTGCACTTGCTAGCATTCACACTTCATAAATTATTTCTTTATTATTTACCTACTCGAGGACACACAGGAATTAAGCTTGGGGATGCTGATACATCTCCAATGTATCTATAATTTATGAAGTATTCATGCCATGTTTACAAAAAATTTATATGGTTTTGGTATGATTTTATTAGAACTAACGTGGACTGACATTGTTTTCAGAAAAAACTACCATGGTGTCGTTTTTTGCGCAGAAATAAAAGTTCTCGGAATGAGCTGAAAATTTACGGTGATTTTTTATGGACCAAAAGAGACCCCCGAAGCACCAGAGCTAGGCCAGGAAGTGACCGAGGAGGCCACAAGCCTAGGGGAGCTCCCATATGGCTTGTGGGGACCTCGGGCACCCCCTGACTTGTCTCCAATGCCAAAAATTCTTATAAATACGGAAACCCCCGAAAATAACCCTAGATCGGAAGTTTCGTCGGCGCAAGCCTCTATAGCCACAAAAAACCAATTGGGAGCCCGTTCCGGCACCCTGCCGGAGGGGGAAACCATCACCGGAGGCCATCTTCATCATCCCGGTGGTCTCCATGATGAGGAGGGAGTAGTTCGCCCTCGGGGCTGAGGGTATGTACTAGTAGCTATGTGTTTGATCTCTCTCTCTCTCTCTCTCTCTCTCTCTCTCTCTCTCGTGTTCTTGATTTGGCATGATCTTGATGTACCGCAAGCTTTGTTACTACCCATCTATCTTCTTGTAATGAATTGAGTCTTGCTCTTTGAGGTTTTGTTATGTTGGATTGAGTATTGGATTTGAGAACACTTAATGTAAGTCTTGCGATGGGATATCTGTGGTGACAATGAGATGTTCTGTTGATTTTCTTGATGTATGTTTTGGCACTCAACTCGCGGATTCCTGAGGTGACATTGGGGTAATTTATGAATAGGGGTTGATGCATGTTGACGTCCTACGTTCTTCGATAGAAACTTTAGAGGGATTCTTTGTTGCATGTTGAGGGATTGTTATATGATCCAATTATGTTATCATTGTTGAGAGACATTGCACTAGTGAAAGTAGGAACCCTAGGCCTTGTTTTCAAGCATTGCAATACCGTTTTTTGCTCACTTTTACTACTTGCTACATTGCTGTTTTTATATTTTCAGATTACAAAAACCTATATCTGCCATACATATTACACTTGTATCACCATCTCTTCGCCCAAACAGTGCACCTATACAATTTACCATTGTATTGGGTGTGTTGGGTACACAAGAGACTCTTTTGTTATTTGGTTGCAGGGTTGTTTGAGAGAGACCATCTTCATCCTACGCCTCCCAAAGAATGATAAACCTTAGGTCATCCACTTAAGGGAAAATTGCTCCTGTCCTACAAAACTCTGCGCTTGGAGGCCCAACACGAGTCTACAAGAAGAAGGTTGCGTAGTGGACATCAGCACCCGCCCATGGTGCACAGAAATAGCACACGAAGCGGTAGATCGAGTACTTACTAGTACCCCCTTCGTTTCTTTTTACTAGTTTGCATATGATTCCAAACACCACGTAGACACGTTTGCTGACTAGAAATATGGACTATGTAGTACAGTTGTACCATTTTACAACTATATTCGTATCATTGTTACTAGTGGTCAGCCGGTGTAAGTTCTAGCCCCTGGTGTTTTATCCTTTTTTTAGTAATGATATCTGGCGATTGTTCGCCACCTACCAATCCTTGTGAATGCCCACATAACCGTCAAATTTCCATCCGACGGTGGCCTTTTTTTAAGCCATGGTATTTGACAAAACTGCCACCCTTACACATGTACTGTAATTGCGACGTGAGCGTTTGCAACTGGCATGTCTCCCAGCGAAAGTTTGCTGGGGATTGGCGTTAGCACCGATGGCGGTTCATAGTCGTTCCATGCTCCGGTGCTAGTATAGTACTACAGCAGAGTCCTTCTCCACTCTACTACTCGGGCATAGTGGTAGGTAGTGTAGTTTATTATACTACTAGTACTGTGATCACTCAAGTTGTCTGGCATCGATATGACCCTACACCGCTGGGATGTGTCTCGCAAGTCAAGCGGTGTGCTGCTGCTACATTGTCATCATCACATGTCCACTTCCCGCAGCACATATTCGCTTCTCCATCCTCGTCCACACATAATCGTCCAATCTTCCATCCCCGCTAGGCGCCTCCCCCCTCTTCCGAAACCCAAGCACTAACAATGGCAGAACCGAGCAACGTCCGCCGAAAGAGTGGCTGGAATTCGCTCCCCATGGAGGTTAATAAACTCATTGTTTCGCATGTGGACAATCTCGGTACCATGCCACTTTCCGCATGCTCCTCGGGGCTGTACCGTTTATTCAAAGCCCTCAGGCCAGAGCTTTTTAAGCCAGCTCCCTACTTGCTGATGCCGCCAGATCTTCAGAAATGGCGTGTCACGCAGCATAACGATCGTAGGGTGGCAAGCATCAACCTCCTCGACTGTGATTTGATCGTCGTCACCCTCAACTACATTAACGGTATGTACTGGGTCGGCATGAATACGGCTTGGATGGTGCTTGTCGATGGTCGCGGTAGCTGGATGCTCGTGGAGGTCTACACCCGGGGATTGATCCCTTTTTCTTCCATTAACACGGCACTGCTTTGGCACCGCAGCCCAGAATTCTCGGGATCTTAGAGTAGCCAACATGATACCAAGTTTGATTTGCTCAAGGTTGTAATCTGCCAAGTACCCACAAGATCTGCGAATTATAAAGACTTCAAGCTAATTTCCTTCTTCAACTGCGGTCTCGCCTATCTGACAGGTCACTTTGGTAAGTGGATAAATCTGCACGTCCATTGCAGGATCATACATCCTCCATGGCTCTCTGATGCCATTGAAAACAAGGACTCCATTTACGTTGTGGACTCCTTCTATGGCTGGACGTATTGCTGGCCTACTACAGTCATCGCTACAAACGGCTGTTACAGCAGTATGTTACTTTCCTATGATATCATGATGGCTTGCATATATTACTATCAACATTTACTAAAAAAATATTCATTCTCATAACATGTTGTTCTTAAGATTGATTACAGTACGATCACTTTTTTATTTGCCTCCAACTTGATATGATGTTGTAAGCCGCCTGGTGTCCCTACCCTCCTAATCCCAAAACCTTTCAAAGAAAAGCGGCATGGCAGTTGCAGGTGGTTCCTGGCTCGATCAGACGACGCATGATCGTTCGCACATACCTGACATGTTGTTTCGCAGAATACAATCACAGTCATTGCATGGTCTTTGAGCAGGATCCCAGCTTCTCTGGGCCTTCAGGAATTTTTGACCGGAGGCTGGTAAGTAGCCTTGGTACACGCTCTCTGTTTTTTGGACTGAATTATTCGATTAACCAGGAGATAACCGACGGCAAGGATCATAATGGCAGTGCGGTTTCATTCATCAGGCAAAACTGTGTGTACGCAACGTACTATGCGTCTCTCCATGCACCATACCCTGATATGTGCCGCCACGCTCTGCAGCCCAAAGTAGGAGAGACGGTCGCAATTATCAGACTTCGACCTGCTGGCTGGAGTTTCCCCCGTCAGGCACCCATCTGGTTCAAGCCGTCAGCCAATCTCCACAGCTTAATAAATAGTAACGTCTAACAGAGCCAGTTAGTTAGATGCGTACACTTGGTGTAGTAGGATCTTTATTTAGTTTGATGCACACACTTGTTCTTTTTTGGTAGCCCTTTTGTAATGTTGGCTGATGTTTGGTTTGGAAGAGAGAGTTGCGTCTTTACTCTTATGGCCTGCTTACTGCTTCTATTGCACGTCCCCAGCCCTGGTTGCTGCTGCTGCTGTTTTCAATGTACAATCAGTAATATATTTTGTCTGTTGGTTGAATAAATGTGTTATTACAACGACAAACACAATATTTTGGAAGTCATTGCACGGTCTCATCCTTTAGTTCCCCATATGTAGCGCATACTATTTTTTGTACGGAACATATTTTCCACTTCACATGCAGCCCAGTGATGAAGGCCCAATAGAGGAGCCCATAATTAACTGGAAGGGGGGCTCTCACATGAACCTGCCTAGGTACATGCTCATGGTCCCCTAAATATAAATAAATAAATAAATAAATCTAAATGCTCCTGCACTGGTTCTTTAAATTTACGATTTGAAAAGTCAAATTTTAACAGGAAGATATTATTTTCTATGAGAGTGTCGTTACATTTAGTTGATATTATTCTTAGGCGAATATGTGCTTGGCTTCACACCTCAAGAAGAAAATTGTCTTAAAAACCGAAGAAGAAAAAGGTGCTCCGCAGCATTTTACAATAAGTTGTAGCCATATAAAATTAATTCTTATAATCTAGCAGAATGTGTTTTTGGGTCTGACCGGTCCAGCTGCCAAAACCAAACCTGCGCCGGCGGGAGCGCCTGTTCCCACCTTCTACGGCTGGTTGCACTGCCGTACACGCATCGCTGCCCTGTCATACCCTGAAATGCTGGCCAGTCCATCCCTCTACTCCCCCCGACATACTATTCTTCTCCGGCGACGGCAGCCCACCCCGCACCAGAACCAGTGAACCCTCGTACTCCCCTCCGCCTACGGCCACACTGCCGCATCTTCCCCGATCATGTTCATTCTCGTCCGAGGCCTCACCATCGTCCTTCACCTTGGTGCGGTCGCAGCGGCGCCGCCGTCTTGTAGCGACCTGACCCAACATCGGTCAAGTCTCTGTGTCTGTACCATCCCAAGATCATGCTGGTACTCACAGTACATCGATAAAGTAATCAAAGTTCAATCACACCTGAATTTTATTACACGATTCTCATATAGAGTCTTTATTACAAGGGAATAAATTCGCTCAAGGCCAACTCATGAGAAATAAACTACTAATGCTGGAAGCGTCGAGGTAAAGCGAGTCCATCCGACTCCAAAGGGCAATCGCCAAGCGCGGAGCGTAGCCTCACTCCCGATCGAATATATCTCTCGCAACATAATACGTTGCAGCCATGTAGGTCAGCTTTTGGAATAAGTCGGCAAGTCATGAAGAATAACAATAATAAAGTTACTACACTATATGCATTTGGTCGTGGAGCTCTAAGTTTCATCATTTTGCGTAAAGCCAATTTTATCCTACTACAAAGGACTTATTTGCAAATTACTACAAATTGTTGGTAGTTATTGAGATGGTTCCGCCAACCAATATCTCGCTCCCAAATTATTAAGTCATAAACCCTCAAATTAATTCATTAGTTTTAGTGTTGAGATATCCGAATACTTCCAAGTTCCAGAGGCTCAAATGTCCGTGAATCGGGACACGGCTAATCGATTAGGTTATAACTCTGCAGAGGTTTATGACTTTCCCGCAAGAATCATTCCTCCTTTAAAGTCTTCGCACTTCATGGTGTTTGAAGACGGACGAATGAAACAGGGTCTTCCAAAGAGTTCTTCCGCCACCGCCGGTACCCATCCAATCCTACCGTTCGTCTACTTCTCGTAGTACCGCCCACCAGCGTCACTACTAGGGTCAACCCAGCCAGAGCCCATAATGGCTTGCGGCTGCATTGTAAGCTTCCGGTCATGGGGCATCCATCCTTCTCTTAGTGGCTGGGTGAAGCTTTCCGCAGGATGTCATGGCGCTTCTCCATGCATCCCGGCCACCACGGTGCTCCAGGTGCCCGCCAACCGTCCTCCACCCAAAGAGTGATTTTCCAAGTCCATCTTGATCATTGTAGTTCATGGGGTCATCATCATCATTGACTCTCACATCTTGCTTATGAATATCACTCATACCAAATCCCGTCACGAGCATAGCAAAATAACTACTACGTCCCGGTCATGGTAACAAGGGATTGGTTCATCCTACCACATGATACTACTCAAGTTTAATGACTTCAAGATTTCACTACTGCATGCATGGTGGGGTGGTGACAACTACTAATGCACAAAAACATAGGTATAGAAATAACATGATCAAAACTTGCCTTGCCGATGATCCTCGTAAGCTAAAGAGTCGTAGTAGCAGGCTTCAGACTCAAACTCTACCGAGACAAACAATAACACAATAAGCATAAAGCAAGAGGATCACACAAGATAACAATGGTAACATAGCACAACAAAACAATCAAAACCAAATCCAAAAGAAAAACTCAAAGAAACCAATTCAAAGTTTTTCCCTACTCCAAACAATAGCAAAATAGTTTTTATATAACAAAAATTCCTTAAAATAACCTAATCATGGTTTTAGGTTAACTTAACAGAAAAGGATTCACTAAGCAATTAGGAGCAAAAAGAATTAATTAAAAAGCTATTATAAAACTCATTTTAGGCCTAATCCAATTTCTATTAAGAAAATTAATTTAAAACTTTTATTAATTATAAATAAAAGTTCATCTACTAGAATGACAGAAACTAACCTAGAATAACTAATCACAAGTTAAAAATAAATTCATTTACTAATTAAAATATTAGGAAAACAGGAACTAATCAATTAATTAGGATTAATAGGATTCTGTCTAAAACTAATTATTTATTAATCCTAAAATACCCAAGTTAATTTCTAGGGTTTGGCAATGTCAAAATAAAGTGGTGACAAAAAGAATCATGCAAAAATAATTTTTCTAACTAAAGTTATAACAGATTTGCTATTCTGACTAAAATAATATTAAAGCATTTTTAATTATTTTTAACATAGCTAATTATATGTTTTTCAGAAACTACATAAAATTTGCAATCCAACAAAAAAGAATCACTCAAAAATATTAAACAGAATAAAAGATATACATTTTTGAAAATTGAAACTATTCGCTAAAACAGAAAATCAAAATTAAAAGAAAAAGCCCAATGGGCCTATATCATGCACTAGGCGTAGTTTAGTCTAAACGGGCCTAGGGTTTAACTAACAGAACCGGCCTAATAAATAAAACCTAAACTAAAATAAAAACCGATCGGGCCGGCCGGTTTTCTAATAAAAACATACCCCTTCGGGGGTTCTAATCGTGGCCGTAGGTTTACGATCGGACGGGGGAGGGGAATTCCGGGGACTCACCGGACTCCGGCGACGGCGGCGGCGGCGGCGAGAGTGCTCCGGGGCGTTGAGTCGTCGGCGAGCTTCAAGTAGACGCCGGGAGGTGCGGGGAGCTCGGGAGGGTTCGTGGTGTCGGGAAGGTCGGGTGCACCAGAGCGGCGACGGCGAGGGTTTTGGCGGCGGAGGTGAGCTCGGGCTCGGCGTGCCGGAGAGAGAGGAGAGGGCTCCATGAGGCTAAGGGGGAATGGGGTGCGGGGCTTGGCTTATATAGCCAGGCCTCGGCTCCTCTTCTAAGGATCGGGGCGTCGGGGATCCGGATCCTTCGGGATCCCGGTGGATCTCCCATGAGGTTCAAGCGTGGGCGAGGGAAGACGACGGGTGGGGCCACGGGTCACCAGAGAGAGAGGGAAGGTTCGGCTCGGTCGGACCGAATCCTAGGAAGATCGGGCGAGGGGGGCGCGGGCGGTCACTGGTCGGGCGTGTTGGCCTAGTGGGCCGGGTCGGGCCAAAGTGGGAGGAGGGGAGGTGGCGCCTGGCTGGGCACAGGGTGGCTGGCCGGGCGCTCAAGACTTTTTTCTTTATTTTTTTAATTAAAACAAAAACAAAAATAAAACCTAAACTATAAATATTTTATATAGGGTATATATATACCAAAATGATCAGGGGAATATTCCCTTTCATTTGAACATTTTTCCAAAGTCAAAATCCAAACTTTATGAAAATCAATTTTTAATCAAATTCAAAAAAAATACAGATATAAATTCCAATTCTATTGGCATTGTTTCCTCCGATATTTTTGGAGTGTCATGTTTGCTCCTCTCATACTTTTGATCAAGTATTTATCGTGCTTAGTTTTGGAATTGTTTCCCACATGCCAAAGTTTGGAATTCAAATTCAAACTCAAAACTCTCTGAAACTTCAAATGACAATCAATTTCAAACAGAATGCATAGGATGCTTATCTATAATTGTAAAACATTCCAAATAGGAAGATTTGGGATGTTACAAACCTACCCACCTTAAGATGAATCTCGCCCTCGAGATTCGGGCTGGCTAGCAAATAGGTGCGGATGGTCTCGACGAAGATCTTCTTCGCTCCTGTGTGGCTTCTTCCTCGGTGTGGTGACTCCACAAAGACCTTGCAAAACTTGATGACTTTGCCGCGGGTGACTCGCTTGCAGTCTCGAGAATTTTGACGGGTTTCTCCTTGTAAGTCAAATCACCGCTGTCAGATGGCCTCTAGGGGCACCGTGTCTCTCAACGGAACATCGGCCATGTCGGCATGGCACTTCTTCAATCGAGAAACGTGGAAAACATCATGAACTCCGGACAATCCTTCCGCAATTCCAACTTGTATGCAACTTCTCCACGACGTTCGAGGATTTTGTAGGGCCAATGAATCGAGGTGCTAACTTTCCCTTGACACCAAACCTCTTGATTCCACGAAGTGGAGACACACGAAGGTATGCTCGGTCTCCCACTTCGTAAGTCACTTCCTTGCGCTTACTGTCGGCATAACTCTTCTGTCTCGACTGTGCTATCTTGAGCCTATCTCGAATCAGCTTGACTTTCTCTTCGGAATCCTTGATAAGATCGGAACCGAAAAGTGATCGATCTCCAACACTATCCCACAAAGAATGGCGCTCGCACCTCCTTCCGTGATAGAGCTTCGAAGGGGCCATCTTGAGACCGGATTGATAACTGTTGTTGTATGAGAACTCTGCGTATGGCAAATTATCATCCCAGCTAGACCCATAGTCTAGCACACAAGCTCTCAACATGTCCTCCGTAATCTGATTGACTCTCTCGGTCTGTCCATCTGCATGGATGAAAAGTCATCTTGAATTCCAGCCTCGCACTCCAAAGTTTCATGCAATTGCTTCCAAAACTTTGAGGTAAACTGCGTTCCTCTATCGACACGATTTTCCTCGGAACTCCATGCGGACATACGATCCTGGTCATGTATATCTTGGCCAACTTGGCACCGGTATAGGTAGTCTTCACGGAATGAAGTGAGCTACCTTAGTCAAACGATCAACTACTACCCAGATAGAATCATAACCTGAACGGGTCCCGGTAATCCTGTGATGAAATCCATACCAAGTTTCTCCCATTTCCAATCGAATCGGCAAAGGTTGAAGTAACCTGCTGGCTTCGATGTTCGCCTTTACATCGTTGGCAAACATCGCATATCGCTACTACGTGCATCGGCAATGTCCTTCTTCATACCGCCCACCGTAAACTTTGCTTCAAATCCAGTACATCTTGGTGTTGCCGGGTGAATCGAGTACGGTGAATCATGAGCCTCCTGAAGAATTAGCTTCTGAGCTCGGGATCATTGGGCACATAAATACGATCCTCAAACCATATAGTTCCATGTTCATCCTTTCGGAATCCTTTAGCTTTTCCTTCCTCCATCTTTTGCTTTATCTCATCGATTTCCTTGTCCGACTTCTGGGCTTCACGAATCCTTTCGGTCAAGGTGGACTGAACTTCCAGAGTTGCAACAAATCCTCTTGAACTATCTCCGATCGGAGATCTCTCGAGGTCATCGACTAACTCCTGGGTAATCCTCCTGCGGTAAGAGTATTCACATAACTCTTACGGCTCAAAGCATCTGCTACAACATTGGCCTTACCAGGTGGTAATGCAATCTCATGTCGTAGTCCTTTATCAACTCTAGCCATCTCCTCCGCCTCGAGGTTTAATTCCTTCGTGAAGATATACTTCAAACTCTTGTGATCTCGTATAGACATCACAACGATTTCCAATGAGGAAATGTCTCTGTGTCTTGAGTGCATGCACTATACCGCTAACTCCAAATCATGCGTGGCATAATTCATCTCATGAGGCCGTAGCTGTCCTGGAGGCATAAGCTACAACCTTACCTTCCTGCATCAATACTCCTCCGAGTCCTTGACGAGAAGCGTCACAATAGACTCCGTATTCCTTATGTATGTCCGTAATATCAACATCGGGCCGTGACCAACCGCTTTCTTCAATTCCTCAAAACCGGCTTCACATTCCTCGGTCCAAACATACTTGGCTTCCTTCTTCAACAACTCACCATGGGCTTGGCAATCTTCGAGAAGTTCTCAATGAACCTCCGATAATATCCTGCGAGTCCGAGAAAATCATGGATCTCCTTGACTGAGGTAGGTGACTGCCAATTGGTGACTGATTCAACCTTGGCGGGATCAACTGCTATTCCTTCTCCTGAAATAACATGTCCGAGGAATCCAACTTACTTCAACCAAAATTCACATTTGCTGAATTTGGCATACAGCTGATGTTCTCGAAGTTTCTCCGTAACTAGACGCAAATGTTCCTTATGCTCTTCCTCGCTCTTGGAGAAAATCAATATGTCATCGATGAACACCACGACAAACTTGTCCAAATATTCCATGAACACCTTGTTCATCAAGTTCATGAAGTATGCAGGAGCATTAGTCAATCCAAATGACATGACGGTATACTCATATAAACCATACCTGGTAGTGAATGCTGTTTTGGGTATATCCTTTTCACGAATCTTCAATCGATGATACCTCGATCGAAGATCGATCTTAGAGAATACCTTGGCTCCAACAAGCTGATCAAACAAGTCATTGATCATCGGCAGAGGGTACTTGTTCTTGATGGTTACTTCGCTCAATGCACGATAATCCACAACCATCCTCAAGCTTCCATCCTTCTTCTCTACCAAAAGAACTGGGCTCCCCATGGTGACGAGCTTGGACGAATATATCCTTTCTCCAATAACTCATTTATTTGATCCTTGATCTCTTTCAACTCATTCGGTGGCATCCGATAAGGTCTCTTGGATATTGGGGCTGTCGCAATAACTCAATCAGAAATTCAATGTCCCTGTCCGGTGGCATTCTGGTAATTCCTCCGGAAACACATCGAAAGTCTTGCACCATGGCACTTCCTCCCGAACAACTCCCGTGAGGGAATGCACCGATTCTTCATCTGGCCGTGCTGGCTACATACTTGATCCTCTTCGCTCCGGTGGTGAGCGTAATAGACTTCTTGAGCACAGTCAATGTTCCCTTCATACTTTGACAACAAATCCATGCCTAGGATTACATCCAAGGTCTGAGTTTCCAACACTATGAGTTCCACGGGAAATTTGTGGTTCCCGATGTTGAGGGTTGCAGGACAGCTTAAACTCGCCATCATTTCTCCTCCTGCGAACCGACGCGAAGGGGGCTTCTAAGGGTCCTAGTGCGCAATCCGTACTTTTCCACAACTACCCTTGATATGAATGAATGCGTTGCACCGTAATCAAAGAGAACCAAAACTGAACGTGAATTCAATAAAACTTACCAACCACGATTGTTCCGGCTGATCATAGACGTCCTCCACGCCGATGTGGTTCACCCGAGCACGAGGGAACGGATTGGGCTTCTTGGCTGAGCCTCCATTGCCATTACCATTCCTCCGCTTGGCCTCCGGGCGTCGGTGGCGTAGTGCCTGTCTTCCGCACTTGAAGCGGTGATGTGGCTCGAGATCCTTCTGAGTCGGGCAGAACGGTGCTGATTGCCATTACCATTTCCATTGCCATTGCCATGGCCTGACTTGTTGTCCTGGCTGCGGTTGTTCCCATTTCCTCCATGGTTATGACCTCCATGGTTATGATGGGTGTGCCCTCCCGAGTACGGTGCATAGCGGGCTTCGCCGAGCTCCCGAGTTGTGCTTCCTCGGCTGTACTTCCGCTATGCTTTCTATCTGGCCGCTGCTTGCCTTCCGTAATGGTGGCCTTGTCTACCAGCTCTGGTAGTTGTTGAAAGTAGCCACAATAAGCTGCATGCTCAGTTCATCATTGAGTCCCTCAAGGAACTTCTCCGCTTGGCGGCGTGTGGCCACATCATCGTGGGCATAGCGAGCAAGCTTGCTGACCATCCACGCATCGTGCCACAAGACGATTTCCTGGCGTAAGTTGCGGAACTCACGCTTCTTCGCACTCATGGCTCCACCGGGACATGAGCAAGGCGAAGGCCTCATGGAATTGGTCCCAAGTGATGCCACCCATGGGAAAAGTGGCGGTGTAATTCTCCCACCAAGAAGTCAGCAGGTCCATCCGGTTGATGCGCTGACATAGCGCACCTTCTCAAAGATCGGTGCATCCAACGGTGACTAGCTCTCTTCCAATCTTATGGAGCCAATCATCAGCCACAATCGGCTCGGTGCTACTAGAGAACACTGGTGGATTCAACCTCGTAAATCGAGTCAAGTTGTCCACAAGGTGGTGGTGGTGGCGGTGGATTGTTGGCGGTGTTGTTCGATTACGAATCGTGAGCTGCATCAGTGCATTATGCTTTGGAGCAATGGGTGAGCTCCGGCGGAAACCAAAGGTCACGCCCTGAGGCATCTGGTGTTTTTGGAGTGGGTGAGAAGATTAGAATAGAACAATGGTCTATGAGAATAACACTACCCATATGAATGCACAATCATAACACACCAAACATTTATTCATTCCACTCAAACATGGTTCAAACTCGATTACAAAAGCTCATGACTAATAGAAGGAAAACATCGGCCTAACTGATCGATTTAAAAGTAAAAGATAACATGGTGGTCGACTAAAAGTCTTCATCGGTGGCGCCTCCTCTTGGGGTTTCCTTCTGGTACTCCCTTCAAATCCTCGATCATTGCTCACGAGGGTGCTTCATCTCCACTCGGGTAAAGGTCCTCTCCCAAGTCCATCTTCTCCTCAATCGCTGCAAGCTTCATCTTCGTGTCGCCGACCGTCTCCATGAAGTCCGTGATTTCTTCCTCATGGCCAAGGAAGTCTGCGTGCCTTCTCCTCCAGATTCGATTCGCGGAACAAAAGCTTCCGGTGTGTCTTGAGATTCTGGCGATGTCCGAATCTCCCGTTTCTCGAGAAGACACTCCAAGTCCTGGATGTAAGAGAGAGTGGAATCGTCCTCAATGGTACGGATGATATCTCCATTCCTTGCCCTGCGAGAAACCATGGCGAGGTCTGAGTGATCGAGCTCGCCTCAGACTCCTCTCGAGATGTCCAAGCGCCGGTAGATCGCCACGCCCCTTCCGATGATCCAGCTTGAACTCGGTGAACTCAAAGTTGATAGGCTCCGTGTGTCCTCCAAAGGTCCTCCCTGGGATATGCACCTCAACTCAGAAGCGGGTGTCCGCTTAAGTGCATTAGTGGGTTTCCCAAAGGATCGAGGGCGTAGCAATCTTCAGCAGCCTTCACCATCTGGACCAGCTTCCTTCCGAAGGGCATCGTCTCATCGGGTGGCGTAACTCCGGTAGCAAACTGGGGTGAACTCGACGGCCATCTAGAATGTTGCAAAGGGAGAAGAGTCGAATTGAACAGGAAGAATTTTAGAATGAAAAGGGGTTCAAAGTAAATGGTCTCTGCTTATGGCTTTCCGATCCTAGGGGTTACGATCTCACGGTCAGGTGCTCGATACCATCTCTCAGAGCGACCGACCCAACATCGGTCAAGTCTCCGTGTCTGCACCATCCCAAGATCATGCCGGTACTCACAAGACATCGATAAAGTAATCAAAGTTCAATCACACCTGAATTTTATTACACGATTCTCATATAGAGTCTTTATTACAAGGGAATAAATTCGCCCAAGGCCAACTCATGAGAAATAAACTACTAATGCTGGAAGGCCGAGGTAAAGCGAGTCCATCCGACTCCAAAGGGCAATCGCCAAGCGGAGCGTAGCCTCACTCCGATCGGAATATATCTCTCGCAACATAATACGTTGCAGCCATGTAGGTCAGCTTTTGGAATAAGTCGGCAAGTCATGAAGAATAACAATAATAAAGTTACTACACTATATGCATTTGGTCGTGGAGCTCTAAGTTTCATCATTTTATGTAAAGCCAATTTTATCCTACTACAAAGTGGACTTATTTGCAAATTACTACAAATTGTTGGTAGTTATTGAGATGGTTCCGCCAACCAATATCTCGCTCCCAAATTATTAAGTCATAAACCCTCAAATTAATTCATTAGTTTTAGTGTTGAGATATCCGAATACTTCCAAGTTCCAGAGGCTCAAATGTCCGTGAATCGGGGACACGGCTAATCGATTAGGTTATAACTCTGCAGAGGTTTATGACTTTCCCGCAAGAATCATTCCTCCTTTAAAGTCTTCGCACTTCATGGTGTTTGAAGACGGACGAATGAAACAGGGTCTTCCAAAGAGTTCTTCCGCCACCGCCGGTACTCCATCCAATCCTACCGTTCGTCTACTTCTCGTAGTACCGGCCCACCATTCACTACTAGGGTCAACCCAGCCAGAGCCCATAATGGCTTGGCTGCACAGTAAGCTTCGGTCATGGGGCATCCATCCTTCTCTTAGTGGCTGGGTGAAGCTTTCCGCAGGATGTCATGGCGCTTCTCCATGCATCCCGCCACCACTGGGTGCTCCAGGTGCCCGTCAACCGTCCTCCACCCAAAGAGTGATTTTCCAAGTCCATCTTGATCATTGTAGTTCATGGGGTCATCATCATCATTGACTCTCACATCTTGCTTATGAATATCACTCATACCAAATCCCGTCTACGAGCATAGCAAAATAACTACTACGTCCCCGGGTCATGGTAACAAGGGATTGGTTCATCCTACCACATGATACTACTCAAGTTTAATGACTTCAAGATTTCACTACTGCATGCATGGTGGGGTGGTGACAACTACTAATGCACAAAACATAGGTATAGAAATAACATGATCAAAACTTGCCTTTGATGATCCTCGTAAGCTAAAGAGTCGTAGTAGCAGGCTTCAGATCTCAGGAAACTCTACCGAGACAAACAATAACACAATAAGCATAAAGCAAGAGGATCACACAAGATAACAATGGTAACATAGCACAACAAAACAATCAAAACCAAATCCAAAAGAAAAACTCAAAGAAACCAATTCAAAGTTTTTCCCTACTCCAAACAATAGCAAAAATAGTTTTTATATAACAAAAATTCCTTAAAATAACCTAATCATGGTTTTAGGTTAACTTAACAGAAAAGGATTCACTAAGCAATTAGGAGCAAAAAGAATTAATTAAAAAGCTATTATAAAACTCATTTTAGGCCTAATCCAATTTCTATTAAGAAAATTAATTTAAAACTTTTATTAATTATAAATAAAAGTTCATCTACTAGAATGACAGAAACTAACCTAGAATAACTAATCACAAGTTAAAAATAAATTCATTTACTAATTAAAATATTAGGAAAACAGGAACTAATCAATTAATTAGGATTAATAGGATTCTGTCTAAAACTAATTATTTATTAATCCTAAAATACCCAAGTTAATTTCTAGGGTTTGGCAATGTCAAAATAAAGTGGTGACAAAAAGAATCATGCAAAAATAATTTTTCTAACTAAAGTTATAACAGATTTGCTATTCTGACTAAAATAATATTAAAGCATTTTTAATTATTTTTAACATAGCTAATTATATGTTTTTCAGAAACTACATAAAATTTGCAATCCAACAAAAAAGAATCACTCAAAAATATTAAACAGAATAAAAGATATACATTTTTGAAAATTGAAACTATTCGCTAAAACAGAAAATCAAAATTAAAAGAAAAAGCCCAATGGGCCTATATCATGCACTAGGCGTAGTTTAGTCTAAACGGGCCTAGGGTTTAACTAACAGAACCGCCTAATAAATAAAACCTAAACTAAAATAAAACCGATCGGGCCGGCCGGTTTTCTAATAAAACATACCCCTTGGGGTTCTAATCGTGGCCGTAGGTTTACGATCAGACGGGAGGGAATTCGGGACTCACCGGACTCATGACGGCGGCGGGCGGCGAGAGTGCTCAGGCGTTGAGTCGTCAAGAGCTTCAAGAGACGTCGGGAGGTGCGGGGAGCCTCGGGAGGGTCTGTGGTGTCGGGAAGGTCAGGTGCACCAGAGCGACGGCGAGGGTTTTTGGCGGCGGAGGTGAGCTCGGGCTCGTGCGTGCCAGGAGAGAGAGGAGAGGGCTCCAAGTGAGGCTAAGGGGGAATGGGGTGCGGGGGCTTGGCTTATATAGCCGGGGCCTCGGCTCCTCTTCGGAAGGGATCGGGGCGTCGGGGATCCCGGATCCTTCGGGATCCGGTGGATCTCCCATGAGGTTCAAGCGTGGGGGGAAGACGACGGGTGGGGGCCACGGGTCGCTGAGAGAGAGAGGGGAAGGTTCGGCCACGACCGAATCCTAGGAAGATCGGGCGAGGGGGCGCGGGCGGTCACTGGTCATGCGTGTTGGCCTAGTGGGCCATTGGGCCAAAAGGGGAGGAGGGGAGGTGGCGCTGGCCGGGTCTGGGGTGGCTTTGGCGCCCAAGACTTTTTTTCTTTATTTTTTTTAATTAAAACAAAACAAAAATAAAACCTAAACTATAAATATTTTATATAGGGTATATATATACCAAAATGATCAGGGAATATTCCTTTCATTTGAACATTTTTCCAAAGTCAAAATCCAAACTTTATGAAAATCTATTTTTTCAAATTCAAATAAAATTCAGATTTGAATTCCAATTCTTTTGGCATTGTTTCCTCGATATTTTTGGAGTGTCATGTTTGCTCCTCTCATACTTTTGATCAAGTATTTATCGTGCTTAGTTTTGGAATTGTTTCCCACATGCCAAAGTTTGGAATTCAAATTCAAACTCAAAACTCTCTGAAACTTCAAATGACAATCAATTTCAAACAGAATGCATAGGATGCTTATCTATAATTGTAAAACATTCCAAATAGGAAGATTTGGGATGTTACACGTCTGGCCTTGTCAACATAGTGAATCGGGAGAGGACTATAGTTGTGAGTATGATAGTACAGACCCACCAGGTCCACTCCCGAACGCAAGCAAGAGCCTCTTTACTACTCAGATGCATCCCTAAAATTGTTTTTCTCTAATCCACCCTGCTGAGATATGGGACCCACATCATTGTCAACGTATAGTCAATTAACGATAGAATTGCACAATGTATAGTCAATAAACGACAGAATTGCACAGCACATTTTTTGAGGATTTCTTCACATGGAGCAGGGTATAAACTTGGTTGTGCGGTCTCTGCCCGTCTAACAACATGACTAGCCCAGCAGTTTTTTCTTTGAGAAAATAGGTAGCCCACTATTTCTTTTTGAAGAATACCCAACCTAGGCCTATTTGTTTTCTCCGACTTACTGGGCTGGAAATCTTTCAAGATGAGGAGGGATGCATTCCGGCCTAGCAAGAATATGGGCAGTAAATCTTAAAAGTAATATGAAATGGGCTGCAAATTCTAAAAAAAAATAGCAAATGGGCAATTAGTTTCGTTTTTTTTTTGTTCTTCACTTATATTTTATATTTCACTCAATTTTAACATAACATAGTATTACTTTATTTTTAAATTAGTTTTAGTATGGCTCCTAATTTTGGGATTAAACATATTTCGTACCCCAAAAATATGTGAATTTTTTAAATTTCACATATTTTTTAGTTCATGCTTTTAACCCTGGTACTCACCAAAAAATGGGCAGCAATTCTAAAAATGGAAAATGGGCTGCAATAAATTCCATATGAATTACCAAATGGGTTGTAAATTATTAAAATAATAGCAAATGGGTTGTACATGCCACAGATTTCGAGGCTGACTTGTTTACGCAAGGCTTTGTCAACTTATGGTCAACACATGATTTTAGCAGCAGTGACTGTTGGATGTCCATCCAACAGCCGATGTGCTTCTTCAATCTCTGATCTTCCTGCTCCAGTTGCATAAACCAGCGCCGGCAGGACTACCGGATGCCTTCTCTTGTGGCCGGCTATGATGCCACGCAGGCTTCACCGGCCCACCCTACTCCCTCCGCTGGCATGGCCATCCCTCTACCCCGCACCTCCTGTTATTCACCAGTGACGGGAGCCTCACGCCATAGCCGAACTAGTCAACCATCATACTCCCCTCAGCATGGGCATCCACTGTTGTGCCTTCGCCGGCTCTGGGTCATTCCATTCCTAGGCCTCACCGTCGTCCATCGTGTTGGTGCTCTAGGCGCGGCGTGCTCAACGTGGTCAACATTCAACAAACGACAGCCATTGGAATAGGGATGTACGTGGAGAGGCTGACAGTAGGGACCCCCATGGTCCATGGCCGCACACAAGCAACTACCTCCTTATTACACAAAAAAAAATGATTCCTCACCCTGACATCTGGGGTGCACCGGTTCAGAGGCTGACCTGTGGGCCTACTAAGTTGACGTGTACGTACGCAAGCAACTGCCTCCTTATTACACACAAAAAATGAATACTCACCCTACTAGCTGGGACCCACCATATTTTGGAGGCTGACTTGTGGGCCTATTAAGTTGACGGGGACGCAAGATTTGTCAACTTAGTCAATATAAACGATTCTAGCTACAGTGATCGTACAATGTCCATCCAACGGCCATCGTGCTCCTTCAACCTCTGGTCTTCTTGCTCCAAATTACCAAACCATCGCCCGGCCGTGCCACACGCTCTGCGTCCACACGTGGCGGCTATCTTGCTGCCAGCAGCCTCACCGCCCATTCTACTCCCATCACTGGCCCGCCATCCTCAGACTTACCTGCACCTCCTATTATTCTCCCAAGAACGACAAATTTCACACCGCACCAACCAAGAACCCTCATACTCCCCTCCACGTGGGAAATAACTGCCAAGTCTTCCCCGGGCTCCGGGTCATTCCCTTCCTAGGCCTCGCGTCGTCCACCACCTTGGTGCTCTCGGCGCGGCGTGGTCAACGTGATCAAGGAATGACTTCCATGGGAAGAAGGTTGTACGTGGAGAGGCTGACAGCTGGGTCCACGGCCGCAGCAAGGAAGTGCCTCCTTATTAGGCGCAAAATAATGATTCCTCCACCTGACAGAGGGGACCCATCGGAAGGGCTGTCGTATTTTGCAAAAAAAATGTTTCTCCCCTGACGGCTGGGACCCACCAGCTACATCTTCGCACGCAAGGAATTGCGTCCATATTATGGGCAAAAAATATTCTTCCCCTGGCAGTTGGGACCCATCAGCTATATCTTCGCACGCAAGGAAGTGCCTCCTCATCCTCCCAGATAGCTGGGACCCACCCGGTCGAACCGTACGTAGGGTTGTCTGTCCGGTCGTGAATGTGTACGTACATACTGGTCGATCAGTCTCTCTGCAGCAATGAACCATGGCCGAGTAAGGAGCGGCACATGTCACAGCAGAGGCACGGACATAGCATGTCATGCAGTCCCGTCTATGTCGTGTACACGTACGTGCAGCCACGCTGCAAGAAAGTAAATACGGCTACGTATGTACATACGGGCAGCGATGATGTCCTGTTCATCGGCAGCCAACCGGCTGGGTCGGAATGGAAGAAACAGTGTCGTGTTCATCGGAAGGCAACAGACTAGGTCGGAATACGTCCTATTCATCGGGAGCCAATCAGCTTGGACAGAACAGCCGAAACGAGGTCTGGCGTACCGCAGAATGGAGAAACGAACTTCTGTTCGAGCTCCTACGGCCGAAACGGGGTCCTGTTGATCGGGAGGGGTGTGGCGTACCATGGAACAGAGGAAACAGACTTGTATTCAAGCTCCTACGGTCAAAATGGGGTGTTGTTGATCGGGAGGGGTGTGGCGTACCGCAAAACGGAGAAAATGGACTTGTGTTGGATCGCCTACGATCGAAGCAGTGTCCTGTTCATCGGGAGGGGTGTGGCTTACCGCAAAACGGGACTCCGCGGGCTACTGTTCATCCACCGTCTACTGCCTCGCTCTAGCCTCCATGGGCTACTGTTCATCCATCGTCGACTTCCTCCAGCCTCCACGGGCTACTGTTCATCCACCGTCGACTTCCTCCAGCCTCCACCTGCTACTGTTCATCCACCGCGACCTTCCTCCTGCCTCCACCAGCTATTGTTCATCCACGGGCTACTGTTCATCCAGCCTCCACCGGCTAATGTTCAACCAGCCCTCCACGGGGTCCTGTTCATCCGGCCTCCACCGGCTACTGTTCAACCATCCCTCCACTTGGTCATGTTCATCCACCCCCAACCGGCTCGGGTGTGGCGGCCTCCTCGATCGGGGTCCTGTTCATCCAGCGACAGCGGCCTACTACTACCACGGGGTCTTGTTCATCCAACCCCCACCGAGAACTGTTCATCCAACCCCCAACAACGGTCAGTGTTCATCAAGAGGCAGCAGGTTCGATCGGCTTCAGTGAGTAGCAGTCGGGAAGGAATCGCTCGGGTTCAGTTAACAACCAAGGGATCGATCGCTCGGGTTCAGTAACGTAGCCAGTGCAATCGCTCGGGTTCAATAAGCGAACGTCTCGCTTGGGTTCAGTTAGAGCCCAACGCCTCGCACACACGCGCGAACGTGTACGAGAGAAATGTGCAAACCTGTGTGCATTGCTCGGCCCCGACCACCCACCGTAGCCGGGAACTCCCCGAAATTTTCCTTGCCCTCGCTTCTACCATGATTTTTTCCGTCATGGACGGCCCAAAAAATGTCATGCAGGTGCGTCCCCGGCCTACCCAGGACGAAAAGCCCATTTTCTGTCATGAATTTTTGTCATAGAAGTAGGAGCCCACCACATCTATGATAATACATGGTATTGTCACAATTATCGTCATAGAAGTGTCATAAGCATGACAGAAAAAAATTCGTTCATCCCAAAATGTCATGGATGTGTCTTTTTTGTAGTGTTGCATCCGTTCGTAGTTGCAGCTTATCCCCGTTGTCTTCATTGACCGTTCTGAGTCCAACCACACTTGCATGCGCCCGCGACATCATTAAAATATTTTTTTCTAAGTTGGGATTAAACATTCTCGTAATGGGTTGAAAAATGGCGTGCGGTCTTGTTAGATTGTAGGTAGTCCGCCTGCCAAATTTTGTCGTATTCGGATGTCATGTGATACCCCAATGATTATACCTATCGCGGCACTATAGCCGGTCAAATGTTTCGGTATTAGATACCCCTGTTGCCGTCCATTTCTTCCCTCTCTTCTCAGTCCAAGGCCTTCTGCATAGCCGACCTAGCTCACCTACACTACCCCTCAACCGAAGTCGTCTGATCAAGATCGAATGGCTCGAAAACCCTCCAAAATCCCCTCTTTTCCATATATATAGTCCACCCCATACCTAATTTGGCCCTAACCCTAGACCAACTCACTTGTTCCACTCATTGCGACGCCACCTTCCTTCTTCCTTGGGATCTGCCCGCTCCAACTAGCCGCCACCCGTTGTCCCCTCCTCGTTCCCCTCTTCCACCCAACCAGAGCACAGCCACAAGCCACCGCTCCTCTCTCTCCATCGGGATCACCCAGATCCTCCACCCCCAGCCTCCTCCCAATCCACTCAACCCCTCTCCTCGATTTCATCATCGAGCCAATCGGCGGCCTCCCTGCATAGTCGCGCCCCTGAGTCCCTACGCAACAAGGAGCCTGAGCTCCTCCTCCCATGCTCTCGCTCCCGAGGCCTTCCCCGGCCTCCCCGTAGTAGCGGAGCCCTGCGCCCTGATAACCCACAAATTTAGGGGATCACAATAGTTTTCGAGGGTAGAGTATTCAACAAAAATTTATTGATTCAACACAAGGGGAGACAAAGAATATTCGCGAGTATTAGCAGTTGAGTTGTCAATTCAACCACACCTGAAAGACTTAATATCTGTAACGAAGTTTTTAGTAGCAAAGTAGTATGGAAGTAACGGTAACAGTGACAATAGTAGCAGTAGCAGTTTTGTAGTGATTGTAGCAGCAACACGGCAAAAGTAACTTAGCAAAGATCAATATGTGAAAAGCTCGTAGGCATTGGATCGACAATTATAATTGTGTTGGATAATATTAATCATGTAGCAGTCATAACCTAGGGTGACACAAAACTAGCTACAATTCATCAATATAATGTAGGCATGTATTTCGTATATAGTCCTACGTGCTTATGGAAAAGAACTTGCATGCCATCTTTTGTCCTACCCTCCCGTGGCAGCGGGGTCCATAAGGAAACTAAGGGACATTAAGGCATCCTTTTAATAGAGAACCGGAACAAAGCATTAGCACTTAGTGAATACATGAACTCCTCAAACTACGGTAATCACCGGAAAGAATCTCAATAATTATCACCTTGGGGTATGCGGATCATAACTCATAATAGGTGTCTACTACTTGCAAGATAGGATAACACACATATATTCGTAAAAACATAATAGGTTTAGATCTCAAATCATGGCACTCGGGCCCTAATAACAAGCATTAAGTATAGCAAAGTCATAGCAATATCAATCTTAGAACATATGGATACTAGGGCTCAAACCTAACAAAAACTAACTTGATTATTTCAACATAGTGGATGCCCTGTTGGATTGGCCCATGTGCGGGGCAGGCGCCCTGTTTTTTTGATTTTTTTTCTTTTTTCTTTTTTGTTTTTGTTTTATTCTATATTCAAATAATCCAGGATTGGTTCAAAAATTTAAAAATATTGTGAATTGTCATAAAAATAGTTTTTGAATTCAAAAATGTTTGCGACTCAAAAGAATGAACATCTTTTTAATTTTCATGAACAGAGCACTTTCTATAATGATGAACATTTTTTATATTTCATGAACAAAATTTGAATTTGATGAGCAGTTTTTGAACTTGATGAAAAAAATTGTATTCAAGATTTTTTTTCAAAAATGGATGAACAAATTTGGAGTTTGATGAACAATTTTTAAAAGTAATGAACAAATTTTAATTTAATCAACATTTTTTAGGTCGGTGAACAAATTTTGAATTTTGGTGAACATTTTTTAAATCCTATGAACAAAAATTTGAATTCGATGAACATTTTTTGAATTCGGTGAACAAAATTTTTTTTTTGTGAATTTGAAAGAAAACTCGCAAAAAAGGTGAAAAAGTAAAGATGAAAAAAAGGAATGAAAAAAAAGAAAAAAGAAAAAAAGGGGGGACCTCACACCCCACATGAGCTGGCTAGAAGGCGCACAGGTGAGCTGGGGGGGGGGGGTGCGCCATGGCGCTAGGGGCTGTCGTACCCGCCGTATAGGATCCGCTTGTTTATATAGCTACTATTGCTACACTATCTTCCGTCTCGCCTCAAGGATTTTCGTGTCCAGGCGTTATCGGGCCATCATAATATATGGTTCTTACAGGAGCGGTTTTTAGGCTCGTTTTTTCTCTCTCTTTATCTATGTTTTTATGTGTTGGTTTTCATTTTTTTTTTTTGCGCTTTTTGGTATCTGTGTTAATGGGTTTCTTGGTTTTTCCTTTTTGTTTTCATTTTCCATTTTCCCATTATCTTTTCTTTCGGTTGTCTGTGTCGGTTTTCTACAATTTTCTTTTGGGTTTTGGTTTTCTGTATTTCTCTACTGGTTTGCTTTGTTTTTGGTTTTTTATCCTTTTGCCTTTTTCAACAAATATTTCCTTTTTTCTCGCATACATTGTATATTTTTTGTATACATTAGAGCAATTTGTTATACACGTTTAATAATTTTTAAATACATATTTATTATTATATATATGTTTTGATGTCTATGTTTTTTCATAAAGTTTGTACATTTTTCTTATACATCTAAAAATTCTTTATACACATTTAAATACATGTTTTTGAACATTTTTTGATACATGTCGACATGTTGGAATTATATGTTGCAACATCTTTATAAATGATATGATGCTTCTTTAAATTAGGTACCTCTTTTAAAAATTATATACATTTTACAAAATGTCAGGAAATACTTTTGAAACACGTGAATATCACAAACATAGTTTTGGACTCATGAACATTTTTAATGTAACATACATTTTTATGAACGGCTTATTTTTTGAATTACATAAACATACTTTTAATTGTATGAATATTTGATATTTTGGAAACACATGAGCATTTTTCAATATCACAAATATATTTTTGACTGTTGTCGACATTTAATTAAAATTATGCTAATAAAATGTTCATATTGGGTCAACATTCAAAAAAAATTAAAATCCATATTCCTCGTGATTTAAAAAAAATTAAGTACATTTTAGTTCTGGAATGTATGTATTTCAAATGTTTCAGAAATATATAAACAATGAACCAATGAGAAAATGGAGAAGAAAAACAAACCAGTAGAAAGCTACTTGGCTCGACCCAATAATACGCTCGCTTGAGGCTGCCTTCCCTTCCATCTCACATCAAGAGAGATATATGAGAGCAACTAACTAAGTGTTACCCCTTGCGGGCCTCCTGCAAATGTCACTTTTATGGCCTAGGAGCACACCAAGTGGAGCGCCTAGCTGCCCCCCACATGTTGTATGTTCGGTGTTTCATCTAGATTTTTTTGCATGTGCTTTCCGGATTTAGATTATTTTTTCAGGGGTTTTCATCTTTTCGGTTTTCTCCTAATTTTCCGTAGGTTTTAGAGAATTTTTGTGTATTATTTTGTGAAGCATGGTTATGCTTTTCCAAAAGAGAAAAAACATGCTCTTACATGAGAAGCATACATTTGCTTTTCTTTCGCGAGAAACACAACTGTGCTTCGTGGGAAAAAAATGCTTCAACTAGAAGCACAAACTTGCTTCCGCAAGAAGCACAACTTTGCTTCTCGAAAAAAATTTGTGCTTTTGTGAGAAGCACAACTATGCTATTCATAAATTTAAAAAAAAAAATTGTGCTTTCACGAGAAGCATATATTTGCTTCTCGTGGAAGCATAGATTTGCTTCCGCAAGAAGAACAATTGTGCTCACGGGAATTAATTTTGTGCTTGGAAGAAAGCACAAATTTGCTTCGTGAGGAATGAAGTTGCGCTTCTCGAAAAAGGGGAAAAGGTGAAAAACTGCAACCATGCTACCTCTGCGTGCAAGGGGCTCAGCTCCATCATCTCGCTCACTGCATGGGAGCTCTAGAAACATCACCATGGTTGCACCTTCGATGACATGTACCCCTTTGTTCGCCAGCTGACCGAGATAATCCGTCAGGGGGTACGCCTCTGGGCCCGAGTAGGGGTCGATAGATTACAAAACATCATTGACACAAGTTAACATAGGTTCATGGGGCTGACCAATCCTGATTCTTGTACTCTTCATGTGTTTGTTACACATTGTCATCTGTGTACTTAGCCTGGGGAAGGGGAACGGACGGCGAGCGAAGGGGAAGTGACAGAGAGCGGAGCGATGAGTGAAGTGAAGTTAGGGCTTGCTCCGGATGAAGATTTTGTAGTGGGGATGAAGTGGGGTATGTACAATCATGGTGTGCCAGGCTGACATGGCGGACGCGTCTGAAACTCCCCACAAGCGAAGCGATGAAGGGGCAATTGTCTTCAAATACAACCATGAATTATTTCCAGATGAAACTGAGAGGCGTCGGCTACTGCTTCCCATACGGAAAATGCAAATTTCATTAAAGCATAAATTACATACCAAGTTGATGTATAAAGAGTTGTGAGTGCTACTCGCGGCTGCATACCTTTAGCATGTTGGTCAGAGCACCTGCATGGGGCCTACTGAAATCCGAAGATCGCAATATCTCATGAGATATTATTCAGCCACGGCTAACTATGGAGATAACGCTGTTTCCATACGCATTACCGCCACCGAAACATTATCCCGTGGCCATCGCTCAGCTCGAAGATGATGATATCCAGCGGTCCGCCATTTCATTTCAGATATGCATGAAGCGTCATCTACCCCGCCATCAGGGGGTCCTCTCCCATCTCCCAGTAGCTCAGTGCCGCTGTGTTTGTACTCCACTAGGAAGGAGCTCGGCCGAATCCCATGACCACTATCCTCCTAACCTCGGCAGCAGGTGTACGATACGAGACTCCTTTCCGCGCTCCGCCATCGAGCTCAATGGGTTTGGGTTGCACCGCATCACGCCGCGCGCCGCCATCGGGCGGACAAGGACGACGCCTTTCCCGGCCAGATTATATAACCTCTTTCTCGAGGCGATACGATCGGAACCGGGGCAATGCAACGCGCACGATCCTCTAGTGCGCCGCGCTGCTGTAATGCAACAGACTGCACCAGAGAAATAGAAACATGGCATCGACTAGGGGAAAAGCACGGAGAGTGACCGCTGGGAGAATGGCGCCGTGTCTATAGGATGGCTTATTTTAGCCTGCCCTGCAAAGTTCATGTGCTCAGCCGCCTTTTCCGTCGGTTTGTACAAGTGTGGTACGCACACGGATAGTAGTGTCATTTCATATTCTGTAATGAAAAAACTAGTGTCATTTCATCAGTTTGTATGATCGTATCAAACATATATGTATGCACAGGTACAACATGATGGATGCCGGTCTACTCTGGGATGATCATATGCCGGTTTTATTCGACCTGAACGCCGCGGATCAGAAGTTTATGCATCATCTTCTGTCCGCGGAAAATAATAACCAACCCTATAAACAAGAATGTAATTACTACTACTATGATATATAACTAATTCGATGGTATTGTCAGGTTAAAACTGATCGTACTCGGTTTCTCGTCCGGTCCGATAAGTCCAGCTGCTCCGGAGCGCTTTCATAGACGCTCGTTTTAAACCTGTTCAGAAGGTTTGGTTGTTTTGTTTTCTTCAGGTGGCTCGTCGGAGTCTGTCTCGTTCAACGGATGTACTTTCGTTTTCAGCTCGGCATCCCCCTTTTTGTCGTCATCATCGTCCGCCTGCTTGAAGCTGGCGAGGCTGGCCATCGTGTCCACGGCGTCGACCACGCTCTCGATCCTCGTCGATATCTCCGTCAGCAGCGACGCCACGGTGAAGAGCGGCATGGCGTCGATCAGCGACGCCTCCCCCGGCTCCCCGGCCAGGGTGAACGGGAGGTCCCGCATGTCTCCCTGCAGCTCGTGCACGGCCGTGTTCATGTCTGCCACGGCGAAGTCCAGCGCCGGGGAGGTCGTCATCGTGGCCACGGAGCTGGACGCCTCCCTCAGCACCCGTCCGCACTGCGCGCCCAGTCTCGTGCACACGTCGGCGAGGAGCCGCTTGACGCTCTCGGGGCCTGGAGCTCGGCGCCGACGCAGCTGTTGAGGGTCTCGACGCAGTACGCGCAGTGGCGCATGGCGGCGCCGAGCTTGGTGTACTGGGCGTAGGGGTGGCGGAAGCCGAACTTGCCGTGCGCGGGCTCCCACCGCGCCAGGTTGGCCTGCGAGTCCTCGGACGCCTTGGAGTTGAGCACGCACTTGTAGCCGTCCGACTTGGCCTGCGCGCCCTCCTCGCCGAAGTAGTCCTCGACGCAACCTTCCACGGCGGCTGCGAGCTTCTCCATGTTGCACACCGTGAGCTGATGCAGCTCCTGGCCGGCCCAGACGGGCCAGATGAGCACGCAGACGGCGAGGCAGATGAAGATGCCGATGGCGATGGTGACAAGCCGCTGCTGCGCCAGCTCCACCAGCTCGTCGACGCGGTACCCCGACACGGCCACCAGGCTGTATGTCAGGATAAAGATGGTCACGCCGTAGTCGAACCGGGCCTTCACCGTGGGTATGAACCGCGAGAAGGTGGCTGCCGCAGCTGCACGCGCACACCCCATAGATAATTATTAGTACGTGTGGCAGAAAGCGTGGCCGGTTTACAAGTGCGCACGAAGGTTTATAGAGTACGTACCAAGCAGAAAGAGGGAGCCACAGGTGATGACCGGCTCGAGCTTGTCGCCGGACTTGCTCGCCACCCAGCTCACGCCCAGCCCGAGCACGCCGGCGCTCGCCGTCGCCACGGCCCGGTTGAACCCTTTGTACACGCTGCCGCCTACACGTACGTCCATACACAAATAAAATCAGTGACCAGACCAAGAGTACGTAAATACATGCATGCTGAAGATACAGTTGCTACTGATCCGTTTTGTAATTCTAGCAGGTGCGACTTACCAACAGTGTACTCGAAAATGACGACGACAGTCATGATGGCCCACATGGCAGCCCCGCCGACGCCGTCGTAGAGAGGCCTGGTGTAGTAGAAGACGGAGACCAAGGTAAGAGCAACGCCGACCTTGAGGCCGTGCACCACTCTCCTCGGATCGTCCGCGCCAATCTTCCACACCTTCTTGGCGAAGCCGGACACCGTGGCTCCGAGCATGAGCACGCAGGCGAGCAGCCACGCCCAGGCCCTGCCGGCCGGCCCGGCCTCGTACTCCACCGTCACCGACGCGCCCTCCGGCACCGTCACCCGCCACTCCAACCCGCTCTGCGCGTCCCTCGCGGCGGCCTCCATGATGATCACCGGCAGAAGCAGGTCCAGACGAGTCCCTCCCTACTGCAAGCGTGCCAAGAAAATGCGGCCTGGCTGCCGGCTCCACTATGGTATATATAGGTTGACCGCTGCTTCTGCGCCACTTATTCTGTTGGAGTTATGCTACGAGCTGACAGGAGGAGGGAGAAGGGGAGCAACGCAACCTTCCAAGGAAGGAACGGGGGAAAGGAAAGGCTGCCGGGCGAATGATCTCCCTGTCTTGGAATGTTGTGAGACACCAGGGGACTTGCTTATATAGGGAAGAAGTTTTCAGAGGTACTCCAATGGACTTTGACGTGGGGCCGGGCTTTGCATTTGTCAGGGTGGAGATTGGAGACGACCGACCTCGCGCACGAAAGCTCCCGCGATACGTGCGTTTTTCGGCAAAGGAAAAGGGGCCGAGTGCGTCGCCAACAGGGTGGAGGGAAATGCAAATGGAGGCGTGGTACGTGCAGATCGAGTGCGGTTTCCCATCGTCGTCGTCGTGGTTTTGCTCGCCACACGATCGATCAGGATCTGCTCGTCTCTGCCTCAGGGCGATCCGGAATTCCTGGTCACCGCGCTTCGATTAGTTACTTGTCAGTTACCGCGTCGCATCAGCAGTTTCGTCCTCTTGTCCAATTCGGTCCTGAATCTGCAGCGCGACAACAAATTCGAACCGTCTAGAGATTTGCTGCTGCGTAATTGTCAGTTACTCAAGTCTTTGAGACCGATAGGGACGCTGCAAGGGGCACGCATGTAGTTCGAACTTGTTGGGCACAAACTCGATCGCGCGATCGACATGTAGACGCCGGCAAGATGCATGAGCTCGGCCCCTTTCATCCTTGAGACAGATTGCTCAGTCGGGGCGGCGACGATGCAGGAGCATGGTGCTAACAGATCTCCCGTGACGGCTCTGATCAGTGAAACCAAGCGTTTACTCGAAGGAGACGGGGAGTGAGTTCAAGATTGCTGCTACGTCTCGTGATCAGAACGTTGCTAACCATAGACTTGCCCGGTTGGGGAGTTTTGTGGTAGGAATAAGATCTACTCCCTCCGTTCACTTTTATAAGTCATTTCAGATAAGCAAAATTGTGTTGTTTTGCACATTGTCTAAATCATCTATAAAGCTTTATAAAAATGGATAGAGGGGGTACTTGGAATTTGGACGGACGAAAATTATACAAATGCGGAAGAATTGCTCCAATCGCCGCTAGATTGGATATTGAGAGCATATCCGTAACCCTCAACCCAAAGTGCACAGGAAAAAGGCTTAGAAATCGGTGGTCGTACATGGATCTTGTAGTACTATCTGTACTTCAGCTGCACTCACTAGCTAGTAAGTAGCTCCTTGTAATTATGACTAGCCAGACATTAGTGCGTGGATGCATGCACTAGCCTTTCAACTTTTGTAACTGGCTTTTCTAAATCAAAAGGAAAACCTCCTACATTTTCGTTTCCCCTTTTTCAATGGGTCCATTTTCATCTCTGGAAGTCAAATGAGGAGCATATCTACAAGCCTACATATCAAAATAGATGGATGCACTCCGGTGGAGATTTTACCGGGCGGCTTTCCCCGTAAAAAATGTTACTCCCTCCGGTTTTGTACACAAGACCACTATCTCAATTTTTAGATATCAAGAAAATAAATCAACTAATAAGTAACACGATTAATTGTGTGGAAAATCTCGTGTTTTGAGTCAATTAAACATATTGCAGGGAAGCAACGCAACCGCCGCCTCCTACTAAAAAACAGCTAGGGTTTGTGCCTCTCGCCGGCTCCGCGCAGGTCCGCCTCGTCTCCGGTGGCCCTAGGGCCATGGCGGCGCGATATATCCTGACAAGGGCGGGCGGGAGGGCTCCCTTGTTAGTCGGTTCTTTGAGATTTGTTAGGGTTTGTGTCCTGCTTAGGAAGGCGAGACGACGGCGGCTCCCTGAATATGAAATAAAGGTCCTCCCCATCTAGCCCCCGTTTCAGTGGTGCGTCTAGCATCGTTGGTGGGCATGTGGAGGTGTGTCTCCGGCGGATCTATCCTTGGTGGATTTGCTCGGATCTGGTTCTTGTTCGTATATATTTGTGTGTCTTCGGGTTGGATCCTTTTGATCTACGTTATTCATCAGCGGCGGTTGCTGTTCTGATGCGCTGGTCCTATGGGGCCTTAGCACGACAACTTCCCGTCTGTCTACTACAACAAATTATGGATGAGTCCGGCGAGGGGGGAACGATGACGGCGGCACGCCTTTGGCTCGCTTCAGTGTTTGTAGTCCACCCCTCAAGATCGTGCCAAATCAATAACACGAGAGAGAGAGAGAGAGAGAGGAGAGAGAGAGAGAGATCGAACACATAGCTACTGATACATACCCTCAGCCCCGAGGGTGAACTACTCCCTCCTCGTCATGGAGAGCGCCGGGATGATGAAGATGGCCACCGGTGAGGGATGCCCCCCTCCGGCAGGGTGCCGGAACAGGGTCCGATTGATTTTTGGTGGCTATAGAGGCTTGCGGCGGCGAAACTCCCGATCTATTGTGTTCCCCGATGTTTTTAGGGTATATGGACATATATACGCGAAAGAAGTCGGTAAGGGGAGCCATGAGGGTGGGGGCACGCCCAGGGGGTAGGGCGCGCCTCCCTGCCTCGTGGCTTCCTGAAAGATTCCCTGACGTCTACTCCAAGTCTCCCGGATTGCTTCCGTTCCAAAAATAACTCTCCCGAAGGTTTCATTCCGTTTGGACTCCATTTGATATTCATTTTCTTTGAAACACTGAAATAGGCAAGAAAACAACAATTTGGGTTGGGCCTCCGGTTAATAGATAGTCCCAAAAATAATATAAAGTGTATAATAAAGCCCATTAACATCCAAAACAGATAATATAATAGCATGAAACAATCAAAAATTATAGATACGTTGGAGACGTATCAGCATCCCCAAGCTTAATTCCTGCTCGTCCTCGAGTAGTTAAATGATAAAAACAGAATTTTTGATGTGGAATGCTACCTAACATATTTATCAATATAATCTTCTTTATTGTGGCAAGAATATTCAGATCCATAAGATTCAAAACAAAAGTTTAATATTGACATGAAAACAATAGTATTTCAAGCATACTAACAAAGCAATCATGTCTTCTCAAAATAACATGGCCAAAGCAAGCTATCCCTACAAAATCATATAGTCTGGCTATGCTCTATCTTCATCACATGAAATATGTAAATCATGCACAACCCGGATGACAAGCCAAGCAATTGTTTCATACTTTTGATGTTCTCAAACTTTTTCAATCTTCACGCAATACATGAGCGTGAGCCATGAACATGGCACTATAGGTGGAATAGAATGGTGGTTGTGGAGAAGACAAAAATGAGAAGATAGTCTCAGATCAACTAGGCGTATCAACGGGCTATGGAGATGCCCATTAATAGATATCAATGTGAGCGAGTAGGGATTTCCATGCAACGGATGCAATAGAGCTATAAGTGTATGAAAGCTCAACAAAAGAAACTAACTGGGTGTGCATCCAACTCGCTTGCTCATGAAGACCTAGGGCATTTTGAGGAAGCCCATCATTGGAATATACAAGCCAAGTTCTATAATGAAAAATTCCCACTATTATATGAAAGTGATGTCATAGGAGAGTCTCTATCATGAAGATCATGGTGCTACTTTGAAGCACAAGTGTGAAAAAAGGATAGTAGCATTGTCCCTTCTCTTTTTTTCTCTCGTTTTTTTGGGCCTTCTCTTTTTTTGTGGCCTTTTTTCCGGAGTCTCATCCCAACTTGTGGGGGAATCATAGTCTTCATCATCTTTTCCTCACTTGGGACAATGCTCTAATAATGATGATCATCACACTTTTATTTACTTACAACTCAAGAATTACAAGTCAATACTTAGAACAAAATATGACTCTATGTGAATGCCTCCGGCGGTGTACCGGCATATGCAATGAATCAAGAGTGACATGTATGAAAGAATCATGAACAGTGGCTTTGCCACAAATACGATGTCAACTACATGATCATGCAAAGCAATATGACAATGATGAAGCATGTCATAATAAATGGAACGGTGGTAAGTTGCATGGCAATATATCTCGGAATGGCTATGGAAATGCCATAATAGGCAGGTATGGTGGCTGTTTTGAGGAAGGTATATGGTGGGTGTATGATACCGGCGAAAGTTGCGCGGCACAAGAGAGGCTAGTAATGGTGGAAGGGTGAGAGTGCGTATAATCCATGGACTCAACATTAGTCATAAAAAACTCACATACTTATTGCAAAAATCTATTAGTTATCGCAACAAAGTACTACGCGCATGCTCCTAGGGGGATAGATTGGTAAGAAAAGACCATCGCTCGTCCCCGACCTCCACTCATAAGGAAGACAATCAGTAAATAAATCATGCTCCGACTTCATCACATAACGGTTCACCATACGTGCATGCTACGGGAATCACAAACTTTAACACAAGTATCTCTCAAATTCACAACTACTCAACTAGCATGACTCTAATATCACCATCTTCATAGCTCAAAACAATCATCAAGTATCAAACTTCTCATAGTATTCAATGCACTTTATATGAAAGTTTTTATTATACCCATGTTGGATGCCCATCATATTAGGACTAAATTCATAATCAAAGCAAATTACCATGTTGTTTAGGGCTCTCGAAATAATATACGTGAAGCACGAGAGTTCATCTAATTCTTCAAAATAAAACCACCGCCATGCTCTAAAAGGATATAAGTGAAGCACTAGAGCAAATGACAAACTACTCCGAAAGATATAAGTGAAGATCAATGAGTAGTTGAATAATTATGTAACTATGTGAAGCCTCTCTAACATTTAAGAATTTCAGATCTTGGTATTTTATCCAAACAGCAAGCAAAACAAAAGAAAATAAAATGACGCTCCAAGCAAAACACATATCATGTGGTGAATAAAAATATAGCTCCAAGTAAAGTTACCTATGAACGAAGATTTAAAGAGGGATGCCATCCGGCATCCCCAAGCTTAGGCTCTTGGTTGTCCTTGAATATTACCTTGGTGTGCCTTGGGCATCCCCAAGCTTAGGCTCTTGCCTCTCCTTATTCCATAGTCCATCGAATCTTTACCCAAAACTTGAAAACTTCACAACACAAAACTCAACAGAAAATCTCATGAGCTCCGTTAGCAAAATAAAACAAACCACCACTTAAAGATACTGTAATGAACTCATTCTGATTTTGTATTGGTGTTAAATCTAATGTATTCAAACTTCTCTGTAGTTTATAAACTTTTTTACTAGCCATAGATTCATCAAAATAAGCAAACAACACACGAAAAATAGAATCTTTCAAAAACAGAATAGTCTGTAGTAATCTGTAACTAGCGCAAACTTCTGGAACTCAAAAAATTCTACCAAAATAGGACGACCTATAATTTTATTATTGATCTGTTGCAATTGGAATCAGTATTTTATCACGATTTGGTGATTTTAAACAATTATTTTCGTGAACATAAAGTTTCTGGAATTTTCAGCAAGATCAAATAACTATCATCCAAGAAGATCCTATAGTCTTACTTGGCACAAACACTAATTAAAACATAAAACCATATATAACCGGAGGCTAGATGATTTATTTGTTACTCCCTCCGTCCCATAATGTAGGACGTTTTTGCAAGCTATGTTAGCTTGCAAAAACGTCTTACATTATGGGATGGGGGGAGTACTAAACAGGAACAAAAAGCAAAAAACTAAAATAAAATTGGGTTGCCTCCCAACAAGCGCTGTCGTTTAACGCCCCTAGCTAGGCATGATGATTTCAATGATGCTCACATAAAAGATAAGAATTGAAACATAAAGAGAGCATCATGAAGAATATGCCTAGCACATTTAAGTCTAACCCACTTACTATGCATAGGGATTTTGTGAGCAAACAACTTATGGGAACAATAACCAACTAGCATAGGAAGGCAAAACAAGCATAACTTTAAAACTTTAAGCACACAGGGAGGAAACTTGATATTATTGCAATTCCTACAAGTATATATTCCTCCCTCATAATAATTTTCAGTAGCATCATGAATGAATTCAACAATATAACGAGCACTTAAAGCATTTTTTTCATGATGCACAAGCATAGAATTTTTATTACTCTCCACATAAGCAAACTTCTTCTCATGAATAGTAGTGGGAGCAAACTCAATAAAATAACTATCATGTGATTGAAAATTAAGATCAAGATGACAAGTTTCATGGTTATCATTATTCTTTATAGCATACGTGTCATCACAATAATCATCATACATAGGAGGCATGCTTTCATCATAGTAAATTTGCTCATCAAAGCTTTGGGGACAAAAAATATCATCTTCATCAAACATAGCTTCCCCAAGCTTGTGGCTTTTCATATCATTAGCATCATGGGTATTCAAAGAATTCATACTAACAACATTGCAATCATGCTCATCATTCACATATTTTATGCCAAGTATTCTACGTAATTCTTCTTCTAATACTTGGGCACAATTTTCCTTCCCATCATTTTCACGAAAGACATTAAAAAGATGAAGCATATGAGGCACCCTTAATTCCAATTTTTTTGTAGTTTTCTTTTATAAACTAAATTAGTGATAAAACAAGAAACTAAAAGATTCGATTGCAAGATCTAAAGATATACCTTCAAGCACTAACCTCCCCGGCGACAATGTAAAAGAGCTTGATGTCTACTACACAACCTTCTTCTTGTAGACGTTGTTGGGCCTCCAAGTGCAGAGGTTTGTAGGACAGTAGCAAATTTCCCTCAAGTGGATGACCTAAGGTTTATCAATCCGTGGGAGGCGTAGGATGAAGATGGTCTCTGTCAAACAACCCTGCAATCAAATAACAAAGAGTCTCTTGTGTCCCCAACACACCCAATACAATGGTAAATTGTATAGGTGCACTAGTTCGGCGAAGAGATGGTGATACAAGTGCAATATGGATGGTAGATCTGAGTATTTGTAATCTGAAAATATAAAAACAGCAAGGTAACTAATGATAAAAGTGAGCACAAATGATATTGCAATGCGTTGAAACAAGGCCTAGGGTCCATACTTTCACTAGTGTAAGTTCTCTCAACAATAATAACATAATTGGATCATATAACTATCCCTCAACATGCAACAAAGAGTCACTCCAAAGTCACTAATAGCGGAGAACAAACGAAGAGATTATGGTAGGGTACAAAACCACCTCAAAGTTATCCTTTCTGATCGATCTATTCGAGAGTCCGTAGTAAAATAACACGAAGCTATTCTTTCCATTCGATCTATCATAGATTTCGTACTAGAACAACACCTTAAGACACAAATCAAACAAACCCCTAATGTCACCTAGATACTCCAATGTCACCTCAAGTATCCGTGGGTATGATTATACGATATGCATCACACAATCTCAGATTCATCTATTCAAACCAACACAAAGTACTTCAAAGAGTGCCCCAAAGTTTCTACCGGAGATTCAAGACGAAAACGTGTGCCAATCCCTATGCATAAGTTCACGAGGTCTCGAAACCCGCAAGTTGATCACCAAAACATACATCAAGTGAATCACGTGATATCCCATTGTCACCACAGATACGCACATGCAAGACATACATCAAGTGTTCTCAAATCCTTAAAGACTCAATCCGATAAGATTACTTCAAAGGGAAAACTCAATTCATTACAAGAGAGTAGAGGGGGGGGGGAAACATCATAAGATCAAACTATAATAGCAAAGCTCGCGATACATCAATATCGTGCCAAATCAAGAACACGAGAGAGAGAGAGATCAAACACATAGCTCTTGGTACATACCCTCAGCCCCGAGGGTGAACTACTCCCTCCTCGTCATGGAGAGCCCGGCATGATGAAGATGGCCACCGGTGAGGATCCCCCCTCCGTGAGGTGCTTGAACAGGTCCCATTGGTTTTTGTGGCTCTGAGAGGCTTGCAGCGGCGGAACTCCCGATCTATTGTGTTCCCTGATGTTTTTAGGGTATATGGACATATATAGGTGAAAGAAGTCAGTAAGGGGAGCCACGAGGGTGGGGGCGTGCCCAGGGGGTAGGGCGCGCCTCCCTGCCTCGTGGCTTCCTCGAAGCTTCCCTGAAGTCTACGCCAAGTCTCTTGGATTGCTTCCGTTCCAAAAATAACTCTCCCGAAGGTTTCATTCCGTTTGGACTCCGTT
The DNA here is from genome assembly GCA_021605145.1 of Aegilops bicornis. Lineage (NCBI taxonomy): Eukaryota > Viridiplantae > Streptophyta > Magnoliopsida > Poales > Poaceae > Aegilops > Aegilops bicornis. Next base: position 498,743,544 of record CM038674.1, read on the forward strand.
TGATATTCCTTTTCTTCGTAACACTGAAATAGGCAAGAAAACAACAATTTGGGCTGGACCTCCAGGTAATAGGTTACTCCCAAAAATAATATAAAAGTGTATAATAAAGCCCATTAACATCCAAAACAGATAATATAATAGCATGAAACAATCAAAAATTATAGATACGTTGGAGATGTATCAATGACGTCCCGCGAACTCCGATCCAGCAGAGCTTTATGGGAGAGTTCCGTCAGCACGACGACATGATGACGGTGATGATGTTGCTACCGACGCAGGGCTTCGCCTAAGCACCGCTACGATATGACCGAGGTGGAATATGGTGGAGGGGGCACCGCACACGGCTGGAATAGATCAACAGATCAACTTGTGTGTCTAGAGGTGCCCTCCTGCCCCCGTATATAAAGGAGCAAGGGGGGAGGCCGTCCGGCCCTCTATGGCGCGCCATTAGGAGGATTCCTCCTCCTAGTAGGAGTAGTACTCCCCTCTTTCCTACTCTTACTAGGAGGGGGAAAGGAAGGGGGAGAGGGAGAAGGAAAGGGGGGCGCCCCCCCCCCCTCTCCTAGTCCAATTCGGACCAAAGGGAGAGGGGCGCATGGCCTGCCCTAGGCCAGCGCTCTCTCTCTCTCTCCACTAAGGCCCATAAGGCCCATTATTTCTCCGGGGGGGGGGGGGGTTCCGGTAACCCTCCGGCACTCTGGTTTTCTCCGAAACCACTCAGAACACGAATATAGTCGTCCAATATATCGATCTTTACGTCTCGACCATTTCGAGACTCCTCGTCATGTCCGTGATCATATCCGGGACTCCGAACTACCTTCGTTACATCAAAACACAAAAACTCATAATACAGATTGTCACCAAACTTTAAGCGTGCGGACCCTACGGGTTCGAGAACTATGTAGACATGACCGAGACACGTCTTCGGTCAATAACCAATAACCCTAGTTTATGCGTTGCTTCGTAAGGGGCTGATTTGGATCCATATGTTTCATGCTATGGTTAGGTTTACCTTAATACTTTTGTTATAGTTGCGGATGCTTGCAATAGAGGTTAATCATAAGTGGGATGCTTGTTCAAGTAAGAACAGCACCCAAGCACCGGTCCACCCACATATCAAATTATCAAAGTACCGAACACAAATCATATGAACGTGATGAAAACTAGCTTGACGATATTCCCATGTGTCCTCGGGAGCGCTTTTCCTTATATAAGAATTTGTCCAGGCTTGTCCTTTGCTACAAAAAGGATTGGGCCACCTTGCTGCACTTTATTTACTTTTGTTACTTGTTGCTCGTTACAAATTATCCTATCACAAAACTATCTGTTACCACTTATTTCAAGATTTGCAGAGAATACCTTCTTTGAAAACCGCTTATCACTTCCTTCTGCTCCTCGTTGGGTTCGACACTCTTACTTATCGAAAGGACTACGATAGATCCCCTATACTTGTGGGTCATCACTAACCCTCTATTGAAGTTTTTTTATACGGGAGAGGCCTATGCTAACATGCTATCCGTACTTGGAATCATACGTTCTTATGATTGGAACTCTAGCGAGCATCCGCAAGTACCAAAGATTCATTAAGGTAAAACCCGACCATAGCATTAATTTCTAAGGTCCCCTTTAGTCCTATATGCAACAACTCACTAACTGGGATTTAGGTTTCTATCACTCCCTCAACCCACCATAAGTAAATCAATCACCTATTGCAACACCCTATAGTGTGAATCCCACATGTGTGCTTGAAAATGCGGGCACCATAGGAACACACCATAATAACATACAACTCATATCATCATAGCATATCACAATCAACCCATAGGACAAAAAGAAACTGCTCAAACATAATAGAGATGCTTCACATCATTGGATAATAACATCAAACACCATGTTCAATTAGAGATTACATCAGGGTGAGAGAGATTACATGATACATTCTCAGTGTATCTATAAATTTTTATTGTTCCATGCTATTATAGTATCAATCTTGGATGATTTCTATGCAATTATATATCAGTTTTTGGGACTAACCTATTAACCAACTGCCCAGTGCCAGTTGCAGTTTTTTTTTCTTGTTTTTGGCTTTCAGAAAATCAATATCAAATAGAGTTCAAAGGGATAAAAAACTTTGGATTAATTTTTCCTGGACCAGAAAGGACCCACGAATGTTTGGGGAAAGACCTGAGGAGGAGTCACGAGGGCGATAAACTCGAGGCGCCCCAAGCTTATGGGCCCCTCGTGGCTGCTCCTGACCTAATTCCACCTCTATAAACTCCCAAATATTCCCATTATACTAGAGAGCCACCCGAAACACTTTTTATGCCGCCGTAAGTTTCTGTTCTTTTGCGATCCCATATGTAAGCCTTTTCCAACACTCTGCCAGAGGGGAAATCGATCACGGAGGGCTTCTACATCATCCTTGCCGCCCTTCCGATGATGCGTGAGTAGTTCATCACAGACCTATGGGTCCATAGCTAGTAGCTAGATGGCTTCTTCTCTCTCTCTCTCTCTATTTCTCTCTCTCTCTTTGATTTTCAATACAATGTTCTCCTGGATGTTCTTGGAGTTCTATCCGATGTAATCTTCTTTTGCAGTGTGTTTGTTCGGATCTGATGAATGGTGGGTTTATGATCAGATTATTCATGAATATTAATTGAATCTTTCTGAATTATTTTGGGTTCAATCTTGCGGTGCTCAATCCTAGTGACAGAAAGGGACATGACACGTATTTGGATTGTTGCCATCAAGGATTAAAAAGATGGGGTTTATTCATATTGCTTGGTTTTACTTTGTCTACATCATGTCGTCTTGCTTAAGGCATTACTCTGTTTTTATTAACTTAATACCCTAGATGCATGCTACATAGCGATCGATGGGTGGAGTAATAGTAGTAGATGTAGGCATGAGTCGATCTACTTTTCTCGGACGTGATGCCTATATACATGATCATTGCCTTGAATATCGTCATAACTGTGTGCTTTTCTATCAATTGCCCAACAGTAATTTGTTCACTCACCTAATGTTATGTGCTCAAGAGAGAAGCCTCTAGTGAAAACTATGGCCCCAGGGTCTACTTTTATCACATATGAAAACACAAAAATACCTTGCTGCACTTTATCGGTCAAACCGCATAACAACATACATTGTTCCCTTTGTCATCGGTATGTTACTTGCCCGAGATTCGATTGTCGGTATCTCAATACCTAGTTTAATCTCGTTATCGGCAAGTCTCTTTACTCGTTCTGTAATGCATCATCCCGCAACTAACTCATTAGTCACATTGCTTGCAAGGCTTATAGTTATGTGCATTACCGAGATGGCCCAGAGACACCTCTTCGACAATCGGAGTGACAAATCCTAATCTCGAAATCGCCAACTCAACAAGTACCTTGAGAGACACCTGTAGAGCACCTTTATAATCACCCGATTCGTTGTGACGTTTGGTAGCACACAAAGTGTTCCTCCGATGGCAGAGTTGCATAATCTCATAGTCATAGGAACATGTATAAGTCATGAAGAAAGCAATAACAACATACTAAATGATCAAGTGCTAAGCTAACAGAATGGGTGCTACCTCTTGAGCACTGCGTTGGTTTTTCCTTGAAGAGGAAAGGGTGATGCAACAAAGTAGCGTAAGTATTTCCCTCAGTTTTTGAGAACCAAGGTATCAATCCAGTAGGAGGCCACGCACAAGTCCCTCGCACCTACACAAACAAATAAATCATCGAAAACAACAAGATAAGGGGTTTTAAATACCAACACGGACACATACGAGAGTGAGATCTGATAGATATGATAAGATAATATTTTTGGTATTTTTATGATAAAGATGCAAAGTAAAATAGAAAGCAATAAAAATGACTAAGTGTTGGAAGATTAATATGATTGAAAATAGACCCGAGGGCCATAGGTTTCACTAGTGGCTTCTCTCAAGAGCATAAGTATTACGGTGGGTGAACAAATTACTGTTGAGCAATTGACAGAATTGAGCATAGTTATGAGAATATCTAGGTATGATCATGTATATAGGCATCATGTCCGAGACAAGTAGACCGACTCCATTGCATCTACTACTATTACTCCACACATCGATCGCCAAAGATGCATCTAGAGTATTAAGTTCATAAGAAACGAGTAACGCTTTAAGCAAGATGACATGATGTAGAGGGATAAACTCATGCAATATGATATAAACCCCATCTTGTTATCCTCGATGGCAACAATACAATACGTGCCTTGCTGCCCCTATGTCACTGGGAAAGGACACCGCAAGATTGAACCCAAAGCTAAGCACTTCTCCCATTGTAAACTACTCACACATCATCGGAGAGGCTATGGTGTTGATGTAGAAGCCCTCCGTGATCGATGCCCCCTCCGGCGGAGCTCCGGAACAGGCCCCAAGATGGGATCTCACGGGTACAGAAGGTTGCGGCGGTGGAATTAGGTTTTTGGCTCCGTATCTGGTAGTTTCGGGGTACGTAGGTATATATAGGAGGAAGGAGTACGTCGGTGGAGCAACAGGGGTCCCACGAGGGTGGAGGGCGTGCCCTGGGGGGGTAGGTGCGCCCCCTACCTCGTGGCTTCCTGGTTGATGTCTTGACGTAGGGTCCAAGTCCTCTGGATCACGTTCGTTCCAAAAATCACGTTCCCGAAGGTTTCATTCCGTTTGGACTCCGTTTGACATTCTTTTCTGCGAAACTACGAAATAGGCAAAAACAGCAATTACAGGCTGGGCCTCCGGTTAATAGGTTAGTCCCAAAAATAATATAAAAGTGTATAATAAAGCCCAATAATGTCCAAAACAGAATATAATATAGCATGGAACAATAAAAAAATTATAGATACGTTGGAGGACGTATCAAGCATTCCAAGCTTAATTCACCTTTCGTCCTCGAGTAGGTAAATGATAAAACTGAATTTTGATGTGGAATGCTACTTGGCATAATTTCAATGTAATTATTCTTAATTGTGGTATGAATATTCAGATCCGAAAGATTCAAGACAAAAGTTTAATATTGACATAAAAATAATAATACTTCAAGCATACTAACTAAGCAATTATGTCTTCTCAAAATAACATGGCCAAAGAAAGTTATCCCTACAAAATCATATAGTCCGCTATGCTCTATCTTCACCACATAAAATATTTAAATCATGCACAACCCCGATGACAAGCCAAGCAATTGTTTCATACTTTTAACGTTCTCAAACTTTTTCAATCTTCACGCAATACATGAGCGTGAGCCATGGACATAGCACTATATGTGGAATAGAATGGTGGTTGTGGAGAAGACAAAAAGGAGAATATAGTCTCACATCAACTAGGCGTATCAACGGGCTATGGAGATGCACTACAGGAATCAGCTACTTTGCCGTCTGCTACGGCGGACGGCAAAGGCATGAATGGCGGACGACAAAGGTCTTTGCCGTCCGCCGCGGACGGCAAACGTGGACGGCAAAGTAAGGTCCAGCAAACAGCTAATTTGTCGTCTGCTTTATGCGGCTGACGGCAAAGGGTCCTTTGCCATCAGCAGCAGACGGCAAAGAAAGCAGACGGCAAAAATTGCGCTGTTAGTGCGTTAGGTGGCTAACGACAACCCTTTGTCGTCCGCCGTTGACGGCAAAATTTGTCCTGCCTTTGTCGTCCGCCGTATGATGTGAGCTAGACGTCACTACTCTTTGTCGTCTTCCAGTGTAGGCAAACTGGCCAAATGGGTCAGCTCCCAGGAAGCACAGTTGGCTGCCACGTGTCTTGTTTGCCGTCCATGGGCCAACGGCAAGAAGAGGTCGCTGTCATTGGCGTACGGCAAAGAGCCTCAGATATTGGCTCTCTTTTTTGTTTTTCTGAATCCAACAATTTTCACAGCAAATATATATGACATATATAGATATATTTCACAGGGCTATTTAACGACAAACATATCACATATATATCCAGCACATAATTAAGTTTCATCCATTCATACATAAGCAAGTTCCATCCATATACATATTACAATGCAAAGTTTGATCAAGATAGCAAGTTCCATCATAGCAAGCTAGATACAATGCAAAGTTTCATCAAAGAAAAAACAAGCACTCCATCATAGCAAGCTAGCTTTCATGAAGTGAATGAAATCTGCAAAATGGCAAATAAGAAAGTTAGAAATAGGTGACTAGAAGAAGAAGACTAGAACAAGAAGTATATGTCATTTATGAGCTCACTTAGGTGAAATGGATCATATATGAGCTAACTAAGTTGAAATGGGTCGTTTATGAGCTAACTAAGGTGAAATGGATCATCTATGAGCTAACTTAGTTGAAATGGGTCGTTTATGAGCTAACTAAGGTGAAATGGATCGTTTTTGAGCTAACTAAGTTGAAATGGGTCGTTTTTTAGCTAACTTAGGTAAATGGATCATATATGAGCTAAGTTGAAATGGGTCGTTTATGAGCTAACTAAGGTGAAATGGATCATCTATGAGCTAACTTAGTTGAAATGGGTCATTTATGAGCTAACTAAGGTGAAATGGATCATTTTTGAGCTAACCAAGTTGAAATGGATAGTTTTTGAGCTAACTTAGGTGAAATAGATCATTTATGAGCTAAGTTAGTTGAAATGGGTCGTTTATGAGCTAAGTAAGGTGAAATGGATTGTTTTTTTAGCTAACTAAGGTGAAATGGATCGTTTTTTAGCTAACTAAGGTGAAATGGATCATTTAAGAGCTAATTTAGGTGAAATGGATCGTTTTTAGCTAACTTCGGTGAAATGGATCGTTTTTTAGCTAACCTAGGTAAGATGGGTCATTTTGGAGCTAACCTAGGTAAGATGGGTCATTTTGGAGCTAACCTAGGTGAAATGGATCGTTTATGAGCTAATCTAGGTAAAATGGGTCATTTTAGAGCCAACTTGGGTAAAATGAATCATTTTAGAGCTAACCTAGGTAAGATGGGTCATTTTGGAGCTAACCTAGGTAAAATAGGTCATTTTAGAGTTAACGTAGGTAAAATGGATCATTTAGGAGCTAATCTAGTTAAAATAGGTCATTTTAGAGCTAACTTGGGTAAAATGGATCATTTAAGAGCTAATTTAGGTGAAATGGATCGTTTATGAGCTGACTAAGCTAATTATGCCTTTTTTACATAAGTAAGCTAAGTACATATCGTCTTAGAGCTAACATAGGTAAAATGGATGGTTTTGGAGGTTAGTAAGCTTATTAAGTCATTTTGGAGGAAAATAAGCTAACTCTAAGTCATTATGGTAAGCATATTGGAGGAAATAAAGCTAAGTCTAGGTCTTTATGCATTTGTTAAGCAAAACACTAGAGACACTTACCGTGATCATGGAGGTGTTGTAGTGGAGTGGCTCGTGCCGGTAGCTGGAGAAGGATCGTGCGATGCTTGTCTGGAGTTACGCTGCACCAAAGATCATTTCCAATGTCTTGTTAGCATGATGACACTCAAATGTTAAGACTAGCAAGTAATTTCCATTCAAATTAAACTCACCGTGGTCCCAGGAGCAATCAATGGCATCGGCGGAGCGGTCTGACCGGACTTCTCGCACAATTTGCACATTTGGTTTTGACGACTCAGTCATACTAGTTAGTAATGAGACAAACACTACATGAATGTTTTGGCTAATGTGTAGAAAAAACTTACCACAAGGAGCTCGTACATGGCCCTTGCCTGCATGTCCATTCTGTGCCCTCTCCTCCTCCAACATCTTTGCCGTCCTCTCCTCCAACTCCCGCTGCCTCTCCGCCGCCTCCGCCAGAAGTTTCTCCGTTCTATCTCTCTCACTTTGTATAGCAGCCTGCAACACCACTCCTCGTTACCATTTGTAATCATTGGTGGAAGCGCACACAATGTAAAGGAGAAAGATAGCTGAGTACGTATAACTAACCTTGAAGGCGAGTTGGATTGGCCGTTCACGAGGCCTTATCTCAGGAGCGGAGCTCGACTGGCGCGCCTTGATCTCCGGGAGAGTGCTAGGACAACGGATAAGTCCATCTCCCATGGCTATGGAGCCATGGGACCTCCGCCACCAGATATCATCAGCAGCTCGGTATCAATGGGACCCTGGCTCGGGTTAAAGTCCTCCCCTTTCCTCGCCTTCCCTCGTCTCTATATTTCCACGAGCTTGTCGTGGGAGGAGATGTTGGTGAAGTTTTTAGATCATCGAGGTCGAGCCTTGAGAGAATGCCTTGACTTTCTTGTAAGAGCCAGTGTGGGCCATGGCATACAATTCGTACACGTCGGCACCTTATCCGCCTTATTGTAGTGTGTCCGAAGAGAGAAACAAATTAAATTAGTAATTAAAGGCCTGAAAGCTAGCATGACGAACAAATTGCATGAATCATGAAGCAAACCACATACCCAGTTCCGCCTGTACTGATATAAGTTGGAGCTGCCTTGATGGTGTGGCACACCTTCCATTTGGGCACGTTTGTCCTTGGCCTCGTTGTGGAGGGCTCGCCATTCTTTTGAGCACCACTCATTGACCAACACCTCCCAACAATCCATCCGATCCGCACACCATCTCGGAGGGGCCTAAGTTAGGAAATAGAAACTTGAGCGCTTCTGGCTATGAATTACTAAATGAAGGAAGTAAAGTACAAGGCCTTAAGTATTACCTTCATGTACTCCTCCTTACTCAAGAACTTCTCATGACACGCCCGGCTTGGTCTTCTTGATACCACGCAGCGTAGTAGTCTCGAACGGCCTGCACCTGAGCCTCGTGTCGTAAGTTCTGTAGTAGGCGCTTGTAGATGTTATCGATAACATTTGCCGCTGCCTCCTCGTATCCCTCCTCACACCTGTAGAATGTCTGCAATCAAATGAGACAATATTGATTAGTACAATTAATAACTAGCTAGTTGGAGATTTTTAATTGTGTAAAGGAGAAATTACCGAACTTTCTAATCACCACGTCTGCCCTCGTCTTGCACAAGACACCGTCGATAATCTCACCCGGCGGGGCCGAGGCAGCCAAGTAGTGCTCCCAACTCAATCCAAGCTCTGGAAGCCGACCCTCACCAGGCAACGTAACAAACCCCGGGAATTTTTGCCGACAAAGAACTCCAAGGACGGAGTTGGGCCGGCGGACACTCTGATGGTGGTCCCGACCCCTGCAGCATGACAAGGCCAACGCATTAGACATTTGAAGAAACGTGAATACAGAAGGGTACAAAAAGATTAAACGCACTTACCTATCCGCATCAGGGAAAATCAACCACCTCTGCTCGCGGGTCGCCGGCACGTCCGGGAGCCGTGTACAACCACGCTGGTAGACGGTGCCCCCCTCCTCCTCAATATCAGTCGGCTCCCCGCCATCATCAGCATGGCCACTTGGCCCCTCAGGCTGATCCGGCCAGTACCCGTCGGGCGTGTGTTCCTCCGGGGTCTTGTGGGCCGAACTCTCGTGGCCCGAAGGCCCGTCAACCCGAGGCTCGTGGGCCGAAGGCCCGTGGACCGGAGGCACGTGGACCGGAGTCCGTGTAGCCTCCTCCTCGGACGAGTCCACCCTAGCAGTCACGTGCTCGGGTGAAACAGCTGGGGGTGGCGGCGAGGAAGGCGTCCTCGCAGTCACCCTACCTCCTCTCCCGTGACCACGTGCTCCAGCTCCTCTCTTCTTCTTACCTCGTCCCCTGCTCGTCACCACAGTCGACGAAGAAGGGCCCGGCGGTGTCTCCATACTGTCCAGCAACGCTCGGCGGAGACGTGCGTGTGGAATGGAAGACCTCATACCACGCGCCGATGAAGAAGGGTCCTCGGAGCGCTCCCGACCAGCGCCCACCATCTTTCAACACCTGCCATGACAAAGAGTAAACGAAATTAGTACAACATAAAAAAATACTGACATGAATAATAATATGTATATCGCTTCTTTTCTTTTCTTCTTTTCTTCTTCTTCTACTTCTTCTACTTCTTTTCTTCTTCGTCTTTTTCATCTTTTTTCTACTTCTTTTCTTTTCTTCTTTTCTTCTTCTTCTTCTACTTCTTTTCTTCTTCTTCTTCTTCTTCTTCTTCTTTTCTTCTACATATATATTCTTTTTCTAACACTAACACTAAATCTTCTTGTTTTCTAACACTAAATCTAACACTAACACTAACACTAACAATTAAACAACAATTAAACAGCAAAAAGAAAAATATGTATATCACTTCTTTTCTTTTCTTCTTTTCTTCTTCTTCTACTTCTTCTACTTCTTTTCTTCTTCTTCTTTTCATCTTTTTCTACTTCTTTTCTTTTCTTCTTTTCTTCTTCTTCTTCTTCTTCTACTTCTTTTCTTCTTCTTCTTCTTTTCTTCTACATATATATTCTTTTTTCTAACACTAACAATAAATCTTCTTCTTTTCTAACACTAAATCTAACACTAACACTAACCCTAACAATTAAACAGCAAAAAAAATGTATATCACTTCTTTTCTTTTCTTCTTTTCTTATTCTTCTAATTCTTTTCTTCTTCTTCTTTTTCATCTTTTTTCTACTTCTTTTCTTTTCTTCTTTTCTTCTTCTTCTACTTCTACTTCTTTTCTTCTTCTTCTTCTTCTTTTCTTCTACATATTCTTTTTTCTGACACTAACACTAAATCTTCTTCTTTTCTAACACTAAATCTAACATTAACACTAACAATTAAATAGCAAAAAAATAGAAAAATATATACTCACCGGAGCTGTGGCGTACTGGCCGGTGGTGGGCGGGTGGGCGGGGCTCGGGACGGCAGTGGGAGGCGGCCATGTAGATGGTGGGGGCCAAGGGAGGGGAGGGGCGGTGGCGGCGGCGGCGGTGGGGAGGGTGGCGCCGGGTGGCGGGGCGATGACAGGCAGTGGGCGGATGGAGGGGCCATGGGTGGGGAGGGCGGGAGGGGCGGCCGGCGGCGGGCGGTGCCGGGGCGGCGGCGCGGTGGGTGGATGTGGGCGTCGGGGAGGAGAGAGGGAGAACAGAGAGAGTAACGGGCAGGGGGGAGGGGGGTGTCGGTATCAAAACCGGCGGATCTCGGGTAGGGGGTCCCAAACTGTGCGTCTAGGCGGATGGTAACAGGAGACAAGGGACACGATGTTTTTACCCAGGTTTGGGCCCTCTCGATGGAGGTAATACCCTACTCTTGCTTGATTAATATTGATGATATGGGTAGTACAAGAGTGAATCTACCACGAGATCAGAGAGGCTAAACCCTAGAAGCTAGCCTATGGTATGATTGTTTTTCGTCCCTGGACTAAAACCCTCCGGTTTATATAGACACCGGATAGGGTTAGGGTTACAGAAGTCGGTTACAATGGTAGGAGACCTACATATCCGTATCGCCAAGCTTACCTTCCACGCCAAGGAAAGTCCCATCGACACGGGACGAAGTCTTCAATCTTGTATCTTCATAGTCCAGAGTCCGCCAACGGTGATAGTTCGGCTATCCGGACACCCCCTAATCCAGGACTCCCTCAGTAGCCCCCGAACAAGGCTTTAATGGCGATGAGTCCGGCGCGTAGATTGTCTTCGGCATTGCAAGGCGGGTTCTTCTCCAAATTCCATATACTTGTCGAATAGTGTCCGACTTCTGGTAAATGCTGCGCTCCTTGGCTTCCACGACCAATAATGGCCATCTTCCACGTGTTTGAATGAATGCGAAAAGCCAGGGTATTTTTACACTTACCCCCCTAGCTGCGCAAATGAGCCGCCTATAAAAGGGACGAGGATCTAGATCTGAGTCACACCATCCCCCCTCCGCAAGCCTTCATCAGAGCGCCTTTGACAAAAATCGATTCCATCATGGACAGTCGACGCGGCTCCTCCTCTCGCGCTCCCAGCCCTCGGCACTGAGATTGGGAGAGATGCTCAGTCCCGCATAGCGAGCTTGTTATACTCCAAACCAAGGGATTTCTTCCCCCGGCCTTCATGGTTCCGGTTCGAGCCGGACTTGCCACCTACAAGGGCGGAAAGCAAGCGGAGAGTATCCCTGATCCCTCTAAAGGAGAGCGGGTATGCTTTATCTCTTATCTAGTAAGAGGACTCGGATTTCCAGTTCATCCGTTTCTCCGGGGGCTCTTGGAGTTCTACGGCCTCCAGTTACACCACCTTACGCCTGCCTCCATTTTACACATCGCGGGCTTCGTGGCCCTTTGCGAACTGTTCTTGGGTGTCGAGGCTCATTTTGTGTTGTGGAAGAGATTATTCTGCCTTGTACCCCGTTCTCATGAGGGGTCAATATATCAAGTGGGCGGAGCCGAGCTATGGCATATCGCCGGGACCGGATATCTATCCGGAACCCCGAAGAAGGCGTCCGAAGACTGGCCTTCGGAATGGTTTTATATAGAAGACGTCCCGCTGCCGGATCCTGTTCGGATCGGTCTCCCGGAGTTCAGTAATGCTCCTTTGAAGAAACGCCTGAGTTGGCGCCCGCGGAGCTCCCAGAGGGAAGACGACAGGGACGTTCTTTACCTGATGAGCCGAATAAGATTGTTAGCTCATTCCGGACTGACCATGATTGGTGTCATGGCCACATGCATTATGCGGGGGGTGCAGCCGCTCCAGTATAGGGGCCACCCCATGTGGGATTTCAACGGGGAGGACGATGCCACCCGTCATGGCCGTAAGGGGCCAGGATCAGTCGCCGATCTGGTGAAGATTTTGTCTGTAATGTACAAGGGAGAAAAGGAAGATTTCCTCCGCGTCAGTCCATTGAACGGATTTTCCATGAACAATCCCCGAAGCTGGGTAAGCGGAATTTCCTTTTTGCACATCCGATCTGTATTCCCATGGTTAGGTATCTCATTTTGTGATTTTGACGCAGGAACTGCGCCAGGCCGTAAAAGATATAAACAGCCCGCCTCCACAACCTGAGGATCCGGAAAGGTTCCTTGATCCGGCCTCCCAAGAGGATCCGGACATATTGGTGGAGCTGATCGATGGGGTATATCACCAATTGAGCATCGATAATGCTTTGGTTGCCATTACGGCCGATTACCCCGGAATACTTCCAGCCTCACAGGTAACTGAGACCGAGGTCCCAATACTCTGATAATGACCCATCCGTGCTTATTTTTTATCATCGTATACCAATGGTGTTTCGCAGGGGGTGCCTTCAGGAAGGAGGCCGAGCCCGCGGCGACTAGCCAACAAGGGGCAGTACGGCCCCGCAGGCTAAAAAGAAGTGCGGTCCGGATCGAAACTCTGCCGCAACGGTATGGCGCATCACCATATTCCCAGGATTGATTCCTGGAAGGCGTACTAACGTTGGTGCTCTTTTCAGGAAAAAGCGCCACGGACTGAGTCCGGAGAGGTTGCCAATCGAACCTCCGCCAGCCAGGCTCCAAAGCCGGGTCCAGAAGCGGAGGCGAGCGCGAGGCATGCGTCGGATACTCCTCCGACAGAGGATGCCGACAGATTGTCCGCCACAAACTCCGAGGTGGAGAGCGCCATGAATCACAGGTGCCGCCTGACAGTTCTTCGTGACGCATGTTTTTCCCAAGAGGCCTTGAATGCCTTCAATTCGGGAGATGCGCACCTCCGTGCCGCTCAAGATGGTCTAGCCAGAGCCACGAAGCAGTATGTAAAGGACATACGGGTGAGGAAATTTGTGATTATATATGCCAGTAGCCCCCGAGACTTAAAATAGTTAGAATAACTGATTTAAGGATCATTTGTTATGCAGGATCTTACAAAAAGGAATACCTGACTGTCCCAGGAGCTTGAATAATGCAAGGCCCAACTTGAGGCTGCACTAGCCGCTACAGGGGGAGCCATAGAGACCCCCTCTGGTAATATATGCTTCAAAAGATAAATAGTTTGTGAAGTGCGGCGTGTGTGTAAATCTGACAATAATATTGCAGATGACACCGGATCGATCCGCATAAGCAACAGCTCTTGCGCCGGTTGAAGGCCGGCGAGAATGTGCTTACAAGGGTGAGGCAGGAGAAAAATAATCTCCAAGATGCCAACACCCAGCTGGGTGAGGAACTGAAGGATGTTCGTGCCCAGCTGTCTGACTCCATGAAGGAGAATCGACGATTTCGTCGCGACATTTATAGTAAGTGCTTGAGCGAACTTTGAAAAAGAGTTCGGCGAGGAAGTCAATTAACAGAGTTATGTCTGTAGGTATGCTCACGGGTCGTCCTGAAGAGGAAATGCCGGTTCTATGGGTGACCTTCTTCCCGAAGTTATCGCAATCGCATCGAACGAAGTTCGGCAGGTGATGAAAGGCGTCGCCAGCCTTGTGGCCATCTATCTCCCTGCCCGAAGGCCTTGGAGAGCTTGCGAGAAGCTTCAGGAGCACGCGGCACTTCCGACTATGGAAGATATCGGCCTATCGTCAAGGCACCGAGGAGGCTGGGCCATGGTGAGGACGCGGTACACGGCGGATCCAAACCACATGGCCGAGGTCGGACTCAGGGGCCCGACGGAAGGAGATCCCTGTGAGCTTAGTGTACGGCCAAGTAGAGTTGGCCGCAAAGTATTCCCAAACAGGATCAGTAAACTAGACAGCCTATTAGACGGCATTGAAGAGGAATACAATCAGTCAATTTGACTATGTAATTTAAAATGACATGTAAAATGCCTTCTAGCCGGATTGTAGATCATTTGTCTAGCGGACCTTTTCGCTTCAACCTCGGGACCAAATAGTCCGGAGTGTGTCTGAATACCCTCGCGGTTATGTAAAAACCGGGGCATGCGTGGAGACCAGGCGTAGGGGTCATGAGTGCTTTATCAGACAAGTGCCCAACTAGTTATGTTATATTACATGGTTAGTAAGAAACATCTTCCGGGAGAATAGTTCCGTTAGGGGTTCTTTTCCTCGGGAGGCATGCCCTAAAGTGCATGTCCTGACTGCGAAAAAGCAGAAAAGCATCTGGGGCAGATAAATGAAAAATAAGAAATCGTCTTTTAGTTCACCGAATCGAATATTCCCTTAAGAACGCTAGCTTTCGACTTCACCCGATCTGAGGTACACGTCCGGTGACCGGCGGTAACAATCGCAGAGGTGCTCCCTTTACCACCTAGCCGAACAATCGGGAACGACGGGTAAGCAGGACCCAGGAAACCCAGCTTGGCCAAAACTTAAGTCATATCGATGCATATAATGGTGAATAAAAGGTACATGCGGAAGTGTGACACATGTGTTGGGCATAAGGCCCGTATAAATAAGCTTCTGTTAAAGAAGCCCCCAGGTATAATGAGCGCGGATAGCGCGTCAAGTGTGTGCGAACAATGCGCAAACGAGCCTTTAACGGCTTCGGCAAAAAGGCAGGAAGAAGGAGAGAAATAAAAGACAGCTTAAAGTATAAAATGTAGAAGGAGGAAGGAGACGAACTCAGAATCCGGCGCTAGGCGTACAATCTTCGGAGACGGGCTGCGTTCCATGGGTTCGGCTCGAGTCGGGTATCCGATGCGTTTAGCGGTGATGCGCTCCGCCGGTCGAGGACTTGGTCGATGATGAAGGGACCCTCCCATTTGGGCTTGAGTTTGTCCTTTTTCTTGTCCGTGGCGTAGAACTAGTTCGCCAACATTGTAAGCTTTGGCCCGTACTTCCTGCTTTGATATCTTCGAGCCTGCTTTGTTGATAGAATGCGGAACGAGCTTTTGCCACGTCGCGCTCCTCCTCCAAGGCGTCCAAACTGTCCTGCCGATCGAGCTCGGCTTCTCTTTCTTCGTACATGCGCACTCGAGGTGAGTCATGAATTATGTCGCAGCGCAAAACTGCCTCTGCGCCGTATACCATAAAAAATGGTGTGAATCCGGTAGTGCGATTCGGCGTGGTCCGCAGCCCCCAGTCTGAGTCGATCTCCTCTACCCGGTCGTGTTAGATTCCTTGAGGGACCGCACTAGTGCAGGTTGAATGCCGCTCATGATTAGACCGTTTGCTCACTCGACTTGACCGTTAGTTTGGGGGTGATAGACTGAAGCGTAGTCGAGCTTGATGCCCATGTTTTTGCACCAAAGTTTGACCTCGTCGGCCGTGAAGTTCGTGCTGTTATCAGTGATGATTCTATGAGGGACGGCGTAACGGTGTACTACCCCTGATATGAAGTCTATCACCGGTCTGGATTCGGCCGTCTTTACAGGCCTGGCCTCTATCCATTTGGTGAATTTATCCACCATGGCCAATAAGTATTTTTGCTTGTGGTTTCCTCCTTTAAGGGGTCCAACCATGTCAAGCCCCTGCACATGAAGGGCGGTGATGGGTATAGTTTTGAGGCGGTGGATGGCATGTGGCTTTGATTAGCAAAGAGGCGGCAGCCGACGCATCGTTGGACTAAGTCCCGAGCATCTGCCCGCCATCGGCCAATAAAATCCTGTCTGGAAGGCCTTGCCTACAAGGGCCCGGGCTGCGGCATGGTGCCCACCGAGTCCGGCATGAATTTCAGCCAGGAGATTCCACCCTTCCTCTTTGGAGATACACCTTTGAAGGACTCAGGTTGTGCTTTTCTTATAAAGCTCTCCCTCATGGACCTTATAGGCTTTAGACCGCCGCACTATGCAGCGGGCCTCGTTTTGGTCCTCGGGAAGTTCCTGCCTAGTTAGGTAGGCTAGGAATTGTTCTGTCCATGGGGCAATGACTGCCATTATTACGTGGGCTGACGGTGTTATTTTGTTGGCGGGACCACCAACTATGTCGGAATTCTCGGTATGGGGCAGTGCGGTTGGGTCTGGGTTGTTATTTCCGGACTCTCCCTCCCATAGTACGGATGGCTTGAAAAGCCTCTCTAGGAAAATGTTGGGGGGGACAGCATCGCGCTTTGCGCCAACGCATGCCACCACGTCTGCTGCCTGGTTGTTATCCAGGGCTATATGGTGAAATTCTAGCCCCTCTAACCGAGCTGACATTTTTAGGACGGCATTGCGATAAGCTGCCATTTTCGGATCCTTGGCATCAAAGTCCCCATTTATTTGGGATATCGCGAGGTTCGAATCCCCGCGCACCTCTAGGCGTTGAATGCCCATGGAGACTGCCATCCGGAGACCATGCAGAAGGGCCTCGTATTCGGCTGCGTTGTTGGAGTCCGTGTACATTATTTGAAGTACATATTGGGTATCTCCGGTTGGGGACGTCGAGCAGCGCCTTGACCCCAGGCCAACATTTTGGAGCCGTCAAAGTGCATGATCCAGTTAGAATATGCGCTGTACTCTTTAGGGAGTTCGGCTTCAGTCCATTCGGCAATGAAGTCAGCCAAAACTTGTGACTTAATAGCTTGCCGTGGCTTGTAGGTTATGTCAAATGGGAGGAGCTCAATGGCCCATTTAGCAATCCGGCCCGTTGCGTCGCGGTTGTTTATAATGTGATTAAGAGGTACTTTAGAGGCTACTGTTATCGAAAACTCTTGGAAGTAGTGTCGCAGCTTCCGGGATGCCATGAACACCGTGTATGCTATCTTTTGATAATGCGGGTACCGTGACTTGCATGGAGTTAGGACAGTGGACACGTAGTAAACTGGTTTTTGGAGAGGGAACTTGTGTCCGTCCGTTTCTCGTTCGACAACGAGCACCGCACTTACAACTTGATGGGTTGCTGCGATGTATAATAGCATTGGTTCGCCCATGTTGGGCGCGGCCAAGACCGGATTTGTTGCCAATATGGCTTTGATTTCTTCGAAGTTCGCCGTGGCGGCATCCGTCCACTCGAAGTGTTCGGTCTTGTGGGAGGAGGCGATAAAGGGGTAATGCCTTTTCTCCTAAGCGGGAGATAAAGCGGCCGAGAGCCGCCACGCATCCAGTCAATTTTCGTATTTGTTTGAGGTCTTTGGGGATATCCAATTTTGACAGAGCTCGGATCTTGGTTGGGTTTGCTTCAATTCCTCTACCGGATACAATGAAGCCCAAGAGCTTTCCGGCTGGTACGCCGAAAACGCATTTTTCCGGGTTGAGCTTGATGTCATACGTTCGGAGATTATCGGATGTGAGCCTCAAGTCGTCGACTAGGGTTTCGACATGCTTGGATTTGACGACCACATCGTCTACGTATGCCTCCACTATTTTGCCGATCTGGTTTGCCAGACATGTCTGAATCATACGCTGATATGTTACGCCGGCGTTTTTGAGCCCAAAGGGCATTGTGTTGAAGCAGAATGGGCCGTATGGAGTGATGAATGCCGTTGCGGCTTGGTCAGGCTCTGCCATCTTAATTTGGTGGTAGCCGGAGTATGCGTCGAGGAAACACAATGAATCGTGTCCTGCGGTAGCGTCGATGATTTGATCGATGCGGGGGAGGGGGAAGGGATCCTTTGGGCAAACGTTGTTAAGGTCCTTAAAATCGACACATAGGCGCCAGGATTTGTCCTTCTTTGGTACCATTACCAAGTTTGCAAGCCAGTCCGGATGTTTAATGTCTCTGATGAATCCGGCTTCCAATAGTTTGGCTAGCTCTTCTCCCATGGCCTGTCTCTTGGGTTCGGAGAAACGCCGAAGAGCTTGTTTGACTGGCTTGAATCCTTTTAGGATATTTAGGCTGTGCTCTGCCGGTAGCGTGGGATTCTGGCATGTCTGAAGGGTGCCAGGAAAAATGTCCCAATTTTCGCGTAGGAATTCTCGTGTCTGGCGTCCACATCAGGGTTTAATTGTGCCCCGATGGAGGCCGTCTTTGTAGGGTCCGTTGGATGGACTTGGAATTTGAATATTTTGTTTGCCGGTTTAAAAGAGGTGGACTTGGATCTCTTATCGAGTATCACATCGTCTCTGTCCACCGTGGGCCTTGTGGGTGAGTTCCTCTACCGCTAGGGCTTCGGATAGTGCCTCAAGGGCAAGTGCGGCTGTTTTATTTTCGGCGCGGAGCGCTATGTTCGGGTCACTAGCGAGAGTGATAATTCCGTTGGGTCCGGGCACTTTAAGCTTCATGTACCCGTAATGGGGTATAGCTTGAAAAATTGTGAATGCCTCTCGCCCTAATAGAGCATGGTATCCGCTGCTGAACGGGGCCACTTGGAATGTGACCTCCTCGGACCTATAATTGTCCGGCGTGCCGAACACCACATCTAGTGTGATCTTTCCGTCTGACATGCTTCCCGACTAGGGATTATTCCTCTAAAGGTTGTGCTGCTTCGCTCAATGCGGCTCAGTCTATTTCCATTTTTGAAGGGTTTCCTCGTAGATGAGGTTTAATCATTGCCGCCGTCCATGAGTACCTTGGTAAGGCGAAAGTCGCCCACTATTGGACCGAGGACCAATGCGGCTGGTGCTCGGGCTGTTCGAGACTTTAGGTTAAATCCTTTGGCGTTGAAGGTAATAGCCGTGTCACTCCATGGATTTATTGTTGCTATCTGGTAGACTTCGGCAAGGCTGCGGAGTGTTCGCTTCCGCATATTATTTGATGCGAAAGTCTCGAAGACTGTTAATACCGTACTGGTATTGTTGGGCTGGTGCTCTGGAGCTAAGAGCTCTTCGCCGCTTTTGGCCACCTGCCGTAGTATCCAACATGCTCTAAGGCTATGAGTTGGAGTGGCGCCCTCTGTGCTATAAATTTTGCAGGGTCCATTGAGCCATCCCTCCAAAGACGTTCCATGCCCTTTGGGGTTTTTGCTTTTTGGTATGTAACCCAGGTGCCTGGTGATGATGCACCCTTTTATTTCGGACTAGGTCGTATTCGGGGCCGGATTATCCCAAAATTTGATTTCGGTTTTCCAGGCGCTCTCCATCGCGCAGTACTTTTGTACTATGGACGCCAAGTCAGTGAAGCGTGTAATTTCACGACGACTTATGGCGTTTAGGATTCCCTTGTCCGTGCAATTATTGCAGAAGAGTGAGATTGTGCCCTCCTTGCGGCAGTCCTTTATCCTGTCCATAACCACGAGGAATCTGGCCCAGTAATGATGTACTTTTTCATCGGGCTCTTGCCGGATTTTGGATAGATCGCTCATGTTTGGGTGGGCGGGTGGAGTTAAATTCCGAACCCCGTCCGATCTAAGATTCAGGGGCCAAGAAGTTTCCGAACTTGGAAGCTTGGGTTCTTGGAGGTTGTCCAATGAATCTAGCCCGTTGCACGACTTTAAGTTCGGGGCTTGAGTCGTGTCCTCCCTCCGCGGGAATCCGGCATGGGGGTCGTGAATCCGGACATAGCTAGTCCGTAAGGTAGGAGAAGAGTTGCCGTATTGTTCCTCTACCACAGTGACGTGGTGGGTAGCCTGGGGAGAGTTGATCTCTCTCAGATCGGTTTTAGGCCCGATCTGATCATAGTCTGTAGCGACTCCCAGGGCGGTGATGCGATCCAAGAGCTCGTTCAAGGAAGAGAGCTCCATCGGATCTAACTGCTCGGCGAGTTCCAAGTTAACGTGAAGATTGCTTTCGATGACTTGAGAAGTCATCGTCAGCGCGGCGGCCGAACAGGCGGTCATAAGAAAACCGCCTAGCCGGAGAGTTTGGCCGGTGGCCAAAGCTCCTTTAGCAACGGTGCCATCTTTAAAGACGGGATGAGGCATCCTTCCTGACAGTGACGGCACAGAGGAACTCTCAATGAAAGGACCAATGTCTGTGTCAAAACCGGCGGATCTCGGGTAGGGGTCCCGAACTGTGCCTCTAGGCGGATGGTAACAGGAGACAAGGGACACGATGTTTTACCCAGGTTCGGGCCCTCCCGATGGAGGTAATACCCTACTCTGCTTGATTAATATTGATGATATGGGTAGTACAAGAGTGGATCTACCACGAGATCGAGAGGCTAAACCCTAGAAGCTAGCCCTACGGTATGATTGTTATTAGATCCTCTGGACTAAAACCCTCCGGTTTATATAGACACCGGATAGGGTTAGGGTTACACAGAGTCGGTCACAATGGTAGGAGATCTACATATCCGTATCGCCAAGCTTGCCTTCCACGCCAAGGAAAGTCCCATCCGGACACGGGATGAAGTCTTCAATCTTGTATCTTCATAGTCCAGGAGTCCGGCCAACGGTGATAGTTCGGCTATCCGGACACCCCCTAATCCAGGACTCCCTCAGGGGGCTCGGCTAGTTAGGTTAGTTAGGTCCAGCTTTTGCCGTCCGCTTTTTGGAATCTTTGCCGTCTGCTGCGGACGGCAAAGAGGAAGGACGTTAAGTGTTTCCGTTAGTGGGTGCCACCTCCCTCTTTGCCGTCAGCCAGAGGACGGCAAAGATTCTTCTTGTCGACCGGGACGGCAAAAGCGGCGAATGGCAAAGGCCTCTATTGCCGTCTGCCCTTTCATTGTCGTCCACTTTTCGGTAGCTGATGTCAAAGAGCTTCTTTGCCGTCCGCCAGCAGACGGCAAAGAGCTGGCAGATGGCAAAGTAGCTGATTCCAGTAGTGATGCCCATTAATAGATATTAATGTGAGTGAGTAGGGATTGCCATGCAACGGATGCACTAGAGCTATAAGTATATGAAAGCTCAACAAAAGAAACTAAGTGGGTGTGCATCCAACTCGCTTGCTCACAAAGACCTAGGGCATTTTGAGGAAGCCCATCATTGGAATATACAAGCCAAGTTCTATAATGAAAAATTCCCGCTAGAATATGAAAGTGATATCATAGGAGAGTCTCTATCATGAAGATCATGGTGCTACTTTGAAGCACAAGTGTGGTAAAAGGATAGTAACATTGTCCCTTCTCTCTTTTTCTCTCATTTTTTTTTATTTGGGCCTTTTCTTCTTCCTTTTTTTGGCCTCTTTTTTTTCGTCCGGAGTCTCATCCTGACTTGTGGGGGAATCATAGTCTCCATCATCCTTTCCTCACTTGTGACAATGCTCTAAAAATGATGATCATCACACTTTTATTTACTTACAACTCAACAATTACAACTCAATACTAAGAACAAAATATGACTCTATGTGAATGCCTCCGGCGGTGTACCGGGATATGCAATGAATCAAGAGTGACATGTATGAAAGAATTATGAATGGTGGCTTTGCCTCAAATACGATGTCAACTACATGATCATGCAAAGCAATATGACAATGATGGAGCGTGTCATAATAAACGAAACGGTGGTAAGTTGCATGGCAATATATCTCGGAATGGCTATGGAAATGCCATGATAGGTAGGTATGGTGGGTGTATTATACCGGCGAAAAGTGCGCGATATTAGAGAGGCTAGCAATGGTGGAAGGGAGAGAGTGCGTATAATCCATGGACTCAACATTATTCATAAAGAACTCACATACTTGTTGCAAAAATCTACAAGTTATCAAAGCAAAGTATTATGTGCATGCTCCTAGGGGGATAGATTGGTAGGAAAAGACCATCGCTCGTCCTCGACCGCCACTCATAAGGAAGACAATCAATAAATAAATCATGCTCCGACTTCATCACATAACGGTTCACCATACGTGCATGCTACGGGAATCACAAACTTTAACACAAGTATTTCTCAAATTCAAAACTACCCAACTAGCATGACTCTAATATCAACATCCTCATATCTCAAAACAGTTATCAAGCATCAAACTTCTCATAGTATTCAACACACTCATAAGACTTTTTCTTCTTCTTTTTTCTTTCTTGAATGCTTATTATTGTTAAAGCAAACTACCATGCTGTTTTGTAGGACTCTCAAAATAATCTAATTGAAGCATGAGAGAACAATAGTTTCTATAACACATATCCACCACCGTGCTCTAAAATATATAAGTGAAGCACTAGAGCAAAAACTATATAACTCAAAAGATATAAGTGAAGCACATAGAATATTCTAATAATTTCCGAATCAAGTGTGTATCTCTCAAAATGTGTGTACAGCAAAGATGATTGTGGCAAACTAAAAATCAAATACTCAAATAATACAAGACGCTTCAAGCAAAACACATATCATGTGGTGAATAAAAATATAGCTCCAAGTAAAGTTACCGATGGAAGTAGACGAAAGGGGGGATGCCTTCTGGGGCATCCCCAAGCTTTGGCTTTTAGGTGTCCTTAGATTATCTTGAGGTTCCATGGGAATCCCCAAGCTTAGGCTCTTGCCACTCCTTGTTCCATAATCCATCAAATCTTTCACCCAAAACTTGAAAACTTCACAACACAAAACTCAGCAGAAAATCTCATGAGCTCCGTTAGCGAAAGAAAACAAAAGACCACTTCAAGGTACTGTAATGAACTCATTCTTTATTTATATTGGTTTTAAACCTACTGTATTCCAACTTCTCTACGGTTTATAAACTATTTTACTAGCCATAGATTCATCAAAATAAGCAAACATTACACGAAAAACAGAATCATCAAAAGCGAGCGATGCAGTAGTAATCAGAACTAACACAAACTTCTGGAATTCCAAAAATTCTGCCAAAATAGGACGACCTAGAAATTTGTTTATTGATCAGCAGCAATTGGAATCAATATTTATCACGTTCTGGTGATTTTTAACAATTATTTTCGTGAACAGAAAGTTTTTGGAATTTACAGCAAGATCAAATAACTATCATCCAAGAAGATCCTATAGGTTTAACTTGGCACAAACACTAATTAAAACATAAAACACATCTAACCAGAGGCTAGATCAAATATTTATTCCTAAACAGAAGCAAAAAGCAAAACACTAAAAATAAAATTGGGTTGCCTCCCAACAAGCGCTATCATTTAACGCCCTTAGCTAGGCATAAAAGCAAGGATAGATCTTGGTATTGCCATCTTTGGTAGGCAATTCTTTAATAATACATCTATCACCCTTAGGACTTTCTTTATTTTTATTAATTATCAAATTCCTAGGCACAAAATCGAAAAATTCATTTGTAGCAAATGGTTCCTTAATGATAGCAAAAAGATTGGGATGAATACTTATAGATTTGAGATCCGCGGTTTCCTTACTAGAGGATTCACCCTTGTTTTTAGGAACATACATAAGCTTGGAAATTTTCATTGGAGGACTTGGAGTATTCTTTACGGAAGAAAAAGCGGTTCCCAAGTTGGTAATGATACCCTCAAGTTTATCGATTCTAGTTGAATCTTGATTTATTCTTTCATTAACTATGGGTTCCTTCTCCTTAATATTTTTCAAAGTGAATCCTATTTTAGATCCATATTGGGTAATTTGGTTGTGGATCTTTTTATCCAAATTTTCAATTACCTCTACGGTAGCAACTTTATTTTCAATAATTTCAAGTCTTTGCATTACATGCTCCAAAGTTAATATAGTTCCATTAACCAAAAGAGGTGGTGAGCCAAACAAATCTATCATAGCATTATAAGAATCAAAAGTATGGCTACCCAAGAAATTCCCTCCGGTAATGGTATCAAGGATATATCTGTACCAAGGAGTAACGCCTACATAAAAATTGTGGAGAAGAACGGAAGTAGATTGCTTCGTGGTAAATCTATTTTGAGCATTGCAAATTCTATACCAAGCGTCTTTTAGATTTTCTCCCTCCCTTTGTTTAAAATTAAGAACTTCATTCTCGGGAGACAACGGAGAAGATAAGGGACTAGCCATAATGACAAGCAAGCGAAAAAGAGGCGAACGGAAAAGAGAGGGCGAATAAAACATCAAGGGTGAAGTGGGGGAGAGGAAAACGAGAGGCAAATGGCAAATAATGTAATGCGGGAGATAAGGGTTTGTGATGGGTACTTGGTATGTTGACATTTGCGTAGACTCCCCGGCAACGGCGCCAGAAATAGCTCGTTGTCGGGAGTCAAATCTTGACTTGACTTCGTGTAAGCCTCCCCGGCAACGGCGCCAGAAATCCTTCTTACTACCTCTTGATAAATGCGTTGGTTTTCCCTTGAAGAGGAAAGGGTGATACAGCAAAGTAGCGTAAGTATTTCCCTCAGTTTTTGAGAACCAAGGTATCAATTCAGTAGGAGGCCAGGCACGAGTCCGTTGCACCTGCACAAACAAATAAATCCTCGCAACCAACATGATAAGGGGTTGTCAATCCCTACACGGTCACTTACGAGAGTGAATCTGATAGATATGATAAGATAATATTTTTGGTATTTTTATGATAAAGATGCAAAGTAAAATAGAAAGCAATAAAAATAACTAAGTGTTGGACGATTAATATGATGGAAAATAGACCCGGGGGGCATAGGTTTCACTAGTGGCTTCTCTCAAGAGCATAAGTATTACGGTGGGTGAACAAATTACTGTTGAGCAATTGATGAAATTGAGCATAGTTATGAGAATATCTAGGTATGATCATGTATATAGGCATCACGTCCGAGACAAGTAGACCGACTCACCTGCATCTACTACTATTACTCCACACATCGACCGCTATCCAGCATGCATCTAGAGTATTAAGTTCATAAGAACAGAGTAACGCTTTAAGCAAGATGACATGATGTAGAGGGATAAACTCATGCAATATGATAAAAACCCCATCTTGTTATCCTCGATGGCAACAATACAATATGTGCCTTGCTGCCCCTCATCCTTTGGGAAAGGACACCACAAGATTGAACCCAAAGCTAAGCACTTCTCCCATTGCAAGAAAGATCAATCTAGTAGGCCAAACCAAACTGATAATTCGAAGAGACTTGCAAAGATAACCAATCATACATTTTAGAGAAGATTCAAATATTGTTCATAGATAAACTTGATCATAAACCCACAATTCATCGGTCTCAACAAACACACCGCAAAAGAAGATTACATCGAATAGATCTCCACAAGAGAGGGGGAGAACATTGTATTAAGATTCAAAAAGAGAGAAGAAGCCATCTAGCTAATAACTATGGACCCGAAGGTCGGAGGTAAACTACTCACACATCATCGGAGAGGCTATGGTGGTGATGTAGAAGCCCTCCGTGATCGATGCCCTCCGTGAGCTCCTAACAGGCCCCAAGATGGGATCTCACGCAGTGAAGGTTGCTGCGGTGGAATTAGGTTTTTGGCTCAGTATCTGGTAGTTTGGGGGTACGTAGGTATATATAGGAGGAAGGAGTACGTCGGTGGAGCAATAGGGGGCCCACGAGGGTGGAGGGCGCGCCCCTACCTCGTGGCTTCCTGGTTGATGTCTTGACGTAGGGTCCAAGTCCTCTGGATCACGTTCGTTCCGAAAATCACGTTCCCGGAGGTTTCATTCCGTTTGGACTCCGTTTGACATTCTTTTTCTGTGAAACTCTGAAATAGGCAAAAAGCAGCAATTCTAGGCTGGGCCTCCGGTTAATAGGTTAGTCCCAAAAATAATATAAAAGTGTATAATAAAGCCCAATAATGTCCAAAACAGAATATAATATAGCATGGAACAATAAGAAATTATAGATACGTTGGAGACGTATCAATGGGTCAAGTCAATCACATCATTCTCCTAATGATGTGATCCCGTTAATCAAATGACAACTCATGTCCATGGCTAGGAAACTCAACCATCTTCGATTAACAAGCTACTCAAGTAGAGGCATACTAGTGACACTATGTTTGTCTATGTATTCACACATGTATTATGTTTCCGGTTAATACAATTCTAGCAATGAAAAATAAACATTTATCATGATATGAGGAAATAAATAATAACTTTATTATTGCCTCTAGGGCATATTTCCTTCAGTCTCCCACTTGCACTAGAGTCAATAATCTAGATTACACGGTAATGATTCTAACACCCATGGAGTTTTGGTGTTGATCATGTTTTGCTCGTGGAAGAGGCTTAGTCAACGGGTCTGCAATATTCAGATCCGTATGTATCTTGCAAATGTCTATGTCTCCCACCTGGACTTGGTCCCGGATGGAATTGAAGCGTCTCTTGATGTGATTGGTCCTCTTGTGAAATCTGGATTTCTTTGCCAAGGCAATTGCACCAATATTGTCACAAAAGATTTTCATTGGACCCAATGCACTAGGTATGACACCTAGATCGGATATGAACTCCTTCATCCAGACTCCTTCATTTGCTGCTTCCGAAGCAGCAATGTACTCCGATTCACACGTAGGTCCCGCCATGACGCTTTGTTTAGAACTGCACCAACTGACAGCTCCACCGTTCAATGTAAACACATATCCGGTTTGAGATTTAGAATCGTGCGGATCAGTGTCAAAGCTTGCATCGACGTAACCATTTACGACTAGCTCTTTATCACCTCCATAAACGAGAAACATATCCTTAGTCCTTTTTAGGTATTTCAGGATGTTCTTGACCGTTGTCCAGTGATCCACTCCTGGATTACTTTGGTACCTCCCTGCTAGGCTAATAGCAAGACACACATCAGGTCTGGTACACAACATTGCATACATGATAGAGCCTATGGCTAAAGCATAGGGAACATCTTTCATTTTCTCTCTATCTTCTGCAGTGGTCGGGCATTGAGTCTGACTCAACTTCACACCTTGTAACACAGGCAAGAACCTTTCTTTGCTTGATCCATTTTGAACTTCTTCAAAACTTTGTCAATGTATGTGCTTTGTGAAAGTCCTATCAAGCGTCTTGATCTATCTCTATAAATCTTGATGCCTAATATGTAAGCAGGTTCACTGAGGTCTTTCATTGAAAAACTCTTATTCAAGTATCCTTTTATGCTATCCAGAAATTCTATATCATTTCCAATCAGCAATATGTCATCCACATATAATATCAGAAATGCTACAGAGCTCCCACTCACTTTCTTGTAAATACAGGCTTCTCCAAAAGTCAACCATATGCTTTGATCACACTATCAAAACGTTTATTCCAACTCCGAGAGGCTTGCACTAGTCCATAAATGGATCGCTGGAGCTTGCACACTTTGTTAGCTCCCTTTGGATCGACAAAACCTTCTGGTTGCATCATATACAACTCTTCTTCCAGACATCCATTCAGGAATGCGGTTTTGACATCCATTTGCAAAATTTCATAATCATAAAATGCGGCAATTGCTAACATGATTCGGACAGACTTAAGAATCGCTACGGGTGAGAAAGTCTCATCATAGTCAACCCCTTGAACTTGTTGAAAACCTTTCGCAACAAGTCGAGCTATATAGACAGTAACATTACCGTCAGCGTTAATATGTCTCCAACGTATCTATAATTTTTTATTGCTCCATGCTATATTATCTACTGTTTTGGACCATATTGGGCTTTATTTTCCACTTTTATATTACTTTTGGGACTAACCTATTAACCGGAGGCCCAACCCAGATTTGCTGTTTTTTGCCTATTTCAGTGTTTCGAAGAAATGGAATATCAAACTGAGTCCAAACGGAATGAAACCTTCGGGAACGTGATTTTCTCACCGAATATGATCCAAGAGACTTGGACCCTACGTCAAGGAAGCTTCAAGGTTGGCACGAGGTAGGGGGGCACGCCTCCCCCCCAGGCGCGCCCTCCACCCTCGTGGGGCCCACGAAGCTCCACCGACGTACTTCTTCCTCCTATATATACCTACGTACCCCCAAACGATCAGATACGGAGCCAAAAACCTAATTCCACCGCCAAGAATCGTCAGATCCACGAGATCCCATCTTGGGGCCTGTTCTGGAGCTCGCCGGAAGGGGAATCCACCACGAAGGGCTTCTACATCAACACCATAGCCTCTCCGATGAAGTGTGAGTAGTTTCTTCAGACTTTCGGGTCCATAGTTAGTAGCTAGATGGCTTCTTCTCTCTTTTTGGATCTCAATACAATGTTCTCCCCCTCTCTCGTGGAGATCTATTCGATGTAATCTTATTTTTGCGGTGTGTTTGTTGATCGATGAATTGTGGGTTTATGATCAAGATTATCTATGAGCAATATTTGAATCTTCTCTGAATTCTTTTATGTATGATTGGTTATCTTTGCAAGTCTCTTCGAATTATTCGTTTGGTTTGGCCAACTAGATTGGTAGTTCTTGCAATGGGAGAAGTGCTTAGCTTTGGGTTCAATCTTGCGGTGTCCTTTCCCAGTGACAGTAGGGCCAGCAAGGCACGTATTGTATTGTTGCCATCGAGGATAACAAGATGGGGTTTTTATCATATTGCATGAATTTATCCCTCTACATCATGTCATCTTGCTTAAGGCGTTACACTGTTTTCATTAACTTAATACTCTAGATGCATGCCGGATAGCGGTCGATGAGTGGAGTAATAGTAGTAGATGCAGTGTGAGTCGGTCTACTTGTCTTGGACGTGATGCCTATATACATGATCATACCTAGATACTCTCATAACTATGCTCAATTCTGTCAATTGCTCAACAGTAATTGCTCACCCAATAGTAAAATACTTATGCACTTGAGAGAAGCAACTAGTGAAATCTATGGGGCCCGGGTCTATTCTCTATCATATTAATCTTCCTACGCTTTATTATTGCTTTGCTTTTTTACTTTGCCTTTTATTTTACTTTGCATCTTTATACCAAAAATACCAAAAATATTATCTATCATCTCTATCAGATCTCACTCTCGTAAGTGACCGTGAAGGAACTGACAACCCCTAATCACGTTGGTTGCGTTGAGCTATTTGTTTTGTGTAGGTACGAAGGACTTGCGCGTGGCCTCCTACTGGATTGATACCTTGGTTCTCAAAAACTGAGGGAAATACTTACGCTACTCTGCTGCATCATCCTCTCCTCTTCGGGGAAAACCAACGCAAGCTCAAGACGTAGCAAGAATGATTTCTGGTGCCGTTGCCGGGGAGACTACGCAAAAGTCAACATACCAAGTACCCATCACAATCCCTTATCTCCAGCATTACATTATTTGCCATTTGCCTCTCGTTTTCCTCTCCCCCACTTCACCCTTGCCGTTTTATTCGCCCTCTCTTTTCGTTTGCCTTGATGTCTTACTTGGCTCGTTTGCTCGTTTGGTTGAAATAGTTCAGTATTTATTCCTAAACAGAGAAACCAATATCTATGGATCCTCATCCGCTTGCCAATCTTTTTAAGAGATCCAATTATGATGAACCAAATCCTAGTGATTTGGATGCACTAGATTATCTTTATAAGGTTTTGCCCGAAATCCGTAAAGTGACTCAGGATAGATCTTTGAATAAAAAGCATGATTGCAATTATTTTATTATAAATTGTTTTGATGTCAATTGTGCTAATAAGATGCAAAACCCTAAGCTTGGGGATGCTAGTTTTGCTATGTCTACTACTTGTTGCAACGATCATGATTGGGGTGATTCTTCTTATGATATTGAAAATTTATTTAAGCCCCATAAGGAATATAAGATTGATAATAGTGTTTGCAATAATATTGAAAGTGGGTTTGGAAGAGTGTCAACTTTAGATCCCACATATTTGGATAACATTCAATCTTATGAATTTTTTTATAAAAGTGGGCTTGGAGAAATCATGACTTTAGTTAATGATAATCCCACTATTTTGGAAGAGTGTCAACTTCGCATGCATGTGGATCGTGTTGAGAATATGTTATGTGATAGCTATATTGTTGAATTTTCTTATGATCCTACATGTAATTATTTTGAGAGAGGAAAATATGGTTATAGAATTTTTCATATTGCTAAATTACCTCTCGTTATGTTGAGATTGCTATTGTTCCTTTCCGCTTCCTTGCATATGCTAGTTTTTGCTTGCTATGATAATTTGTTTGCCTATAATATGCCTATGCATAGGAAGTATGTTAGACTTAAGTGTGTTTGTCACATGTTTTATGATGATCTCTTTGTGCCTTAATTCTTGTCTTTCTTGTGAGCATCATTGAAATCTCAATGCCTAGCTAAAAAGGCTTTAAAGAAGAGCGCTTGTTGGGAGACAACCCAATATTTTTCCTTGCTGCTTAGTAATAAATAATTCATCTACCTTCTGTTTAGATGTGGTTTTATGTTTTAGTTAGTGTTTGTGCCAAGTTAAACCTATAGGATCTTCTTGGATGATAGTTATTTGATCTTGCTGTAATTTCCAGAAACTTTCGGTTCACGAAAACAATTGTACAAAATCACCAGAACGTGATAAAATAGTTATTCCAATTGCTTATTATCAATAAACAAATTGACTAGGTCGTCCTATTTTGGATGAATTTTTGGAGTATCATAAGTTTGTGTTAGTTACAGATTACTACAGACTGTTCTGTTTTTGACAGATTCTGTTTTTCGTGTGTTGTTTGCTTATTTTGATGAATCTATGGCTAGTAAAATAGTTTATAATCCATAGAGAAGTTGGAATACAGTATGTTTAACACCAATATAAATAAATAATGAGTTAATTACATTACCTTGAAGTGGTCTTTTGTTTTCTTTCGCTAACGGAGCTCACGAGATTTCTGTTGAGTTTTGTGTTGTGAAGTTTTCAAGTTTTGGGTGAATTTTTTTAATGGATTATGGAACAAGGAGTGGCAAGAGCCTAAGATTGGGGATGCCAATGGCACCCCCAAGATAATCCAAGGACACTAAAAAGTCAAAGCTTGGGGATGCCCCGGAAGGCATCCCCTCTTTCGTCCACTTCCATCGGTAACTTTACTTGGAGCTATATTTTTATTCACTACATGATATGTGTTTTGCTTGGAGCGTCTTGTATTATTTGCGTCTTTGATTTTTAGTTTACCACAATCATCCTTGCTGTACACACCTTTTGATAGAGCCATACATGAATTGGAATTTGATAGAATACTCTATGTGCTTCACTTATATCTTTTGAGCTATATAGTTTTGCTCTAGTGCTTCACTTATATCTTTTAGAGCACGGTGGTGGATTTGTTTTATAGAAACCCTTGATCTCTCATGCTTCACTTAGATTATTTTGAGAGTCTTAAATAGCATGGTAATTTGCTTAAAAATAATAATATGCTTGGTATTCAAGATTTGTAAGACTTTCTTTTGAGTGCGTTGAATACTAAGAAAAGTTTGATACTTGATAATTGTTTTGAGATATGGAAGTAGTAATATTAGAGTCATGCTAGTTGAGTAGTTGTGAATTTGAGAAATACCTGTGTTAAAGTTTTTGATTCTCGTAGCATGCACGTATGGTGAACCGTTATGTGATGAAGTCGGAGCATGATTTATTTATTGATTGTCTTCCTTATGAGTGGCGGTCGGGGATGAGCGATGGTCTTTTCCTACCAATCTATCCCCCTAGGAGCATGCGCGTAATACTTTGCTTTGATAACTTGCAGATGTTTGCAATAAGCATATGAGTTCTTTATGACTAATGTTGAGTCCATGGATTATACGCACTTTTCTCACCCTTCCACCATTGCTAGCCTTTCTAATACCGCACACTTCTCGCCGGTATCATACACCCACCATATACCTTCCTCAAAACAGCCACCATACCTACCTATTATGGCATTCCCATAGCCATTCCGAGATATATTGCCATGCAACTTTCCATCGTTCCGTTTATTATGACACGCTCCATCATTGTCATATTGCTTAGCATGATCATATAGTTGACATCGTGTTTGTGGCAAAGCCACCATTCATTATTCTTTCATACATGTCACTCATAAATCATTGCATATCCCGGTACACCGCCGGAGGCATACACATAGAGTCATATTTTGTTCTAAGTATCGAGTTGTAATTGTTGAGTTGTAAGAAAAATAAAAGTGTGATGATCGTCATTTTTAGAGCATTGTCCCAAGTGAGGAAAGGATGATGGAGACTATGATTCCCCCATAAGTCGGGATGAGACTCCGAACGAAATAAAAGAATAGAAAAGAGGCCATAAAAAGAGAGAAACGGCCCAAATAAAAAAATGAGAGAAAAAGAGAGAAGGGACAATGTTACTATCCTTTTACCACACTTGTGCTTCAAAGTAGCACCATGATCTTCATAATAGAGAGTCTTTCGTTTCGTCACTTTCATATACTAGTGGGAATTTCTCATTATAGAACTTGGCTTGTATATTCCAATGATGGGCTTCCTAAAATTGCCCTAGGTCTTCGTGAGCAAGCGAGTTGGATGCACACCCACTTAGTTTATTTTGTTGAGCTTTCATATACTTATAGCTCTAGTGCATCCGTTGCATGGCAATCCCTACTCACTCACATTGATATCTATTGATGGGCATCTTCATAGCCCGTTGATACGCCTAGTTGATGTGAGACTATCTTCTCCCTTTTGTCTTCTCCACAACCACCATTCTATTCCACATATAGTGCTATATCCATGGCTCACGCTCATGTATTGCGTGAAGATTGAAAAAGTTTTGAGAATGTCAAAAGTATGAAACAATTTCTTGGCTTGTCATCGGGGTTGTGCATGATTTAAATACTTTGTGTGGTGAAGATATAGCATAGCCAGACTATATGATTTTGTAGGGATAACTTTCTCTGGCCATGTTATTTTGAGAATACATAATTGCTTTGTTAGTATGCTTGAAGTATTTTTATTTTTATGTCAATATTAAACCTTTGTCTTGAATCTTTCTAATCTGAATATTCATACCACAATTAACAAGAGTTACATTGAAATTATGCTAAGTAGCACTCCGCATCAAAAATTCTCTTTTTATCATTTACCTACTCGAGGACGAACATGAATTAAGCTTGGGGATGCCTGATACGTCTCCAACGTATCTATAATTTTTGATTGCTCCATGCTATATTATCTATTATTTTGGACCATATTGGGCTTTATTTTCCACTTTTATATTACTTTTGGGACTAACCTATTAACCGAAGGCCCAGCCTAGATTTCTTTGTTTTTGCCTATTTCAATGTTTGAAGAAAGCGAAATATCAAACGGAGTCCAAAGCGGAATGAAACCTTGAGGAACGTGATTTTCTCACGAATATGATCCAAGAGACTTGGACCCTCGTCAAGGAAGCTTCAAGGTTGGCACGAGGTAGGGGGCACGCCTCCCAGCGCGCCCTCCACCCTCGTGGGGCCCACTGACTCCACCGACGTACTTCTTCCTCCTATATATACCTCATTGCACCCCAAGCGATCAGACACGGAGCCAAAAACCTAATTCCACCGCCCATAGAATCGCTGTATCCACGAGATCCCATCTTGAGGCCTCTGTTAGGAGCTCACGGAAGGGGAATCCACCATGGAGGGCTTCTACATCAACACCATAGCCTCTCCGATGAAGTGTGAGTAGTTTACCTCAGGACCTTCGGGTCCATAGTTAGTAGCTAGATGGCTTCTTCTCTCTTTTTGGATCTCAATACAATGTTCTCCCCCTCTCTCGTGGAGATCTATTCGATTTAATCTTCTTTTTGCAGTGTGTTTGTTGAGACCGATGAATTATGGGTTTATGATCAAGATTATCTATGAGCAATATTTGAATCTTCTCTGAATTCTTTTATGTATGATTGGTTATCTTTGCAAGTCTCTTGAATTATCCGTTTGGTTTGGCCAACTAGATTGGTAGTTCTTGCAATGGGAGAAGTGCTTAGCTTTGGGTTTAATCTTGCGGTGTCCTTTCCCGGTGTGATGAGGGGCAGCAAGGAACGTATTGTATTGTTCCCATCGAGGATAACAAGATGGGGTTTTATCATATTGCATGAATTTATCCCTCTACATCATGTCATCTTGCTTAAGGCGTTACTCTGTTTTCATTAACTTAATACTCTAGATGCATGCTGGATAGCGGTCGATGAGTGGAGTAATATTAGTAGATGCATGCAAGAGTCGGTCTACTTGTCTCGGACGTGATGCCTATATACATGATCATACCTAGATACTCTCATAACTATGCTCAATTATGTCAATTGCTCAACAGTAATTCGTTCACCCACCGTAAAATACTTATCCTCTTGAGAGAAGCCACTAGTGAAATCTATGGCCCCCGGGTCTATTCTCTATCATATTAATCTTCCTACGCTTTATTATTGCTTTGCTTTTTTACTTTGCCTTTTATTGTACTTTGCATCTTTATACCAAAAATACCAAAAATATTATCTATCATCTCTATCAGATCTCACTCTCATAAGTGACCGTGAAGGGATTGACAACCCCTAATCGCGTTGGTTGCGTTGAGCTATTTGTTTTGTGTAGGTACGAGGGACTTGCGCGTGGCCTCCTACTGGATTGATACCTTGGGTCTCAAAAACTGAGGGAAATACTTACGCTACTCTGGTGCATCATCCTCTCCTCTTCGGGGAAAACCAACGCAAGCTCAAGACGTAGCAAGCGTCAGTCTTCTTCTTGAAGATCCATTTATTCTCAATTGCTTGCCGATCATCAGGCAAGTCAACCAAAGTCCACACTTTGTTCTCATACATGGATCCCATCTCAGATTTCCTGGCCTCAGGCCATTTTGCGGAATCTGGGCTCGCCATTGCTTCTTCATAGTTAGTAGGTTCGCCTTTGTCGAGTAACATGACCTCCATAATAGGATTACCGTACCACTCTAGTGCGGATCTTACTCTGGTTGACCTACGAGGTTCGGTAGTAACTTGATCTGAAGTTTCATGATCAATATCATTAACTTCCTCACTAATTGGTGTAGGTGTCACAGGAACCGGTTTCTGTGATGAACTACTTTCCAATGAGGGAGCAGGTACAGTTACCTCATCAAGTTCTACTTTCCTCCCACTCACTTCTTTCGAGAGAAACTCCTTCTCTAGAAAGGATCCATTCTTAGCAACGAATGTCTTGCCTTCAGATCTGTGATAGAAGGTGTACCCAACAGTTTCCTTTGTGTATCCAATGAAGACGCATTTCTCCGATTTGGGTTCGAGCTTATCAGGTTAAAGCTTTTTCACATAAGCATCGCAGCCCCAAACTTTAAGAAACGACAACTTTGGTTTCTTGCCAAACCACAGTTCATAAGGCGTCGTCTCAACGGATTTCGATGGTGCCCTATTTAACGTGAATGCAGTCGTCTCTAAAGCATAACCCCAAAACGATAGCGGTAAATCAGTAAGAGACATCATAGCTCGCACCATATCTAGTAAAGTACGATTACGACGTTCGGACATACCATTGCACTGTGGTGTTCCGGGTGGCGTGAGTTGCGAAATTATTCTGCATTGTTTCAAATGTAGACCAAACTTGTAACTCAAATATTCTCCTCCACGATCAAATCGTAGAAACTTTATTTTCTTGTTACGATGATTTTCCACTTCACTCTGAAATTCTTTGAACTTTTCAAATGTTTCAGACTTATGTTTCATTAAGTAGATATACCCATATCTTCTCAAATCATCTGTAAAGGTGAGAAAATAATGATACCCGCCGCGAGCCTCAACATTCATCGAACCATATACATCAGTATGTATGATCTCCAACAAATCTGTTGCTCGCTCCATTGTTCTGGAGAACGGCGTAGTCATCTTGCCCATAAGGCATGGTTCTCAAGTACCAAGTGATTCATAATCAAGTGATTCCAAAATTCCATCTGTATGGAGTTTCTTCATGTGCTTTACACCAATATGACCCAAACGGCAGTGCCACAAATAAGGTGCACTATCATTATCAACTCTGCATCTTTTGGCTTCAACATTATGAATATGTGTATCACTACTATCGAGATTCAACAAAAATAGACCACTCTTCAAGGGTGCATGACCATAAAAGATATTACTCATATAAATAGAACAACCATTATTCTCAGATTTAAATGAATAACTGTCTCGCATCAAACAAGATCCAGATATAATGTTCATGCTTAACGCTCGCACCAAATAACAATTATTTAGGTCTAAAACTAATTCCGAAGGTAGATGTAGAGGTAGCGTGCCGACGGCGATCACATCGACTTTGGAACCATTTCCCACGCGCATCATCACCTCGTCCATAGCCAGTCTTTGCTTAATCCGTAGTCCCTCTTCGAGTTGTAAATATTAGCAACCGAACCAGTATCAAATACCCAGGTGCTACTGCAAGCTCTAGTAAGGTACGCATCAATAACATGTATATCACATATACCTTTGTTCACCTTGCCATCCTTCTTATCTGCCAAATACTTGGGGCAGTTCCGCTTCGATGACCGATGCCTTGCGGAGAAGCACTCGATCTCGTGCTTAGGTCCAGACTTGGGTTTCTTCTCTTGAGCAGCAACTTGTTTGCTGTTCTTCTTGAAGTTCCCCTTCTTCTTCCTTTTGCCCTTTTTCTTGAAACTGGTGGTCTTGTTGACCATCAACACTTGATGCTCCTTCTTGATTTCTACCTCCGCAGCCTTTAGCATTGCAAAGAGCTCGGGAATTGTCTTATCCATCCCTTGCATATTATAGTTCATCACGAAGCTCTTGTAGCTTGGTGGCAGTGATTGAAGAATTCTGTCAATGACACTATCATCCGAATATTAACTCCCGGTTGAATCAAGTGATTGTTATACCCGGACATTTTGAGTATATGTTCCTTGTGAGAACTATTCTCCTCCATGTTGCAGTTGTAGAACTTATTGGAGACTTCATATCTCTCAATCCGGGCATTTGCTTGAAATATTAACTTCAACTCCTGGAACATCTCATATGCTCCATGATGTTCAAAACGTCGTTGAAGTCCCGGTTCTAAGCCATAAAGCATGGCACACTGAACTATCGAGTAGTCATCAGCTTTGCTCTGCCAGACGTTCTTAACGTCGTTAATTGCATCTGCAGCAGGCCTGGCACCCAGCGGTGCTTCTAGGACGTAATTCTTCCGTGCAGCAATGAGGATAATCCTCAAGTTACGGACCCAGTCCGTGTAATTGCTACCATCATCTTTCAACTTTTCTTTCTCAAGGAACGCATTAAAATTTAACGGAACAACAGCATGGGCAATCTATCTACAACAACATAGACAAGCAAAATACTATCAGGTACTAAGTTCATGATAAATTTAAGTTCAATTAATCATATTACTTAAGAACTCCCACTTAGATAGACATCCCTCTAATCATCTAAGTGCTTACGTGATCCAAATCAACTAAACCATGTCCGATCATCACGTGAGATGGAGTAGTTTTCAATGGTGGACATCACTGTGTTGATCATATCTACTATATGATCCACGCTCGAGCTTTCGGTCTCAGTATTCCGAGGCCTGATACATCTCCAACGTATCTATAATTTTTTATTGCTCCATGCTATTATATTATCTGTTTTGGATGTTTATGGGCTTTATTATACACTTTTATATTATTTTTTGGACTAACCTATTAACCGGAGGCCCAGCCCAAATTGTTGTTTTCTTGCCTATTTCAGTGTTTTGAAGAAAAGGAATATCAAACGGAGTCCAAACGGAACGAAACCTTCGGGAGAGTTATTTTTGGAATGGAAGCAATCCAGGAGACTTGGAGTAGACGTTAGGGAAGCTTCGAGGTGGCCACGAGGCAGGGAGGCACGCCTGCCCCCCTGGGCGCGCGCCCCACCCTCGTGGGCCCCTCGTGGCTCCCCTGACCGACTTCTTTCGCCTATATATATCCATATACCCTAAAAACATCGAGGAGCAGAATAGGTCGGGAGTTCCACCGCAAGCCTCTCAGAGCCACCAAAAATCAATCGGGACCCTGTTAGGCACCTCACGGAGGGGGATCCCTCACTGGTGGCCATCTTCATCATCCCGACGCTCTCCATGACGAGGAGGGAGTAGTTCACCCTCGGGGCTAAGGGTATGTACTAGTAGCTATGTATTTGATCTCTCTCTCTCTCTCTCTCGTGTTCTTGAGGTGGTACGATCTTGATGTATCGTGAGCTTTGCTATTATAGTTGGATCTTATGATGTTTCTCCCCCTCTACTCTCTTGTAGTGGATTGAGTTTTCCTTTGAAGTTATCTTATCGGATTGAGTCTTTAAGGATTTGAGAACACTTGATGTATGTCTTGCATGTGCTTATCTATGGTGACAATGGGATATCACGTGATCTACTTGATGTATGTTTTGGTGATCAACTTGCGGGTTCCATGACCTCATGAACTTATGCATAGGGGTTGGCACACGTTTTCGTCTTGACTCTCCGGTAGAAACTTTGGGGCACTGTCGGTGTCAAAACCGGCGGATCTCGGGTAGGGGGTCCCGAACTGTGCGTCTAGGCGGATGGTAACAGGAGACAAGGGACACGATGTTTTTACCCAGGTTCGGGCCCTCTCGATGGAGGTAAAATCCTACTCTGCTTGATTAATATTGATGATATGGGTAGTACAAGAGCAGATCTACCACGAGATCAGAGAGGCTAAACCCTAGAAGCTAGCCTATGGTATGATTGTTGTTCGCCCTACGGACTAAAACCCTCCGGTTTATATAGACAGCGGAGAGGGCTAGGGTTACACAAAGTCGGTTACAATGGTAGGAAATCTACATATCCGTATCGCCAAGCTTGCCTTCCACGCCAAGGAAAGTCCCATCCGGACACGGGACGAAGTCTTCAATCTTGTATCTTGATAGTCCAGGAGTCCGCCAAAGGCTATAGCACAGCTATCCGGAGACCCCTAATCCAGGACTCCCTCAAGAGCCCCTGAACCAGGCTTCAATGACGGCGAGTCCGTGGCGCATATTGTCTTCGGCATTGCAAGGCGGGTTCCTCCTCCGAATACTTCATAGAAGATTTTGAACACAAGGATAGTGTCCGCTCTGCAAAATAAGTTCCACATACCACCGTAGAGAGAATAATATTTACACAAGTTCAATCACGACGTATTCCGCAAAGATGACATCACACCACGCCCAAGCCTTTATTCGAATCATTTTCTTGTCCCACCTCGGTAGCGTTTAGCGAGGCGGTTTCCTTGGCACGTCTTGTCAAAGCAGAGATCGTGTCCCCTTATTCCGGGATTCTCATCAATACGGGCGTAGGTAACCCAACGCGCCATTGATTATGGCGCTTGGGAGATAAGCGAGTTTTATCGGGCGGTGGGGACGCATAGCTTTGTCCGTCCATATAAGGGATAAGGATCCACGTTTTCACACACGCCTTCTTCCTCCTTTGCTTATCCATTTCACGCTTTTCGAGCTCCAGCGCCCAAGTCCGCACATCCCACCTCAACCTTCTCCAACTATGTCCGGAGCAGGAGGGAAGTGGATGGCCTCCTCCGTCACGGAGGGGCACATCAAAAAGCTGCGGAAGGCTGGATACTTGTCCGACGACATCGCGCATCGGCTCCCTGACAAGGGCAGCTCATCCCCACCCCCATGCCCCATGAGAGGGTGGTGTTCCTCCCCCACTTCCTCCTTGGACTAGGGTTTCCACTTCACCCATTTTTCCGGGGGCTCATGTTCTACTACGGCCTAGATTTCCACGATCTGGCCCCGAATTTCATCCTCAACATCTCGGCGTTCATCGTGGGTAATGCGAAACCTTCCTCTCAGATCCGCCCCACTTCAGCTTATGGCTGAAGACCTTCAATGTCAAGCCGAAGGTAGTGGGCGGCCGCCAAGCGGAGTGTGGAGGTGCCATGGTGGGCAAGCTGGCCAACGTCCTATGGCTCGAGGGCTCCTTCGTGGAGACCATAAAGGGGTGGCAATCGGGGTGGTTCTACATCACCGAGCCGCGTGACTCCAAATGGGCGGGGGCCCCCGAATTCCGATATGGCTTCCCTACACGGCTCACCTCATGGAAAGAGACGAGCCTGACGTGGGGTAATTCGGAAGAGCTGACTGGACTCCAAACCTGCGTCCGAAACCTGGTGGATAAGAAGCTCAAGCTTGTCAACGTAGTCCAGGTTATGCTCATCCGCCGGATCCTCCCATGCCAGCAACGGGCCTTCAACTTGGTGGAGTTTGATCCGGCACAACACCGAACCTTGAGCCAGCTCTTTATCACTACGTACGAAGATGCCTAGAAGGTGCTGTTCAAGGGCGTCGAGGCCCCCGCATCCGCTACCGAAGATCGCGGATTCAGCTCGTGGCATCAAGCCAGAGAGGTAAGCTATTTTAACCTTTACGGGACTCTTTTTTCATATTTTGACTCTATGCGGGATCTAAAACTCCCTCACCGTTGACAGGACTGGCAGAAGACGTCCGGACAGGTTGGCTGTCCGCTCCTTGCCGAAGACCCAGTGACGCCCGATTGGCCAGGGCTGCTGGTTCCGGCACCTTACGTGGTGCCGGAGAAGAAGGCCACGGGGACTCAAAGGAGTTCCCGGCACCAGGTGTTGTCAGACTCATCGTCCGATGACTCCGAGGCGGACTCCTCCCACGAAGAGGAGTAGGAGAAAAAAGAGGCCTCTCCCCCAGCGGGGGGAGAGAAGAAAAGGAAGGCCGCCCCAACTGGGGAGACCGGAGGGTCCAAGAAGGGAAGGACCCTCCCTCCGGACTACACCGCCAACGCCGATGACGGCGGAGAGGAGTGGCCACCAAAGACCAATCCCCTGGCGAAATCGTAAGTGTCCGGACACCAGAATAACTCATGGCGTTCCATTTGTCACACAGCATCTTCTAACGCCGAATATAACCATGCAGCCCGCCCAAGGACGGGCTCGACGATTCGTCGAGCGGCTCCGTGGATTCGTCATATGTGAATAGCACCTCACTTCCGACCGCCTCGTCTCCTCCCGCCGCGGATGACGCCGGGGTGGAGTCCCAAAAGGGGCCCAGCCAGGAGGAGGTGGCCCAGGAGGCACCGCAAGGCGACCTCCCGGACTCCGGGCTCAAAGGGGATAAAACCCCGAAGGGCTTCAAGTCCGGCCCTGTGACGGACTTCGTACCGGAACCTTCAGTGGTTCCGGAGTCCGGCAGGCGACCCCTTCGTAAGAAGGGCAAGACTGCAACGCCGGTGACCTCCGTCCAACCGGAGGCACCGGATGATTTGATGGAGGCGCTTAACGGCGCTTCCATCGACGACGAGCACTGCACTATTATGAGTGTGGTGATCCAGAAAGTTCAGTCCGCCAAGAGCGGGCTGACTGAAGCCTGTGCCAGCCTTCTAACAGGCTTTGAGGTATGTATTTAAGATATGTAAAAATATTACCACATAGACAGTAGCCCCTGATGCTCAGTTTGGTGTTCGGAAAGAAAAATCCGAACTGAGGATCTAAAAAGATATACACAGGAGTCTAACATAAGTATGTCAATATGGGAATGCAGGCTGTGCTGCTGACCTCTGCTGCACTGACTTTGGAGGTTGATGCATTGAAGCAAAGCCTCGAGCAGTCCGAGAACGAGCTCGGACTTGCCAAAAAGCAGCTTGAGGATAAGGAAGGTAAGTAATACCTTATGGGAGTATTTAAAAGATGTGGTTGCAAAAGATGACAGGAATAACGTGAATATTGCAGGGCCACGAACGAGGCGACCCTGAAGGAAGCGGTGTCCAAGGCCGAAAGCAATGCGGCCGCGGAGCGCACCGAGCGAGAGAAGCAGGAGGCGCGGGTGGCGGAGGTGCGGCAAGAGCTCCAGGCTCTCGTGGAAAAACACGAGAGTTTGGAGCGTGACTCAAAGACTCAAGAGTCCGAGCTCGCCTCGGCTCTTGAGAACGCCAAAGCCGCTAAGGCCGAAGCCCAAAAAGCCCTCTAGGAAATTGAGGCGATGAAGAAGATAGCGGCGGGTAAGGCATTCTATATGCAAAGCAAGCATGTGAAAGTGAATTATCTGTTACTTACCCGAATCCGGAGCTCTCCAGGAGCATTCGCAGATCTGCCCCGCAGTGAGTCTGATGCTGCCGCATTCTACCGAGCGGAGGAGGGAAGCTCGACGGAGAAGGTATTGTGGTCTCAGTATGCTGAGGCCGGGAACCCGGTGCCCTTAAGCGACCAGTTGAAGCAGCTGGTCGAGCTCCATAAGGTGGTCGAACAGGCCATGAAAGGCCTCATAGTTCGGCTGTGGCCTAAGGAAGCCATGCCTGGGAGCTACTTCGGGCTGGTGAGGCGGCTGGTGGGCCTTTGTCCATGGGTTAAAGTCGTCAAGCGCTCAAATGCGCATCAAAGGTGCCCGTAGGGCCCTTGCCCGTGCTAAGGTGCACTGGGGAAAGATGGATGATGAGAAGCTTGTGACGGACGGACCACCACC
This sequence comes from Aegilops bicornis, assembly GCA_021605145.1. Classification (NCBI taxonomy): domain Eukaryota; kingdom Viridiplantae; phylum Streptophyta; class Magnoliopsida; order Poales; family Poaceae; genus Aegilops; species Aegilops bicornis. The sequence goes on from CM038674.1 coordinate 498,786,114, forward strand.
GAAAAAGGAGCATCGCAAGCCTGAAATGTATTATGAGGGCGTCCTGAAGGGTGTCCGCCTTATAGCAGATGAATGCTCCAAAGATGTAATTTTTGAGTAGACTCACATTTGTTATCCTGTACGCTGAAAACTTGTTCATATGCGCTAAGCAACACTTTAAAATATTACCTTCTGTGCGGCCGTGTATTAAATTTGAGAGATGGCGAGTCGTCGGCTTCAAATTTCCATGCCACGAGTGCTAGGGTGTTCGGGATAAACTTGAGCGCTCTTGTTCCCATTCTTGGGTCCTTCGAGGGAGGCGCTCAACGCAACGAACAAGGCAACAGGACTATAATGCTTGAACACTCTCACTTAGCCATAGAATTCTATAATTTTAAATTTCGGCGAAGCCCCTGGTATTCGGAAGACCGAGTTCGGGGCGCTATCCACGCCTAGGCCGGACAATGCCGACTCCTCGCTCTAAGCGGCATAAGTCTTTAGGGACTCGAAAACCTCTCGAACAGCGACCGGCTCTCGCCCTATCATGACGGTCAGTTTTAGCTTTCTCCACTGAGGTGCTTAACCCAGCTCAACCGGGGCACAATAGCAGTGGTTCGTCCAGTGCTACCTTAGCCAATATAACAGAACGTAAGGTACCAAAACATGGGAGCCGGGCAAACCCAACTATTGACCCAAGACATGATTCGGAGCCGATGCATCTAATGCTATAAGTTCGGGGTGCCGCACTTGTGAAAGTGTTCGGACTTATCACACCATGTTGTGGGGAACTTAAGCCCCTGGTGTATTGCCCGTACCAAAGTGTACGGTTGCACAATGTCATAAATGAACATATATATATATATATAGAAAAAAGGGAATTCAATAATAGGCAGAAGCTATGTATTGTTTATTCAAAAGGGCTGTAGTAAGAGCAAAACGAGACAAATAGTGCGATAAGCAAGGGACGGGACTTTTTAACATGTCCCCCTCCAGGGGTAAGCCGCGGGATGGTGTGTAAAACAGGTATACTGCTCGTAATAGAGACCACCTGGACACTCGACGTAGCTTTACGCTTCCACGGCTGTTGCATCGTGTGTTCGGCGATTCTCTTGCCCGTCTGAGGGCTTTGTGAGAATGGAGTCACGAAAGTAAAAAGGAAGAAGAAAAGAAAAGAATGACACAATCGGGAGCCCCAGTGCGGTTGAGCCGCGTGCAGGCATGCTGTGTTCGTGCCCTTCCCTATGCCCATGGTATTTCCAGAGCATAATTATGCAGCGTAGTACTGGTTTCACAATTTCGCGAGGGTCGGGCTTTGGGCCGCATTGCTATGCGTGCTTGGAACGTGCCGAGCGGTCTTGTTGTAGGTTACTCGGCGGCGGCAGCGGTGTCCGGACATTTAATAGCCGGACTCGAGAATTGCCTTAAGAGGCTGCTTTGTACTTCCGCCGCGAGGGCCGTCGTATGCTCCTCCATCCGGAGAGAGCGTTCGGTGTTTCCATTGACCGTAATGACTCCTCGAGGACCTGGCATCTTGAGCTTGATATATGCGTAGTGGGGCACCGCATCCTCCGTCCGGAGAGAGCGTTCGGTGTTTCCATTGACCGTAATGACTCCTCGAGGACCTGGCATCTTGAGCTTGATATATGCGTAGTGGGGCACCGCATCCTCCGTCCGGAGAGAGCGTTCGGTGTTTCCATTGACCGTAATGACTCCTCGAGGACCTGGCATCTTGAGCTTGATATATGCGTAGTGGGGCACCGCATTGAACTTTGCAAATGTGGTTCGTCCGAGCAGTGCGTGATAGCCGCCATGAACGGGACTATGTCGAAGATTAACTCCTCGCCGGAAGTTATCCAGGATCCGAAGACCACTTCAAGTGTAATGGAGCCTGTCTGATTGGCCTCTACACCTGGTATGACGCCTTTAAAGGTCGTCTTTGTGGGTTTAATCCTTGATGGGTCTATGCCCATTTTGCGACCGTGTCACGATAAAGCAGGTTCATTTCTTGCCGCCATCCATTAGGACTCTAGTGAGATGAAATCCGTCAATGATTGGGTCTAGAACCAATGCGGCGAATCCGCCATGGCGGATGCTAGTGGGTGGTCCCTTCGATCAAAAGTGATCGGGCGGGAAGACCACAGGTTGAACTTTGGGGCGATGGCTCCATCGCATATACGTCCCTTAGTGCACGCTTCCGCTCCCTTTTGGGTATGTGGGTTGCGTATATCATGTTCACCGTCCGCACTTGCGAAGGAAGCCCTTCATCCTCTATTGTTGTTGGCGGGGCTCCTCCTCGTCATCGCTATGCAGCCCCTTGTCATTGTTTTTGGCATTTAACTTGAAAGCCTGCTTGAACACCCAGCAATCCCTATTGGTGTGATTGGCTGGTTTTTCGGGGGTGCCGTGTATCTGGCACGAGCGATCGAGTATTCGGTCCAAATTGGACGGGCCCGGAGTATTTCTTTTAAATGGCTTTTTCCGCTGACCGGGTTTAGAGCCTCTGAATCCGGCATTGACTGTTGTATCCTCAGCATTATCGCCGTTAATGCGGCGCTTGTGCTTGTTGCGACGCGACCTGCCATTGCTGTCCTTGGTATCCGAATTACCAGGGCTCTTGGTCATGTTGTTACTACAAGCTAGCCAGTTGTCCTCTCCAGCATAAGCGGGTCATGAGTGATGTGAGGGCTGCCATGGATTTCGGCTTTTCCTGTCCTAGGTGCCGGACAAGCCACTCGTCGCGGATGTTGTGTTTGAAGGCTGCAAGGGCCTCTGCATCCGGACAGTCGACGATTTGATTTTTCTTGGTTAGGAACCGTGTCCAGAATTGTCTGGCCGATTCCTCTGGCTGTTGAATTATGTGGCTTAGGTCATCAGCGTCTGGTGGTCGCACATATGTGCCCTGGAAATTGTCGAGGAATGCGGCTTCCAGGTCTTCCCAACAACCAATTGACTCTGCTAGCAAGTTGTTAAGCCAATGTCGGGCTGGTCCTTTAAGCTTGAGCGGGAGGTATTTGATGGCGTGTAGATCATCACCGCGGGCCATGTGGATGTGAAGGAGATAGTCCTCGATCCAGACCGCAGGATCTGTTGTGCCATCGTATGATTCAATGTTTACGGGTTTGAAACCCTCAGGGATTTGGTGATCCATCACTTCATCTGTGAAGCATAGTGGGTGTGCGGTGCCTCTGTATTGGGCTATATCACGACGCAGCTCAAATGAGCTTTGTCTACTGTGTTCGGCCCGGCCGGAGTTGCCATATCCAGTGTGACGGTTATCGTCACGTGTCGTGGGGCGCCCACGCGATCCATAGATCGATCTTGTTTGACTTGCCTTGTCCTCCAATATATCTCGCAGGTCTGGCGCATTTCCCCGTGCCTTGGTCTTTTTTGAGCGGCGCCGGGGTGCGGCTGGAGTTGAGGGCCGAGAGGCCTCTTTGTCGCGGCCACGAGGTGGCCGGTTAGCCGTATCATGTGCTGGTGATGTAGGTTTGGGTGCTTCCTCCTCTAATCGGGGTAGCAGCCTGCGTTTTGGGTAGCTCTTGGAGGGGCGCTCGAGTTCATACTCTTCAGCTGCAAGGACTTCAGTCCATCTGTCAGCTAGCAAGCATTGGCTAGCTCTAAGCTGTTGCTGCTTTTTCTTGAGGCTGCTTGTCGTGGCCATGAGCCTGCGTTTGAAACGCTCTTGTTCGACGGGATCCTCGGGCATGACGAATTAAATGCGTCATCGAGGCTTGCCTCATCTTCGGAGGGAGGCATGTAATTATCGTCCTCTACCTCTCTTTCTGCCGCTATCTCATGAGGGCTGGCTTCTCCATCCTCCTGCGCTGAATCCTGCTGGAGGGGGTTATCTTTGGCACTGCTCGGGGTGTTATTGTCTCCCGAGCCGGAATCACCGTTTTTGCTGTGGCGGGATTTAGAGCGGCGCCGCTGACGCCGGCGCTTAGGCTATTTCTTGGAGGGGTCATCCTCCGCTATTCCATCGCCATTCCCATCTTTTGGGATGTCCACCATGTATATGTCGTATGACGAGGTGGTCTTCGAGGCCCTCGTGGGCGCTGGTTCTTGGTCGCCTCTGCATCGTCGTCCATATCGTCGATGTCTTCAGAGTTGAAGTCGAGCATGTCGGTTAAATCATCGACAGTGGCTACGAAGTGGGTGGTGGGTGGGCTTTGAATTTCTTCGTTGTACGCATCCCAACCTTCCTGACCATAATCCGGCCAGGGCTCTCCTGATAAAGAGAGAGACTTTAGTGAATTCAGGATGTCGCCAAAGGGCGAGTGCTGAAAGATGTCCGCGGCGGTGAATTCCATGATCGGCGCCCAATCGGATTCGATTGGCGGGGGCGCGGAAGGCTCGGAGTCCGGAGAGGAGTCCGGTACCTTGGAGTCACGAGCTTCGCAAAGGACGGGGTAGGTGTATGGCTCAATCGCCGTAGAGATTGCAGCCCCCGAGGCGGTGTCCAGCCACCCGTCCTCGATCGGCGCAGTCGGCTCCGAGCTAAAGGTCGGAGCGGACACTGGTGCGACCTCCAGACACCTGTTCGCGGCAGAGCTAGATCATGCCCTCGTGATGATGCGGCGCTTGGCTGTGGCTCGAACCCGTCGAAGATCAAGTCTCCGCGGACGTCGGCCGTGTAGTTCAAACTTCCAAATCTGACCTGGTGGCCAGGGGCGTAGCTTTCAATCTGCTCCAGATGGCCAAGCGAATTGGCCCGCAGTGCAAATCCGTTGAATATGAAGATCTATCCGGGGAGAAAAGTCTCACCCTGGAGCACATCGTCGTTGATGATCGGAGGAGCCATCGGGCCTAAGGATGACGACACAGAGGAACTCTCAATGAAAGCACCAATGTCGGTGTCAAAACCGGCGGATCTTGGGTAGGGGGTCCCGAACTATGCGTCTAGGCGGATGGTAACAGGAGACAAGGGACACGATGTCTTTACCCACGTTCGGGCCCTCTCGATGGAGGTAAAACCCTACTCCTGCTTGATTAATATTGATGATATGGGTAGTACAAGAGTAGATCTACCACGAGATCAGAGAGGCTAAACCCTAGAAGCTAGCCTATGGTATGATTGTTGTTTGCCCTACGGACTAAAACACTCCGGTTTATATAGACACCGGAGAGGGCTAGGGTTACACAGAGTCGGTTACAATGGTAGGAAATCTACATATCCGTATCACCAAGCTTGCCTTCCACGCCAAGGAAAGTCCCATCCGGACACGGGACGAAGTCTTCAATCTTGTATCTTCATAGTCCAGGAGTCCGGCCAAAGGCTATAGTCCGGCTATCCGGACACCCCCTAATCCAGGACTCCCTCAGGCACTCTTTGAAGTACTTTGTGTTGGTTGAATAGATGAATCTGAGATTGTGTGAAGCATATCGTATAATCATACCCACGGATACTTGAAGTGACATTGGAGTATCTAGGTGACATTAGGGTTTTGGTTGATTTGTGTCTTAAGGTGTTATTCTAGTACGAACTCTATGATAGATCGAACGGAAAGAATAGCTTTGTGTTGTTTTACTACGGACTCTTGAATAGATCAATCAGAAAGAATAACTTTGAGGTGGTTTCGTACCCTACCATAATCTCTTCGTTTGTTCTCCGCTATTAGTGACTTTGGAGTGACTCTTTGTTGCATGTTGAGGGATATTTATATGATTCAATTATGTTATTATTGTTGAGAGAACTTGCACTAGTGAAAGTATGAACCCCAGGCCCTGTTTCCTAGCATTTGCAATACCGTTTCGCCGCTTTTATCATTAGTTACCTTGCTGTTTTTATATTTTCAGATTACAAAAACCTATATCTACCATCTATATTGCACTTGTATCACCATCTCTTTGCCGAACTAGTGCACCTATACAATTTACCATTGTATTGGGTGTGTTGGGGACAGAAGAGACTCTTTATTATTTGGTTGTAGGGTTGCTTGAGAGAGACCATCTTAATCCTACGCCTCCCACAGATTGATAAACCTTAGGTCATCCACTTGAGGGAAATTTGCTACTGTCCTGCAAACCTCTGCACTTGGAGGCCCAACAATGTCTACAAGAAGAAGGTTGCGTAGTAGACATCAAGCTCTTTTAAAGGCGCCCGTTGCGGAGGTGAGTGCTTGAAGGTATATCTTTAGATCTTGCAATCGAATCTTTTAGTTTCTTGTTTTATCACTAGTTTAGTTTATAAAAGAAAACTACAAAAAATGGAATTGATGGTGCCTCATATGCTTCATCTTTTTAATATCTTTCATGAAAATAAAGATTCCGATAATTGTGCTCAAGTGCTAGAAGAAGAAGTCTATAAAATGTTTGGCACTCAATCTTTGAATGATGAGCATGATTGCAATGTTGTTAGTATGAATTCTATGAATATCCATGATGCTAATGATATGCAAAGCCACAAGCTTGGGGATGCTATGTTTGATGAAGATGATATGTTTAGTCCCCCAAGTTTTGATGAGCAAATTTATTATGATGATAGCATGCCTCCTATTTATGATGATTATTGTGATGACACGTATGCTATAAAGAATAAAGATAACCATGAAACTTGTCATGATGATTTTAATTTTCAATTGGATTATGCTTCACATGATAGTTATTTTGTTGAGTTTGCTCCCACTACTATTGATGAGAATAAATTTGCTTATGTGGAGAGTAATAAAAATTCTATGCTAGTAGATCATGAAAAGAATGCTTTATGTGATGGTTATATTGTTGAATTCATTCATGATGCTACTGAAAATTATTATGAGAGAGGATCACATGCTTCTACATATTGCAATAATATCAAGTTTCCTCTCTATGTGCTTAAAATCTTGAAGCTATGCCTGTTTTGCCTTCCTATGCTAGTTGATTATTGTTCCCATAAGTTGTTTGTTCACAAAATCCCTATGCATAGGAAGTGGGTTAGATTTAAATATGCTATTCATATTCTTCATGATGCTCTCTTTATGTTTCAATTCTTATCTTTTATGTGAGCATCATTGAAATCATCATGCCTAGCTAGGGGCGTTAAACGTTAGCGCTTGTTGGGAGGCAACCCAATTTTATTTTAGTTTCTTGCTTTTTGGTTCTGTTTAGGAATAAATAATCTATCTAGCCTCTGGTTAGATGTGGTTTTATGTTTTAATTAGTGTTTGTGCCAAGTTAAACCTAAAGGATCTTCTTGGATGATAGTTATTTGATCTTGCTGAAAATTCCAGAAACTTTCTGTTCACGAAAATAATTGTTAAAACTCACCAGTACGTGATAAAATACTGATTCCAATTGCAGTAGATCAATAAACAAAATTTCTAGGTCTTCATATTTTGGTAGATTTTTCTGAGTTCCAGAAGTTTGCGTTAGTTACAGATTACTACGGACTGTTCTGTTTTTGACAGATTCTGTTTTTTCGTGTGTTGTTTGCTTATTTTGATGACTCTATGGCTAGTAAAATAGTTTATAAACCATAGAGAAGTTGGAATAAAGTAGGTTTAACACCAATATAAAGAAAGAATGATTTCATTACAGTACCTTGAAGTGGTGTTATGTTTTCTTTCGCTAACGGAGCTTACGAGTTTTCTGTTAAGTTTTGTGTTGTGAAGTTTTCAAGTTTTGGGTAAAGGATTCGATGGACTACGGAATAAGGAGCTGCAAGAGCCTAATCTTGGGGATGCCCAAGGTACCTCAAGGTAATATTTAAGGACCACCAAGAGCCTAACCTTGGGGATGCCCCGGATGACATTCCCTCTTTCGTCTTCATTCATCTATAACTTTACTTGGAGCTATATTTTTATTCACCACATGATATGTGTTTTGCTTGGAGCGTCATTTTTTTATTTATTTTTTCTTGCAATTTGAATAAAATACCAAGATCTGAAATTCTTAAATGTTAGAGAGTCTTCACATAGCTACGTAATTATTCAACTACTCATTGATCTTCACTTATATCTTTCGGAGTAGTTTGTCATTTGCTCTAGTGCTTCACTTGTATCCTTTTAGAGCACGGCGGTGGTTTTATTTTGAAGAAATAGATGAACTCTCATGCTTCACTTATATTATTTTGAGAGTCTTTAGAACGGCATGGTAATTTGCTTGGGTTATAAAACTATTCCTAATATCATGGGCATCCAAGAGGGATATAATAAAAACTTTCATATAAAGTGCATTGAATACTATGAGAAGTTTGATTCCTTATGATTGTTTTGAGATATGAGGATGGTAATATTAGAGTCATGCTAGTTGAGTAGTTGTGAATTTGAGAAATACTTGTTCTAAAGTTTGTGATTCTCGTAGCATGCACGTATGGTGAACCGTTATGTGATGAAGTCAGAGCATGATTTATTTATTGATTGTCTTCCTTACGAGTGGCGGTCGGGGACGAGCGATGGTCTTTTCCTACCAATCTATCCCCCTAGGAGCATGCGCGTAGTACTTCGTTTCGATAACTAATAGATTTTTGCAATAAGTATGTGAGTTCTTTACGACAAATGTTAAGTCCATGGATTATACGCACTCTCATCCTTCCACCATTGGTAGCCTCTCTAATACCGCGCACCTTTCGCCGGTATCATACAGCCACCATACCTACCTATTATGGCATTTCCATAGCCATTCCGAGATATATTGCCATGCAACTTTTCACCGTTCCGTTTATTATGACACGCTTTATCATTGTCATATTGCTTTGCATTATCATCTAGTTGACATCGTATTGGTAGCAAAGCCATCGTTCATAATTCTTTCATACATGTCATTCTTGATTCATTGCACATCCCGGTACACCGCCGGAGGCATTCATATAGAGTCATATTTTTGTTCTAAGTATTGAGTTGTAATCCTTGAGTTGTAAGTAAGTAAAAGTGTGATGATCATCTTTATTAGAGCATTGTCCCAGTGAGGAAAGGATGATGGAGACTATGATTCCCCCACAAGTCGGGATGAGACTCCGGACTAAAAGAAAAAGAAAAAAAGAGGCCATAAAAATGGAAAAAAGGCCCAAATAAAAAATTAAAAAATGAGAGAAAAAGAGAGAAGGGACAATGCTACTATCCTTTTACCACACTTGTGCTTCAAAGTAGCACCATAATCTTCATGATAGAGAATCTCCTATGTTGTCACTTTCATATACTAGTGGGAGTTTTACATTATAGAACTTGGCTTGTATATTCCAATGATGGGCTTCCTCAAAATGCCCTAGGTCTTCGTGAGCAAGCGAGTTGGATGCACACCTACTTAGTTTCTTTTGTTGAGCTTTCATACACTTATAGCTCTAATGCATCCGTTGCATGGAAATCCCTACTCCCTCACATTGATATCTATTGATGGGCATCTCCATAGCCCGTTGATACGCCTAGTTGATGTGAGACTATCTTCTCCTTTTTGTATTCTCCACAACCACCATTCTATTCCGCCTATAGTGCTATGTCCATGGCTCACGCTCATGTATTGCGTGAAGATTGAAAAAGTTTGAGAACATCGAAAGAACGAAACAATTGCTTGGCTTGTCATCGGGGTTGTGCATGATTTAAATATTTTGTGTGATGAAGATAGAGCATAGCCAGACTATATGATTTTGTAGGGATAGCTTTCTTTGGCCATGTTATTTTGAGAAGACATGATTACTTGGTTAGTATTCTTGAAGTATTATTGTTTTTATGTCAATATTAAACTTTTGTCTTGAATCTTATGGATCTGAATATTCTTGCCACAATAAAGAGAATTACATGGATAAATATGTTAGGTAGCATTCCACATAAAAAATTCTGTTTTTTATCATTTACCTACTCGAGGACGAGCAGGAATTAAGCTTGGGGATGCTGATACGTCTCCAACGTATCTATAATTTTTGATTGTTCCATGCTATTATATTATCTGTTTTGGATGTTTATGGGCTTTATTATACACTTTTATATTATTTTTGGGACTAACCTATTTACCGGAGGCCCAGCCCAAATTGTTGTTTTCTTGCCTATTTCAGTGTTTCGAAGAAAAGGAATATCAAACGGAGTCCAAACGGAATGAAACCTTCGGGAGAGTTATTTTTGAAACGGAAGCAATCCAGGAGACTTGGAGTAGACGTCAGGGAAGCTTCGAGGTGGCCACGAGGCAGGGAGGCGCGCCTGCACCCTGGGCGCGCCCTCACACCCTCGTGGGCCCCTCGTGGCTCCCCTGACCGACTTCTTTCACCTATATATATCCATATACCCTAAAAACATCGGGGAGCAGAATAGATCGGGAGTTCCGCCACCGCAAGCCTCTGTAGCCACCAAAAACCAATCGGGACCCTGTTCCGGCACCCTGCCGGAGGGGGGATCCCTCACCGGTGGCCATCTTCATCATCCTAGCGCTCTCCATGACGAGGAGGGAGTAGTTCACCCTCGGGGCTGAGGGTATGTACCAGTAGCTATGTATTTGATCTCTCTCTCTCTCTCTCTCTCTCTCTCGTGTTCTTGAGGTGGTACGATCTTGATGTATCGCGAGCTTTACTATTATAGTTGGATCTTATGATGTTTCTCCCCCTCTACTCTCTTGTAATGGATTGAGTTTTCCCTTTGAAGTTATCTTATCGGATTGTGTCTTTAAGGATTTGAGAACACTTGATGTATGTCTTGCATGTGCTTATCTGTGGTGATAATGGGATATCACGTGATCTACTTGATGTATGTTTTGGTGATCAACTTGCGGGTTCTCTGACCTCGTGAACTTATGCATAGGGGTTGGCACACATTTTCGTCTTGACTCTCCGGTAGAAACTTTGGGGCATTCTTTGAAGTACTTTGTGTTGGTTGAATAGATGAATCTGAGATTGTGTGATGCATATCATATAATCATACCCACGGATACTTGAGGTGACATTGGAGTATCTAGGTGACATTAGGGTTTTGGTTGATTTGTGTCTTAAGGTGTTATTCTAGTACGAACTCTATGATAGATCGAACGGAAAGAATAGCTTCATGTTATTTTACTACAGACTCTTGAATAGATCAATCAGAAAGAATAACTTTGAGGAGGTTTTGTACCCTACCATAATCTCTTCGTTTGTTCTCCGCTATTAGTGACTTTGGAGTGACTCTTTGTTGCATGTTGAGGGATATTTATATGATCCAATTATGTTATTATTGTTGAGAGAACTTGCACTAGTGAAAGTATGAACCCTAGGCCTTGTTTCGTAGCATTGCAATACCATTTACGCTCACTTTTATCATTAGTTACCTTGCTGTTTTTATATTTTCAGATTACAAAAACCTATATCTACCATATATATTGCACTTGTATCACCATCTCTTCGCCGAGTTAGTGCGCCTATACAATTTACCATTGTATTGGGTGTGTTGGGGACACAAGAGACTCTTTGTTATTTGGTTGCAGGGCTGCTTGAGAGAGACCATCTTCATCCTACGCCTCCCACGAATTGATAAACCTTAGGTCATCCACTTGAGGAAAATTTGCTACTGTTCTACAAACCTCTGCACTTGGAGGCCTAACAATGTCTACAAGAAGATGGTTGCGTAGTAGACATCAAGGCCATATCTTCATATGCTAGGCTCGTCAAGTTTAACCCGAGTGTTCTGCGTGTGCAAAACTGGCTTGCACCCATTGTAGATGAACGTAGAGCTTATCACACCCGATCATCACATGGTGTCTCGGCACGACGAACTTTGGCAATGGTGCATACTCAGGGAGAACACTTTTATCTTGAAATTTAGTGAGAGATCATCTTATAATGCTACCGTCAATCAAAGCAAAATAAGATGCATAAAAGATAAACATCACAATTAATCAATATAAGTGATATGATATGACCATCATCATCTTGTGCTTGTGATCTCCATCTCCGAAGCACCGTCATGATCACCATCGTCAGCGGCGCGACACCTTAATCTCCATCGTAGCACCGTTGTCGTCTCGCCAACTATTGCTTCTACGACTATCGCTACCGCTTAGTGATAAAGTGAAGCATTACAGGGCGATTGCATTGCATACAATAAAGCGACAACCATATGGCTCCTGCCAGATTCGATAACTCGGTTACAAAACATGATCATCTCATACAATAAAATATAGCATCATGCCTTGACCATATCACATCACAACATGCCCTGTGAAAGATCGTGGATGTCGCCTAGAGGGGGGGGGGGTGAATAGGCGCTTTAAAATAATTATGGTTTAGGCTTGAACAAATGCGGAATAAACCTAGCGGTTAATTTGTCAAGCACAAAACCTACAACAACTAGGCTCACCTATGTGCACCAACAACTTATGCTAAGCAAGATAAACTACTAGGTGATAGCAAGATATATGACAAGAACCAATATGGCTATCACAAGGTAAAGTGCATAAGTAAAGAGCTCGGGAAAGATATAACCGAGGCACGCGGAGACGACGATGTATCCCGAAGTTCACACCCTTGCAGATGCTAATCTCCGTTTGGAGCGGTGTGGAGGCACAATGCTCCCCAAGAAGCCACTAGGGCCACCGTAATCTCCTCACGCCCTCGCACAATGCAAGATGCCGTGATTCCACTAAGGGACCCTTGAGGGCGGTCACCGAACCCGTACAAATGGAAACCCTTGGGGGCGGTCACCGAACCCGTACACTTTGGCAACCCTTGGGGGCGGTCACCGGTACCCGTCAAATTGCTCAAGCGATCTCCACAACCTAATTGGAGACCCGACGCTTGCAGGAGCTTTACACCACAATGATTGAGCTCCGAACACCACCAACCGCCTAGGGCGCCCAAGCACCCAAGAGGAACAAGCTCAAGGGCACCAAGCACCCAAGAGTAATAAGCTTCTCAACTTGTAACTTCCACGTATCACCGTGGAGAACTCAAACCGATGCACCAAATGCAATGGCAAGGGCACACGGAGTGCCCAAGTCCTTCTCTCCCAAATCCCACCAAAGCAACTAATGCTAGGGAGGAAAATGAGAGGAAGAACGAAGAAGAACACGAAGAACTCCAAGATCTAGATCCAAGGGGTTCCCCTCACTTAGAGGAGAAAGTGATTGGTGGAAACGTGGATCTAGATCTCCTCTCTTTTCCTCAAGAACTAGCAAGAATCATTGGAGGGATTGAGAGTTAGCAAGCTTCGAAGAAGGTCAACAATGGGGGAAGAACATGAGCTCAAAGGATAAGGTTCAATGGGAAGAAGACCCCTTTTATAGGAGGGGAAAATCCAACCGTTACCCCAACCGAACAGCCCCACACAGAGCGGTACTACCTTAAGGAAGGGCGGTACTACCGCCGAGGGCGGTACTACCGCTTCCCTACCTAGCGGTACTACCGCCGCTTAAAGAGAGAGGCCACTGGCCACAGAGCGGTACTACTGTGGGAGTAGAGCGGTACTACCGCTCAGAGCGGTACTACCGCTCCTACTGCCGCAACTAGTGCCGCAAAACCCGACACGAGAAAACATCGTCTCGAATCGAGGCGGTAGTAGGCGCTGATCTTGAGGTAGTATAGTCGAAGCCAGCGGTACTACCGCTCATCGGAGCGGTACTATTGTTGGGAGCGGTACTACCGCTGTGGAGCGGTACTACCGCTAGGGGCTTCAAGGTACTACATCAGAGGTCGCAGTACTACTACCGCACAGGGCGAAACCGAAACTGCCATAACTTCTGCAAATGAGCTCCGAATTGAGCAAACTCAAGCTTGTTTGAAACAAGACAACGAGTAGCATCAAAGGAGAGGCAGGGGAGGGGAGGTATGCTTAGCAAACAAAGGAGTGAAACCTTCAACCGAGAAGAACCGGCATACCCTCCAACATCGAAAACATCATAGAAGATGCATGAGAACTCCGTTTTTGATGAACTCGAGCTTGTCATAAAAATGACCATAAGCTCCAAATCTCACAAGGATAAGAACCAAACAAGAACCAAAAAGATGATGCAAGGATGCAATGGTTTGAGCTCTCTACGAACGATACGATCAAGCAACTCATCGAGAGCCCCCTTGATAGTAACGGCAAGCGATCCTATAACCCGGTCTTCCACAACTACCATGAGACCGGTAAAATAGAAAACCTATCAAGGGCAAACCTTTGCCTTGCACATGGTCCACTTGAGCTAGATGATGACGATCTTGACTCCCTCAAGTTGGACCACCTTTCTTGATTGCATTGGCGGGATGAAGACTAGTTGATTGCTCCCCCATACTCTACTGCGGGTGAGCCTCTCTTCCGCTCATCTTCACAAGTCCATTGTCACCACAATGGACGACAAGCTTCAAGCACTTGATCTCTTTGTGATGCATTACTTGAACTTGCACACCGCAACCTAACCCCACAAAGAACTCTCACGAAGACCATGGGTTAGTACACAAAGCGTAATGGACAATGCTTACCATACCATGGGATCACTTGATCCCACTGTACATCTTGTACGCTTTGTGTGTTGAATCTTTCCAACTCTCTTCATTTGGATGATGTCTTGAAGGTGGACATGAATGATCACACAATCTTATTCTTCAAGACATGCTTGCAATAACCTCAACACTCACATGACCAATCTTTGGATAATTCCTTGAATAGCACCTTGGTCGACACAAAACTCTCCTTGAAACCAACACATGTACTCCAAGAAAAGCCTATGGACAAAACCTTCAAATAAACTCAAGGCAACCATTAGTCCATAGAGAATGTCATCAATTACCAAAACCACACATGGGGGCACCGCATGTCCTTTCACCCTGCAAAAACAAGTTAGACGTCCTCTACTTTGTTGTTGCAAGTTTTACGTGGTTGCTACGGGCTGAGCAAGAACCATTCTTACCTACGCATTAAAACCACAACGATAGTTCGTCAGGTTAGTGTTGTTTTAACCTTCTCAAGGACCGGGGGTAGCCACACTCGGTTCAACCAAAGTTGGAGAAACAGACACCCGCCAGCCACCTGTGTGCAAAGCACGTCGGTAGAACCAGTCTCGCGTAAGCGTACGCGTAATGTCGGTCCGGGCCACTTCATCCAACAATACCGCCGAACCAAAGTGTGACATGCTGGTAAGCAGTATGACTTGTATCGCCCACAACTCACTTGTGTTCTACACGTGCATGTAACATCTACGCATAAAACCAGGCTCGGATGTCACTGTTGGGTAACGTAGTAATTTCAAAAAATTTCCTATGCACACGCAGGATCATGGTGATGCATAGCAACGAGAGGGGAGAGTGTTGTCCACGTGCACTCGTGAGACCGAAGCGAGCGTTAGCACAACGCGGTTGATGTAGTCGTACGTCTTCACGATCCGACCGATCCAAGTACCGAACGTACGACACCTCCGAGTTCAGCACACGTTCAGCTCGATGACGTCCCGCGAACTCCGATCTAGCAGAGCTTCACGGTAGAGTTCCGTCAGCACGATGGCGTGATGACGATGATGATGTTGCTACCGATGCAGGGCTTTGCCTAAGCACCGCTACGATATGACTGAGGTGGAATATGGTGGAGGGGGGCACCACACACGGCTGGAATAGATCAACAGATCAACTTATGTGTCTAGAGGTGCCCCCCTGCCCCCGTATATAAAGGAGCAAGGGGGAGGCCGGCCGGCCCTATATGGCGTGCCAGGAGGAGGAGTCCTCCTCCTAGTAGGAGTAGGACTCCCCTCTTTCCTACTCCTACTAGGAGGGGGAAAGGAAGGGGGAGAGGGAGAAGGAAAGGGGGGCGCCGCCCCCCTCTCCTAGTCCAATTCGGACCAGAGGGGGAGGGGTGCGCGGCCTGCCCTAGGCCAGCCCTCTCTCTCTCTCTCCACTAAGGCCAATAAGGCCCATTATTTCTCCACGGGGGGGTTCAGTAACCTCCCACTCTGGTTTTCTCCGAAACCACTCGGAACATTTCCGGTGTCCGAATATAGTCATCCTCTATATCGATCTTTATGTCTTGACCATTTCGAGACTCCTCATCATGTCCGTGATCATATCCGGGACTCCGAACTACCTTCGGTACATCAAAACACAAAAACTCATAATATCGATCGTCACCAAACTTTAAGCGTGCGGACCCTACGGGTTCGAGGACTATGTAGACATGACCGAGACACGTCTCTGGTCAATAACCAATAGTGTAACCTGGATGCTCATATTGGCTCCCACATATTCTAAGAAGATCTTTGTCGGTCAAACCGCATAACAACATACGTTGTTCCCTTTGTCATCGGTATGTTACTTGCCCGAGATTCGATCGTCGGTATCTCAATACCTAGTTCAATCTCGTTACCGGCAAGTCTCCTTACTCGTTCTGTAATGCATCATCCCGCAACTAACTCATTAGTCACATTGCTTGCAAGGCTTATAGTGATGTGCATTACCGAGAGGGCCCAGAGATACCTCTCCGACAATCGGAGTGACAAATCCTAATCTCGAAATACGCCAACTCAACAAGTACCTTCGGAGACACCCTGTAGAGCACCTTTATAATCACCCGATTCGTTGTGACATTTGGTAGCACACAAAGTGTTCTTCCGTAAACGGAGTTGCATAATCTCATAGTCATAGGAACATGTATAAGTCATGAAGAAAGCAATATCAACATACTAAACGATCAAGTGCTAAGCTAACAGAATGGGTCAAGTAAATCACATCATTCTCCTAATGATGTGATCCCGTTAATCAAATGACAACTCATGTCCATGGTTAGGAAACTCAACCATCTTCGATTAACGAGCTAGTCAAGTAGAGGCATACTAGTGACACTATGTTTGTCTATTTATTCACACATGTATTATGTTTCCGGTTAATACAATTCTAGCATGAATAATAAACATTTTATCATGATATGAGGAAATAAATAATAACTTTATTATTGCCTCTAGGGCATATTTACTTCAAACAAAACTATGCATATTCGGCTAGTGGTCAACACAACTATGTGTATCCAGCTAGTGATCAATAAAGCTATGCATATCCGGCTACAAACCTTTGCATATCCAGCTAGTGATCAACAAAACTATGCATGTCCGGCCAAATGAACTTACTTGCTTGGTGATTTATGCACCACTAGGCCACCGTGTGATGAGATGTGCTAAGTGGCCGCAATACTTGGATATGGTCTCTTGGATGGTGTACCATCGATGGTTGAGGGACTTTGATTCATGGTTACGAATGGCCGCATCAAACAAGGGTGTGAAATGCTTATATTCATGGAACCATGTGCGAATGGTGGACCAAAGTATTGTGCCCTTTTGCTCCATGCCATGGATCAGATCGGGGCTAGTGGCTAACCATGCATCGTAAAATAGCTCGTCCTCCTGCATGTTGAAGCTTTCTCCTCTACCCTTCTTATTCGGATCATCGGTAGAATCATCTGGATCATCGTCCTTATTGTCATCCTCATCTTGCTGTCCGGCGGCCAAATCCTGCTGCTATGTGCCTGTGCTAGTCTGGATGTAGGACTACTGCGTGCCCGGTTGGGCGTAGCCCTACTGCGTGCGGGTGTAGTTGCAGCCGGACTGGGTGGGATCCAAGTCTTCCACCTAGCCATCCTCGTAGCCACCTTGATGAGGACATGACTACCTTTGATGCGACCAAAAATATTGCGTACATGAATATTTGTGAGGTGATTTCTAATAGAAACTATGCAATTATTTATTTATGTTATCCAAGACAAAAATACTTCACTGACTTTTATTTGTACAAACCATGTGTGAAGATAAAGGAAAGGGAGATGATTAAGTGATGTTCAAGAAGTCCTTTCACGTCACTTTTGGCCCAAGAGAAGTCGGAGACCATGTCCCCTCATGTGACTCAGATTCGGACAGCACAGACATGTCTAACTTCAAACACCTCCAACTTTTCCATACAGACTCCGAATAGGGTGAATCTTTTTTGTTGGAAAGCCTATGTCGTGGACTTTCTAGAACAGGCCCAAGAGAAGTCGGAGACCATGTCCCCTCATGTGACTCAGATTCGGACAGCACAGACATGTCTAACTTCAAACACCTCCAACTTTTCCATACAGACTCCGAATAGGGTGAATCTTTTTTGTTGGAAAGCCTATGTCGTGGACTTTCTAGAACAATCGGATTCACCTTCAAATACATCAGGAGTGTGGAGATATCACCGAAACAGTCTGACGCTGCAAAAGAATCCGAGTCAAACTACAAATCCAAAGGTGTTGCGTCACCTCCACTTGGGTCTTGGGCCCATGGGCCTTCTACGACCTAGGGTTAGGTTTAGGCTGCCTTGGGACATCCTCACACCTTCTTGGTTGCCACCCCTTGCTCCTATATAACTAGATCATTCTAGTAGTGCTTTCTTTGGGTTTTATTTACATTAAAGTTGGCCATAGTGCAATGCGCGTACTTCGTTTGTGTCCAACGACCAAGCCAAGACATTTCGGAACCTCACTTTGACGAATAAAGTTTTTCTCTTAAATTCGCAATATCTAGATTGCAATCTCAGTTTCTTCATTTGCTTGCAGGAAATAGACCCTTGTGGTCCGGTTGATTGTACTTCGGCGTGGTCAACAACCTCTCGGAGTTGGTTTAGTGATTGCTAAGGCGCGACGTCTTCGCAATTTCATAGTCGGATCATCAAATTCGACTGCCACCAAAAACGATAGCTGCCATCTCATCGAAAGACAGGACACCTTTGCCCTATCAAGTGGTATCCGTTTTCAGGTTGCTCGGTGAGAATTTCCAGTTATCCATAGATTAGATTTACTTATTTTACCTATTGTCTAAGAAAAAGCCACAAAAAAGATAGATATGTTCATCCTTTGTCCAAACTAGTCGAGCCTTTGCAATTTTCTTTTAGTGCATGCATATTTCAATTATCGGTTGCGTCGATTGCTGGTCTTAGTGTCTAGTTTTCTTTAGAGTTTCGAGTTATGTTCACGCCGTTGCACCATCATCCTTTCCATTGTCGAAAAGAGAGAGAAAAAAGTTGAAAAAAGAGAGTAAAAAGTAAAAAAAGCGAGAAAAAAGAGAGAAGAAAAAAAGTGAGAAAAAAATCGAATCTATCTAGACTCCAACTCATATTAAAATTCGGATTGGAATATGTTTTGCATAGTTTTCAGTAAACAAGCATACACCCCTCATACGAAGTCCATTTTGGCTCAATAAGTACTCAAATTAAAGCTATCAACTAGGTGCATCCGAATAGTTGCAAAAGCTAGTCCAATTTTTGGAGCTCAAAATCCACTTCTCAATAGGACGCATTGCCCTCGAAAGTTCGTGAACATAGTTTATGATAGTTTTTTAGGCCAGTTTCGGAATTGTTGTCCTCCTCATCCAAACTCACAATTGAGTGATTCTTTTTGCCTTGGAAAGCCTGAAAGATCGAGGATGTCACCTAGAGGGGGGGGGTGAATAGGCGCTTTAAAATAATTACGGTTTAGGCTTGAACAAATGCGGAATAAACCTAACGGTTAATTTGACAAGCACAAAACCTACAACAACTAGGCTCACCTATGTGCACCAACAACTTATGCTAAGCAAGATAAGCAACTATGTGATAGCAAGATATATGACAAAGAACAATATGGCTATCACAAAGTAAAGTGCATAAGTAAAGGGGCTCGGGTAAGAGATAACCGAGGCACGCGGAGACGACGATGTATCCCGAAGTTCACACCCTTGCGGATTCTAATCTCCGTTTGGAGCGGTGTGGAGGCACAATGCTCCCCAAGAAGCCACTAGGGCCACCGTAATCTCCTCACGCCCTCGCACAATGCAAGATGCCGTGATTCCACTAAGGGACCCTTGAGGCGGTCATCGAACCCGTACAAATGGCAACCCTTGGGGCGGTCACCGAACCCGTACACTTTGGCAACCCTTGGGGCGGTCACTGAACTCCGTCAAATTGCTCAGGCGATCTCCACAACCTAATTGGAGACCCCGACGCTTGCCCGGAGCTTTACATCACAATAATTGAGCTCCGAACACTACCAACCGTCTAGGGCGCCCAAGCACCCAAGAGGAACAAGCTCAAGGGCACCAAGCACCCAAGAGTAATAAGCTTCTCAACTTGTAACTTCCACGTATCACCGTGGAGAACTCAAACCGATGCACCAAATGCAATGGCAAGGGCACACGGAGTGCCCAAGTCCTTCTCTCTCAAATCCCACCAAAGCAACTAATGCTAGGGAGGAAAATGAGAGGAAGAACAAGAAGGAGAACACCAAGAACTCCAAGAACTAGATCCAAGGGTTCCCCTCACATAGAGGAGAAAGTGATTGGTGGAAATGTGGATCTAGATCTCCTCTCTCTTTTCCCCCAAAAACTAGCAAGAAACCATGGAGGGATTGAGAGATAGCAAGCTCGGAGAAGGTCAACAATGGGGAAGAACACGAGCTCAAAGGATAAGGTTCAATGGGAAGAAGACCCCTTTTATAGGAGGGGAAAATCCAACCGTTACCCACTGAAAATCCCGCACAGAGCGGTACTACCACTAGGGAAGGGCGGTACTACACCGAGGGCGGTACTACCGCTCCTATCCAAATGGGTACTACCGCTGAAGAGAAGGTCAAGGCCTGCCCCGTGAGCGGTACTACCGCTAGGGAAGAGCGGCATTACCGCTCAGAGCGGTACTACCGCTTCTCTGCCGCTACTAGTGCCGCAAAACCCGACACGAAAAACTTCGTTCGAGAATCGAGGAAGTAGCCCAGACGCCTGTATTACTGGCCGAAACTCCCAAGCGGTACTACCGTTCGAGAGCGGTACTACCGCTTGAGCGGTACTACCGCTCGAGAGCGGTACTACCGCTATGAGCTTCAAGCGGTACTACCGCTGAGGGTCACGGTACTACCGCTGGCACCAGCCTTAAGCCACAACCACGAAAGCAAAGAATACTCCAAGAAAACCAGAACTGCCATAACTTCTTCATATGAGCTCCGAATTGAGCAAACTCAAGCTTGTTTGAAACAAGACAACGAGTAGCATCAAAGGAGAGGCAGGGGAGGGGAGGTATGCTTAGCAAACAAAGGAGTGAAACCTTCAACCGAGAAGAACCGGCATACCCTCCAACATCGAAAACATCATAGAAGATGCATGAGAACTCCGTTTTAGATGAACTCGAGCTTGTCATAAAAATGACCATAAGCTCCAAATCTCACAAGGATAAGAACCAAACAAGAACCAAAAAGATGATGCAAGGATGCAATGGTTTGAGCTCTCTCTGAACGATACGATCAAGCAACTCATCGAGAGCCCCCCTTGATAGTACGGCAAAGCGATCCTATAACCCGGTCTTCCACATGAGACCGGTAAAATAGAAAACCTATCAAGGGCAAACCTTTGCCTTGCACATGGTCCACTTGAGCTAGATGATGATGATCTTGACTCCCTCAAGTTGGACCACCTTTCTTGATTGCATTGGCGGGATGAAGACTAGTTGATTGCTCCCCCATACTCTACTGTGGGTGAGCCTTTCTTCCGCTCATCTTCACAAGTCCATTGTCACCACAATGGACGGCAAGCTTCAAGCACTTGATCTCTTCGTGATGCATCACTTGAACTTGCACACCGCAACCTAACCCCACAAAGAGCTCTCACGAAGACATGGGTTAGCACACAAATCGTAATGAACAATGCTTACCATACCATGGGATCACTTGATCCCTCTCGGTACATCTTCTACGCTTTGTGAGTTGATCAACTTGATTCACTCTTGACTTAGTCTTGATCAACCTTGAATCTTTCCAACTCTCTTCATTTGGATGATGTCTTGAAGGTGGACATGAATGATCACACAATCTTATTCTTCAAGACATGCTTGCAATAAGCTCAACACTCACATGACCAATCTTTGGATAATTCCTTGAATAGCACCTTGGTCGACACAAAACTCTCCTTGAAACCAACACATGTACTCCAAGAAAAGCCTATGGACAAAACCTTCAAATAAACTCGAGGCAACCATTAGTCCATAGAGAATGTCATCAATTACCAAAACCACACATGGGGGCACCGCATGTCCTTTCAAAGCCTGAGTCAGCAGCGTTCTTAGAAATACGCCAAATCCTAATCTCGAAATACGCCAACTCAACAAGTACCTTCGGAGACACCTGTAGAGCACCTTTATAATCACCCAGTTACGTTGTGACATTTGGTATCACACAAAGTATTCTTCCGGTAAACGGGAGTTGCATAATCTCATAGTCATAGGAACATGTATAAGTCATGAAGAAAGCAATAGCAACATACTAAACGATCAAGTGCTAAGCTAACAGAATGGGTCAAGTAAATCACATCATTCTCCTAATGATCTGATCCCGTTAATCAAATGACAACTCATGTCCATGGTTAGGAAACTCAACCATCTTCGATTAACGAGCTAGTCAAGTAGAGGCATACTAGTGACACTATGTTTGTCTATTTATTCACACATGTATTATGTTTCCGGTTAATACAATTCTAGCATGAATAATAAACATTTTATCATGATATGAGGAAATAAATAATAACTTTATTATTGCCTCTAGGGCATATTTCCTTCAAACAAAACTATGCATATCCGGCTAGTGATCAACAAAACTATGTATATCCAGCTAGTGATCAATAAAGCTATGCATATCCGGCTACAAACCTTTGCATATCCAGCTAGTGATCAACAAAACTATGCATGTCCGGCCAAATGAACTTACTTGCTTGGTGATTTATGCACCACTAGGCCACCGTGTGATGAGATGCACTAAGTGGCCGCAATACTTGGATATGGTCTCTTGGATGGTGTACCATCGATGGTTGAGGGACTTTGATTCATGGTTACGGATGACCGCATCAAACAAGGGTGTGAAATGCTTATATTCATGGAACCATGTGCGAATGGTGGACCAAAGTATTGTGCCCTTTTGCTCCATGCCATGGATCAAATCGGGGCTAGTGGCTAACCATGCATCGTAAAATAGCTCGTCCTCCTGCATGTTGAAGCTTTCTCCTCTACCCTTCTTATTCGGATCATCGGTAGAATCATCTGGATCATCGTCCTCATTGTCATCCTCATCTTGTTGTCCGGCGGCCAAATCCTGCGACTATGTGCCTGTGCTAGTCTGGATGTAGGACTACTGCGTGCCCGGCTGGGCATAGCCCTACTGCGTGCGGGTGTAGTTGCAGCGGACTGGGTGGGATCCGAGTCTTCCACCTAGCCATCCTTGTAGCCACCTTGATGAGGACATGACTACCTTTAATGCGACCAAAAATATTGCGTACATGAATATTTGTGAGGTGATTTCTAATAGAAACTATGCAATAATTTATTTATGTTATCCAAGACAAAAATACTTCACTGACTTTTATTTGTACAAACCATGTGTGAAGATAAAGGAAAGGGAGATGATTAAGTGGTGTTCAAGAAGTCCTTTCACGTCACTTTTGGCCCAAGAGAAGTCGGAGACCATGTCCCCATATGTGACTCAGATTCGGACAGCATAAACATGTCTAACTTCAAACACCTCCAACTTTTCCATACAGACTCCGAATAGGGTGAATCTTTTTTGTTGGAAAGCCTATGTCGTGGACTTTCTAGAACAATCGGATTCACCTTCAAATACATCGAGTGTGGAGATATCACCGAAACAAGTCGTGACGCTGCAAAAGAATCCGAGTCAAACTACAAATCCAAAGGTGTTGCGTCACCTCCACTTGGGTCTTGGGCCCATGGGCCTTCTACGACCTAGGGTTAGGTTTAGGCTGCCTTGGGACATCCTCACACCTTCTTGGTTGCCACCCCTTGCTCCTATATAACTAGATCATTCTAGTATTGCTTTCTTTGGGTTTTATTTACATTAAAGTTGGCCATAGTGCAACGCGCGTACTTCGTTTGTGTCCAACGACCAAGCCAAGACATTTCGGAACCTCACTTTGACCAATAAAGTTTTTCTCTTAAATTCGCAATATCTAGATTGCAATCTCAGTTTCTTCATTTGCTTGCAGGAAATAGACCCTTGTGGTCCGGTTGATTGTACTCCGGCGTGGTCAACAACCTCTCGGAGTTGGTTTAGCGATTGCTAAGGCGCGACGTCTTCACAATTTCATAGTCGGGTCGTCAAATTCGACTGCCACCAAAAACGATAGCTGCCATCTCATCGAAAGACAGGACACCTTTGCCCTATCAAGTGGTATCCGTTTTCAGGTTGCTCGGTGAGAATTTCCAGTTATCCATAGATTAGATTTACTTATTTTACCTATTGTCTAAGAAAAAGCCACAAAAAAGATAGATATGTTCATCCTTTGTCCAAACTAGTCTGAGCCTTTGCAATTTTCTTTTTAGTGCATGCATATTTCAATTATCGGTTGCGTCGATTGCTGGTCTTAGTGTCTAGTTTTCTTTAGAGTTTCGAGGTATGTTCACGCCGTTGCACCATCATCCTTTCCATTGTCGAAAAGAGAGAGAAAAAAGTTAAAAAAAGAGAGTAAAAAGTAAAAAAAAAGCGAGAAAAAAGAGAGAAGAAAAAAAGTGAGAAAAAAATCGAATCTATCTAGACTCCAACTCATATTAAAATTCGGATTGGAATATGTTTTCCATAGTTTTCAGTAAACAAGCATACACCCCTCATACGAAGTCCATTTTGGCTCAATAAGTACTCAAATTAAAGCTATCAACTAGGTGCATCCGAATAGTTGCAAAAGCTAGTCCAATTTTTGGAGCTCAAAATCCACTTCTCAATAGGACGCATTGCCCTCGAAAGTTCGTGAACATAGTTTATGATAGTTTTTTAGGACAGTTTCAGAATTGTTGTCCTCCTCATCCGAACTCACAATTGAGTGATTCTTTTTGCCTTGGAAAGCCTGAGTCAGCAGCGTTCTTAGCACACTGTTTTGCAGTGTCACCGAGTTGATCTTCCAGGCGAGTGTGATGATCGGATCCTCCTGCACCTCCACCACCTCCATCTCCTGTAGGTTCTACTCTAGTTCCATGCTTCAGCGGCGGGAGGGAAGAAGAGCGGGAGAAAAGGCCGGAAATTGGGTGGAGAACGGTGAGATGGAAGAAGAGAATGGGGGGTTTTAGCGCGAAAATGGCGTGAGTAGCTACAAAAGCGCGGCTCCGCCTTCCTTTCGGGCGGGCCATGGGCATCAGAGTCCGACGAGTCTCGTGTCTGGACTCCCGCAAAGCCCTCCTCCCCGGTTTGGTTTCGGTTTGCGGCAAAATCATGGTCCGGACTGCTCAGCAGACGGAATGGGGTCGACGTTGGATGGCTTCCAGGGTCCGGAAAGCTACGTCCCAACGGATACTATCAGTTTGAGGGTTGGCGTTAGAGATGCCCTTAGCATTTTCTTCACGAGCTGCAGGTATGTCATCCCACGGAGCTTAATGTTGGTTTACAACGCATGTCTTGGCGCGTTGATGTCTACATTGACGTATATTATACCACCTCTCTAGGCGCAAGATCGCCGCAGTCCACACATGGTTTTCGTCATGCGGTCGGGTTCTATCTCGCCTACTTCGAGAATTGTCGTCGTGCCTCTACAAGCAACCGACGTGGCCCCTTCATCCTACTTCTGGTTTCACTGACCACGCTTTCGTCGTCGTTCAACACATATTCATCACCAACGTTGTTGTTTCTTCTCTGACTACTTCGGTGCCTCGGGCAACCGTGGGCAACAAGAACACCTTATCCCCAATGTTATTTTGCACCATAAATATCCTAGAGGTCTCCTCTATTAGTCCCTTCGACATGGCATACAATTCGTGTTGGTCCCAGTCTACTCACGTCCGGTGTTGGCAACACCGATGCATGCCTTCATCATCGACATGCCCCTGGGCTTGGCAAACCCTGTGTGACACCTCGTCTATAGCGATATTGTCTTTGACATTGACACCCTTCTTGACGGTTGTCTCAATCATGTCCCTGTTTTCTTTCTGGCGCATCCCTGCGACCCTGACTCCACGACTCTTCGTTGCAGGGCTACCTTGACACAGGCAACCCCAACCCCAACATCGACCACAGTGTCACATGGCTACCTCGACCATGGCTACACCACCCATGCTCTCGGCTACCTCGACATCAGTACAAAGGACTATCGCCTCGCTTGTGCAACTCGTCAGCTTTCTCTACAGATAACACATCCACGACGCGACAATGTTCACACCACTCCCGCTATGATTGCATGGGATGCCAATCCTTTGTTTTCTACCTTTGGTTTCTCACTGTCCACGATGCTCATGTTGTCTGGGACGTCACTTGTACGCGTATCTCTACATTGATCGAATATAATTTATTATCTATCTACTAAGAGCATCTCCAGCCGCTGGAGCCCCCAAGAACACCACTGAACCAAAAAAGTTGGTGTCTTGGGGGAGGGGGCAAATGCTTTATCCGGCTGAAATAGGGGTGCATGGGAGGGCATCTTCCCAACCACACCCCACCCAAACCAAAAGTTTGTGAGGAAAATGATTAAGTGGGCCAAGAAAGAGGACACATGGAGCGACACGATTCGCCGAAACTTCCGCCGGCTCCCCCAAGAGGCCCCCAACACACTGGGTTTCGTCTGGGTTTGCCAGCGCTATCTCGACGTCTTGGGGGCGTGACTGGGCCGCTTTTTAGCCATCCAAATCTAAAACCAAGCCTAAAAAGGTGTCCTCGGGACGGGTGAAGATGCTCTAAATTTTATGAGACGGAGGGAGTATCTTATCTCCAGGAGGGCCTTCATGCCTTCAAGCATTGCCCTTTGTATTAACCATCCGAGAGGCTCAAAACAACACACATCACATTATGCCAATTCTTTCCTTTACATTTCTAGGTACACGCCTAAGTTTCGAAAAATATCCCAAGACTTGCATTTATCTAGCGTGGCTAAATCAATGATCGAGATCTAGGACTAGCTAGTGGCAGCAGCTGTAACCAAAAGACAGATGGATGGATCAAGCCGCCGAAATATCACGCTCCAACTCGCGACCGACGGCAACGGCGGCCTGCAACTAGCATCACCCCATCTCTCCCACCTTGTGGTATCACCCAGTCACCAGCGCACCGTACCCCGCCCGCACTCGCGAGTACGTCGTCGCTCGCTCGCTGTCACCTCACCGGTTGTGGCGGATGACTGGTTGGTGCAGTGCGAAGCACTTCCATAGCGCACACTTCCTTTCGCTGGCTGGTTCCACGCACTCGTGGCCGCATTCCCTACTCCGGCCGGTGGCGACCGGCCGGCGGGGGGCGCCACGCGTGCCGTTCGCCGTACGGGCCGAAGAAACGTGCCCACGCCAGTGCATACAATTTGTGGTCGACAGAATCTTGGCGTCGCTTTGCTCTGCTCCCACGGTACGTTCCTTCTCCGGTCAGGCCGGGGTCGATGGTGCTCTCGACCAGGAGCTTCGTTCTCTTCGATCGTCATACCGAGAAGATCATGGAGATCCGGAACTGTTGGATTGGTGATCGTTCGGTCCCTGTCTCCTGGCTCATTTAGCGATGGCCTAATTGCCTACTCTGGTAGAGTCCGGAATTGTGCGAACTGGTGACATACGACACGATCATCGAGTGTGTGCAACGGAGACGCAAGGCGAGCGCACCAGTCAATCGCAACATCACTGTTCTAGCACCGCGCAAGTAATTGCCACGTTTAGAGGTTCCGTGCGAACCATCTGCGTTACATGGCGCTGCAACTGTTAATCACCTGGGAAATTCGTTGACATCAAACGGATCGGGTGATATCAGGAGATGACGTACCTCGTTTAATTGCTGGCCAAGAGTTTTGTCAAAGCATGGCTCAGTTACGACCTGCCACATCCATTTCCTCCAGTAAGTTCTTTTCTTCTGTCCACGTGGAATAGTGCGTGCACGCGACCGACGCATCCAAATTGTCCGTGCGTTGCAACGAAAATATACATATTCTTGTGATTCTTTCGTCCAGCGATGCATGATACTCTTCATAATTAATACGACCTTTTCGTCTAATGACTAATGATACTTTTCATAATTTATAATGTGATTCTCCCGCAACGCTTAATTATATCATTTCATAAATTATGTCTATAATTAATATGTGTAACTAACAACAAGCCTGGTCATAGTGGGGAGTATCATATATTTATATAATGCATATAATACTAGTGTATGATATTATATTCATAGTGCATAGTATCATAGGTCGTCTTATTTATTATCATGCATGATACATAGTAGTATAACATTTATTATGATACACTATCTAATACATATGTTACTATAATCATCTTTCTTCTTTAATAGTCTACCGCATAAGCATATTTGTGAGTCCCAAGTGCATGATACCACTTATGTTACCCCCACTATGGCCAGCCTAATTATGGAGTGAGACAGAGACAAGAGACAACTAGGACGACTTTCGGCCAGTAATTGCTACTACCTTCGTCTGGGTTTATTGGGCACCTTCGTATTTTGAGCCAGACTTTAACCACTTATAGATTACTAAAATATGAGGTATATGCTATAAAAACATTATACCGTTGGATTTGTATTTGAAAGAGCTTTTCGATAGTATAATTTTTGTGACATGTAGTTTACATTTTGTTAGTTAAAATTTTAGATCGAACTTTAACTCAAAATAAGAGGGGGCTAATAAACTAGGACGGAGAGAGTACATGCAAAACGAGTAAAACGAAAGGGCTACAAACTTCTCGGGATACCTGGCTAATTAACACGCGTAGTTACTTGTCTGTCTAATTAATTGCATACAGTTGTGAGCGAGGCAGAAATTGAGCAAAAAAACAACTGAGACAATTTTTAGGCATTAATAGCTAGCTGTGAAACGAATGAAATGAAATGACTATGAACTCCTTTTTCTTAACGCAGTTGTCCATATACACACACATATTAATAGTCGAGATATATATGACGCTTCTCGATGCGACGAGGATTTGGGGCATGCAAGTCCCACGGCATCAGAGTCCCTCGCACGAGCTTTTTATTTTGGCTTCCGATTTTCAAATTTCTATATCTTTTCGAATGAAAAGCTCAAATTAAGTTATGTATTCATATTTGTGTTTCTGTGTTTCTCGTGACCAGTGCTTTCAAATAAGATCCATTTTAAATATATTTTGACGACATTTAAAAAATATGTTAAGTTTCAACTGTTGAAACTTAGTACGAGGGACCGATAAAATCATGTATTTTGTGCCTACGGCCTATGAAAAGAAATCACTTAAAATTTTATCTCTCGTACAAGCGAAAGAGAAAGTTGAATGCAAAATCATAAGTTTCAATGATTAAAATTTAAAACTTATTATACCCTCGTGTGGAATTTAACTACTTCGCGAATTGTGAGATAACCGAACGGCCGAGCAGGGCTTGCCGTGCCCTGCGAAGTTCGTCCTCTGCATACCAAAGCCATGCATATCATCGAAAAAATAAATAGAGGCATGCATCTGCATCTTAAAAAAAAAAGATGCATATGGCCGGATACGGAGAGTACAGCCGTAGCGGATAACACGGCTGTGCCCACAGGCCACAGGAAAGTACAGTCACGCACACCGACCGAGTCACTCCACACTAGTAAGTACGCATGCACGTCTGTTGGGATACAAGTTGCATTGATCATATACACATCACGGTTTCTGTCGATGGACACAAGTTGGATAGATTTCGAGTCACTTGACACCACGCAGCTGTTGGCCATTTCGCTAGCCCATTACCAGCGGACCAGCCCCCATGCATGCGTCCATGCCCCGCACGCGTTTTTCGCCGCCATCCATAGGCCAGGCGGGCACCATGGGTGGGTGCTCTCTAGTGTATCATCCATGGAGAATCATTGTTCCAGACGTGACTCTCTTCGCTCCCTGACGAACGAAACTGACACCAGAAAAGCCCCGTACATCGCATCAGAATACTTTGCACATGCATGGGTGCAAGTGGCACCCGGGTGGCAGTTCTGAAAACTTTCAACTAACGTGAATCTGCAAATATTTGCTGCAAGAATCCATTTGAGAGCTATACCAAAAATAAAAGAGCTGACTACTGTTCAATCCATAATTCTTTTTATATTTCAGTCGATTCTCGCTCGTCTGTCGTTACTCACCATCGACCCGCCCATCGCCATCAATTGAATTGCCGGTCCTGTCACCTGCGGTCGGTGTCGCTACCCCACCCAGCTCGAGCCACCGCCCCGGTCATCCCTCTACCCCCCTCCCCCTTTTCGACACCATTGAACCACCCTCTTCTTCTTCATATCCGCACCGTCAACCAATAGTCTCCTCTGTCAACAATTGTGCAGCTACATGGTGCCCCCATCTTTGGCTTGCCCTTGTGGGGACATTGTGGTCGACTGCATCATCCCTTCCCCTCCTTGCTTCCCAGCGTCGACTCTTCCTTGCAAAAATCAATTGAAATACTAGCTACCTTCACGCAACTGAAGAATAGCAAATGCGAAAACAAAGTACCAATTGTAGTTTCTGTACACTTATGGTAATTTTGAAATCTTTTTGTTTTCAGCACACAATTATTTACATGTTTCCCCACATTTGGTACGGTCATTTAACCTCCCCTCATGTGGCACAATTAGTTACCCGTTTCCCCACATACTGGCGCGGTGTACTAGATTGCCACATGGTTACACCATTTAACCTCCCCTCTTCTACACCCTCCGGAAAAGAGTATTATGGACAATAAGTCACTCGTCAATTGAAATCTAAATAGCATAACTTGGTTAAATATTGTGTACTCCAACTATTTCACAAACATAGGTGGTTTAATTGTGGAGCGGGTAATAGTATATGTAGTTTACGAGTTCAAATATTTTTTTATAGAAAGACTGTAAGGGAACCCCTACAGTATAATTGGTGCAACAAGCCAAATTGCAAGTACCTGCCTTGAACCTAGGCGGGTGGGAAGGCATCGGCCCCTTCCTGAAATATTTTCTTTGTTAGTACAAAGATTTTCTTAAACTTTCACTGTATCAGACAAGTCCCTATTTTTGTCCTGGTGTTGTCATCATGACCGACGCGGCACACTACAGAGAATCTATGATGTTTTTGCCTCACGGGTCGCCTTTTCTAGATCCGACTGATTGTCTTTGATGCTTGCCCTGTCATGGCAGTGATGGCAACAAGCGAATGTGGAGTTGATTTGGTCAGTGATTCTCCTATTTCACTTTTTTGTTTTCCCAATTCCATAACACTATAGTATTAAAGCAGTAGTTCTTTTTTTTTCGAGAGTACGCCAATAGCGTATCATACTTTTATAGAAGATAGAAATAGTATTTACAAGATGTGCTGCACATATGCGTACATTTGTGCGAGCACGATACCCCACACCAAACACCTATTTCTACATTAGGGCTATTCTCTCACAAATCGTTGTAAACCTCCTACACCACCGGCCGCCTGCCTCCATTCTTCCAGTTCTCTTAGGATGGCTTGAGCTAAATCCCGTGGCCTCATTTGTTGCTCAAACCGATTGAACACCCTCGCATTCCTTTGCTTCCATAACGACCAAGTGACCGCGATGATCAGAGTGTCGAAACCTCTCTTTTCCATACTGTAAAGTTGCCTCTTTCTCTCAGCCACCAACCGAGGGTGGTATCCGCGGGCAATGGGTCATATGCATTGACTTGAATTGTGTCCCATATCGTGTACCAGACCTCACGGGCGTATGTGCACCGGATGAGAATGTGGTCTGCGTTGTTCTCATCTTGAAGGCACGTGTAGCAGTGCGAGGGTTCTTTCTGTAAGCCATGTCGTGCTTTCCTATCCGACGTCCATATCCTGTACTGCATCGCGAGCCACGAAAACAACTTACATTTGAGGGGTGCCCGCAAGCTGCCATGGGGGATCTTGGCCAATTCGAGCAAAGGTTGTTGTACACCGAACGAGCAGAGTAGTCTCCCGATGTCGAGCATGTCCAGGAAAAAGCATCTGGCACCTCCGGATTTCGGTGAACCGTAGCAATGGCGTGACACAGGTGCATGCACTGTAGTTGTGCTGTGAAGGAAGACTCCGGCTGGCAGTCACCCAACCAGTTGTTGTCCACCAGGGCCTGCTGCACCGTTTTTTTGTTTATCACTCTTGTGTGCACCGTAGCAAGCAGCAAAAGCGCGATATCAGCAACCGCGAAACCGTGAATCCATCGGTCTTTCCAGAACAGTATCCTATCTCCTTTGCCAACCACAATATGCACGAGACTGTCAAACACTGCCCGGGCTCCTTGGTCTTCTACCATAGGCAGACCTTGCCAAGGTCTGCTTGGCTCTGTCCTCTTGAGCCATTCCCAGCGAACTCTGAGCGCAAGTGATTGGAGCTTCATATTTTTTATGCCAAGTCCACCATTGCATTTGGGTCGGCAGATTGTGTCCCATGCGACTAGACATTGTCCACCATTTACCTTATCTTTTCGTGCCCAGAAAAAGGACCTCATCCACCTGTTGATCTCCTCAAGAACCCATGCAGGGGCCTCTGCGATCATAAGGTGGTGCACTGGCCTAGCAGAGATGACAGACTGTACGAGTATGAGCCGACCAGGCCGCTGTATCAGACCTCTTTGCCATGCCGGGACGACTTGTCTCACTTGATCAAGCATTGGCTGCCACTCTGCCCTGGTTAGTTGCCTAATTGCAAGTTGGAGACCCAAATACTTGCAGGGAAACTCCGTAAGATGAATGTATTTTGGACCATTGTGCATTCAACGAGCTTAGGTTCTCGCCTATTGGGGTGGACGGATTGTGTGTTTTCTTACAAAACTTATAAGATTAATTTAGCTTACGCAGTTTTGGACTTATTAATTTTCTTCGCCAAAGAATTAGAGGAAGATCAAAATGAAAAGCTTCGATCTTTGTTACTCAAGTATTTCCTAATTTAATCTATTGTATGTAGTTTGTTTAATTAATAAAAGTCAAAATGTTTCTCAGAAAATCATTGTATATGAGTTAAGATAGATATTATACAAAACTTATTTGTAGCGAGAAGGAGGACCGCATGCTCTATTTCCACACTTACTAAAACAGAACTCAATTCAAAGTTAGTCCATATCATAATATAGTAGGCAGTGTGTTTTTGTAACAAAAAATATCGCACCCTTGTAAGATTCTTCGTCTGGTAGCAGTATTTTTTGATAACAAGAAGATTATTCGTCCTTTAATGTAGCGTGTATGCAGGCGAGGTACAAGTGCAACTCACTTGTGTTAAATATACACGGGTAAAGTGTACCAACTGAAGCATATTTCTAGCAGTCAAGCCTTCGGACGGCCGTAGTTCTGTTTCCAATTCATGTAGTTATCTACCGAACTTATCACCAATAATCTCGCACTAAGGCTACTCGCAGTGAGAAGTACTTCCTCCGTTTTCAAATAATTGTCTTTCTAGCCATTTTAAATGGACTACAACATACGGATGTATGTAGACATGTTTTAGAGTGTAGATTCACTCATTTTGCTTCGTATATAGTCACTTGTTAACCTCTAGAAAGACAATTATTTAGGAACGGAGGGAGTATTATATACTACTCCCTCCGTTGGTAAATATAAGTCTTTTTAATGATTTCAAATAAACAACCACATACGGATGTATATAGACATATTTTAGAGTATAGATTCGCTCATTTTGCTCCGTATGTAGTCACTTGTTGAAATCTCTAGAAAGACATATATTTAGGAACGGAGGGAGTAGTATCATATGCATGATATTGGTGCATGATACCGCGGAGTCGGATCATCTGACGTACTGCAGCTTGACGTTGGCCCAGTGATGTGTGGGACTGGATCCACATGTCAGTGGACTAACGGCATGTCACGGGAGCCACGACCATGATACTACATCCGTAGTGCATAATATTATATGTTGCTATTATAGATGATTTATTGTCATCCAAGACACATACTAGCACATCATTTAATTTGATACGGTATTAGGCTAGTCATAATGGAAGTAACATAGGTAGTAATATACATGTCACATAAGAAGAAAAAGAAAAGAAGAAAACACTAATCTAATAATCAACATAACATAGGTAGTATCATGTATCTTCTGGCACAACCTCCCTCGTACCCCCTCGCCGCCACCCCTCCAGGGAGATCGGGAGGGGCCAACCCTAGCCCCCAGCCGCCTCGATCCCATCCCTCCTTCCCCTCCACCGCGGCCTCGGGACAGGGTCGGGCAGAGCCCATGCATTCGACGGCAGCGGATTGCTCCTCCTCCTTCCTGGACTGTAACACGGCGAGGGCGCCAGATCCGCGGAGTTGCGGCCTCTTCCTCAATCCATGGCGGCGTGGTGGCTCCTGCTGGAGGCGTTAGTGGTGATGTGGGGTGAGATGGCCAGAGGATGGAGGGGGGGCTTGGCATGGCCAGTGGCGGCGGCCGCGTCCGGATCGGATCCGGTCTTGGCAGACGCGGCGGCAACTCCGGCCCAGATCTGAACATGGCAGCGGCGGTGTCCCCTCCGTCGGGGATGACGGGCCAGATGGTGGGTCCTCGTGGCAACGGATCTTGGGATCCCGCGCCCGGGGACGTCGCAGGATGCGCATGGCGGCCGAAGCTTCCTCCGACGTCGACGGCGCGTCATGTGGATCGCGGCGGCGGTTGCTATTGTATGGCGATGACAACAGTGTTGGGGAACGTAGTAATTCAAAAAAAAAATCCTACGATCACGCAAGATCTATCTAGGAGATGCATAGCAACGAGATGGGAAGAGTGTGTCCACATACCCTCGTAGACCGAAAGCAGAAGCGTTATGTTAACGCGGTTGATGTAGTCGAACGTCTTCACGATCCAACCGATCCAAGTACCGAACGTACGGCACCTCCGTGTTCAGCACATGTTTAGCTCAATGACGCCCCTCGAGCTTTTGATCCAGTAGAGGATCGAGGGAGAGTTCCGTCAGCACGACAGCATGGCAACGGTGTTGGTGATGTGATCTGCTCAGGGCTTCGCCTAAGCACTACGACGTTATGGCCGGAGGAATAAACTGTGGAGGAGGGCACCGCACATGGCTAAGACAAATCTTGGTGTGCCTTTGGGGTGCCCCCCGCCCCCGTATATAAAAGGGGGAGGAGGAGGCCGGCGGCCTAGGAGGGGCGCGCCAAGGGGGGAGTCCTACTTGGACTCCTAGTCCAAGTAGGATTCGGCCCCCCTCCTTCCTTCCAACGGAGGGGGAAATGGGAAAGAGGTGGAGAGGGAGAAGGAAAGGGGGGCCGCGCCCCCCACCCCTTGTCCAATTCGGATTGGGCTTGGGAGGGGGGCACCACCTCCTGTGGCTGCCTCCTCCTCTCCACTATGGCCCATGAGGCCCATTAACTTTCCCGAGGGGTTCGGGTAACCTCCCGATACTTCGAAAAATCCCCGATCTTCTTCGGAACCATTCCGGTGTCCGTATATAACCTTCCAATATATGAATCTTTACATCTCGACCATTTCAAGACTCCTCGTCATGTCCGTGATCTCATACGGGACTCCGAACAAACTTCGGTCACCAAAACACATAACTCATAATACAAATCGTCATCGAACGTTAAGCGTGCGGACCCTACAGGTTCGAGAACTATATAGACATGACTGAGACACATCTCCGGTCGATAACCAATAGCGGAACCTGGATGCTCATATTGGCTCCTACATATTATATGAAGATCTTTATCGGTCAAACCGCATAACAATATACGTCATTCCCTTTGTCATCGGTATGTTACTTGCCCGAGATTCGATCGTCGGTATCATCGTACCTAGTTCAATCTCGTTACCGGCAAGTCTCTTTACTCGTTCTGTAATGCATCATCCCGTAACTAACTCATTAGTCACATTGCTTGCAAGACTTATATTGATGTGCATTACAGAGAGGGCCCAGAGATACCTCTCCGATACACAGAGTGACAAATCCTAATGTCGATGTATGCCAACTCAACAAACACCTTCGGAGACACATGTAGAGCATCGTTATAATCACCCAGTTACGTTGTGACATTTGATAGCACACAAAGTGTTCCTCCGGTATTCGGGAGTTGCATAATCTCATAGTTAGAGGAATATGTATAAGTCATGAAGAAAGCAATAGCAATAAAACTAAACGGTCGTTATGCTAAGCTAACAGATGGGTCTTGTCCATCACATCGTTCTCTAGTGATGTGATCCCATTGAGCAAATGACAACACATGTCTATGGTCAGGAAACATAACCATCTTTGATGAACAAGCTAGTCTAGTAGAGGCTTACTAGGGACACGGTGTTTTGTCTATGTATCCACACATGTATCAAGTTTCCGGTTAATACAATTCTAGCATGAATAATAAAGATTTATCATGATATAAGGAAATATAATATAACAACTTTATTATTGCCTCTAGGGCATATTTCCTTCAAACTCCCACTTGCACTAGAGTCAATATCCTAGATCACATCGCCATGTGATTTAATACCAATAGTTCACATCACCATGTGATTAACACCCATAGTTCACACCGCCATGTGACCAACACCCAAAGGGTTTACTAGAGTCAGTAATCTAGTTCACATCGCCATGTGACCAACACCCAAAGGGTTTACTAGAGTTAGTAATCTAGTTCACATCGCCATGTGATTAACACCCAAAGAGTACTAAGGTGTGATCATGTTTTGCTTGTGAGAGAGGTTAGTCAACGGGTCTGCCACATTCAGATCCGTATGTATTTTGCAAATTTCTATGTCTACAATGCTCTGCATGGAGCTACTCTAGCTAATTGCTCCCACTTTCAATATGTATCCAGATTGAGACTCAGAGTCACCCGGATCAGTGTCAAAGCTTGCATCGACGTAACCCTTTACGACGAACTCTTTGTCACTTCCATAACCGAGAAATATTTTCTTAGTCCTCTTTAGGTACCTAAGGATAATTTTGACCGTCTACTCCTAGATCACTATTGTATCCCCTTGCCAAACTCATGGCAAGGTACACAATAGGTTTGGTATACAGCATGGCATACTTTATAGAACCTATGGCTGAGGCATAGGGAATGACTTTCATTCTCTTTCTATCTTCTGCTGTGGTCGGGTTTTGAGTCTTACTCAACTTTGTACCTTGCAATACATGCAAGAACTCCTTCTTTGACTGTTTCATTTTGAACTACTTCAAATCTTATCAAGGTATGTACTCATCGAAAGTATCATCAAGCGTCTTGATCTATAGATCTTGATGCCCAATATGTAAGTAGCTTCACCGAGGTCTTTCTTTGAAAAACTCCATTCAAAGACTCCTTTATGCTTTCCAAAAAATTCTACATCATTTCCGATTAACAATATGTCATTCACATATACTTATCAGAAAGGCTATAGTGCTCCCACTCACTTTCTTGTAAATACAGGCTTCACTGCAAGTCTGTATAAAACTATATGCATTGATCAACTCATCAAAACGTATGTTCCAACTCCGAGATGCTTGCACCAGTCCATAGATGGATCGCCGGAGCTCGCACACTTTGTTAGCACCTTTAGGATTGACAAAACCTTCCGGTTGCATCATATACAACTCTTCTTAATAAATCCATTAAGGAATGAAGTTTTGATAACCATTTGCCAGATTTCATAAAATGCGACAATTGCTAACATGATTCGGACAGACTTTAAGCATCGATACGAGTGAGAAAATCTCATCGTAGTCAACACCTTGAACTTGTCGAAAACCTTTTGCAACAATTCGAGCTTTGTAGATAGTAACACTACTATCAGCGTCCGTCTTCCTCTTGAAGATCCATTTATTCTCTATGGCTTGCCGATCATCGGGCAAGTCAACCAAAGTCCATACTTTGTTCTCATACATGGATCCTATCTCAGATTTCATGGCCTCAAGCCATTTTGCGGAATTTGGGCTCATCATCGCTTCATCATAGTTCGTAGGTTCGTCATGGTCTACTAACATGACTTCCAGAATAGGATTACCGTACCACACTGGCCTACGTGGTCCGGTAGTAACTTGATATGAAGTTTCATGATCATTATCATTAGCTTCCTCTCTAGTTGGTGTAGGCATCACGAGAACGGATTTCTCTGATGAGCTACTTTCCAATTAGAGAGAAGGTACAATTACCTCCTCAAGTTCTACTTTCCTCACACTCACTTCTTTCAAGAGAAACTCCTTCTCAAGAAAGGATCCATTCTTAGTAAAAAAAGACCTTGCATTCGGATCTGTGATAGAAGGTGTACCCAATAGTTTCTTTTGGGTATCCTATGAAGATGCACTTCTCCCATTTGGGTTCGAGCTTATCAGGCTAAAGATTTTTCACATAAGCATCGCAACCCCAAACTTTAAGAAACGACAGCTCTGGTTTCTTGCTAAACCACAGTTCATACAGTGTCGTCTCAACGGATTTAGATGATGCCCTATTTAACGTGAATGCATCTGTCTCTAATGCATCACCCCAAAATGATAGTGGTAAATCGGTAAGAGACATCATAGATCGCACAATATCTAATAAAGTAAGGTTACAACGTTCAGACACACCATTACGCTGCCGTGTTCCAGATGGCGTGAGTTGCGAAACTATTCCACATTGTTTTAACTGAAGACCAAACGCATAACTCAAATATTCACCTCCACGATCAGATCGTAGAAATTTTATTTTCTTGTTACGATGAGTTTCACTTCACTATGAAATTCTTAGAACTTCTCAAATGTTTCATTAAGTAGATATACCCATATCTGCTCAAATCATCTATGAAGGTCAGAAAATAACGATACCCGCCGCGAGCCTCAACACTCATCGGACCGCATACATCAGTATGTATTATTTTCAACAAGTCAGTTGCTCGCTCCATTCTTTCGGAGAACGGAGTCTTAGTCATCTTGCCCATGAGGCATGGTTCGCAAGCATCAAGTGATTCATAATCAAGTGATTCCAAAAGTCCATCAGCATGGAGTTTCTTCATGCGCTTTACACCAATATGACCTAAACGGCAGTGCCACAAATAAGTTGCACTATCATTATTAACTTTGCAACTTTTGGCTTCAATATTATGAATATGTGTATCACTACAATCGAGATTCAACAAAAATAAACCAATCATCAAGGGTGCATGACCATAAAAGATATTACGCATATAAATAGAACAACCATTATTCTCTTATTTAAATGAATAACCGTCTCGCATTAAACAAGATCCAGATATAATGTTCATGCTCAACGCTGGCACCAAATAACAATTATTTAGGTCTAATAGTAATCCCGACAGTAGATGTAGAGGTAGCGTGCCGATGGCGATCACATCGACTTTGGAACCATTTCCCACGCGCATCGTCACCTCGTCCTTAGCCAATCTTCGTTTAATCCATAGCCCCTGTTTTGAGTTGCAAATATGAGCAACAGAACCAGTATCAAATACCCAGGCGCTATTGCGAACATTAGTAAGGTACAAATCAATAACATGTATATCAAATATACCTTTCACTTTGCCATCCTTCTTATCCGCCAAATATTTGGGGTAGTTCCGCTTCCAGTGACCATTCCTTTGCAGTAGAAGCACTCAGTTTCAGCCTTAGGTCTAGCTTTGGGTTTCTTCACGGGAGCGGCAACTTGCTTGCCATTCTTTCTTGAAGTTCCCTTTCTTTTCCTTTGCCCCTTTTCTTGAAACTAGTGGTCTTGTTAACCATCAACACTTGATGCTCTTTCTTGATTTCTACCTTCGCCGATTTTAGCATCGCGAAGAGCTCGGGAAAATCGTTTTTGTTATCCCTTGCATATTATAGTTCATCATGAAGTTCCAGTAACTTGGTGATAGTGACTAGAGAACTCTGTCAATCATTATCTTATCTGGAAGATTAACTCCCACTTGATTCAAGCGATTGTAGTACTCAGAAATTCTGAGCACATGCTCACTGGTTGAGCTATTCTCCTCCTTGTAGGCAAAGTACTTGCCAGAGGTCTCATTGAAAGTGCAACTATCCCTAGGTGGTTTTGGTAATTCATAACAACATATAGCTCATTGAGCTAATGCTATTCCAACATGAACATTTCAGGAAAGCTCGATTGAACGGCATGGCATGGATGATGAAAGTGGATCCTCAAAATGCTAATGACAAAGGATTGGCTCAATCTCAAAAGCTCAAGACTCTTCATTTTATATTTTAGTGATTCAAGATCACATTGAGTCTATAGGAAAAGCCAATACTATCAAGGAGGGATGAGGTGTTGCTTAATGAGCCTCTTGCTTCATGTGCTTAGTGATATGCTCAAAAACCCTCAGCTACTTTCTCACATCCACATATGACCTAAACCTAAAGCCAAAATCAGTCTCACCGATTCTTCCTATCCGGCGCCACCGATTCCAAATGTCATACCACTGCCACAAACCCTAGGCAAATCGGTTCTACCGATAGGGATCTCGGTCTCACCGAGATGGTATTGTAATCTCTCTGTTTCCTTTTCGTAACTTTTCGGTCTCACCGAAAGAGCGGATCGGTCCCACCGAGATTGCAATGTAAACTCGCTGTTTCCCTTTTGTAACATTTCAATCTCACCGAAAAGAGCAAATCGGTCCCACCGAGTTTGCTTGACCAACTCTCTGGAAAGCTTATTACCAAAATCGGTCTCACCGAGTTTGTGTAATCGGTCTTACCGAGATTACGTTATGCCCTAACCCTAACCATATCGGTCCTACCGAGATGCAAGTCAGTCCCACCGAAAACCCTAACGGTCACTAGGTTTACTAAAATCGGTCTGACCGAGTTTGTTGATTCGGTCCCACCGAGATTGGTAAATTGTGTGTAACGGTTAGATTTTGTGTGGAGGCTATATATACCCCTCCACCTCCTCTTCATTCGTGGAGAGAGCCATCAGAACAAACCTACACTTCCAACTTACCGTTTCTGAGAGAGAACCACCTACTCATGTGTTGAGACCAAGATATTCCATTCCTACCATAAGAATCTTGATCTCTAGCCTTCCCCAAGTTGCTTTCCACTCAAACCTTCTTTCCACGAGATCCAAATCCTATGAGAGAGAGTTGAGTGTTGGGGAGACTATCATTTGAAGCACAAGAGCAAGGAGTTCATCATCAACGCACCATTTGTTACTTCTTGGAGAGTGGTGTCTCCTAGATTGGCTAGGTGTCACTTGGGAGCCTCCGACGAGATTGTGGAGTTGAACCAAGGAGTTTGTAAGGGCAAGGAGATCGCCTACTTCGTGAAGATCTACCGCTAGTGAAGCAAGTCCTTCGTGGGCGACGACCATGGTGGGATAGACAAGGTTGCTTCTTCGTGGACCCTTCGTGGGTGGAGCCCTCCGTGGACTCGCGCAATCGTTACCCTTCGTGGGTTGAAGTCTCCATCAACGTGGAGGTACGATAGCACCACCTATCGGAACCACGCCAAAAACATCCGTGTCTCCAATTGCGTTTGAATCCTCCAAACCCTTCCCTTAATTTCTTGCAAGTTGCATGCTTTAATTTCCGCTGCTCATACACTCTTTGCATGCTTGCTTGAATTGTGTGATGATTGCTTGACTTGTCCTAAGATAGCTAAAATCTGCCAAACTCTTAAACTGAGAAAAGGCAAAGTTTTTAATTGGTCAAGTAGTCTAATCACCCCTCTATAGACATACTTCAAGGTCCTACAAGTGGTATCAGAGCTTGGTCTCCATTTGCTTTGATTTCCATAGTTTTTGGTGGTCATAGCCTTGGTTTCACAACCTAGGAGAGTATGGCGTCTAGCGAGGGAAATTATCACCGTAGAGGTCCTTACTTTGATGGTACTAATTTTGCTAGTTTGAAGCATAAGATGAAAATGCATATTCTCGGACATAACCCCGCCGTTTGGGCAATTATTTGTATTGGCTTGCAAGGTGAATTCTTTGATGGGAGAGAGCCAAACCGTGAAGCTAATGCGGAAGAATTGAAGATGCTGCAATACAACGCTCAAGCTTGTGATATCATCTTCAACGGATTGTGCCTCAAGAATTCAACAAAATCAGCCGTCTTGAGAATGCAAAGGAAATTTGGGATACTTTGATTGATATGCATGAAGGTACCGAATCCGTCAAGGAATCCAAGTTGGATGTGCTCCAAAGTCAGCTTGACAAGTTCAAAATGAAGGATGGTGAAGGTGTCGCTGAAATGTACTCTAGGCTTGCACTTATCACAAAGGAGATTGCCGGCTTAGGGAGTGAAGAGATGACTGATAGATTCATCATCAAGAAGATCCTAAGAGCATTGGATGGAAAGTATGATACAGTGTGCACATTGATTCAAATGATGCCAAACTACAAAGATCTCAAGCCAACGGAAGTCATTGGAAGAATTGTTGCTCATGAGATGTCACTTAAGGATAAGGAGGAACTTCACAACAAGTCAAGTGGTGCTTACAAAGCCTCATGTGAAGCCCCCACATCATCAAGTGAGAAACAAACCTTCAATGAAGAATTGAGCTTAATGATGAAGAACTTCAACAAATTCTACAAGAGTAGAAGCAAAGAAAGAAGCTCCAAGTCAAGGTTTTACAATGACAAAAGATCTTCTAGTCGAGAGCGAAATTGCTACAATTGTGGGAGACCCAGACACTATTCCAATGAGTGTATGGCACCCTACAAAAGAAGAGAAGACTCTCCAAAAAGAAGAAGTAGAAGAGAAGAATCACCACCAAGAGAGAGGAGGAGTAGAGATGATCGTTATCAACGAAGACCCTCACGGAGAAGCAAGGATTCGGAAAGGAAGGACAAGTCATCAAAGAGCTACATAAAACAAAGACATCAAGCTCATGTTGGTGAATGGGTATCCGGCTCCGACTCCAACAATCACTCCGAGAGAAGCTATCACTCCGACTCCGAACATACTCAAGATGAAGGTGTTGCCGGTCTAGCACTTGTGTCAACCAACTCCTACGACATATTTGAATCACCAAATGAAGGAATTGGAAGATGCTTCATGGCCAAAGGTCCAAAGGTAACACATCCACGAGTATGTTGATTTCAATAGTGATGAAGATGACTTGCTTGTGGATGATGATTTACTTGTTGACAACTCTAGTGATGAATACTATGATGAAACGTCAAATAATCATGCTAATCAAGATAAAACGAATGACAATGATAAGGAGAAGATTGAGCGTCTAACTAAAGAACTAAACTCTCTTAAGTTAGCTCACGAAACTATCTTCGAAGATCATCGAGAACTTTTAAGGGCTCATGAGAAGTTGCGCTTTGAAAAGCTCAATCTTGAGCAAGAGCATGAGTTCTTAAAAGCAATCAATGATGATCTCCGTAAGAAAAGTTCTTCTTACATTGCCAAGCGTTTACTCTTATCTACTTACATGCCTCAAGTCAAGTCTAGTAACAAGATCAAGAAAGATTCTTCCTCTTAGTAGTAACAATAATAATGTCAAATCCAATATTGT
Organism: Aegilops bicornis; assembly: GCA_021605145.1. NCBI lineage: Eukaryota > Viridiplantae > Streptophyta > Magnoliopsida > Poales > Poaceae > Aegilops > Aegilops bicornis. The sequence goes on from CM038674.1 coordinate 498,829,259, forward strand.
TGCTTCTAGTAGTTCTCTTGATTCCACTAATGATTCTCTTAGCCAAGTTACACTTGAGCAAGAAAATAGCTTATTGAAGGGAATTATAGAGAAAGGTGTATACAAGAGCCTTGCCGGAGTAGGCAATTCGAGGAAATTGTACGCAAGCAAGGAAGGCACCGGAAGAATCAAGGTGTTGGTTTTGAGCGAAAGTTCAATGCCAATGGAGTTGAGTAGGAAGAAGATCAATACCCCAAGACGAATTTTGTTCCTCAACAAGAGAAGTATGATCCTACTTCCTTCAAAGGAACACAAGCACAAGATGATCTTCCACCACAAGACCACAAGAACAAAGGCAAGGACAAGCTTCAAGAAGAGATTGATGCATTTGAAGAGGCACCCTAAGGTCTCGGTCAAGTGGATTCCCAAGACTACGCCAAGTTCTACCTCATCAAGTACAACTACAACTCCAAGGATTCCCATCAAGATGATGTGGATCCGAAGAAGAAGAACTAGAGAGTTCTTGAGGGTGACTCCGCCAACATATTTCACTCATATCATTATGGCAAGTACAAGTGCAATCAACTTCCATATCTTGCACTAGTTCAAGGAGTCACAAACCCTCATGTTGGTAAGGCAAGGGACAAGGTAACCTAATGATTTCATGGACATCATTTTGTGTGTGCATCACTCTATGTCTATGGATATACTTGTTTGTTCCTTGTGGGACAAACCCATGTAGGTATTGAAAGTGTAACTCACTCCAAAGGATTGCTCCAAATGATCTACTTCAACTTTGAGCATCCACATCTTCAACACCTACATGAAGTCATCATCGACAAAACCCAAGGTTAGTTCATCCCTCTTAGGGGTGATCTCACATCTAGTGGTAGCTTAACTCTAATAATTGAGTCAAAGCAACTCTAATGATGTGAACACATAAATGCTTTATGTAAAAGTGGTAACCCCACTTGAGCTTAAGCGATGAGTATGACCTATGATCAAATGTCTATCATTTGACTCCTAAGTCAATATACTCATATATAGATGACCTAGTCATCGCCAATTGTTTGATAGATGCTAGAATTGGTTGTGCATGCTTTGCCACATATTTCATTTGCCATCTTATTGTGTGAGCATTTTGGTTGCACTTTACTCATTCGAGGACATCCACTTGTTGTTTTGATTGATTGGATTCTTTTTCTTTGGCCAAGTGGATGGACAAGAATGCCTAAGAACCTTCTCTAGCTATCTATGCTTTTCTCGTCTCAAACTCTATTCACGCAATTTGATCAAGTTAGATTCGAACCACTCTGTGTGAGGAGCACTCGGAGTCCCCGATTCGTCATAGACTTAAACTTCCAAAACTTCTTTGTGATTCTCGGTCTGACCGATTCCTCCATTTCGGTCTTACCGAGATCACTAAGTCGATCTAGGTTTTCAATCTCGGTGCAACCGATTTGAACTCTTCGGTCACACGAGTTGCAATAACTGCACGCTTTTGCATCTCGGTGCCACCGAGTTGTTCCACTCGGTCACACCGACAGGGTCGGGCTATATATAGTCACGGGCAAAAATTTGGAAATTTCTCCGAACCTCTTCGCCCGCGCAATAGCTCGCTTTGCCTCCGTGGTCTCCGGATCGTCTCCTCGTCGCCAGCCGCCTCCTGTCGCTAGTCTTCGCCGCCGTCAACGGAATTCTACCCCGCCGTTGCCGCCGTAGCGAGTCTCCGCCGAACTAGGGTATGGACTTGATCATAGTAGTTTCCTCGTCCGATTCTCAGCACATTGTGTTCTTATTGATTCTTGCCACGATTGAAACACTCCTATCCAGTCAATGCAATCCTTAGAATAGTTTTGATTCGAAAATTTAGGGTTAGGTTTCATGAAACCATCTCGGACCCACCGAGTTGAAAAACTCGGTCCCACCAATTTGTCTTATGCCATTGCACTAGTGAGACTCGGTCTGTCCGAGAATTGCTAATCGGTGAGACCGATTTTAGGACTTTGTGAAACCCTAGCAGTCTCGGTGCCACCGAACTGTGACTCGGTCTGACCGAGTTCATCAGTTTAGGTTCCAAAACTGCTTCGGTATCACCGAGTTTGAAAATCGGTTGATCTGAAATGCTTTCTATGGAAAACTAAAACTGAATTTTTTAGTCATTCTTTTGCAAAAATCTCTGCATTTTGTGATTCTCATCCACTCTACCTCATCTATAACTCTTCACAGGTCGTGATCGGTGTTTGCAGCATGTCGGACCAGTGGCCGGTCGAGCAGTCGAGGAGCAGGTGAACATGAGTGAGGGCACTAGTCCCTCCAGATCTTTATATTAAGGCAGCAGTAGCACCAAAGAAATTAGCCTAAAGCTGCCACCGAGCAAAGGAAGAAGAAAACCTCAGATTCAAGATGAGGATTATAGGGCGTAAGAGGATGAGGCAACCTCCAAGAAGGCGGTGCTCAAAAAGGAGTATGGCTCGACATAGCACAAAGCACGGACTCAATAGGAAGGTTCCTGCCAAGAGGACACCTATGCCAAAGGTCAGAGCATCAACTCAAATTCCTGAAAAGCCTGATCCCAAAGAGCCAGCTACTGCTGATGGAAAGAAAAGGAAAGAAAGGGTCAAGAAGACCACAGTCAGAGTTATTGGAAAGCCTTCCATGATGGAAGAGGAAGAAGAGATTGCTGCACCAGCACCCAAGGCACCAAAGCTTATGGGTCTATAAGATCAGGGGCTGCCACATCTAAGCCCAAGGAAGCACCCAAAGCTGCCCCCAAGGCCAAGTCTGCACCAAATAGGAATACCAGGAGCATTCCAGCTGCTGAGAAGAACAAGGCCCCAGTGCCTGAGGTTGCTGATGAAGAAGATGAAGAAGGACAAGTTCTGAGGAAGCTCAAGCCCAAGATACTGCACCACAATGATGCCCATCCCGTGGCTGAGGACATGAAGATCAAGAGACAATGGGTTGAGGCTATGGAGGATGACAGATCCATATGCCACAAGGAGAAGAACTATCATGGACTACAGGTTCCACACCAAGGAACAACAGGACTTTTATGAGACTATTCTACTGGATAAGAAGCCCATAGTGTGTGATATGAGGTGGGTCGACTGGACCTACATGAAAGAAAATGTAGAGCACTATCCTGGAGTGCAAGACAGTTTTGTTGCTGTTGGAGTTGCAGACTTCGTTGGGCAAAAGCTCACCAACTGGAACGATGAACTTATCATGTAGTTCTACTCCACAGCACTTTTATCCAGATGACATGATAGTGTGGATGTCTGAAGGTACAAGGTACCAGTCAACTGTTGAGGAGTGGGCAAAGCTGATAAATGCCCCAAAGGAAAATGAAGATGACCTGGATGTATATGCCAAGAAGAAAATGGACCACAATTCCATGGCACACATGTACAAGGAGATCCCAGACACAACCATTGAGACACATAAGTTTGGATCAGTCCACTTCCTTCCGCTGTGGCTGCCAACTATCAAGCTGCATCTTAAGGCATACTCAACGCCTAAGTCTGGTGACCACAACATGATTAGAGGGCATGCAATCAACATGTTGCATTTGTTTGATGTGCCACGAAATTCAAAGTCATGAGCCTTATGGTTGAAACCATTAAGAGGACTGCAGCAGACCGGAAGAGAAGTTGTGGATATGCCCCTCGAGATCCGTGGAGTTGATTAACTCAAAGATGGGCACAGACAAATATCTATTGGAAAAGAACATTTTCCAATTTATCCAGACTTTGAGGACAATGAGGTTGTCATGAATGAGAATGATGCATCGTCAGTTCAAGCACAAGAGAAGAAGGAGAAGGCAAGGAAGGAGAAGGCTGCCAGGATGCCAACTCAAGAGGAGGCATCTGAGTATTTCTTGAAGAACAAGCAGGAGCAGCTTGGATACTTAATAGCATCAACACTGAGGATTGAGAAAGGATTGGCCACCCTCACTCAAAATCAGGAGAGCTTGGAAAGGATCATGGAACAAAAGTTCTATGACTTAGATGTGAAAGTAACTGAGATTCAGTCTGCTGTGGAGCAACTACGGGATGACATGCAGGAGAGGAAGGGCAAAACAACAACTGATGCATTTGCCAGAGTGCCTAGAGCCCAGAGGTCATCTTCATGCGCCTCGACACGAGCCACTTCATCTGCACCAGCTACAGCCTCAGTGCCACCAGCTCCAACACCTACACCAGCTCCAGCTCCATCTACTTCAACTGAAGCTTTCGTCCTCGGCGTTATCCGGACACCACCACCTGAAGATCAAGCCTGAGAGTCGATCTAGCACTATGCATTTTCAATGCACTTTTTGGTAACTTGTTGCCAAAGGGGGAGAAAAATGTATAGATCATAGGCTTCGAGAGCGAGAGTGTTGCTTTTGTTCTCTCTTGATTTGGTGGTTTTTAAACTTGTTTGCTTTTGATTGCTTGAGATACTATGTTTGTGAGACATTGATGATCATGTGTTTGATCATAAGCTACACTTATGCATGTTTGATGATATTATCTTATCTATCCTATGTGATCATTCACCGTGCTTGGTGATGAGTGCATGTATTCAATCCGTATCATTTTGAGCGCTCCACCAAGATGTATGTGACATGGAAGAGTAACCCATGAGCCTAATTCCTTGTGCATTTGCAGTCCAAAGCAAATCGTAAACTATGCACAAATTTAGGGGAGCTCTTGCTTATCACATACTTCTCAAAGCGACGATGTTTTTCAATCTTATTATCATTTGTCGAAGCTTTGATCTATATGTTGTCATCAATTACCAAAAGGGGAGATTGAAAGTGCAACTATCCCTAGGTGGTTTTGGTAATTCATAACAACATATAGCTCATTGAGCTAATGCTATTCTAAGATGAACATTTCAGGAAAGCTCAATGAATGGCATGGCATGGATGATGAAAGTGGATACCTCAAAATGCTAATGACAAAGGATTGGCTCAAGCTCAAAAGCTCAAGACTCTTCATTTTATATTTTAGTGATTCAAGATCACATTGAGTCTATAGGAAAAGCCAATACTATCAAGGAGGGATGAGGTGTTGCTTAATGAGCCTCTTGCTTCATGTGCTTAGTGATATGCTCCAAAACCCTCAACTACTTTCTCACATCCACATATGACCTAAACCTAAAGCCAAAATCGGTCTCACCGATTCTTCCTATCCGGCGCCACCGATTCCAAATGTCATAGCCACTGCCACAAACCCTAGGCAAATCGGTTCTACCGATAGGGATCTCGGTCTCACCGAGATGGGATTATAATCTCTCTGTTTCCTTTTCGTAACTTTTCGGTCTCACCGAAAGAGCGGATCGGTCCCACCGAGATTGCAATGTAAACTCTCTATTTCCCTTTTGTAACATTTCGGTCTCACCGAAAAGAGCAAATCGGTCCCACCGAGTTTACCTGAACAACTCTCTGGAAAGCTTATTACCAAAATCGGTCTCACCGAGTTTGTGTAATCGGTCTTACCGAGATTACGTTATGCCCTAACCCTAACCATGTCGGTCCTACCGAGATGCAAGTCAGTCCCACCGAAAACCCTAACGGTCACTAGGTTTACTAAAATCGGTCTGACTGAGTTTGTTGATTCGGTCCCACCGAGATTGGTAAATTGTGTGTAACGGTTAGATTTTGTGTGGAGGCTATATATACCCCTCCACCTCCTCTTCATTCGTGGAGAGAGCCATCATAACAAACCTACACTTCCAACTTACCATTTCTAGAGAGAATCACCTACTCATGTGTTGAGACCAAGATATTCCATTCCTACCATATGAATCTTGATCTCTAGCCTTCCCCAAGTTGCTTTCCACTCAAATCTTCTTTCCACCAGATCCAAATCCTATGAGAGAGAGTTGAGTGTTGGGGAGACTATCATTTGAAGCACAAGAGCAAGGAGTTCATCATCAACGCACCATTTGTTACTTCTTGGAGAGTGGTGTCTCCTGGATTGGCTAGGTGTCACTTGGGAGCCTCCGACGAGATTGTGGAGTTGAACCAAGGAGTTTGTAAGGGCAAGGAGATCGCCTACTTCGTGAAGATCTACCGCTAGTGAGGCAAGTCCTTCGTGGGCGACGGCCATGGTGGGATAGACAAGGTTGCTTCTTCGTGGACCCTTCGTGGGTGGAGCCCTTCGTGGACTCAAGCGCAACCGTTACCCTTCGTGGGTTGAAGTCTCCATCAACGTGGAGGTACGATAGCACCACCTATCGGAACCACGCCAAAAACATCCGTGTCTCCAATTGCGTTTGAATCCTCCAAACCCTTCCCTTTACTTTCTACAAGTTGCATGCTTTTATTTCCACTACTCATACACTCTTTGCATGCTTGCTTGAATTGTGTGATGATTGCTTGACTTGTCCTAAGATAGCTAAAATCTGCCAAACTCTAAAACTGGGAAAAGGCTAAGTTTTTAATTGGTCAAGTAGTCTAATCACCCCCCCTCTAGACATACTTCAAGGTCCTACACTCATACCTCTCGACTCCGGCATGAGTCTGAAATACCAATTTCAGCTCTTGGAACATCTTATATGCTCCGTGGCGTTCAAAACGTTTTTGAAGTCCCGGTTCTAAGCCGTAAAGCATGGTGCACTAAACTATCAAGTAGTCATCATACCGAGCTTGTCAAACGTTCATAACGTCTGCATCAGCTCCTGCAATAGGTCTAACACCTAGCGGTGCATCAAGGACATAATTCTTCTATGCAGCAACGAGGATAACACACAGATCATGGACCCAGTCCGCATCATTGCTACTATCATCTTTCAACTTAGTTTTCTCTAGGAACATATTGAAAATAAAATAGGGGAGCTATACGCGAGCTATTATCTACAACATAGATATGAAAAACTATTTGGACTAAGTTCATGATAAATTAAGTTCAATTAATCATATTACTTAAGAACTCCCACTTAGATAGACATCCCTCAAGTCATCTAAATGATCACGTGATCCAAATCAACTAAACCATGTCCGGTCATCACGTGAGATGGAGTAGTCATAAATGGTGAACATCACTATGTTGATCATATCTACTATATGATTCACGTTCGACCTTTCAGTCTCCAGTGTTCCGAGGCCATATCTGTACATGCTAGGATCGTTAAGTTTAACCCGAGTATTCCGCATGTGCAAAACTGTCTTGCACCCGTTGTATGTGAATATAGAGCCTACCACACTCGATCATCACGTGGTGTCTCAGCACGAAGAACTTTCACAACGGTGCATACTCAGGGAGAACACTTATACCTTGAAATTTTAGTGAGGGATCATCGTATAATGCTATCGCCGTACTAAGCAAAATAAGATGCATAAAAGATAAACATCACATGCAATCAAAATATGTGACATGATATGGCCATCATCATCTTGTGCCTTTGATCTCCGTCTCCAAAGCACCGTCATGATTTCTATCATCACCGGCTTGACACCTTGATCTCCATCTTAGCATCGTTGTCATCTCGCCAACTATTGCTTCTACAACTATCGCTAACGCATAGTGATAAAGTAAAGCAATTACATGGCGTTTGCATTTCATACAATAAAGTGACAACCATAAGGCTCCTGCCAGTTGCCGATAACTTTTACAAAACATGATCATCTCATACAATAACGTATATCACATCCTATCTTGACCATATCACATCACAACATGCCCTGCAAAAACAAGTTAGACGTCCTCTACTTTGTTGTTGCAAGTTTTACGTGGTTGCCACAGGCTTCTAGCAAGAACCGTTCTTACCTACGCATCAAAACCACAACGATTTTTCTTCAAGTGTGCTGTTTTAAACTTCAACAAGGACCGGTCGTAGTCAAACTCGATTCAACTAAAGTTGGAGAAACAGACACCCGCCAGCCACCTGTGTGCGAAGCATGTCGGTAGAACCAGTCTCATGAACGCGGTCATGTAATGTCAGCCCGGGCCGCTTCATCCAACAATACCGCCGAATCAAAGTAAGATGTTGGTGGTAAGCAGTATGACTACTATCGCGCACAACTCATTGTGTTCTACTCGTGCATATCTTCAACGCATAGACCTGGCTCGGATGCCACTATTGGGGAACATACTAATTTAAAAAAATTCATACGATCACGCAAGATCTATCTAGGAGATGCATATCAACGAGATGGGAAGAGTGTGTCCACGTACCCTCATAGACCGAAAGCGGAAGCGTTATGTTAACGCGGTTGATGTAGTCGAACGTCTTCACGATCCAACGGATCCAAGTACCGAACGTACGTCACCTCCGTGTTCAGCACACGTTCAGCTCGATGACGTCCCTCGAGCTCTTGATCCAGTAGAGGGTTGAGGGAGATTTACGTCAGCACGACGGCGTGGCGACGGTGTTGGTGATGTGATCTGCGCAGGGCTTCGCCTAAGCACTATGACGCCATAACCGGAGGAATAAACTATGGAGAGGGGCACCACACATGACCAATACAAATCTTGGTGTGCCTTTGGGATGCCCCCCGCCCCCGTATATAAAGGGGGGAGGAGGAGGCCGGCGGCCTAGGAGGGGAACGCCAAGGGGGAGTCCTACTTGGACTCCTAGTCCAAGTAGGATTCGGCCCCCCTCCTTCCTTGCAACGGCGGGGGAAAGGGGAAAGAGGTGGAGAGGGAGAAGGAAAGGGCGGCCGCGCCCCCACCCCTTGTCCAATTCGGATTGGGCTTAAGGGGGGCACCTCCTGTGGCTGCCTCCTCCTCTCCACTATGGCCCATGAGGCCCATTAACTTTCCCGGGGGGTTCCGGTAACCTCCCAGTACTCCGAAAAATCCCCGATCTTCTTCGGAACCATTCTGACGTCCGTATATAACCTTCCAATATATGAATCTTTACCTCTCGACCATTTCGAGACTCCTCGTCATGTCCGTGATCTCATCCGGGACTCCGAACAAATTTCGGTAACCAAAACACATAACTCATAATACACATCGTCATCGAACATTAAGCGTGCGGACCCTACGGGTTCGAGAACTATGTAGAAATGACCGAGACACATCTCCGGTCATTAACCAATAGCGGAACCTGGATGCTCATATTGGCTCCTACATATTCTGCGAAGATCTTTATCGGTCAAATCGCATAACAACATGCGTCATTCCCTTTGTCATCGGTATATTACTTGCCCGAGATTCGATCGTCGGTATCATCATACCTAGTTCAATCTTGTTACCGCAAGTCTCTTTACTCGTTCCGTAATGCATCATCCCGTAATTAACTCATTAGTTACATTGCTTGCAAGACTTATAGTGATGTGCATTACCGAGAGGGCCCAGAGATACCTCTCCGGTACATGGAGTGACAAATCCTAATCTCGATATATGCCAACTCAACAAACACCTTCGGAGGCACCTGTAGAGCATCTTTATAATCACCCAGTTATGTTGTGATATTTGATAGCACAAAAAGTGTTCCTCCGGTGTTCGGGAGTTGCATAATCTCATAGTCAGAGGAATATGTATAAGTCATGAAGAAAGCAATAGCAATAAAACTAAACGATCATTATGCTAAGCTAACGGATGGGTCTTGTCCATCACATCATGTTGATCAAATGGCGGCAGACTCCGGGATCGTGTGGGCGATTCGGAGTCTGGATCTCGAGGTGATGACGACTTTCTGAGGCTGGTGGCGGTATGGGACGTCAGGAAACATAACCATCTAATGATGTGATCCCGTTGATCAAATGACAACACATGTCTATGGTCAGGAAACATAACCATCTTTGATTAACGAGCTAGTCTAGTAGAGGCTTACTAGGGACACGGTGTTCTGTCTATGTATCCACACATGTATCAAGTTTCCGGTTAATACAATTCTAACATGAATAATAAAGATTTATCATGATATAAGGAAATATAAAATAACAACTTTATTATTGCCTCTAGGGCATATTTCCTTCAAACAGCTGGCGTGACGGTGGGTGCTCCCTGTAGCACCCGGAATTGGGGCGACGACCCCTCTTCATCAACGGCGGCAGACTCCGGGATCGTGTGGGCGATTCGGAGTCTGGATCTCGAGGTGATGACGACTTTCTGAGGCTGGTGGCGGTATGGGACGTCCCTTCCATCAACAGTTTGGGTTCGATGCGGCTCGACAGGTGACACATGTGCCTCTTTCAGAGTTGTCGGGCGGTTCCTGTCGCCGACAAGTGAAGCCACCGGTAGATGTGCTACCGGCGGATGCTAAGCACGACGTCTTATATGGAGACGTCAAGTCATGCCTACTAGCGGCAGGTGATGCACGGTGGCTCTGGCGAAGGTGTCGTGTTTAGTCTGTTATTGTCGGGTCGAAGGTGGTGCGACAATAGTGGGAGGCAGGCGGTATGGGACGTCTTTGTGTTCCGTTGTCTCCTCCAGAGGTATCCGGCTATCGAGGTGTCGGTAGACGGGTAAGGACGGATGGTACAGATGGCTTTAGCGACGAGTTTATGCACTCCAGTGAAAACACAAGATCTCTGATCAGACTATGTCGTTACGCGCCGTGTTTGCTGAAGGTGGTGGATTGAAGCTAGGCTTTGAGGATGAGAATCCGGACTTCAACCTTGTGGTGGACTCGCCATCATGAGTGCATGTGCGGCGATTCCTTCTTGAAGGCATAGCCTAGGAGTTGTGTATTTTTGTTTATGTTGTGTCTTGTATCATAGGAAAGTGGCTATTTGGGGAGGTACTGTCGTGGGTATACGGCCTCAGGATTTGTTTTCCGATTTATTTGCGGGTCGATGATGTTCGGCTGCTGGATTTTTCATTTTTTATAATATATGATTGCATGCATCGTCGTGACGGGGTTCTCCTCCTTTTCAATTTTTTTAATCATATGAGTATTAGTAAGATTGAATTTTAATTTGGTAACATGATACTTTTGTTTGGCCAACTGCTCGTGACCGCACTGTTATCTTTTCTCCAATCCTCTGCCAGAGCACCACCAAAAATCTAATTCCATCGCTTCGGCCCCCGCGTCGCCTAGGTTAGGCGACACGGGTGGCGATCGATCCACCACACCTTCGACCCCGCCACCGGTTCCTCCCTCCTCGCCGCCGCCGGAGGCCAGCGCCAGACAAAGTCTGTGCGATGACGGCGGCGGCAGGGCCTCTCTCTGTTCTGGCGACAAGACGGCGGTTGATGGATCCGTGTGCAGATTGGATCGGCCAGAGGCGGAGCCCCGGCGGCGGCCGTCGGATCCGTGGGTGGCGGCGCGTGCAGCGGTGGGAGCGGAGCCTCGGCAGCGGCTGTTGGATCTGCGGATGACGACGGTTCCGGCATGCTCTTGCTCGGTCAAAAGACCCGGTGACAACAGCCATAGCAGGCGGATCCAACCTGGGCGGTTTGCATTCCAAAACGTGCTCAGATGGATGGATCCAAGACGTGATGTTTGCATGTCCAAAACGTGCTCAGATGGATGCAATCCAGGTTACTGGTCACCGCTTCCTTGTGCTGTACGTGGACGTGATCCAGCAGCCTGCTCTCGGCTATTACGTCTGCCGGCGCCTCGCACAAGGACGCACAGAGCCGCAGCGTCGAGCACCAGGACGCGCCAGCCCTTCGCTTGGATCCGGCCTGACCGTGCCGGTGTCGGCCGATCCGTCGTCGAACTGTGGATTTTGGTGACCATCATAGGTTCTTCGCAGGCCTGCGACGGTGATATGCGTTTCATGCTTCAGTTAGCCATGACACCCCGACGGGCATGGGCAGGGCTCTCTTCAGCTAGGTGGGACGGTGGTGGTGTTGATCATTGTGGCGACCACCCCGACATGCGGCGGCAGACTTGTTGTGAAGCGTGGTGATCACCGAAAGGTCTTTCTGAAGGTGCTTTCTCAAGATCCGGTGGTTTACTTAGGCGGGGAGATAAAAACTATGGACGGCGCTTTGACGCAAAGGAATGGTTGTGCAGCATCTGAGCACATCTCATGCAGCTGCTGGGATCGTGGAAAAGTGGTGGTGACAACACATATGATGTCGATGGTGGTGCTGCTTGAGCACCTGGTCTCGAGCTCCTGGGTGAAAGCCTAGGTCTGACCCGAGTTGGTTATACCTGGTAATGGTGATGCTTTTACATCGTTACCTTCTTGAAGGCATTGCTCGGATATGCTCGTTTAGGTTCTTCAGGGTGGAAACCTAGATTCTGACCTTGGATGGTTGGATCCGGTGACGACGGCGTTTGAGCGTCAATCCTTTCCTGAAGGCGTTGCTGTTGAAGAATCTCGTCGATCGTGGGATGTCATGGGATGGTTGGTGCGGATACCGTCACCGATTTAGTTTGCTGATCAGCGATCTAGTCGTTTTTGTGTTTTTTTATCGTCTGTGTATAGCTTTGGTCTTATTTGACTTTGCTATTTATCGGCGTGTTTTTTATGTGTGTGTGTGCGTTGATGTTGGCTGTGTGCATTTTAGTTATGCAGAGGTCGGGTGTGTGCTCATTATGTTTGTTTTCTCTTGATGCTCCATTTTAAACCAATAAAATTCACCCTTTGTCGAAAAAGAGCATCACCAAATCTGCCCGTGGCTAGTGCTCACAGTTTGACCTGGCGCCCCTCGTCGCCTCCAACGTGTAGCCTGAGAAGTGACCACCTATTGACACATCAGCACCCCGTGCGCCCCCGTGTCTTCGCGAGACATGTGTGGGCGCATCGGTGTGACGCACAAAAGCTTACTACCTGACAATTTATCCTCACTCCGACATCCCATCAGAGCATCATCTGACCCGCGGATTATAGATTTATAGTATGTATGTAAACTAAAGCTACTTAGTTCGGTAAGCGCACAAGGATTTCAATTGACAGTTGCTATCGTGCGCACTCATCAGTCACTCGCTCGATCACTACTCCTCCATCCTCGGTCTTCTCCGTGCATCCGGTACCGTCCTTGCCGGGTTTCGATCATGGTCTGGCCCAAACTGGTTAAAGCAAAGTGGATGCAACAAATATATAAACAATATAATGTCTGGAATGGAGGCCATCTCGTTGGTATAATTAGGGTTTGGACCTGGAAAAAGTAGGCCAGAAACCCTGGTACGTACCCTCTTGTACTTCAAATCTCCATCTAGTGTGCGGCTGATGGGTGCATAAAGCGGTGCGCGCGCTGATGGCAAAAGCACTCCCGTGTACCGTACCCGGGTTGGCGATCTTGCTGGCGACCCTGTCGTGCGTTTAGGAAAAGCAGGCCTGATCTTCTACACGGTTTCTTCCACCTTTTCACGACGTCTTCTGCAGTGTTACTAGGTAAGATGTGAGACGTAAAATAGTTGAAATTCATGCACTAGTGGATGCGTGATACGGGCGGCATGCCAGGCGGAAGCAAAGTTGATGCGATCTGTAGGTTGAAGGCGTCACGTTTTCCCTGTAGAACCCACTGGCCCAATGTGCCACCCACATGCGGAACGAGGATGTTACTGGGAACAACCGAACGTTCGTGTCAACTGTGGAATGATACAGTTTGACAAGGAGAACGGAAGGTCGATCGTACGACGTGTGTACCGCTTTTACGAGGCCATCGTCTTTCTTCAGGCTTTACACATGAAATGTCCGGCGATAAATCATGCGGCGAGAGGCCTGGCGACTGCTGTTACATCATGGCGTTCCTCGGTGCGGCACCTGAAAGTTGGTCTCGTTCACCACCATCGCAGGTCCGTACCGAGAAAATTTGACTTATACGGCGTAAAAGACGGGGGTTGACCTTGATCCAGGGGAGACAAGAACCGAACTCCAGAATGGAATTTGTGGATGCATGTCCTGATCTTTTCTTCACCAGCTCCGACGGTGTTACTGTCTGGGCCACAATGCGGGGGCAAGTTGGCATGCACATAGCGGAGGCGAAATCCTAATTCGCAGAAAATTGCTCAGCGACAGTGAATCGTGTGAAGGTGCTGTCGTCGAATGTGCTGCTCGTGGGCTATCCGTTACTTTCGTAACAGAAAGTTGTCGTCCAGAGAGTGTGGATTGCTTCTACTTATGTTATTATGCATGGCTCGGTGGTGCTTCAACCCCCTCTCACTTTGATGCATGTAATGTAACATTACTAACAGTGCTATGGCCCACTTCTTCAGTACTGAAGGTGCTACTTTGTCTTAAGAAAACACTGTGTGCTACTTTAACACTTGTGCATGCTTTTTGTGTACAGATACTTCCTCGAGAAAAAAACTCAAGTGAATGGTAGAGTTAGGTCATCACTACCGGATCTGCTCTCTCCTTCCAAGAAAACAAGAGGTGGACGCCGATCATCGACCGAACCTAATCATGCGGCTAATCTAGTAAGCAGCCTTTCGACGGCCGTAAATTTTTATTCTGACGATTGTGTTAAAGCGGCCGCAGCCCTGACGGATGGTTGCGAGCGCAGGAGAGAGCACTTATCGCCGTGCAGAAGGCACTATCATGCCACCGCTGCAAATCGGTGGGGCTCTAGTTGAAAGGCCAAATCTCCTATCACATAGAGCAGTGGCACGACAAAAATAAAGCAGCGGCACGACAAAATAGGTGCGTACGTATACGTACGTACGTTGGTGCCCGCACGCCTGAAAGCAACAAAATTCAGGGGCATCCAGGCAGCAGCTAGCGTCAGCTTGACGGTGATTGAATCTGGCCTTCTCCTGGGTGGAACCCATGTTTCGTTACCTGCATATCACCTAGTCTGGCCACATAAATGCAATTTTTGACGGATTAGTTATCTACTAGGTGTGCCTCTCGGCTTGCATAGCATGTAATTCAAAGTCGCCCAGAGCCTGGCTCATAAGAAATGATCGACTCGTCCGTTTCCAACGAGTTAGGCCTAAATAGAGTTATTTACCCAAAACCACCATATTTGAGGCTAGGGTAACAACTTGATACCAGATTTGTGCCAGGGCACAAAAAACCACCGAAATTATGCCTAACATGTAACACGGAGCACTGATGCTAGGATTTGGTCGCGAAAACAGCCAAACCGACAAGTAGGGCCCGCCTGTCTGGCTGACGTGGCGAAGACCAAAAAGTTTGACCGACTGATGTGGCAAATGAGACGCGGGCCCTACTCACAATGACTAGAAAGTCATCTTCTTCACAACATTTTTCTATGGAGCATTCCAAATGAACACCTTGTATGCGTTCATCCTCTAGCCATTGGAGAAGGCACACACGCCATGGCCACGTGAGCAAAGCGACTGGAGGAACGGCGAAGTCGGACTTCTCCATCCCGTCCAGCAGCTCACGCAGCTCTTCCTATCCTCCTACCAATTACCAAGGTGGTGGCCACCTTGCCAAGCTGTCATCTGACGGCCGGCGCGGACAAGGTGCTTGGGCGAGCCAAGTTGTGGCTGCGTGGGGAAGGCGAGTGGCTCACCTTGAGCACGTATGAGTGCTCGGACACGCCGACGCCATGAATGAGCACACTGCGTGAAGAAGAAGGCCAGTCATGCCTGCTGTCGTCCATGGAGGCCGCCTGTCACGCCGCCGACGCAGCCGCCTCGCCCAGAGGCAACATGAGTCAGCAAGGCCCTGCCGGGCTCCCGCCTGGGCCAAAGACGCCGACGCCTAAGCGTGATGTGGCCCTGGCTTGCTCGGCGAGGCTCGGCTGCCGTAGCCATGGTGGCCATGGAGCTCTCGGCTCGGCCCGTCCATGCCGTGAAGCGGCGGCGGGATTCGAGGGTTCGTGGCGTGTAGGGAAGAGGTCGAGGCAACTGGAGCAAGCTTGAGCAGGGCTTGGCTTCCATGGCTATGGAGCTCTCGGCGCGCATGGCGTAGAGATGCTCTGGTGCCCACAAGCTGCTCGATGCAATGCTCCAAAGAAATAAAGATGAACACGTAGTCAATGACAGTGGGACCCGCATCTCATCTCGCCACCTCACCTAGTCAACACTTTTTTATGTGCTTGGTCTTCGCCACGTCGGCTGACAGTGGGCCCTACTTGTCGATTTGGCTGTTTTCGCGACCAAATCCCAAAGATCATCGCTCCGCGTTACATGTTAGGCACAATTTCGGTGGTTTTTTGTGCCCTGGCACAAATCTGGTACCAAGTTGTTACCCTAGCCCCAAGTGTGGTGGTTTTGGGTAAATAACTCGCCTAAATAGGTGCAAAAAAGGAACGTGCGCAGAGTAGTGTGCTACTAAAATGATGGCTAGGGGGCTTTACGGATGCGAAAGCTTTCGCTTCGTATCCTCGCCATTGACCTCATGGATCTCGTGCGGCCACACCTCTCCAAGGTCGACATTGACGCAGACGAGCACGCCGGCGTGGCTGGTCGGTAGTTGGAGTGGGGTGGGCAGGTAGAGGAGTGAAGGGATGGATCAGACAGATCAGATCCCACTAATGACACAATTGCAGATGGCGAGGCGGAGAGGAGGTTGGAAGTCAGGAGATGCGCCCAAGCGAGGAAGGAGAAGGCGTACAAGATCCTCGCGTGCGCGTCGCCGGCGGAGGTGACCAGGATCTATGCAAAGCGGGCAAGCCATCGTGGGAGGACGTAGTTCTGTGGGCAGAGGCGGCTTCGTCCGATTCGCGTCAAAGGGCATGGTGGCGCAAATTCCGCCGCGAGGCGGATCTCTAGATTTCAATCTGTGAGAGGTAGGTATGGCGCGCCAGATTCCCCGGCATGGAGGAGGTATGGTTGCTTCATTTGATGTTCTGCCCATGGATTCACTCGGGTTGGGTGAAGGAAATACGAGATGGGTGGTCAAATTCATGCCGAGATTGGGACAGGAGGAGTGTTGGTGTGATGGGATACTGATGCTTCGTCGAGATGTTCATCGAGTTGTGCTCATGAGTCATGGCTATTTTGTGACTGATGCGTGATATGATTATGTGAGAAGATATTAGATGCGAGAAGAGGTTCAGCTTTCCGGCCGTGAAGCGGTGGTTGGTATCTTTGCGAGAGGAGAACGCGGATTCGGTTCGAGAGCGGCGCCGTCAGATTACCGTGCTCCGTGAACTCGGGTGGTTGTATCTCTCACCGGGAGGACGAAGGAGGAGAGAGTGTTGAGACAGGGATTAATTTGGAAGTGGGTTGTGATGATAATGGGCACAGCTTAGTTGGGCCGGGCCCGAGAGATAGAAGGGACGCCATGGGAATAAAGTGGGTGGAACTGCAACATCGGCATCCATTCCCCACTTTCTTCCCAATACACAAACCCTAAACTGCGTGACAGCGGATCTGGGAGAGAGGTGATCGTATAAGGAGGTCTTGCTAAGCTCCCGGCGGGTGCAACGCAAAAGCGAGCCAAGGAAGAAGAATAGACTCCCAGTTAGTGAGAGATTATGAGATCAAATGGAGACAAAGAGATCATGAGGGAGACTTAAAAGAGGGTGATGGAAACACTAGATACTTTCATTTGAAAGCTAGTGGGAGAAAGAGGAAGAACTATATTGATTGCTGCTCAATGAAGGGGTGCTGATCTCTCGGGAGGAGGACCTGATTAAGCACAGTCCTGTGTTCTATAAAAACTTATTTGGAGAACTCCGACATTTACGAAATAAGCACAGGAGATATTCATTACTCCCAACTATCAGAACAAGATAGAAACTTCCTTACAAAATATTTTGGTATGGAGGAAATCAAAGAGGTGGTATTTGGGCTCAAACATAATAAAGCTGCATAGAAATTTTGGGACATCATTAAGTATGATATCAAAGAGACTTTTGATCCTTTCATAGGGGGAGTTGAATACAGAAAGACTAAATCATGGAATAATTGCTCTTATTCCCAAAGTTTAAGATGCCAATGTGATTCAGAAATTCATACCTATATGCCTGCTAAATGTCAGTTATAAATACTGACTAACCTTTTAGCGGTCAAATGGGCTGATTATTGACAAATTCATTTCTCCTGCGACTACCTTTATCAAGGATAGGTTCATCATGTAAGGGGTGGTACTCCTACATGAAATAATCCATGAGATGAAGGTCGGGAAAATGACTGGTCTGCTACTCAAAATTGATTTTAAGAAAGCATATAACCGGGTGAAATGGCTCTACCAGATGATGCAAGCAAAAGGCTTTGGTGATGTGTGGTGAGACTAGGTTATGAAATTGGTGAAAGGTGGAAGAGTGGATATGAAGGTGAATGAGCAGGTTGGACCTTATTTTCCAACTCACAAAGGGGCGAGACAGGGGGATCCTGCATCCCCACTTTTGTTTAACATCATAGTTGATGGGTTGGCTACTTTGGTTAAGAGAGCACAGGATCAGGGGTTGGTGTCTGGGCTTATGTCAGACCTTGTAAATGAGGAATTTGTAATCCTGCAATATGCAGATGATACCATATTCTTTCTTGAGGATGATCTTGAAAAAGGTAGGAATCTGAAATATGTTCTATGTGTATTTGAACAGTTGTCTGGTTTGAGAATAAATTTTCATAAGAGTGAGATTTTACGCCTTTGGAGAAGCTAAGGAAAAAGTGCAGGAATATGTATAAATATATTATCTTGTAAATAAGGATCTCTGCCTTTGCAGTATTTGGGGCTCCCAGTTGATGATAAAAGGATTAGTAATGCGTAATAGGGCCCTGCCGAGGAGAAGATTGAAAAAGGATGGCTGGTTGGACCGAAATCCGTTATCAATAGGAGACAGAGTTACTCTGGTGAACTCATGCCTCAATAGTATCCCATTCTTCATGTCGTCCTTTTTGGAAGATCCAAAAGTGGTACTAAAAATATGAACTCTAGTAGATCCAGAATGGTTTGGGAGGAAACACAAGAGAAGAGAAGATACCATCTGGTTAATTAGCCTACTGTTTCTATGCCAAAAAGTTGTGGTGGCTTGGGTATTTTAGACTTGGAAGTTATGAATAAATGTCTGTTGATGAAGTGGCTATGGAAGCTATAGACCTCTGAGGAACTCTGGCAAGAGATGTTGCACAACAAGTATCTGGCAAACCAACCACTATCTACTACAAGTTGTGGCCCTGGTGATTCACACTTTTGGCAGGGGTTGATGGAGATCAAATATCTTTTTGTCAGCCTTACTAGGAGTGTGGTGGGGGATGGAGCCAGGACTTTATTCTGGGAAGATGTTTGGCTAGAGGGAGGAAAACTGGCTATTGCTTTCCCTAGGCCATACAATATAACTTTTGACAAGATGGTGACTGTGAAACAAGTTATGAAAAAGGGATGGGAGAATGTTATTATCAGAAGATCCTTGCATGGAGAATATTTGGCCTAGTGGAACGAGGTAAATGGAAAAGTGGAGAAGGTTGAGCTCATTGAAGAGAGAGAGAGAGAGAGAGAGAGAGAGAGAGAGAGATGTGGTTGCTTGGTGGCATGAAGAGGTTTGTGGTGAAGGAGTTGTATATGTTTCTTAAGTCCTCTCTTGTGGTTGAGTTTAGAGGAATATGGAAACTGAGGATGCCAACGAAAATTAAAATCTTCTTGTGGTTGATGATCAAGAATAGTATTCCGACTAAGGACAATTTGATTAGGAGAGGATGGACTGGAAACGAAGAATGGCATTCCTGATGCTCCAAAGAAAGCGAAGACCACTTGTTGTTCCAATTGCACTTTAGTCGATTTGTCCGGCGGTGGTGGTTTGTGCTTTTGATCTATCTAGGCCTCCTAACGGGATCTCCGACATGATGGGTGGATGGATTAGATCCTTTCGCAAAAGCATAGGTGGCTGGTCCTAATTGGGGGTCTACTATATGTCGGACTTCAAAAACTAGAAATAGGGCCTGTTTCAATAAGTTTCCGATGATCCTTATTCAAGAGTTTACAGATTTTGCTCATTGTTGAACCCTTGGAAAATATTGCAAAGAAACCAAGATAGGAGCGCAAGTGAAGATGGGGTCTTTGAGGATCGTGGAGGTCTTTGAGAGATTTTCAATAAAAGTCATGGATGGAACCGCTCGGGAGAAGAATTTGCGGATGATAGAGTGGCGTGGTGGAGCCAAAGTTTGATAAGGAAGAAGATCCTTTTCTTCTCCTAAGTTTTGATTTTGTTGGTCCGAACTTCGTTATGTTGTGTTTGATTTGCTCCTGCTACCGTGATAGAGTATAAGTGGTGTGTGTTGAGCAGGCTGTTCCACCTACATGTGGTAGCAGCCTGTCCCAAGTGCTTTGCAGCTTTTGCTCGCATGTGGGCTGGGATTGCCCATCCTTTGTTTTGTGTTTTTTGTTCTTTGATGATATATTGTAGAACTATTGGCGTTTTCTTCAATGGAGTTCGACGAGGGAAGTCTCGTTGTTTTAAAAAAAAACTCCCTCATGTCCAGGTTAATTACCACTGATTTAGTAAAAGTAAACCAATGATAATTTAGTACAACTAAATTGGCAACAATTAATATGATTTTTTTGTAGAAACCGACAATTAATATGGATATGATGACGTAATAAAACAAAACATAACAGGAAGATAAAATAAAAAAACACACAGAACAATATGTGGGCCAGCCCATTTACTAAGCGCGAGAGGCAAGCGCCTCATTTCCACGCCCATTTGCAACTACTGTACTGAGAGGGGAATCAGCTACTTTAAAGACTGAGGTTGAATGCTGGATGAATGTCTTCGCTGAATAAAGCTCTCATAATTCTCTGCAGAAAAAGACAGAGGTTGAACTTAGGTATTGTAGTGAACCATTGTATTGCACTGTAGGAAACCGTTGTAACGTAGCGCCTGATACTCTAGGAAACCGGCTACTGTAGCAACCTTTTGAAAAATGGTTGAGGTTAATTTTTTTGAAATGGTCCAGGTTATTATTTTTGATATTGAACAATTTTGAAAACATGAAGATTTTTTAGAATTGTGAACAATTTGTGGGAACACGAATAAATTTCTGACCATTTTTATTGAAAAACATGAACAAATTTCAAAATTGTTATTTTAATTTTTTGAATTTACGTACATTTAAAAAAAAGTTGTGTGACTAGAAAATCTCACATTATACTGGAAATAACTTCATCATATATTAAAAAAATGCTTAGTGTGTATTTAGAAAAATATTCACCGTAAGTGTGTATTTTAAAACCAATCCACTGTACATTATAAAAATTAGCATGTATATTTTGAAATGTTGAACATATATTAGAACAAAAATTATAGTACATACATGTATAAAAAAAGGTGAAAAGGAAACAAATGAAAAAACCAAACATGGAAAAAATAAAAAATAAAAAGAAAGAAAAAACCCAAAACAAAACCACAGTAGAAAAAGGAAAAAAGTCAATAAATAAGCAAAAGGAAAACAGTAAACCATAAAAATGCTGGAACAAAAACCACAAAAAAAACAAAAAAAATCTTGAAATTCACTGCAACACTGCAACAAACAAAACAGCAAGAAAAGAACCAAAAGAGAAGTAAGAAAAGAAAACAAAAACAATAATGTTTCAACAGTGTAGCAAACGAAACAACATATTAAACACTGAACTGGGCAGCCCAGTTTGGCCTGCAGTAGGCATTATCTTATCCATTTGCTGCCCGCTGCAAGCGCCGGCCAGCGCTTCTGGCGCTTGCACGCGACGTGTAGCGGGTCGGTCCAACGAAACAGTGGGAAAAATGCAAACGCGAAGGGAAAAATGCTGCCGCTAATTCAGGCACGACAGGAATGGATCTCTGCACGCCAAAGGTAACAGCTTCGAGCCTTCACCACTATACCAAGCTCAGTATGTTGCCTATTATTAGGAAAATAACTCTATTGAGCTCTCCCTTAGACAAACATTAACATATATTCAACTTTCTTCGCGTTGATTAATATAAAAAAACGAAAAATTGCCCCAAAACGAAAACGTCTACGAATTAAAAAATGTTCTGGATTTTGAACAAAAAATTCACGAAATTTCTCCAAAAAGGTTCACCGAAGTTGAAAAAAGTTAATCAAATTTGAAAATAGTTCACCGATTCCTAAAAAGTTCATCGATTTTTTGAAAAATGCTCACTGAATTTGATAAAAGTTCATCAAATTTGAAAATAGTTCATTGATTCCTAAAAAAGTTAATTGATTTTTGAAAAAAGTTCACCGAATTTGATAAAAAATCATCGAATTAGAAAAAAGTTTATCGAATTTAAAAAGTTCATCGATTTTCAAAAATAGTTCATCCAAAAATGGAAAAGTTCATCGATTTGTGAAATAAATTCATCGAATTTTCCAAAAAGTTCATCAAAAAATGAAACAGTTCACGAACTAAAAAACCACGCATTGAAGAAGATAAATAAAAGAAATGGTAAAACAACTAGAAAAAAAAGAAAAGAAAAATAACAAAACAAACTGACAAACGGATAAAAGAGTAAATCGAAGATAGAGTGCACAAGTTGGTTAGCGGCCTGGTGGTTGTGGCGTGTTTATTTGTGAAGGAGGTCATGGATTCGATTTGGTAGTAGTGCGAAATTTTCGGATTAAAACACTAGAAGAAAAAACTCTTCACGGGCCGGCCCAGCAAGAGAGGTGATGTGCGCTGCAGGCGCCAGTTAATGAAAATGCACGTTAACGGGCGCCTGCAGCGCCAACTAGGGTTTGCCAAGCTCCTATTCCCCGGGAGCAGCTAATTAAGGGGCATCCTTTGCGGAAGCCCCGCAACTTTCTCAGGATATTTTTGTATTCGTTTTCTGGTCTTATATGGGTTTTATTCGGGGTTTTCTGTTTTCGTTCAGTTTTCCCTAGGCATTGGAGAAAAAGAAATTCAAAAAATGTGTGAAAAAAGTTAATCAAATTATGAGAAATGTTTAGAAAGCTGAAAAAATTTATAGTTTTGAAAAAAATCTTCGAATTTGAAGAAAAAACCTCAATATTTCATAAAAGCATCAATTTTATGAAAATTTTATATTTTCTTTGGGAAAAAGTTAATATATTTTGAAGAAAAAGTTCACAAGCTTTAAAAAAATCATCATTTTTGAAAGAAAAAAATCACACATTTAAGAAAATAAGGATAAACAAAATAGAAAAGGGAAAAAAATTAAGAGAATAATAAAAAGATAAAACCGATCAAAACCGTCCCCAAAAAATAGAAACGGAAAATAGGCTGGAAGCTTCCCAAACTTGCATTAAGCGAGATAGTAGCAGCTCTCGCTAAAGGTTTCCCTCCCCGTGTCGATTGGGCCGGCCCAATCCAAAAGCTTTCCAAAACTAGCATGGCAGCTTCCCAAAATTTGTGACCGAACTACACACAATACCTTTTAAAATAGGCAGGCCCACAGAGAAAAAGATCGAGGGGGAGGGGTGTGGGATAGGATTTGCGCACCGCGAGTGTTATGTCTCCCATTAAGAGAGACGGTAGCAACTCTCATTGAGTTTCCCTCCTCCGCGTAGTATTGGGCCGGCACATTCGCGCACACACAATACCTAATAATAGTAGAGGAAAGGGGAGTAGAAGGGATTGATCCCTGGTCTCCAGGGTGATCACACACACTGCTAGCCACTCCGCCAACTCTCATTTCACTACTAGGAGAAGCCTTATAAATAGATTAGTAGTAGCGCTGATTATGCGTACAACGCTACTGGCACTTAGTAGTATCGCTGTTTGACACCAAGCTCTACAGGTACAAAAGTAGCAGTAGCGCTGGGACCCCTTGCAGCGCTATTGCTAAGTAGTCCCATGGCCACCAGTAGGGGCTACACGTAGTAGTAGCGGTCGGCTGGAACCAGCGCTACTAGAGAGAGAGAGAGAGAGAGAGAGAGAGAGAGAGAGTCCACGTGTCGACGAACCAACGCTACTGCTAATGCTACCTTATCCTCTTCCCCGCCGGCCCGATCACTCTCCCTCTCACACTCTCATCGTCCAACCTGTTGGGGAACGTAGTATTTCAAAAAAATTCCTACGATCACGCAAGATCTATCTAGGAGAAGCATATCAACGAGCGGGGAGAGTGTGTCCACGTACCCTCGTAGACCGAAAGCGGAAGCGTTTAGTAACGCGGTTGATGTAGTCGAACGTCTTCGCGATCCAACCGATCAAGTACCGAACGCACGGCACCTCTACGATCTGCACACGTTCAGCTCGGTGACGTCCCTCGAACTCTTGATCCAGTTGAGGCCGAGTGAGAGTTCCGTCAGCACGATGGCGTGGTGACGGTGATGATGAAGTTACCGACGCAGGGCTTTGCCTAAGCACTACGACGATATGACCGAGGTGTAAAACTGTGGAGGGGGGCACCACACACGCCTAAAGATCAACTTGTGTGTCTATGTGGTGCCCCCTCCCCCGTATATAAAGGAGGGGAGGAGGAGGCCGGCCGGCCACAAGGGGCGCGCCCAAGGAGGGGGGAATCCTACTCCAAGTAGGAATAGGTTCCCCCTTTCCTAGTCCAACTAGGAGAAGAAGGAAGGATAGGGAGAGGGAGAGGGAAAGAGGGGTCGCGCCCCCCTCCCCTAGTCCTATTTGGACTCCCCTTTGGGGGGCGCCACCTCTTGGCTGCGGCCCTCTCTCTCCCCTAAGGCCCACTAAGGCCCATAACTTCCCGGGGGGGGGGGGGGGGTCCGGTAACCCTCCAACACTCCAGTTTTATCCGAAACTGTCCGGAACACTTCCGCTCTCCGAATAACATGGTCCAATATATCAATCTTTATGTCTCGACCATTTCGAGACTCCTCGTCATGTCCGTGATCACATCCAGGACTCCGAACAACCTTCGGTACATCAAATCACATAAACTCATAATACGAATCGTCATCGAACGTTAAGCCTGCGGACCCTACGGGTTCGAGAACTATGTAGACATGACCGAGACACTTCTCCGGTCAATAAACAATAGCGGTACCTGGATCCTCATATTGGCTCCTACATATTCTACGAAGATCTTTATCGGTCAAACCGCATAACAACATACGTTGTTCCCTTTGTCATCGGTATGTTACTTGCCCGAGATTCGATCGTCGGTATCACCATACCTAGTTCAATCTCGTTACCGACAAGTCTCTTTACTCGTTCCGTAATGCATCATCCTGCAACTAACTCATTAGTCACATCGCTTGCAAGGCTTACAGTGATGTGCATTACCGAGAGGGCCCAGAGATACCTCTCCGACAATCGGAGTGACAAATCCTAATCTCGATCTATGCCAACTCAACAAACACCATCGGAGACACCTGTAGAGAATCTTTATAATCACCCAGTTATGTTGTGACGTTTGATAGCACACTAGGTGTTCCTCCGGTATTCGTTAGTTGCATAATCTCATAGTCATAGGAACATGTATAAGTCATGAAGAAAGCAATAGCAATAAACTAAACGATCATAATGCTAAGCTAACGGATGGGTCTTGTCCATCACATCATTCTCTAATGATGTGACCCCGTTCATCAAATGACAACACATGTCGTCTAGGAAACTTAACCATCTTTGATTAACGAGCTAGTCTAGTAGAGGCATACTAGGGACATTCTGTTTGTCTATGTATTCACACATGTACTAAGTTTCCGGTTAATACAATTCTGGCATGAATAATAAACATTTATCATGATATAAGTAAATATAAATAACTACTTTATTATTGCCTCTAGGGCATATTTCCTTCAGTCTCCCACTTGCACTAGTGTCAATAATCTAGATTACATTGTAATGATTCTAACACCCATGGAGTCTTGGTGTTGATGATGTTTTGCTCGTGAGACAAGCTTAGTCAATGGTTCTGCAACATTCAGATCTGTATGTATCTTGCAAATATCTATGTCCCCTTCCGACACTTGATGACGGATGGAATTGAAGCGTCTCTTGATGTGCTTGGTCTTCTTGTGAAATCTGGATTCCTTTGCCAAGGCAATTGCACCAGTATTGTCTCAAAAGAATTTCATTGGACCTGATGCACAAGGTATAACACCTAGATCAGATATGAACTCCTTCATCCAGACTCCTTCATTTGCTGCTTCCGAAGCAACTATGTACTCCGCTTCACACGTAGATCCCACCACGACGTTCTGTTTGGAACTGCGCCAACTGACAGCTCCACCATTCAATATAAATACGTATCCGGTTTGAGACTTAGAGTCATCCGGATCAGGGTCAAAGCTTGCATCGACGTAACCATTTACAACGAGCTCTTTGTCACCTCCATAAACGAGAAACATATCCTTAGTCCTTTTCAGGTATTTCAGGATGTTCTTGACCGTTGTCCAGTGATCCACTCCTGGATTACTTTGGTACCTCCCTACTAAACTTATAGCAAGGCACACATTAGGTCTGGTACACAACATTGCATACATGATAGAACCTATGGTTGAGGCATGGCCGGGCATTGAGTCTCACTCAACTTCACACCTTGTAACACAGGCAAGAACCCTTTCTTTGCTTGATCCATTTTGAACTTCTTCAAAACTTTATCAAGGTATGTGCTTTGTGAAAGTCCAATTAAGCATCTTGATCTATCTCTATAGATTTTGATGCCCAATATATAGGAAGCTTCACCGAGGTCTTTCATTGAAAAACTCTTATTCAAGTATCCTTTTATGCTATCCAGAAATTCTATATCATTCCCAATCAACAATATGTCATCCACATATAATATTAGAAATGCTACAGAGCTCCCACTCACTTTCTTGTAAATCAAGGCTTCTCCAAAAGTCTCAGATAAAACCATATGCTTTGATCACACTATCAAAACGTTTATTCCAACTCCGAGATGCTTGCACCAGTCCATAAATGGATCATTTGGAGCTTGCACACTTTGTTAGCATCCTTTGGATCGACAAAACCTTCTGGTTGCATCATATACAACTCTTCTTCCAGAAATCCATTCAGGAATGCAATTTTGACATCCATTTGCCAAATTTCATAATCATAAAATGCGGCAATTGGTAACATGATTCGGACGGACTTAAGCATTGCTACGGGTGATAAGGTCTCATCGTAGTCAACTCCTTGAACTTGTCGAAAACCTTTCGCAACAAGTCGAGCTTTATAGACAGTAACATTACCGTCAGCGTCAGTCTTCTTCTTGAAGATCCATTTATTCTCTATGGCTTGCCGATCATCGGGCAAGTCAACCAAAGTCCACACTTTGTTCTCATACATGGATCCCAGCTCAGATTTCATGGCCTCAAGCCATTTCATGGAATCTGGGCTCATCATCGCTTCCTCATAGTTCGTAGGTTCGTCATGGTCAAGTAACATGACCTCCAGAACAGGATTATCGTACCACTCTAGTGCGGATCTTACTCTGGTTGACCCACGAGGTTCAAGAGTAACTTGATCAGAAGTTTCATGATCATCATCATTAGCTTCCTCACTAATTGGTGTAGGTATCTGGAACTGATTTCTGTGATGAACTACTTTCCAATGAGGGAGCAGGTACAATTACCTCATCAAGTTCTACTTTCCTCCCACTCACTTCTTTCGAGAGAAACTCCTTCTCTAGAAAGGATCCATTCTTAGCAACGAAAATCCTGCCTTCGGATCTGTGATAGAAGGTGTACCCAACAGTTTCCTTTGGTATCCTATGAAGACACATTTCTCCGATTTGGGTTCGAGCTTATCAGGTTGAAGCTTTTTGACATAAGCATCGCAGCCCCAAACTTTCAGAAACGACAACTTGGGTTTCTTGCCAAACCACAGTTCATATGGTGTCGTCTCAACGGATTTAGATGGTGACCTTTTTAACGTGAATGCAACCGTATCTAAAGCATAACCCCAAAACGATAGCAGTAAATCAGTAAGAGACATCATAGATCGCACCATATCTAATAAAGTGCGATTACGATGTTCGGACACACCATTACGCTGTGGTGTTCCGGGTGGCGTGAGTTGTGAAACTATTCCGCATTGTTTCAAATCAAGACCAAACTCGTAACTCAAATATTCACCTCCACGATCAGATCGTTGAAACTTTATTTTCTTGTTACGATGGTTTTCCACTTCACTCTGAAATTCTATGAGCTTTTCAAATGTTTCAGACTTATGTTTCATCAAGTAGATATACTCATATCTGCTCAAATCATCTGTGATGGTTAGAAAATAACGATACCCGCCACGAGCATCGACACTCATCGGACCACATACATCAGTATGTATTATTTCCAATAAGTCTGTTGCCTGCTGCATTGTTCTGGAGAATGGAGTCTTATTCATCTTGCCTATGAGGCGTGGTTCGCAAGCATCAAGTGATTCATAATCAAGTGATTCCAAAGGCCCATCAGCATGGAGTTTCTTCATGCACTTTACACCAATATGACCTAAACGGCAGTGCCACAAATAAGTTGCACTATCATTATTAAGCTTATATCTTTTGGCTTTAATACTATGAATATGTGTATCACTTCTATTGAGATTCAACAAAAATAGACCACTCATCAAGGGTGCATGACCATAAAAGATATTACTCATATAAATAGAACAACCATTATTCTCTGATTTAAATGAATAACCGTCTTGCATCAAACAAGATCCATATATAATGTTCATGCTTAACGCTGGCACCAAATAACAATTATTCAGGTCTAAAACTAATCCCTAAGGTAGATGTAGAGGTAGCGTGACGATTTATCACATCGACTTTGGAACCATTTCCCACGCCGCATCGTCACCTTGTCCTTAGCCAATCCTCGCAATCCGTAGCCCCTGCTTTGAGTTGCAAATATGAGCAATGTAACCAAGATCAAATACCCAGACGCTACTACGAGCAATAGTAAGGTACACATCAATAACATGTATATTAAATATACCTTTCACTTTGCCATCCTTCTTATTTGCCAAATACTTGGGGCAGTTCCGCTTCCAGTGACCAGTCCCTTTGCAGTAGAAGCACTCAGTCTCATGCTTAGGTCCAGACTTGGGTTTCTTCACTTGAGCAGCAACTTGCTTGCCGTTCTTCTTGAAGTTCCCCTTCTTCCGTTTTCCCTTTTTCTTGAAACTAGTGGTCTTGTTGACCATCAACACTTGATGCTCCTTCTTGATTTCTACCTCCGCAGCCTTTAGCATCGCCAAGAGATCCAGAATTGTCTTATCCATCCCTTGCATATTATAGTTCATCACGAAGCTTTTGTAGCTTGGTGGTAGTGATTGAAGAACTCTATCAATTACACTATCTACCGGAAGATTAACTCCCAATTGAGTCAAGTGATTGTGGTACCCAGACATTCTGAGTATATGCTCACTGACAGAACTATTCTCCACTTTGCAGCTGTAAAACTTATTGGAGACTTCATATCTCTCAATCCGGGCATTTGCTTGAAATATTAACTTCAACTCCTGGAACATCTCATATGCTCCATGACGTTCAAAACGTCGTTGAAGTCCCGGTTTTAAGCCGTAAAGCATGGCACTCTGAACTATCGAGTAGTCGTCAGCTTTGCTCCGCCAGGCGTTCACAACGTCTGGTGTTGCTCCTGCAGCGGGTCTTGCACCTAGCGGTGCTTCCAGGACGTAATTCTTCCAGACAAAGAATGAGGATAATCCTCAAGTTATGGACCCAGTCCGTGTAGTTGCTACCATCATCTTTCAACTTAGCTTTCTCTAGGAACGCATTAAAATTCAACAGAACAGTAGAACGGGCCATTTATCTACAACAACATAGACATGCAAAATACTGTCAGGTACTAAGTTCATGATAATTAAAGTTCAATTAATCATATTACTTAAGAACTCCCACTTACATAGACATCCCTCTAATCATCTAAGTGATCACGTGATCCATATCGACTAAACCTTGTCTGATCATCACGTGAGATGGAGTAGTTTTCAATGGTGAACATCACTATGTTGATCATATCTACTATATGATTCATGCTCGACCATTCGGTCTCAGTGTTCCGAGGCCATATCTGCATATGCTAGGCTCGTCAAGTTTAACCCGAGTATTCTGCATGTGCAAAAACTGGCTTGCACCCGTTGTATGTGAACATAGAGCTTATCACACCCGATCATCATGTGGTGTCTCGGCACGATGAACTATTGCAATGGTGCATACTCAGGGAGAACACTTGTACCTTCACATTTAATGATAGATCATCTTATAATGCTACCGTCGTACTAAGCAAAATAAGATGCATAAAAAGGTAAACATCACATGCAATCAAATAAGTGATATGATATGGCCATAATCATCTTGTGCCTTTGATCTCCATCTCCAAAGCACCATCATGATCACCATCGCCACCGCTTGACACCTTGATCTCCATCGAAGCATCATTGTCATCTCGCCAACTATTGCTTCTCGACTATCGCTACCGCTTAGTGATAAAGTAAAGCAATTACATGGCGATTGCATTTCATACAATAAAGCGACAACCATATGGCTCCTGCCATTGCCGATAATCATTACAAAACATGATCATCTCATACAACAAATTATGTATCATCACGTCTTGACCATATCACATCACAACAAGCCCTGCAAAAATAAGTTAGACGTCCTCTACTTTGTTGTTGCAAGTTTTACGTGGCTGCTACGGGCTTCTAGCAAGAACTGTTCTTACCTACGCATCAAAACCACAATGATTTTTCGTCAAGTGTGCTGTTTTAACCATCAACAAGGACCGAGCGTAGTCAGAGTCGATTCAACTAAAGTTGGAGAAACAGACACCCACTAGCCACCTGTGTGCGAAGCACGGCGGTAGAACCAGTCTCATGAACGCGGTCATGTAATGTCGGTCTAGGCCGCTTCATCCAACAATATTGCCGAATCAAAGTATGACATGCTGTTAAGCAGTATGACTATTATCTCCCACAACACTTTGTATTCTACTCGTGCATATAACATCTACGCATAGACCTGACTCTGATACCACTGTTGGGGAACGTAGTATTTTAAAAAAATTCCTACGATCACGCAAGATCTATCTAGGAGAAGCATAGTAACGGCGGGAGAGTGTGTCCACGCACTCGTGAGACCGAGCAGCAGGCGTTTAGTAACGCGATTGATGTAGTCGAACGTCTTTGCGATCCAACCAATCAAGTA
This sequence comes from Aegilops bicornis, assembly GCA_021605145.1. Classification (NCBI taxonomy): domain Eukaryota; kingdom Viridiplantae; phylum Streptophyta; class Magnoliopsida; order Poales; family Poaceae; genus Aegilops; species Aegilops bicornis. Next base: position 498,860,023 of record CM038674.1, read on the forward strand.
CCGAACGCACGACACCTCCGTGATCTGCACACGTTCAGCTCGGTGACGTCCCTTGAACTCTTGATCCAGCTGAGGCCGAGGGAGAGTTCTGTCAGCACGACGGCGTGGTGATGGTGATGACGAAGTTACCTGCGCAGGGCTTTGCCTAAGCACTACGATGATATGACCGAGGTGTAAAACTGTGGAGGGGCACCGCACACGGCTAAATATCAATGTCGGTGTCAAAACCGACGGATCTTGGGTAGGGGGTCCCGAACTGTGTGTCTAGGCGGATGGTAACAGGAGACAAGGGACACGATGTTTTTACCTGTGTTCGAGCCCTCTCGATGGAGGTAATACCCTACTCCGCTTGATTAATATTGATGATATGGGTAGTACAAGAGTAGATCTACCACGAGATCAAGGAGGCTAAACCCTAGAAGCTAGCCTATGGTATGATTGTTGTTCGTCCCCACGGACTAAAACCCTCCGGTTTATATAGACACCGGATGGGTTAGGGTTACAGAGTCGGTTACAATGGTAGGAGATCTACATATCCGTATCGCCAAGCTTGCCTTCCATGCCAAGGAAAGTCCCATCCGGACGCGGACGAAGTCTTCAATCTTGTATCTTCATAGTCTTGGAGTCCGGCCGTGATGATAGTTCGGCTATCCGGACACCCCCTAGTCTAGGACTCCCTCAGTAGCCCCTGAACCAGGCTTCAATGACGACGAGTCCGGCGCGCATATTGTCTTCGGCATTGCAAGGCGGGTTCCTCCTCCGAATACTTGATAGAAGGTATTGAACACAAGGATAGTGTCCGGCTCTGTAAAACAAGTTCCACGTATCACCGTAGAGAGAATAATTTTTGCACAGATCTGCTGACGTATTCCGCGGCATGACATCACAACACGGCCAAGCCTTTATACGAATCGTTTTTTACTGTTCCACCTCAGCGCGTTTAGCGAGGCGGTTTCCTTGGCACGTCTTATCAAAGCATAGATCGTGCCCCCTTATTCCGGGATTCCCATCAATACGGACGTGGGTAACCCAACTGCGTTAGCTGGCACGCCTCCTCTGTCGGCGAGTCCTAATCGACCACGGGAGGGCTCTTGGTATTCAACCTCTTTATAATGAGACCAAGGCCCTCTTCTTTTTACACCCTCCATCGAGTTCGCCTCGCGCCGAGTTCTAACACCCAAAGCTTCAGATTTAGGCGCTTGGACCTTCGACGATGTCCGGCTCCGACCAAAGACGGCCGATGGATGTCTTCTTCCGTCACGAAGAAGATGTGCTAAAGCTGCGAGACGCCATTTATCTAACCCCGATATTTCGCGCATAGGCTGCCTGCTCGAGGCAGGTCATTCCCACTCCGAGCCCGGCGAGAGCGTGGTGTTCGTGTCACACTTCCTTCGGGTTTAGGCTTCCCGACGGATCCCTTTGTGCAAGGGCTCATGTTTTATTATGGGCTGGATTTCCATGACTTGAATCCGGAGTCCATCCTCCATATCTCGTCATTCGTTGTCGTATGTGAGGCCTTCCTCCATATTACCCCTCACTTTGGATTGTGGCTCAAGACCTTCAAGGTGGAGCCAAAGCTGATCGAGGGGCAGCAAGCAGAGTGCAGAGGGGCGGTCATAAGCAAGTGTGCTGATGCTCCGTGGCCCGAGGGCTTTTTTCAAGAGGAGCTTGGTTTGTGGCAACGGGAGTGGTTTTATATCACCGCTCCCAGGGGCACCAAATGGGTGGCGCCACCCACCTTTTGCTCAGGTCCACCACAGCGGCTGGCGTCATGGGTCAACAAGGGGCTCGACTGGGGGCCGTCCAAGGACGTTCGTTTGTTGCAGGGCCGTATTCGAGGCCTCCAAGAAAGAGAGATCAATCTGCTGCGATGGCGCAGTTATATTGATTGGCGCCTTCTGCCTACAAACGCCGCCTCCGCCTGTGGGAATTTAATCCGGAGGGACCACGAGCTCTCCAAAATTTTATGGGTACGACGCCCGTGGAGATGTATAAACCGTTCTTCGGATCACAAGAGAAGTGTCCGGACCTGACTTAGGACGCAGGACTAAGCTGCAATCGCCCAGATACTCAAGTAGTCCTGTAACCGGACAGGCTGTTCATTCGTTTATCATATATATGCCCTTTAAAGGAGCCGTTTCTTGAACAGGAGTGGATAGCCAAGGAAAAGTTAATAAGGTGTCCGGCTCCCCTCCCAGAGAACACGCCGGATCCCATGCTGGCCAAGATGTTGAAGGCCGCGCCTTTTAAAGAAGGCGAGGGGGGAGCGGGGAAGCAACTGCCTCCTCGAAGGAGACTTTCGAGGAAGGAGGGATCAAAGGTCCCACCCTCCAAGGAGAGAAGAGGACCGCTTCGGAAGATCCGGAGGTCAAGGCTTCAAAGAAGGGAAAGAAATCTTCGTCAGAGAGTCCGGCGTTGGGAAGTAGTCCAGCCGCACTGTTTCCTCAAGGGGATCAACCCTCCAGCGAGCCGTAAGTAAAAAGAAGGGGTCTTGTAAATAAGGAACATCCCTGCATTTATTTCTGAAGATAACCAAAATTGTACCTTGTAGTTCGGATCTCAGCCCTTCTCAGTGAGCTCGTCTTGGGGATCTTCTTCCGGAGATGATGGAGAGCGAACGCCTCCACTGCCGCACCTTCATGTGAAGCGGACGCCTCGAGGTGTCGTCGCGAGGGTTTCCCCGAGTCCGGCTGGGCCGGAAGGTCCGCGCCAATCAAGCGTCGGTCGGAGGAGTGAAGGATCTGCACGGGCGGCGGTTATCTCGTAAGATCACCGTGTTTCTAATGCGTACGGTGATTGAAAGAAGAGCATCCGCTGAGAGCGGATTGCATGAAGCCGCCAGAAGTTTACTGACGGGGTTTGAGGAACGCAAAATGATGTACCTTCTGACAGTTATGCATATAGAATGCGCCCTGTATAGATAGTAGCCCCTGAGACTCGGTATGTTGTCAAAATTGACAGTGTGCCGAGGATCAAAATCTCAGTTATAACATATCGCCGCTCCTAAATAGGTGGCGGGCGTCCGGTGGCCAGCTGGACTAATGAATATGCCGAACTAAAGCGGCAACTTGACGAGGCGGATGCGGACATCGCGCTGGTCAATAAACGGTTTGACGAGTCACAAGGTATCACGACTTCTCTGGCGGACACACGTAAGGGAGCTTGACGCCCATGCCTTACTACTTGTATGCTTAATGCATATGGTGTCATTGCTGTGGAGGAGCTGCGGCGGAACTCGCCCGAGCGAAAGAGCAAGCGAAATAGTAATGTCGGCCGCTTTAAGGGCGCATCAAGAGCTAGAAGCCAATCGGGCTGCTCCTTTGCCGAAGCAAAGAGGAAATGGCCGATATGGCGTAAAGTTGAAGAATACTACCGACCGCTGCGAGGTTCTTGAAAAATAACGTCAAGCCGGAGCAAGAGGGCTGAAAAGGCCGCCACGAATCCAAGGATGTCCTTTAGGCTTTGAGAGCTGCCAAGGAGGAGCCGAGTCAGCCGGGCTATTGGCTGGAAAACCGTTTCTGCCGCGGAGGAAATATACGGATCCGAAGTATGCTCTGTTGGAAAAGCTGTGGAGTTCGGAGGATGCTTTTCAGGACTTAGCGGCGAGCGCTGCGGACGCGATTGTGCACTTCCGAGGCGGAAGGGGCACGAAGGAAGAGCTATATTGGTCGCAATTCCATAGTCCGGGCGTCCTCTTTCGTTGACCGATCGGTTGGCGAATGGGCCGAGCTGAATCGATTATCCGGACTTGCCATGAAGCATGTCATGACTCATTTGTGGCCGGGCGGACCCGATCGAAGAGTTATTTTGGTTTAGTGCAGCAGTTCCTTGGTGCGGTGCAGCGTATCGACGCAATGAAGCGGTCGGCGTGTATTGAGGGAGCGGATGGCTCGCCCGTGTTAAGACATACCGGGCGGAGATGAAGGCCACCGACGTTGCATCCCGTGATTCGGACGAAGCCGAGTACCGCCGAGCACTATTTTGAGGAAGTCTGCGCAGGCACTGCGTTTAATAGAGACGCAATGCTCGAAGGATATTATGTTTAAATGACATGTATGATTTGTGAAAACAATGTTTCAATATAATATAAGAGCTTTTTATACTTGTGCGTTCAAGTAGTAAACTACTCCTGTCGCGGTCGTTTATGTATATGTATATATAACACGAAAGATGGCAGTCCTTGGCTTTCAGCCCCCACGCACATAGTGCGGGGTGTTTGCAAAGAAGGCGCTTTTTCACACTTAATCCAACGTCTTGGTCCTGTTAAGGAGGTGGTAGCGTAGCAAACTAGGCAACCGGACTATAATGCTTTATCACTTTCACTTAGCCATAGGAGTTCGAGGGTGGGGCTACTATATAGCCCCTGGGAGCACCGCACTCTCCCGAATTCGGGGTGCGTATGTGCCTGACCGAAAACGGTCCTTCGTTAATGCGGAGGAATTCTAAACATTTCGGTGAGTCATCGAGTGGTTGACCAGTCTCTCGCTATATAATGACAGTTAGTTTTCGGCTTTCTCTATTGAGGTGCTCGCCTGGCCGAACCGGGACACAATCGCAGTAGTTCTCCTGGTGTCGCGTTAGCCGATAAATCGGAACGTAAGGCAGCAAAACACAGGAGCCGGGCAAACCCAACATTTGACCAAAGACATGATTCGGAGCTGATGCATATAAGGCCTAACTCGAGACGCCGAATACTCCGTAAGGTATTCGGTCTTTATAAAAACGGGCAGAATAATTCCCTAAGCCCCTGGTGTCCAGGTATGCGCAAAAATTCTGGTGCGGCCAATGCCAAAACGCCAGCCTCCTCCTCGGTTATAGTAAGAAACCGGGGGATGTATATCAACAAGAGACAGTAAAAAGGTTTACGCAGGTCTTAATCTGAAAAGAATCCTTGCAACGGGTCCCTACTGCACGTCTGCGCCCGTGTCTCCATTGTGTCGTATCCTGGACGAGTGTAGCACGTTGTTCATCTGTAAAAGAGAGGAACTTAGTTTAAAAGAAAAAAGATCGTGCGAAAGATGTACTTTATATTAAATAAACAGAGTACGATTCGAAGAAGTGAATAAAATTGAGCTTTATTGTCTCTTGTTGTACATGCATGTAGCCCCTTGTATGGGGGTATGCCGCTAGTAGGCGCCAGACCCGTCTAGCCGTGTCCGGGGTTTGAATGACCTATTCAGGTTCTTTGACTAGCGGAGCCGGATAGGTGTGGGGCTGTCAAGGCAGTCTCACGTTTTCCATGCTCGAGTAACACTTAATACTCCCTTTTAATGAGATGATGCCGCGTGGACTGGGCATTTTAAGTGTAAGAGATGCATAATGCGGTGTTGCGTTAAAGCGGGCAAAAGCTTCGCGTCCCAATAGTGCTTGATGGCTACCGTAAGCAGGCGACATGGAAGACTAACTTTTCACGACGGAAGTTGTCGGATGAACCGAACACAACTTCTAGCGATTATGGAGCCCGTACAATGGGATATGGGCACTGGCATTACTCCTTTAAAGGAGGTGTTGCTACTGGCGAATTTTGGTTGGGTCTATCCCCATCCTACGGATTGTGTCCTGATATATCGTGTTTATGTCACCGCCACCATCCATGAGGACTTGTGTAAATTGGATTCCGTCGATTATAGGATCCAATATCAAGGCAGTCCATCCTGCGTTCGGATACTTTCGTGAGTAGTCCCGATGGTCGAAGGTGATTGGTTTTGACAACCGGTGTTGATACTCCGCTAGGGTAGTATGTGCGGTAGCGCATCTTAATGGGCGCCTGCTCTTTTTCCTTTTATCACGTGAAGTGAGTTTCTTGTTTTAACCTCTTGTGGGAAATTCTTTTGTTTTCCGGGCTCGCTTGTGGTGCTCGTCATCATCTTCACTTGGTGTGTCGAGCCCTTGTGTTCGGCGTTGAGTCTGCCGGACTGTTTGAAGACCCAACAATTTACGTGGGTATGGTTTGCGTGCCTCCAGAGTACTGTGGATTTGACATATCTTGTCCAAGATTTTGTTTAAGTTGGATAGCTCATCGCTATTGTCCTTAAGGGCAGTTTTTATTGTTCTGCCATGAGCTTTTGAATCCGGCGTTGACCGCGCTCTTTGGACCGTTCCCCTTAATACGGCGCTGGTCCTTGTTGCGCCGTGGTTTCCCATTTCCATCCCTGACTTCGGATGTACTTGGGTTGCTGGTGCTGCATCTTGCTAGCCAGCTATCCTCTCCCGCGCAAAAGCGGGTCATGAGGCTTGTTAATGCGGCCATGGTTCTCGGCTTCTCTTGGCCGAGGTGTCTGGCGAGCCATTCGTCTCAGACGTTGTGTTTGAAAGCTGCTAAGGCTTCGGCGTCCGAATAGTCGACTATTTGGTTCTTTTTGATGAGGAACCTGTTCCAGAATTTGCGGGCTGACTCTTCGGGTTGTTGAGTTATATGACTTAAATCGTCTGCATCCGGAGGACGGACATAAGTCCCTTGAAAATTTGCCCCAAAAGCATCCTCGAGCTCTTCCCAACTTCCAATGGTATTTTCGGGGAGGCCTTTGAGCCAACGCCGGGCTGGCCCTTTGACCTTGAGGGTAAGTATTTTTATGGCGTGGAGATCATCTCCTCTAGCCATGTGTATGTGGAGGATATAATCCTCAATCCGCACTCTGTGGTCTGTTGTTCCGTCAGATGCCTCTATGTTTACGGGTTTGAATCCCACAGAATTCGTGATCCAAAGACCTCATCGGTGAAACACGAGGGGTGTCTGGCGCCCCTATATTTGGGTGTGCCGTGATGTTCGGATATTTGGTGTGTTGCATTGCTTTGAAGAGCTTGCTTTCGGCCCATAGATGGACCTAATCGGGCCATCCTTTTGATGTGAATCCTTATGCGGATCGTGTACCAGCTTGTGTGCGGCGCCATTTGCCGCTCTCTTTTTCTTGATAGGGGTCGTCCATCCGACAGGGTGGCCTTCTTACTTTTTGATTGTGGGGGCTCTATGGCCTCCTCATCAAATTCGGGCAGTAGTTTTCTCTTTGGGTAGCTCTTTGTTCGGCGACTGTCGCCGTATTTGTCTGCGGTGTTGAATACTTTGCTCCATCTGATTCTGAGTGCATCTTCCGCTGTTTTGAGCTTCCGCTTCTGCTTTTTCAGGCTACGCCGATGGCGGCGAGCCTTTTGTGGAGGTTATTCTGCTCCAACAGTTTGTCCGGCGTGAGATCGTCCGGACTGTTGTCTTCGCCGGGACGGATTGTTTATCCAAGTTGTCTTGTTCGGATGATTGCTCGATAGCATGTTCATTGTCCACCGGTTCGCCCTTCTCTATGGCTGGGTCTATGTTGAGGCGGGACTTGGTTCGGCGTTTACGTTGCCGTTTTGACTGCTTTTCGAGGGATTTATCCTTCGTAGCGTCCCGTTGTTCCTCGTCTTCATTTCCTTTAGGTGTATCCACCATGTATACATCATGGGATGAGGTGGCTGTCCAAAGCATCCTATAGGCGCTGGTTCATGGTTGTCTCCTACATCGCCGTCCATACCGTCGATGTCTTGAGTCGAAATCGAGCACGTCGTGTAAGCTTCGGCGATTAGCTCTGAAGTGGGTGGTGGGTGGGCGTTGAATTTCTTCGTCGTCCGCATCCCAACCTTCTGACCGTAGTCCGCCATGGCTCTCCGGATAAAGAGAGAGACTTTAGTGAATTCGGGATGTCGCCAAAGGGCGAGTCTTTGAAAGATGTCCACGGCAGTGAACTCCATGACCGCGCCCGATCGGATTCGATTGGCGGGCGCGGAGGGTTCGGAGTCCGGAGAGGAGTCCGGCACCTGAGTCAAGGTCTTCGCAGCGACGAGGATAGAATTCTGCTCAATCGCCCGTGAGATCGTAGCCCCCGAGGCGGTGTCCAACCACTCGTCCTCGATCGGGAGTCCGGCTCCGGATTAAGGGTCGGAGCAGATCTTTGGTGCGGCCTCGAGGCACCTTCCGTGCAGAGCTAGATCATACCCATCGAGACAGTGCGACACGCTCGGCTGTGGCTCGAATCCGTCGAAGATCAAGTCTTCACGGATATCGGCAGTATAGTTTAAACTTCCAAATCTGACCTGATGGCCAGGGGCGTAGCTTTCGATCTGCTCCGGATGGCCTGCTTAATTGGCCCGCAGTGTAAAGCCGCCGAATACTGAAGATCTGTCCGGGAGAAAAGTCTCACCACTGGACGGCGTCGTCGTTGATGATCGAAGGAGCCATCGGGCCTATAGGTGACGACACGGAGGAACTCTCAATGAAAGCACCAATGTCGGTGTCAAAACCGCGGATCTCGGGTAGGGGGTCCCGAGTATGCGTCTAGGCGGATGGTAACAGGAGACAAGGGACACGATGTTTTACCTGTGTTCGGGCCCTCTCGATGGAGGTAATACCCTATTCATGCTTGATTAATATTGATGATATGGGTAGTACAAGAGTAGATCTACCACGAGATCAAGGAGGCTAAACCCTAGAAGCTAGCCTATGGTATGATTGTTGTTCGATCCCCACGGACTAAAACCCTCCGGTTTATATAGACACCGGATGGGTTAGGGTTACACAGAGTCAGTTACAATGGTAGGAGATCTACATATCCGTATCGCCAAGCTTGCCTTCCATGCCAAGGAAAGTCCCATCCGGACACGGGACGAAGTCTTCAATCTTGTATATTCATAGTCTTGGAGTCCGGCCGTGATGACAGTTCGGCTATCCGGACACCCCCTAGTCCAGGACTCCCTCAATCAACTTGTGTGTCTATGTGGTGCCCCCTCCCCATATATAAAGTAGGGGAGGAGGATGCCGGCCGGCCACAAGGGGCGCGCCTCAAGGGGGGGGGGGGAATCCTACTCCAAGTAGGAATAGGTTCCCCCCTTTCCTAGTCCAACTAGGAAAAGAAGGAAGGAGAGGGAGAGGGAGAGGGAAATAGGGGCCGCGCCCCCCTCCCCTAGTCCTATTCGGACTCCCCTTTGGGGGGGGGGGGGCGCCACCTCTTGGTTGCGGCCCTCTCTCTCCCCTAAGGCCCACTAAGACCCATAACTTCTCGGGGAGGGGGGCGGGTTCCGGTAACCCTCCAGCACTCCGGTTTTATCCGAAACTATCCGGAACACTTCCAGTGTCCGAATAACATGGTCCAATATATCAATCTTTATGTCTCGACCATTTCGAGACTCCTTGTCATGTCCGTGATCACATCTGGGACTCCGAACAACCTTCGGTACATCAAATCACATAAACTCATAATACGAATCATCATCGAACATTAAGCCTGCGGGCCCTATGGGTTCGAGAACTATGTAGACATGACCGAGACACTTCTCCGGTCAATAAACAATAGCAGAACCTGGATGCTCATATTGACTCCTACATATTCTACGAAGACCTTTATTGGTCAAACCGCATAATAACATACATTGTTCCTTTGTCATCGGTATGTTACTTGCCCGAGATTTGATCGTCGGTATCACCATAAGTAGTTCAATCTCGTTACCGGCAAGTCTCTTTACTCATTCCATAATGCATCATCCCGCAACTAACTCATTAGTCACATTGCTTGCAAGGCTTATAGTGATGTGCATTACCGAGAGGGCCCAGAGATACCTCTCCGACAATCGGAGTGACAAATCCTAATCTCGATCTATGCCAACTCAACAAACACCATCGGACACATGTAGAGCATCTTTATAATCACGCAGTTACGTTGTGATGTTTGATAGCACACTAAGTGTTCCTCCGCAATTCGGGAGTTGCATAATCTCATAGTCATAGGAACATGTATAAGTCATGAAGAAAGCAATAGCAATAAACTAAACGATCATAGTGCTAAGCTAACGGATGGGTCTTGTCCATCACATCATTCTCTAATGATGTGATCCCGTTTATCAAATGACAACACATGTCTATGGCTAGGAAACTTAACCATCTTTGATTAACAAGCTAGTCTAGTAGAGGCATACTAGGGACATTCTGTTTGTCTATGTATTCACACATGTACTAAGTTTCCGGTTAATAAAATTCTAGCATGAATAATAAAGATTTATCATGATATAAGGAAATATAAATAAAAACTTTATTATTGCCTCTAGGGCATATTTCCTTCACAACGCCGCTCACGCTCACGCTTGCTGTCGCCGCCGCCCATCGCCACTGCCGTCGCCTCCTTCCTCGTCGGTAAGACGCCTCCCTCCTCACCTACTTCCCTCCTCCTGCTCTCTCCTTTCTCCTCCTCTCTTCCCCTCCTTCCCTCCCGCTCTCTCCTTTGTCCTCCCTCCTCTCCCTCGTCGGCTGGCCGCCCTCCTCCTCTCTCTCCTCCCTCCCTCCCTCCCTCCTCCTCCAGGCACCATCCTCCCTCCTCCCTCCTACCTCCCTCCTCCTTCTGTTCTTGTAGATTGTAGGTTTTTTAATGTTTTTCAAATAGAATAGAATGTAGAATGTAAATTTTTAGTAAATATAGGGTTATAAGATATTTAGTATTGTAGATTATTTGAATAGAATAGTCTGTCAGGACTTTTTCTAGGGTTCATAGTATATTTTCAAATATATTTCAGCAATCAAACTCTAAGTTATGTGAAATTAGGGCATTTTTCTATGATTCAAGAAGTAGATAGTAATTAAAAAACCAGGGCATTTATCTAGGGTTTATGAGGATATATAGATAGATGGATGGATGGACAGATGTTAGGGCTAGAACTAGGGTATTTTTAGTAAATGTATAGGTCTTTTCAATTTTTAGGGTTAGAACAGGGTATTTTTAGTAAATGTTAGGGCTAGAACTAGGATGTTTTAGACATAGGGTTTCACTAAGTCCTAAGATGAGGATAATAATGTTTTTGTTTATATTTTGTTTTTGCAGAAATCAAGGAGCCCCTGCATCATCCCCGCCGTCGTCCCTGTCACCGACAACATCCGACCTCGAGGTGAGACCAGCCAAATCCCCATGTCGATGATGATGTAGATGTTTTGATAGTTGTAGTAGAGTAGTAGCTACATGAGTAGTTGTGACAATTTTCATGGAATAGTAAATTTTCAATGTAGGTCTTTCATATATGATGGAGATTTAGACATGTGATATGTAGTTTTCTATAGTACTAGTGCTTGCCCAAGTGGCCTATGTTTGCAGGGAACACCTCACAGTGGCCTATGTTTTGCCGGAGTGTTGATTCATTTCTGTTCCGGCAAATTTTAGGCGCTCAATATGTCCTATTTTTGCAAAGGTCATGCCGGAGTTTTCCATGAATTTTAGCATGAATTGTGCTAGAATATGCAGGAAATGTCGAGTGCTCCGGATTTGCTAGAAAGAGAATTTAAACGACATTTCGAGTTGACTTTAATAGTCTGTCGGGGCTCCATACATGACAGTCAAAAAATCAGTGAGGGAGAGTCTCCACCATATATGAGAGAAGAAGAATGCCTACTGTTATCGTGGGGGTCGCTTCTCCTTCTTCTCCTTGTGCTAGACCTTTGTTATGCACTAGGGGAAGGAGGAGTAGCGACCATCGTCGACGGTCGAAAAATCAGTGAGGGAGTGTCCACCATATATGACAGAAGAAGAATGCCGATTGTTGTTGTGGGGTCGCTTATCCTTCTTCTCCTTGTGCTATACCTTTGTTATGCACTAGGGGAAGGAGGAGTAGCGACCATCATCGATGGTCAAAAAATCAGTGAGGGAGTGTCCACCATATATGAGAGAGGAAGGAGAATCCCGACAGACCGATAGTCAACCCGTGATGAATAATACTGATCTAATTTAGTTTTTGTAGTACATATATTTAATTTTAGAAGTTTAATCTTTGAATTGTGAACATAGGAAATGTGGTCGGACGTCGACAGTTTTCCGGAGTGCGGCTGGTGCGGCGACGACCGGGGTCTGTGCGACAGACCTAACCTGGTAGAAGGTCGGCGCTTCAGCATTAAGCTCCAGGAGACCTTCGATGTTGAAATGGTACACAACGACGACAAGTATTTTTTCGTAATTAAGCACGATTTCTGCTTCTTCAACGTGTAATTTTCCTCTTTTACAATTCGACTAGCTTATCCCATGTCATGCAAGATGCTATGTCTTGGAGAGGATGGATTTTGAAGATCATGAAAGTATGGAAACAAAGATAGTTCACCTAAGGACCCATCATGGGTATGATTTTGCTATAAATCTATACAATTCTGAGAGCGTATCCCATTTTGGTTGCCCGAATTGGGAAACACTTTACAAGACGTATGATTTTCGTGAGGGTATGCTTGTCACCTTGGATCTTGGTGATCCTGACATCAATGAAGAGAATATAGATATTTGGGTCCTTGTTGATACGCTTCCAATTCTACCGCTATGTGAGTTTCTCAAACATAGTTATTAAGTAATTTATATTGTTTATTTCAAAATAGTGACAGCTTATGAAAGCATATTTTCATTCTTCAAAAAATGTACGGTAGATGGTAGACAGAACCTACTACACGGATGGCGCAGAATTAACTTATCAGGAGAAAGATCATCTTATCTCATTTATTATTGATGTTGAGAATTACAATATCAATTATCGAACTCCTGCACATTATGGTCAATATGTGCTACTAGTGCACTTGCTGACCTACGGTAACATCCATGGAGATGGCATGGTAAGATTTTTTACTATTACGACATCCGTGCATCTTTTGCATATATTCTTCTAAAGCTAAACTACATTGCTAACTACGATGTTATTATTATGTTTTTCGACAGAAAATCCCGAAGGATTGTGTGCCTGATCTAATGTTTCCGAAAGGTCGCCTTGATGTTGTAAGCTTACCACCAGGTCATCCTAGGCTTCACTGCTGTTCATACCGGATTTCTAAAACCGATGAAGACATGACAATCAAAGATTGGAAAAAAAGTATGAACAATCGTAGGGAGCTACTTGGAAGCAACATTGTGCGAAACGCAAGAATTAAAGACATGATAATCTCCATTCTCCATAATGGAGAGTCGGGGCCTATCTTGTTTTATGCTATTTTACCTTAGAGAGGGTAGTAGGTCCTATAATAAAGGAGTAGGTCGTGGTACAATGTGTTATCATGTGCTACAATGTGTTAGAGTTGATGATGATGAGGAGGAGTTGTGATTATGACTAGTGGCCAAGTTGTTATATGATGTCTCATGGATGAAAATGATGACCAAGTTATTATGATGATGCATGATACTAAGTTGTTATATGAGCATGATGAGTTTATATATATATAAATGGGTGAAATAAACATGGATTAGATTCAAGTGGAGTCAACATGTGGTGCACATCGAAAATACTACTAATCCAAAGTAGACACGTTTATCTCACCCACTGTTATATATAATAACTAATCATGATCATAAAATCATATGAAAGTACTGTATATAAAACCTATACAAATACAGCGACAATAAGCTGCATTTCTAAAAATACAGGAAAATTTAGCAGTAGCACTTTAAAAAAAAAAGGCTATTGCTACGGGAGCAGCGTTTTGACTCCAGAGCTCAGCTGCTCCCGAAATCTGTGCCGCTGAAACATGCATGGGGATGCGAGACAAGAGTATTTTGGCTGCAGGTACGCGTCGTTAGAAAACAATGTATTTCCAGCCTCCGTATGGCCCAACCGCTACAGATGGACGGAGATTTTGAAACGTCCGACGGCCCATAATGGAAGGACATCATAGACCGTGGTACAGAAAAATCATTCGGCCTCAGCCACGTGTGCAATCGCACTACTAGCCTTGATGGGCCTGAAGAAAAAATATTGAGTAGAAGAGAGTTGGCAAGGTAGATCGAGTTCTAGCTGGATCTGGTTCCGTGAAGACTACCCAGCGGCGGAGAAAGTCGCACAACACGGCCATGGAGATGCAGCGGACCCGCGGCGGAGTCTTCGGCGGCGTCTGTGATACGATCGCTCGGCAAGATCTGCGACCAGGTGCTAGTTTTGAGCGGCGCTCGGACAGCTCGCCGGCTCAGTCCAAACAATCAACAGGGAAGATCAATCCTGTATAGTGTATAAGCAGGATGGGGTGGACTAAGAGTCTGAGAGGTCAGTGCTGCTCCCACTATTTGTTTTTCTACTTGGGATTCAAGTGCATTATGATGAGGAAATATTTCTAATAGAACTATTTTCCTTATTAAGTCAATCCCGAATGTATTGGCCTTGTTGTGCTGTGTAGTATCTTTTTAAGTTGGATGAAAAGGGAACACAAATAAATGTGTAGTGGAAAACCATGGAGAAAATGCGTTCGAGTTGCAACTATATATTTGTTTGGTTCTAGTGAATTTCTAGCTTGGTTCTATTAGCGAGTTTGTTTGTGTGTGTTTTCTGAATGTGACTGAAAGACGTGTGTTTATAATTACTGCAATATCAATGCTGGGGTTCAGACTTAGAATTGACTACATACCAATCAGAAAAGTCGATTAGGGATTTTGCAAAAAGAGTGATTGATGACGTTATCGACCTAGCTCTGGGCACTAATTTCAGCTCGTTAGGAGAGCCATATGGCTTATACAATCAATGTTCAGGGGAGAACAGACACAGCATCCATTACATAAGGTTGAACGTCAGATGGCTAACTGGATGCAAAAAATAGTTTGTGTGAGGGCAGTGAGTCTTTCCCTCTGCCAATTTTATTCCCGACTCATTGTTCTTACAAATGTTCTTTGAATTCTTTGCACCACTATTCATTAATTTACTTTGGCCTTGATGAAGATCAGAATTGGTTCACGGCCATAAGGGATGTCATGCCAACCTAACTATCGAGTAACACGCAGGTAAGATATGTGCACGTGCTATATATTTGAGCAGTTCGGCTTCGGCCAGGTCCTATATGAGGCAGGGGCTTACCATTTGTAGAGATCAACAAGAAAACAAGTTTTGCAATGCGACTCACAACCAGGCAGAGAAGAGGGAGAGGCGGAGCATAGCTATTTATGAGGTAAAAAATTGACTGCCAATGTGGACAGTTTGCTCATATGAAATTGCTACGCTGCCATGCCTCAAAGGTAACTTCATTTGGGGATGCTGTTATCCTTGGCAGTATGTCTGAAGTTCGTCTGTGCAGGTCATGGAAGATTTCTTCGTGAGCATTTCCAACACGAGTGGACCGCAGCAGCGATCAGTAACCCACCGGCACTCCACTCTTTAGCCTTTACACGCATCCTCCAGAACTTGTAAGATTGGGAGATGACAACGTTGCTTATGAGAAATAGATGGGCATGTTCAAAGAAAACAGAGTTGCTAAGATTTTTTCTTACGGCTAAGTTATTTAGTTAATTTTCATTGTAGCAACATTGTATTATTGTAACAACATTGTATTATTGTAGCAATTCAGTATCATTTTTTTTTTGCGAGAACAGTATCATATTTGTTGAGAACACGCGGGAACGAAGTAAAAAAATGTGTAGGAACTGAATATCACGCATGAGACATCAATTGTAGAATGGTGTGCCTGGTCTCTCTCCATGCCGAGCTATGAACATCACCAGCTCTTAGCGCAGAAAGGGCATGGATGAGAGTGAAGATCAGCTTTCCCTGGTTGGAGTGATCGATATTTTTTGTGAACGTGCCATGTAGATAGTTGATTGTTTTTGTGAGAGCAATGCTTTGCTTTTTACTGCCTCCGAAAAGTCTTGATTAATCTTTGGTAGATATCAGTTTGTACTGCCTTGGAAAACTGCTTGATTAATAATCTTTGGTATATTTGAGTTGACAGATGTGGGATTTTAATGCATGTCTGGCAGCTCAACGGTAGCACTGGACCAGGTAAAGGATATCAGTCCACGATGCCCAGGGACGTCATGGGCCGGCCGGGGAAACAGTGGCTTTCCTATTTAATACGCAGAGCAGACGTGGGCCATGCAGACAGTCAGAAATAATCAGTAAATATGAAATACAGGCCCTATACATTGGCTGGTCCGAATCTTGAAAGCATTGTTCGGTCCAGATATCAAGAGCATATGTGCTCGGGAGCCAAAGTGGATATCCGTATTGCTACTTACTATTATTAGTAGCGCTTTTACCTATCAAGCGCTACTGCTAACTAGGTATAGCAATAGCGCTGTAAAATTAGCGCTACTGCTAACAGTTAGCTGTAGCATCTTATTGGTAGCGCTTGTACAAGTGCTACTGATAGCTATAAAACAAGCGCTATTACTAGGGGTATCCCTAGTAGTGTTTGTGGTAAGTCGTTGAGGGGCGTCCTACTTTAGGCAATTCGAGCCGGTTTTCTTCGTTTTTTTCGTTTTATTCTCCTTTTTTTCATTTATTTTGCATTTTTTTTCTTCCATTTTTTCATTTTCTTTTTTCTTTTGTTTATTTTTTTTTCACTTTTTTTGGTTTTCCTGTTCTTTTGGTTATTATTTTACATTTTTTGTATATGTCAACAACATTTTTCTAATACATGTGTAACATTTTTCCAATACAAATTAACCATTTTTTGTAATACATGGTCGACATTTATTCTATACCCACTTTTAACATTTTTTAAATGATTGATTAACATTTTTTAAATACAAAATTAAGTTTTTTTAATACATGGTCAACATTTTTCTACATATTCTAACATTTTTATAATGCCTGATCAACAATTTTCAAATAAAAAGATTAACATTTTATGAACACATGGCCAACATTTTTCTATACACTTTTAACATTTTCCAAATGCTTGATTAAAAAATATCAAACAATTTCTCAACATTTTTATAAATTCTTGATTAACATTTTTTATAAATGATGAATTTTTTAAATCATTTTTTAGTATGTGTTCAACATTTTTTATTCACATTTAACATTTTCCAAATGCTTAATTAACATTTTTCAAACATTTGTTCAATATTTTTTTAATTATTTGATTAACATTTTTATATACATGGTAAAATTGCTCATTTTCTAATACATGGTCAACAATTTTTCTATGCACATGTAACATTTCCCAAATGCTTGATTAACATTTTTCAACATGTTATTTTCAGTATGCTTGAGTAACATTTTTATATACATGATCATACAATTCATCATTTTTTTAATACATGATCAACAATTTTTCTATACACGTACAACATTTTTCTGAATGCCTGGTCAACATTTTTCGAATGCTGGTCAACATTTATTCAGATTATTTTAAAGTATAAACAAAAGTATAAAATAAAGCAAAAAATGAAAACAGAAAAAAGAGGTTGTGGCCTCCCGCGCGCGTGGGCTGGCCCATTTCGCTCGCCCCTTCAGCGAGTCGCAAACTGGACTTGCCGAAGCCGAGATACAGGAGCTCCCTTTGCGCACCAGTGGCGAATAGGATTTGCTGCTAAAACTAGGCTAATGACTCGTTTTGAGCTTGCCTAAGAGAACAGATGAGCGGGCAGCCAACGGTTTTCTGCTTTTGCATTAGATATTTTTCTATGCTTTTTAAACTATTGATTTTTTTATGTTTTCTTTTCCTTTCGTTTTTTCATGTTTTTTTATTTCATTTCCCATTTTTTGTTTTTTATTTGTTAGATACACGTTGTTGCATTTTTAGATATATGTTTTCAACTTTTTTCAGATATATGTTAAAAATATATTCAAATACATTTTAAAGATTTTCAAATAGATGAGCATATTTTAAAATATACAATGGGTATTTTCGAAATTCAAAGGTAATACATGTCAGATTTTTTTATAAATACCAGGTGAACATTTTAAAAATAATTCGATCATTTTTTAAGATACACATTGAGTATTTTTTAAATAGACGATGAACATTTTAAAATAAGATAATATTTTTAAGATATGCATGAATTTTTTTAATACACGGTGGGTGAACATTTTTTACACACACGTTGATTATTTTTCAAAATACTAAACGTTGAGCATTACGCTGGACATTTTTAAGACGTTGAGCATTTTTAAACACGCGGCGAACATTGTTTGAACACCCGTTGAGCATATTTCTAAAAACACATGTATTTGATTGAGCCATGCTGAACTACTATTTTGATTGTGCTGCGCTGAACTGCTATTGTTCTGAATGTTGCATAACACATAGTTCGGGCTGGCCCATGAGCGACGTGACCATTGGTGAGTGCGACTTCGAGCTCATAATATGCGAAGCTATAGACGCTCACATATTTGTGTGTGTGTGTGTGTGTGTGTGTGTGTGTGTGTGTGTGTGTGTGTGTGTGTAACAATGAACTACTCCATGTAGAAAAACAATTAACCACGCCTTAAAGTTTAAAGTGTCACGGTCCCCCTAAATATAATTAAAGTGTTAGTACTTGTTAATTAGTTTGAAATATGCTCAAAAGCCAACCTCAGCCATCCCGGAAACGTTTCGGTTGTCCATGTTTTTATCGGTTCTTCACGTTCTGGCTGTCTCTTGGAAAACCCATCGATTAATGTTGAAATGAAATTTTAGTTTTTATCTCGTCAAGGCTTTGTGTCCCTAGCAACGGCAGACATGCGAACGATGAAGATGATTTTGCATGAAATAGAAGTTCGACCCATTTATGTCATGGTGCCACCATTGTAGCTGACATTGTCGGTACCATAGAGTGTGTGGTGTTTCTATCGCGTGGATCAATGTCTTTGGATCTTGTTTATCATCCAAGCTCTTCAGCTTGTCTTGGCAGTGACAAAACTGATGATTGTTGAAGTGTGGTGTGGTCAATTGTTGTGAAACTTCGATTCTCCGTGTTCCTGGTCTTTGTGCTGATAATACATTCTGAATGCAGCGGTCTGAATGATGCTAGGTTCTCAGCCACTTTTCAGATCTTCAAGGTCAGTTCAGTGTATGCAAGTTTTCTTCATCAGAGTTATAATAAAATGTTTGAGATGTAAAAAGTAAAGTTAGTTACAAGAACTTCATATAACCTAGCCTCTAACGCTTAGTGTTTTAATATATCTTTATCACTCGTTTTTGTGCTAGTTTTTTGCTATCTAAGGTAGTGTAATAGGACGGGCTTAAAAATGGCTCAAAATCCCCTTTAAAAAGATACCCCAAACCCTCAAAAGAAATATACGCCAAAAAATGTCATGCTATTTTAGATCTCCTCAAAAGCAAACAAGACATATATCAAGCGAATGTTTGGTGGCCTAGCTTGTAGCGCAAGCCTGGCGAAAGATATTTTAGATATGTAAGAGCATTTCCCACCATATTTGGCCAAATTGGCCTCCTATATAGCTGCAAACGAGGATGAACGCAGATCATTCGATCAATATAGCACACAAGCAACTCAACACAAGCCAAAATATAATCTAGGACAAATAAGATTGAAAATTCATAGATAGGTGATACACCGATGAATCAAGCACCTCGTTTGTGCTTGTTGATCTCCTCTTTTGGTTGGTGAACCACCCATTGGCATGGTTATCTATGAGGCTAGTGTCGGTCAACATGATCCTCGACTCCTTTGTGATCCCCCCGAACCTCACCTCCTCCTCCTCCTCCTCCTCCTCTCTCTCTCTCTCTCTCTCAAGCTCAATCGTCACATATGTCTTGGTCTTCTCAAGCTCCATTTGCTCCCATTAGTTCGCCTTCTCCATCTCCATCCTCTCTCTAAATCTTCAACCTCTCCCGCACCCTCTACCAATTGAAATCCATCCTCTCCATTTGCATGTTCAAAAAGATCTTGTATCTTTCTTCCTTCTCCTCCCTTTTCTTCAATTCTTGCCCTTTGTCGGGAAAGATATCCGTCCATATGGCGAACATCTTTCTCGTTACACGACCCTTTCTTTCTCCAAATTCTACCCTCAAGTGCTTACTCCTCTTTGGCTCGGTCCCAAGTCCGACTGCCCCTCCAACTTGGTCATCTTCGTCATACAATCCAATGGATTGGTGGGATATTCTGCAACCATTGTTCATCTTCTTCTTGGTGGGGCTCTTGAGATCTTCGAAGAGGTTTTTCAAATTTGGTTCCTCATTCAAATCCAACCTGGGGCAAACTGAATGTGTTATTCTCAATTTGATGGTACAATGTGGCGGCCAACCCCATCTAGCAAGCAAAAATCACACATCAACATAATACAAGAAAGGAAGATGTGCAACCAAAACTCACATGGCTTCTGATTACAATATCTTATTGGCGCGGGTCCTTAAGGTGGAGGAGACTCTGAAGGGCATGTACAAGGCGCACGATGCCCTTCAGGTCAAGGATGTGAAGGCAAGTGAAGAGCTCCAAAAGCTCCGCCTGGCGCATGTCGAGCTCCAGACTCAGGCCCGGGCCGACCACAAGGTGCTCCAGCATGTGGAGCAGAATGCCGTTGGTAAGCCGTTTTTACTTCAGTGTGTGTTTGGCAGCAAGGGGTTCGTCGAGCTCACCCAGTTGTGGCGCTTAGCACAGGTCTTCGCGGATCTCCCGAGGAGTGCATCGGACACCGGCCATTACTTCGGCGAGCGGGAGGGCCACGAGGCGGAGAAGGTGTTCTGGCAACAGTTCCAGGCGTCTCTGCGTCCGAAGCTACTGAATCATCGGATGAAGCAGCTGGTGGAGCTTCTCCGCATGGCTAGGCCGACGCTCCAGGCCCTCTGCATCAATCTGTGGCCTGCGGTGGTGCTGCCAACTAGCCTCTTCGGGCTCCTAGATCATCTGCAGGAAGCCGGCCCGCAGGTAGCTCGCTGGAAGCGGTCTGCGTGCCTGGAGGGGGCTCAGCGAGTGTACACCTGCGTGAAGACGCATTTTCAGCGTGTTGAAGCAGCAGTTGTGGCCACGGGACCCCCGAAGGGAAGGACCGGACCGTGGAGCAGTTCCACGTTGAGGTTGTAGAAGGGACCCGGATTACCAAGGCCAAGTGTCCCACGGACACTCTGTATTTTTAGATAGTACTTCGGAATGCTAAGTGTGTGGGGTGTACAAAACTATCTTTTGTTTGAATGGATGCGGCTTTAAATTCTGTCATGTGATTGTGTTTTTTTTAATATGTCTCCTGTTTGACCGTGTTAAACTGAGTGGCCACTCATCGGCTTCAGCCCCCTGTACAGTATACAGAGGGAGTTCTTTTTAGGTGATCGTGACCCTTAGTCTCGGTTCCCAAAGGTGGTCCGTGCTCATAAGAACTAGGAAATCAAACTATAATGGCTTTATGACTCTCACTTAGTCATAGGAGCTTGACTGTGGGGGGGATGATGAGCCCCTAGTGTATGAAGTGGTCGGCTATGTAGCCAGGGTCTATGCCTCTGACCACTTCGGCTAATGCTAGGAAGAAGCCCTTCGTTTAATGTTCGCTAATGACACATCGGTTAAAGCGGTCTTCAGACTGCCGACCAGTTTGCGCTTACCAAGAAAGTCAGTTTTTGGCTTTCTCCACTGAGGCGCTCTGCCAATCGAGCTAGCGGCACTTGTCGGTGTCAAAACCGGCAGATCTCGGGTAGGGGGTACCGAACTGTGCGTCTAAGGATCAAAGGTAACAGGAGGCAGGGGACATGATGTTTACCCTGGTTCGGTCCCTCTTAATGGAGGTAATACCCTACTTCCTGCTTGATTGACTTTGATGAGTATAGGGGTTACAAGAGTTGATCTACCTCGAGATCGTAATGGCTAAACCCTAGATGTCTAGCCTATATGATTATGATTGCCTCTACGGACTAAACCCTCTAGTTTATATAGACACTGGAGGGGTTAGGGTTGTACAGAGTAGGTTTACATAGAAAGGAATCTTCATATCCGAATGCTAAGCTTGGCTTCCATGCCAAGGGGAGTCCCATCCGGACACGGGGGAAAGTCTTCTATCTTGTACCTTCGCGGCCCATTAGTCCGGCCCATGATGCACAGACCGGATGCCCGAGGACCCCCTAATCCAGGACTCCCTCAGTAGCCCCTGAACCAGGCTTCAATGACGATGTGTCCGGCGTGCAGATTGTCTTCGGCATGCAAGGCGGGTTCCTCCTCCAAATACTTCCAAGTAGTTGATCCATGAGAACTATATTCGGCTCTGTTTAACAGTTACAACCCACTACCACAAGGGCATAATACTTAATCAAAAAACATAATATGTCTTTACTGACAGTTTCACTGGCGAGACGTCACGTCTGGCCTCTTTATTATTTCAAATCGTTTTTCAATCCCCCGATTCGCGTTTCGAGACGCAGCCTCCGGTGACACGTCTTGTCAAAACAGAGATCGTGTCCCCTTATCACGGGATTCTCATCAATACGTGTTTGGGTAATCCAACCATGTCGTTCACACGACTCCTTGGGAATATGCGAGTTTTAAGGTTTGAGGGAGGGGGACGCTTGATATTCGCAATCCATATAAGTGGATAGAATCCAACTCTTCCGTCCCACGCCTCATTCTCTCTCTGCCTCCCCATCCTCATGCTCCAGCGCCCAAGTTCCAAGCTTTTCTCCCCTCCGTAACTCTTCCGTTTATGGCCGGCTCTCAGGGCAAGTGGATGGCTTCCTCCGTCACGGAGGAGAACATCAAGGAGCTGCGGAGGCGCGGTATTTAACCACGGAAATAAAGCACATGCTTCCCAATTCGGAGCAGGTCATCCCCACTCCGGGGCCTGGCGAGAGGGTGGTCTTCATCCCCCACTTCCTCCACGGACTCGGATTCGCCCTCCACCCCTTTGTGAGGGGTCTCATGTTCTACTACGGGCTGGATTTTCACGATCTGGCCCCAAATTCGTTCCTCCACATCTCGGCGTTCATCATCGTGTGTGAGGCCTTCCTCCGCGTCCCTCCACACTTCGGTTTATGGCTCAAGATTTTCAACATGAAGCCGAAGGTGGTTGATGGGCAACACGCGGACTGCGGCGGCGCCATGGTGAGCAAGCTCCCCAAAGTCAACTGGCCAAAAGGAGTCTTTGTGGACACCGTCAAGATATGGCAACAAGAGTGGTTCTATATCACACAACCCCGCGGCCCTAGGTGGGCAGCCGCTCCATTTCAGATCCGGACTTCCCGAGGCTCACATCCTGGACCGACAAAGGGTCCGGATGGGAATCGGTCAATGAGGTTCTCAACTGCAGTAAATGCGTCCAAGGGATGATAGCGAAGGACATTACCCTTGATGACGTGATCCAAGTGATGCTAATCCGCCGAGCACTTCCCTGCCAACGGCGACCCCTCAAGATGTGGGAGTTCAATCCGGAAGGGCCCTGGACCCTACAAAGGTTCTACGGCATAACGCATAAGGGGATCTGGAAGCTGCTTTTTAAGAAGCAGAAGTCGTGGCCAAAGTCATCAGACGACACCGGCCTCGACTGCAACCATCCGGCCTCCGGGGTAAATTCTAAAACCTCTGAACATCAATTGGTTCGTCCATCCAAGGGAGAAGTATTGAGTTGTCTATCCCCAAACAGGTCTGGATCAAGAAGGCGGAGTAGATCCGGTGTCCGGCTCCGCTCCCAGAAAACCCAGCCAATCCTCTACTAATGAGGATGCTGGTCCCGGTGCCATACCAGGCGCTGGTAAAGAAGGGTGAGAAGAAGAAGAGAGAGGAGGGCACTTCGGACGCAGTGTCCGGAGAAGCTGATGGCAGCCCTCTCACGAGGGCGACGACGACGACAAGGAGGAGGAGGAGGAGGAAGAAATCCTCCCCGCAAGGGCAAGAAGAGGGCGGCCTCCGAAGATCTGGAGGCCGAAGCTTCCAAGAGGGACAAGATTACCCTCTCCGATGACTCGGAGTTAGATGCCGAAGCCATCCTGAAGCACCATCGCCGGACCAAGCCCCAAGCCGACTCGTAAGTAGTCCAGGATTTTTCACATATTTACAATCTCTATGAACTGTGATGATAACTCTGGGTTCTATTTTTTAGTCTGGCCCACGATCTCCCCCAGCTATCCTCATCCTCGGGGGATCTGCCGCCGGAGATGATGGAGAGCGAGTCGCCTCCACTAGCTTCCCCGCCGCCTAGGGCGGATGACGCTGAGGTGTCATCCCATAGGCCCTCCCCGGGCCTTGAAGAGACGCGGGGGGCGACTTAACAGCGTCGGAGGGCAATACCTCGGCTGCCAAGGGACTGGGGGTACGGCCCCCTCGGAGACCGGCGACGGGAGCCACAGTCAATCCGTTGAAGGAAATATGCCCTAGAGGCAATAATAAAGTTGTTATTTATATTTCCTTATATCACGATAAATGTTTATTATTCGTGCTAGAATTGTATTAACCGGAAACTTAGTACATGTGTGAATACATTGACAAACAAAGTGTCACTAGTATGCCTCTACTTGACTAGCTCGTTGAATCAAAGATGGTTAAGTTTCCTAGCCATAGACATGAGTTGTCATTTGATTAACGCGATCACATTATTAGAGAATGATGTGATTTACTTGACCCATTCCATTAGCTTAGCATTTGATCGTTTAGTATATATTGCTATTGCTTTCTTCATGACTTATACATGTTCCTATGACTATGAGATTATGCATCTCCCGAATACCGGAGGTACACTTTGTGTGCTACCAAACGTCACAACGTAACTGGGTGATTATAAAGGTGCTCTACAGGTGTCTCCGATGGTACTTGTTGAGTTGGCATAGATCAAGATTAGGGTTTGCCACCCCGATTGTCGGAGAGGTATCTCTGGGCCCTCTCGGTAATACACATCACTATAAGCCTTGCAAGCAATGCAACTAATGAGTTAGTTGCGGGATGATGTATTACGTAATCGAGTAAAGAGACTTGCATTAACGAATTGAACTAGGTATTGAGATACCGACGATCGAATCTCGGGCAAGTAACATACCGATGACAAAGGGAACAACGTATGTTGTTATGCGGTTTGACCGATAAAGATCTTAAGTAGAATATGCAGGAACCAATATGAGCATCCAGGTTCCGCTATTGGTTATTGACCGGAGACGTGTCTCGGTCATGTCTACATAGTTCTCGAACCCGTAGGGTCCGCACGCTTAACGTTCGGTGACGATCGGTAATATGAGTTTATGTGTTTTGATGTACCGAAGGTAGTTAGGAGTCCCGGATGTGATCACGGACATGACGAGGAGTCTCGAAATGGTCGAGACATAAAGATCGATATATTGGATGACTATGTTTGGACTTCGGAAGGGTTCCGGGTAAGTTTGGACAAATACCGGAGTACCGGGGGGGGGGGGGTGTGGTTACCGGAACCCCCCGGGGAGTGTAATGGGCCTCATGGCCCTTGGTGGAGAAGAGGAGGGGCGGCCAGGGCAGGCCGCACACCCCCTCCCCCTCTAGTTCGAATTGGACAAGGAAGGGGGGGCGGCGCCCCCCTTTTTCCTTCCCCCTCTCTCCTCCTTCCATCCCTCCTACTCCTACCCTTGGAAGGGGTGGAATCCTACTCCCGGTGGGAGTAGGACTCCCCTTGGGGCGCGCCTAGGAGGCCGGCCCCTCCCCCTCCTCCACTCCTTTATATACGGTGGAGGGGGCACCCCATGGACACACAAGTTGATCATTGATCTTTTAGCCGTGTGCGGTGCCCCCCTCCACCATTATCCACCTCGGTTATATCGTAGCGGTGCTTAGGTGAAGCCCTGCATCGGTAGCATCATCATCACCGTCATCACACCGTCGTGCTGACGAAACTCTCCCTCGAAGCTCTACTGGATCGTGAGTTTGTGGGACGTCACCGAGCTAAACGTGTGCAGATCGCGGAGGTGTCGTACGTTCGGTACTAGGATCGGTCGATCGTGAAGACGTACGACTACATCAACCGCGTTATCATAACACTTCCGCTTACGGTCTACGAGGGTACGTGAACGACACTCTCCCCTCTCGTTGCTATGCATCACCATGATCTTGCGTGTGCGCAGGATTTTTTTGAAATTACCACGTTCCCTAACATCCGTCCCCCAGTCGCATACTACTCCGGAGACCCACGTGGCTCCGAGGTCTAGTGAGCGACCTCCTGCAGGAGAGAGGGGAGCGGTGACCTCTGCTAATCCGGAGGCGCTGAATACCACGGGGACGCACTGCAAAGTGCATCCGTCCTGGATGAGCATCGCATCCTAATGGGTACGGTGACTGAGAAGATTCAGTCCGCCAAGAGCGGGCTAGATGAAGCCTTCACCAGCCTGCTAGCAGGCTTCGAGGTACGCAATGTAATGTTTTTAATCATTTTTATGAGAAATATGCCTGTATATAGATAGTAGCCCCTGAGATTCTGCTCAGTTTTTTGAAAGAAAAGCGAGCAGAGGATCAATAATCAGTTGTCAGGAGGTAACATACTATTTTATTTGGATTGAAACAGGCCTTTCTGTTAGCAGTGACTGCCCAGACCACGGAGGTTTTTGAACTCAAACGGAAACTGGAGCGAGCCGATGAGGACTTAGTCCTTGTTAACACGCGGCTCGACCAGGCGCAAGGTATAAAATACATCTTACTTTATGCCTGTTTATGTCCGTGTTCTCTGGAATTTCAAGAGCTGCAATGTGCGTGTTTGTACAGATGGTGCCGCCGCGGTTGAGACCCTCAGGGGTGAGCTTTCCCAAGCCAAGGAGCAAGCAGGGGTAAGCAAGGCGGCCGCTGATAAAGCGGCTGCAGACTTAACGGCCGAACAGGCCGCTCGGCGCCGTTTTGAGGAACGGGTGACCGAGGTGGAGCAGAAGCTCGAGGACACCGCCCGCAAGTGCGAGTCCTTAGAAGAGGAAAATAAGGCGACCGATCTTGCCAAGGCCCTTCAAGACGCCAAGGAGGCACGGTCCAAATCTCGCGCAGTGCACGAGGAATTCTGTCAAGCCGGACAGATAGTGGCTGGTAAGCCCTTTATTTTATAGGCTAAATTTGGGGATCGGAAGTATGCCTTGCTTAATCGACTGTGGAGTTTTCCAGACGCATATGCGGATCTGCTGAAGAGTGATGCGGACACCGCCCAATTCTTCCTGTCCCAGGAGGGGTACGCGACAGAGAAGCTCTTCTGGTCGCAGTTTGCGGGGCAGGAGCGTCCCACACTGCTAAATGACCAGATGGCACAATGGCGGAGCTGCACAAGATGTCCAGCGCGGCCATGAAGGACGTTATAGTCCGGTTGTGGCCGACCAAAGCCATTCCGGACAGCTCCTTCGGCCTTGTGCAGCGTCTCGTCGAAGCGCTGCCCCGAATCGACACCGTCAAGAGGTGATCCTGCATAGAAGGAGCATGAATGGCCTTCGCTCGTGTCAAGATGCACTGGGCGAAGATGAAGGCCGAAAAGGTCGCTGTTGAAGGTCCACTCTAAAGCAAGGACCATCGCACGTCGGAGCACTATTTCAAGGACGTACTACGAGGTGCCTGCCTTATAAAAGGCCAATGCTCTAAGGAATAGTGTTCGAGTGAACAAGTCCAAACTATTCGGGAGTTAATATTATGAACTAAGGCTTTTGTAATATATTCATGCCTTTATGAAGAGTTTTATCCTCATGTGCGGCCGTTTTTATATCCGAGAGTTCCCAGTCGTCGGCTTCAACCCCCATGTAGATACTACTGGGGTGTTCGGAATTGCACATGACTACACTTAACCCAACGTCTTGGTCCATAAAGGAGGTGTCAGTGCGGCGAACCAGGCAATCAGACTATGTGGTTTTAGTGCTCTCACTTAGTCATAGGAGTTTGACGATGGGTCTACAAAGTAGCCCCTGGTATGTACGCGGTCATCCCGAGACGGATGTGTTACATATGTGACTGGAAAAAAGTCCTTCGTGTAATACAGAAAAAATCGCTAAAGATTTTAATAAGTCGCCGAGTGGCTGACCAGCTCTCGCCGCATCATGACAGTCAGTTTTCGGCTTTCTCTACTGAGGTGCTTAACCGGACAAACCAGAAACACAATCGCAGTAGTTCTCCCATTACTACCCTAGCCGATCAGACAGAACGTATGGTAGCAAACATAGGAGCCGGGCAACCCAACTATTGACCAAAGACATGATTCGGAGCCAATGCATATAGTGCCGAGCTCGGGACGCCGAATTGTGCTACGAAGTTGTTCGGACTTTTGTTTGGCAACACCTGCGTTGCCATGTAGAGCCCCTGGTAATTTGTGCCGAGGTGTGTTCGTGAGACAACCGAGTAGACGGAATAAAGTCTATAAGTACAGACAATGCCGAATAAGAATTTGGTTGACTGAAATCTGTTTGATACGTCAAAACGTAATCTTATAGAGGGTACCATGATTACCAAGGCCATTTTACATGCCGGGGGTCTAAGGCTAAGGGGAAAAGCTCTATACAGGTTCTTGAGTGAAGTTGCGGTCTGCAAAATCCTTTGCATCTTCCTGCCGCACGTCTGTGCCGCTTTCGCCTGAGTAAGAAAGATTCCTTAAAAGGAATGGACTTCGACTATTGGTACGAACCCGGGCTCGGAGAGAGTCCTTGTGAGTGTGTAGGATGATTAAGTTTCGATTCCCTTGTGGTAAAAGAGAAAAAAATATTTAAAGAAAGAGGAAGGCCGTATAGGGTCGAACCGTACTATAGGCCTGTCCGTATTGTGCCTCCGCTGATGCCCAAGGTATTTTGAGTGAAAAATGGTGCACGCGCGGTACAAATTTCGCGGATGTACATGGCGATCGACGGAGGTGAAACTGCTAATCCAGCTCTGGAATTGCCGAGCCGTTAGTATGCGGAATTGGCCGGCCTTGTGTAGTAGAGCCCGGTGGCCTAATAGCCAATGAGGTGTGCGGCTTGAGAGGGATGCTTTGTACTTCGAAGTAGTGGCCGCAGTATGCTCCTCAGTACGGAGGGAGCGTTCCATGTTTCCGTTGACTGTAATGATGCCATGTGGATCAGGCATCTTGAGCTTTAGGTACGCGTAGTGCGGGACCGCGTTGAAGCAAGCGAACGCGGTTCATCTCGAAAGCAAAGGCGTGGTAGCCATCATGAAAGGGACGATGTCAAAGATCAAGTCTTCACTTCGGAAGTTGTCCGGCGAACCGAAAACAACCTCCAATGTGATTGAGCCCATGCAGCGGGCCTCTACACCAGGTATTACTCCTTTAGAGTGGTTTCAGTGGGCTTGATTCTTGATGGATAGATGCCCATTTTGCGGACAATGTCTTGATAAAGTAGATTGAGATTGCTGCCGCCGTCCATGAGGACTCACGTGAGATGGAATCCGTCGATGATTGGATCAAGGACCAGAGCTGCCGAACCTCCATGATGGATACTGGTTGGGTGGTCCTTTCGATTGAAGTTTATCGGGCAAGCCGACCATGGGTTGAATTTTGGGGTGACCGACTCTATGGCATAGACGTCCTGTAATGCGCGCTTGCGCTCCCTCTTAGGGATATGAGTGACATATATCATATTCACTGTTTTTACCTTGGGGGGAAATTGCTTCAGTCCCCCTGTGTTCGTTTGATGAGGCTCTTGGTCATTGTCGTCGCTAGGCGATACTTTCCCCTTGTGTTCGGCGTTGAGTTTGCCGGCCTGTTTAAAGACCCAACAATTTCTGTTGGTATGGTTGGCGGGTTTATCGGGGGTGCCATGAATCTGGCAGGGCCGATCAAGTATTCTATCTAAACTGGATGGGCCATCTTTATTTGCCTTAAATGGCCTCTTTCGTTGACCGGGTTTGGAGCCACTGAATCCAGTGTTGACCGATGTGTCTTGGGTTCCTTCGTTATTGTTTCGGCGCTTGTGCTTGTTGCGTCGTGGCTTGCCATTGCCATCCCTAGATTCAGAGGTTCCAGGGTCGCTAGTACTATTGCTTCTACGAGCAAGCCAGCTACCCTCTCCCGCGCAAAAGCGGGTCATAAGTGTGGTTAGGGCTGCCATGGACTTCGGCTTTTCTTGGCCGAGGTATCGCGCGAGCCACTCGTCTCGGATGCTATGTTTGAAGGCCACTAGGGATTCGCCATCCGGACAATCCACAATATGGTTCTTTTTGATTAAGAACCTGGTCCAGAGCTGCCGGGTTGATTCTCCGGGTTGCTGGATTATGTGACTAAGATGATCGACGTCTGGGGGCCAAACATAGGTATCTTGGAAGTTGTCTCTCAATGCGTCCTCCAGGTCTTCCCAGTTACCAATAGAGTTTTCTGGTAGGCTGTTCAGCCAGTGCCGTGCTGGCCCCTTGAGTTTTAGGGGAAGGTACTTGATGGCATGTAGATCATCACCGCGTGCCATGAGAATGTGGAGAAGAAAATCTTCAATCCATACTGCGGGATCTGTTGTACCATCGTATGATTCGATGTTCACAGGTTTAAACCCTTCTGGGAACTGGTGCACCATTACCTCATCGGTGAAGCATAGGGGATGTGCGGCGCCTCTGTATCAGGCAACGTCACGGCGCAGTTGGGATGAAGTCCGTGTGCGGTTTTCGGCCCTGGTGAGGTTGTGTTTGTCGCGCCAGGCCTGATGGCCGTCTTCTCGCGCTTGGGCATGTCCCCTTGATCCGTAGATTGACCTGGTCTGACCGGCTCTGTTGTCCAGGTCCTTACGTAGGTCATAAGTGTATCCCCGAGCTGTTGTTTCTCTGCTTTTACGGCGAGGTGGTGCGGGCTGGTGTTCGGCTTGAGTTGCCGTTCTGTCCCGGCCACGTGGTGGTCGGTCAGGTCCGTCAGCCATGTTATGCGCGGGTGGTATGGGCTCCAGCGCCTCATCGTCGAATTGGGGTAGCGGCTTACGCTTCGGGTAACTCTTTGTTGGGCGTTTGAGGCCGTATTCTTCGGCTACCAGGACATTAGTCCATCTGTCGTTGAGCAGGTCTTGGTTAGCTTGAAGCTGCTGCTGCTTCTTCTTTAGGCTTCTTGCAGTGGCTATTAGCCAGCGCTTAAAGAGCTCTTGTTCGAGGGGTTCCTCTGGCACGATAAAATCTTGGGATAATTGTATTCATACCCTTAGTTGTGTCCCCCTCAACCGATATGCCCCTAGTTTTTGAAAACACGTGGTCTTGCCCAACCTACTTTGTCGTCTTGTGCTTTTTCCCTTTGACCGTTTGACAGTCACTTTGAAAACTTCATAACTAATTCATACTAAATCAAAAAAATGCAAATAAGATACCAAAATGTTTGGAAAAACATCACCTGTATGTCAATGTGGCTTGCATTCATAACAAAAGTGTTGGTAAGTGCCCATCCAAGTTTTAGCTCTTATCATACCACCATGAACAGGAATGTCTAAAAAAACTTCAAAAAATTCAAGAAAAATTTGGTGTCAAAGAATTGTAAATGTTTTAAGTGCCTGCCAAGTTTGATGAGGGAATGACATTCATAGAAGTCGTGGCAAAAAAACAGTCTATTTTTGGGTGTTGACTGTTTTTTTTGCCACGACTTCCATGAATGTCATTCCCTGATGAAACTTGGCAAGCACTTAAAACATTTACAATTCTTTGGCACCAAATTTTTCTTGAATTTTTTGAAGTTTTTTAGACTTTCTTGTTCATGGTGGTATGTTAAGAGCTAAAACTCGGATGGGCACTTACCAACACTTTTGTCATGAATGCAAGTGACATTGACATACATGTGATGTTTTTCCAAACATGTTGGTATCTTATTTGCATTTTTCTGATTTAGTATGAATTAGTTATGAAATTTTCAAAGTGATGGTCAAACGTTCAAAGGGCAAAAGCACAAGACGACCAAGTAGGTTGGGCAAGACCACGTGTTTTCAAAAACTAGGGGCATATCGGTTGAGGGGGACACAACTAAGGGTATGAATACAATTATCCCTAAAATCTTCGTCGCCGAGGCTCACGTCGTCCTCGGAGAGTGGTAGATAGTTGCTATCCTCTGAGTCTTCGTTCCCTGCTTGCTCGTCAGGGTCAACTTGCCCGTCCTCCGGGTCATCCTGTTCGGATGTTGGTTCGATGGGGTCTTCTTGATCTTCGGTGTTCTCTGGAGTATCATTGTTTCCTGTGCCGGTATTGCTGTATTTTCCGCGACGCGATTTACAGCAGCGCCGTTGACATCGACGCTTTGGTGGTATCTCAGGAGGTTCGTCCTTGACTGGATCCTTCTCATCATTGTCGTCGCCTTCTTTAGGAGTGTCCACCATGTATACGGAAGTGGTCGTCCAGCGTCTGGTGAACGGAGGGTTTTGGGCCTGCTCCTCTCCGGCATCATCGTCCATACCGTCGATGTCTTCGGAGGCGTAATCGAGCATGTCGGTTAGATCCTCGACAGTGGCTATGAAGTGGGTGGTGGGTGGGAAGTAAAATTCCCTATTTTCAGCCCCTAGTCCGGGCTGGGCGCAATTCGGAAGAGGATCTTCTATTATGGCGAGGGAACGCATTAAGTCCAAAGCTTCGTTTAAGAGCGAGGTTTGGATGGAGACAGAAGTTTCCTGGCCGAGCTCGCATGACGCGTTCGCGGGTTCGGAGCTAGTGCCCGGAGAAGAGTCCAGCTTTGTGATGACTGCTGGAGATGCTATTCTCTCCGGTCCTCTAGTGTTGAGCACTACAGCCGCAGAGAGTCCGGCGGGCTCCAGACTCCCTTCTTCGGACCTGGCGACGCGCTCCGGCTCTAAGGCCGGAGCGGTGGTTGGGGCCGCGAACCCTTGGAAGATCAGGTCTCCTCGGATATTAGCGTCATAGTTCAGATTTCTAAAATTGATCTGGTGACTAGGGGCATAGCTGTCAATCTGCTCTAGGTGGCCAACCGAGTTGGCACGCAGTGCAAAGCCGCCGAATACAAAGATCTGGCCGGGGAGAAAAATCTCCTTCATGGCATTATTGTTGTGGGTGATCGATGGAGCCATCGAGCCTTTCGACGACGGCACAACGGAACTCTCAATGAAAGCACCAATGTCGGTGTCAAAACCGGCAGATCTCGGGTAGGGGGCCCGAACTATGCGTCTAAGGATCAAGGGTAACAGGAGGCAGGGGACACGATGTTTACCCAGGTTCGGGCCCTCTTAATGGAGGTAATACCCTACTTCCTGCTTGATTGACTTTGATGAGTATATGGGTTACAAGAGTTGATCTACCTCGAGATCATAATGGCTAAACCCTAGATGTCTAGCCTGTATGATTATGATTGCCTCTACGGACTAAACCCTCGAGTTTATATAGACACTGGAGGTGGTTAGGGTTGTACAGAGTCGGTTTACATAGAAAGGAATCTTCATATCCGAATGCTAAGCTTGCCTTCCACGCAAAGGGGAGTCCCATCCGGACACGGGGGGAAGTCTTCTATCTTGTATCTTCGCGACTTATTAGTCCGGCCCATGATGCACAGCCCGGACGCCCGAGGACCCCCTAATCCAAGACTCCCTTAGCACTATCATAGTGGTTCTCCTGTTATGCCCTTAGTCGTATTGGTCGGAAACTTAAGGGGTAAATATAGGAGCCAGGCAACCCAACTATTGACCAAAATCTAGGTTCAAAACTGATTCATATAATGCAACATCCGAGATGCCGAGTAGCTCGGACTTAGTGATTTTGGGGCATACGATTTGAAAGCGAAGCCCTTTATATCGTAAAGTATTTTTTGGCTCAAAGGCAGTAATTATAAGGAAATGCTAAAGAACCTTAAGGGGCGCAATTTATTTATTTCATATGGTCAAGCCGTACACCCCGAGCTTGGACAGGAAGAACTTCAAAAAGATATAATGCTAGGGAGATAAAAAAGATAAGGAGTAGATCAAAACATGGCAGACTTGTCATCGGGTTTATTTATCCCAAGCCGCTTCCTGCCGCACGTATGCATGCTGTTGACCAACCCATCTTCATTGATAGCGAAGTTGATATGGGCTGCCTACAACCTCGGCCGCTCATGCGTTTGATGCTTTCGTCGGTTGAGTCCTTCGAAGAGGTCTGCAGCTGCCGCTTGGGTGGTTAAGTCCACGTGGGCATGCTATTCTTGGGTAGGTCTTTTACAGATCCCCACCGGTGTTCAAGCTCAAAGTGCGTCGCTAATCGGTCAAGCCGATCCCGACGTTTCCATGGTTTTGGCTCCTCGATAGCCTAGGGATTTTTTAGTGCAAAGTTATGCACCCTGGGGACATAATGCCCCTCCTAGGAGAGGCACGCGTGGAGCCCGTACCCCTATTTAGGATGAGGGAATGCTTGTCCAAGGTCAGCTGGCGCGGCCCGCATACATTTCAATGATCTTGGGGTGCGCTTGTCCGCACAGGTTGCCTCCTTGGATGCCTACACCTCGGCTGTGAAAGCCGCGGTCTGCTCCTCTGTTCGGAGAGAGCGTTCGGTGTTGCCATTGACTGTAATAACACCGTTTGGTCCTGGCATTTTAGCTTTAAGTAAGCATAATGCGGGACTACGTTGAAGCGATCAAATGCGGTGCGCCCTAGAAGCGCGTGGTATCCGTTGCGAAAGGGAACAATGTCGAAGACTAACTCCTCGCTCCTGAAGTTCTCGAGTGACCCGGAGACTACCTCCAGCGTCACAGTTCCTGTGCAACGGGCTTTGACGCCTAGTATGAGACCTTTAAAGGTGGTGGCGTTGGGCTTCATCCAGATGAGTCGATGCCCATCTTTCTGATCGTATCATCGTAGATTAAATTGAGGTGGCTGCCTTCGTCCATGAGGACGTGCGTCAGATGGAAGCCATCGATGATCAGGTCCAGGACCAGCGCAGCCGATCCGCCGTGCCTGATGCTGGTCGGATGGTCGTGCTTGTCAAATGTGATCGGGTAAGCCGACCAGGGATTGAACTTCGGGGCAACGGGCTCCAACGCGTAAATGTCCCGAAGTGCACGCTTCCTCTCCTTTTGGGAGATGTGGGTGACGTAGATCATGTTTACGTCCTGCACGGTTATTGGGCCTCCATTATTGGGCCGCCGAGTATCGCCCTCGTCTTCACTGCAAGGCTGGGCTTTACCATTCCCCTTCGTCACCATCTTACCAGCCTGCTTGAAGACCTAGCAATTCCTGTTAGTGTGGTTTGCTGGTTTGTTCGAGGTGCCATGGATTTGGCACGGCCTGTTGAGGATCTTATCTAGATGGTTGGGTCTGTCCTTGTTCCCTTTAAAGGGCTTCCATTTCTGTCTGGATCTAGGTCCGTTGAACCCTACTTTGACTGTGGCATCCTCTTTATCGCTCCCGCCATTTCTATGCCCGTGCTTGTTGTAATTGCGCTTGGGCTTGCCATTGGCATCGCGAGTCTTCGAGGTACCCGCCTCACCGTTTTCAGTACTGCGGGCCAACCAACTATCCTCTCCCGTGCAAAAGCGGGTCATGAGTGAGATGAGGGCCGCCATGGTACTGGCTCATCCGGCTCGAGCTGTCGGGCGAGCCATTCATCTCATATGCTTTTCAGCTGTCGATGTTTGAGCAGTCTATAATCTGGTTCTTTTTAGTGAGGAACTGGTTCTAGAATTTTCGAGGTGACTCACCGGGTTGTTGAATGACACGACGGAGGTCGTCTGCGTCCGGAGGTCGGACATAAGTACCCTGGAAGTTTGCCCTAAAGGAGTCCTCGAGTGCTTCCCATCTCCCGATGGAGTGAGGAGGCAGGCTATTCAGCCAATGCCTTGTCGGCCCCTTTAACTTGAGCGGCAGATGCTTGATGGTGTGGAGGTCATCTGCATTGGAAATTTGTATATGTAGGAGGAAATTCTCGATCCATATATACCGCTGGATCGGTCGTTCCATCGTAAGATTCTATGTTAATGGGTTTGAACCCAGCTAGGAACTGATGTTCCATTACCCTGTCTGTAAAACAGATCGGGTGAGAGGGGCCTCGGGTCCGAGCAGTCTCACGCCGAACATCGGGAGAAATCCATGCATAAGCGTTGTCGCAAGCTCGGTCATTCCTATCCAACCAGGCCTCGTAGCTGGCGGGTCTCGCTGGTTCATGTCTTCTTGATCCATAAATGGACCGCGGCGGCGCTCGGTTTGCCTCTATCAGATGTCGAGCACCATGAGGATCTAATTAGTCGACAGGGTCCTTGCATGACGGCGTGCCGCTGGTTGGGTGTGGAAACTTTCCCGTACCGGACTGTCGCATCCTCTAGGGGGTTGGTCCGGTTGATCCCCCTGGTCATGCGTAAGGGCATGTCGTCGGTTAGTTCTTCATCAAACTCATGCAGGAAACATCTATGCTGATAAGATTTACGTGCACTACGGTGCCGTTCTTCGAGATCCTGCTCGGCCGAGAGTATTTCCACCCACTTGTCATTCAGTGCATCTACGTTGGCCTGCAGCAGTTGCTGCTTCCTTTTCATGCTTCGGCCAGTGGCGACGAGGCGGTGCTGGAAGCGTACTTGCTCGACAGGGTCCTCGGGGACTATGAAATCCTTGATACTGAGGCCCTCGTCTTCCTCGGATTTTGGCATATAATTGTCGTCGGCCCCTTCAAAGAGGTCGTCAGGGTCCATGTCCTTGTCGCTCTGGGGAAGCTTGAAGATCTTCCCCTGGGTCATCAGCCTCGTCGGCTACCACGCCTCCTTTATCGATGATGGTGTTCTTCTCGCTAGGGTCCCCATTGATGCCCTGTCCGCATTTGCACCGACGTCTGGATGGGTTTCTAGGGGTGTTGACCATATATATATCATAAGTAGATGTTGCGGTCCACTTGCCGGTGTTTGTGAGCGGTGAAGTCTTTTCTGCAGAGCCGTCGACATCTTTTCATCCATGTCATTGGCCTCATTGTATTCTAACACGTGGTTAAATCATCGACCGTGGCGACTAGGTGGGTGGTGGGTGGGACGTAAATTTCCTGATCGTCGGTTTTAAGTCTGATCTTGTCATAATCCGAGGTCTTGCCATTTGAGATTAATAAGCTCTGGATGCTTTCGAGCATCTCATGCAGCTGAGATAATTCCTCGGGGTTCATGGCCTGGCTATAGGCAGGGCTAGCTCGAAGTACGCCCGACGTATAGCCTGATGTGACTTCAGTGTGGCGGGGATCCAAAGTCAACTCCAGATCCGACATAAGTGTCAGTTCTAAATCTGATGTAGTTTCCGAGATGGGGGCCGGACTAGCGTCAGGGCCCGGTGATGAGGCGAGATCGCCCGAGGTTGCCATGTTTGGTTCCTCCGGTGGTGCGAGGTAACCTTTTCCGGCGTCCTCGGAGTAGATATGTTCCGGAGTCGAGCCTCTGATGTCTGATAGACTCTCAACCCGGCTGGGCGTCCAGCCTAATAGAACAAGTTCGCCATGAGAGTCCGCGGTTTATGCCAAGCTTCCGAAAGTCACGATATGATCCGGGGCATAGTTCTCGACGGAAGCTAGATGGCCTACCGAGTCGGAGCAAAAGATCATGCTACCGAACACAAAAATTTGGACGGGGACATATACGTTCTCGTAGCCGGTGCCGCAGTTGATAGACGGATGAGCCATCGATCCCTCTGTTGATCGCACAACGGAACTCTCAATGAAAACTCCAGTGTCGGTGTGAAATCTGGCAGACTTCAGGGTAGGGGGTCCCGAGCTGTGGATCTTGGATCGGTGGTAACAGGAACAAGGGAGACGATGTTTACCCAGGTCTGGGCCCTCTTGATGGAGGTAAAACTCTACGTCTTGCTCTTGTTTATATTGATGGAGATGTATCGAGTACAAGCTTGATCAACCTCGAGATCATAAGTTGTGTTCTAACTCCAGGTCTAG
Source organism: Aegilops bicornis (assembly GCA_021605145.1). Lineage (NCBI taxonomy): Eukaryota > Viridiplantae > Streptophyta > Magnoliopsida > Poales > Poaceae > Aegilops > Aegilops bicornis. Next base: position 498,897,357 of record CM038674.1, read on the forward strand.
GTGAATGTAATTCTGATTCGGTCTCCCTACGGGCTAAACCCTTGGCTCATATACATGCCAGGCAGGGTGTCTAGTGTTACATGGTCGGTATCCAGGGGATCGCATGGAGGCGGCAGGAGATGTCTTGGAGTATACGTCAAGTCTTCGGCAGAGTCTTGATCATGTTCAGGCGCTTAGCTTTCCGAATCCACTTTAATGGGAATGAGGGCCCACTTGCCCAGCCCGAGAACTAAGACCGACTAGGTTAGTACCCCTAGTCCAGGACACTGTCAATCAGGTTGCATATACATTGGCTAGGATGGGGACACGACATGAGCCGGTGCCCCAAAACACTTTCCTTGAACAGTTGTTCAAGCCGTCTATCAAGTGGCAAGGTGACACTGAGCCATGCAAACAAACCAAGGTGCCCTTTCCCAACATGACCACCTTGCTCGCCATAGAGTCAGACGAGGAAATAATTGGGGGATCAGGACTCAAAGAAACCTCCTCGGCCCATGAAATCATGGCAGTCACTGAACTATGGCTGAGCCACACCTCTCATACTTGACATGCAAGGAATTTCCCGAGGACCAGACGGAGGCACACCAGATGGTTCGTCGGTCGACTGCTTATACCATCCATGAAGGAGAACTCCACAAGTGTAGCAATACCGGCATACTGCAACGTTGCATTTCCCAAGAGGATGGGCAACAACTCCTATTGGAGATCCACTCTGGCACCTGTGGGCATCATGCAACTCCTCGGACCTTGGTAGGCAAGTCATTTAGAGAAGTGTTCTATGAGCCCACAACTAGGGATGACACACGGGATCTGGTCTATAAGTGCGTCAGATGTCAGCTTTTTGCCAAAACAAGCCACCTACCGGCCACTGCCATAAAAACAATCCTGATAACATGGTTGTTTGCGGTCTAGGGTCTAGACATGGTCGGACCACTCCATAAAGGAAAATCTGGTAAAAAAATACATGTTGGCTTTGGCCGACAAGTTCGCTAGTGGACTGAGGCAAAGCCTGCGGATACGACAAAAGCTCAGCCCGTAATTTAAATATATTATAACTGCGCACCTTTCCAACCTTCTCAAGCCATTTGCATTTTTGGCCATTGGATCTTCATATCTATGCGTTTTTGGCCGTGTGATTTCTGCCAAGTCGCACCCATGCTTGCTTCCTTCAGTAACCACAAAGCAGTAAATGGATGGGCCGCTGCTCTGGTAGCATTTTTGGGCTTCGCTCGTTGAATTGGGCCTGATTGGCTTCTCTCTCTCCGCCGGCCCCGTAGGGAAAGGAAAGGAAGAAAGAAGATACTACTAGAGCGAACGGAGTCGTCCCGCGGAAGCTTGGGCGGGCGATTGAAGTGCTCCCTCAAATTGATGTGTTGAAGTTAAATTTCTGTTGCTACAACCCATTAATGGCACTATGGCAGTGAAGGTGCTTTACTCCCTGGTCGCCAATAAGATTAATGGTATTCCACCGCAGTCCCTCGCCTCCCTCTGGTCCTATATAAACCCTCTCCCGGTCTCCTGTTGCAATGTCTCCTTGGGGATACATCCTAGAGCAGCTATGTGGTAGTCTGAAGGTGATTTTTCTTTTCTTTTCTTGCGGGAATGAAGGTGATTTTTCTTGTAGATCTGCAGTTTCTATGTCCCTCTCCTTTGTAGTGTGTATATGTTTTTTTAGGACCGCGAGTAACAAAGTGTGTGCATAATTTCTGATCACAAGACCACGAATAATAAAGTGTGTGCAAAATTTCTGATCACAAGAGAAGAATGAGGAAGCGACGACAGCTAGTTTTGCTGTGGCGGACTCTTGGTGAGCTGCCGCCGATGTCTTGACGCTCCAAGTTGTCCCTACGTTGTTTTATTGTAAGGCATAGTGATCAGAACTCAGAAGGGATTGTGTCTGTTGTTCTTGGACATGCTATTGCAGAACAACATCTAGGACCACGAGTAACAAAGTGTGTACACAACTTCTGGTCCAATTTCCATTTGAGAGAGTCATCTTGGCTAGAGCATCCAAAATTCAGTTGCTTATATCAAGAAGTACCTGTAAGATTTATTTCCCCGGTTCTTGATTGCTAATTAAGCCATCTTGTTGCATACAAGAGTTTATATAATTTTTGTTATCTTGCTCCTACGCACAGGAAGTTGAACAGCAAGAGCACCTATAACATTATATTAGAGTTCACCATCAGATGCCCATGCTTGCTATTACGTATGTTTGTCAGTCCTTTTTTGCTTTCCCTATGTAGTTGCAGCATCAAGTCTGGAGATAATTAAACACATGTATCATGAGGGGAAATAGGTTAATGTTTCGCATGTTTGACCTGACCTAAATACCGAGAGCATGATCACTATTTATATAAGGGGAATATATGCATCCACCATATCACCGAACATGTCTTGTGATAATGCACTCTATATGGCTTTACAATGGTGTCTATGTCAAAAAAAGGGTGGGTGTCCTCTTACTAAACAAAACCCATTTCTAAACAAAGATGTATTATGGTTTGTTTTGCCGACATAACATTCGAGACTCCAGAGTATGTACCTTAATTTTTACCTTATTAAGTTCATGAAATTTCCATATATGCATGTGTTACTATTATAATTATTCCCACGAGCACATTCATCCATTTTTTGTCAGATTTAATACAAGTGCTCTGGTCTGTTGGTTTGGAGGATTCTGGGAGGCTTGTTATCCCTAATTGTGCATGAAACTTGTTGGGGACAAATGTACATGCCAACTTTTTGGGTACTAGGGAGTAGCAGCCAAATAATTATTAGGAAGTGGCATATACAAAGAAAATGCACACAGTTCTCTCTTACAAAGTTATTTGCAGGGAATGGGTGCGAGCAACGCAATAGATTTCTTACAAAGAAGGTGTTGCTCAATTAAGGTATCTGCCCGGTAAAAATTCACATCCTACACATCTATTCGATCTCTTTGTGGATATATGTATACAACATATTTTGGAAAATCCAAATTGCTAAATACTACCTCTGTACGCTTTTATAAGATGGTTTAGATCACTAAATTAGTGATCTATAATGTCTTATAAAAGTTTATGGAGGGAGTACTTGTCTTTTGATGAAATAATACAGGATGCCCTCGTATCCCGAGAAGATCTATAATGTCTTATAGAAGTTTACGGAGGGAGTACTTGTCTTTTGATGAAATAATACAGGATGCCCTCGTATCCCGAGAAGACGTTAGATCATCAAAACTAGATCACACTATGACCTTAGTCACTTTATTGGACATATACGGCTCATGCAAATGCACTTGTATGCGAACAACTATATATTAGTTCATATAAATTTTACTTTCATGCTTTGTACCACCCTTTAATTTAGAAATATCACTATCATTCTATTGTCAAAATAGACGGGCGCGTCAACGCGCGCCGTCATGGTCTAGTTAATTTTATTTCACGTGTCTTCTGTCGCTACAGGGTGCCTCACAACATCATCGGACACAATAGATCAAACTTCATGGTCGAGCAGTTAATTGCATGGCGCGCCAAGCTTAACATCAAGCTTGATTACGGCTCTGTCTACCACCCGCAAAAAACATTGAATGAGCTAATGGCTTGATCTTAGCCGACATAAAGCCTCGACTCATTTGGTCTCTAGAGGAGGCTGATACGTCTCCAACGTATCTATAATTTTTTGATTGCTCCATGCTACTTTATCTACTGTTTTAGGCTTTATTGGGCTTTATTTTCCACTTTTATATTATTTTTGGGACTAACCTATTAACCGGAGGCCCAGCCTAGAATTGCTATTTTTTTGCCTATTTCAGTATTTCAAAGAAAAGGAATATCAAACGGAATGAAACCTTCGGAACGTGATTTTCTCGTCGAACGTGATCCAGAGAACTTGGAGTGCAAGTCAAGAAGCAACCGGAGCTTCCACGAGATAGGAGGGCGCACCCCCCCTATAGGGCCCACCCCTGTATCGTGGGCCCCTCGGGTGGCCACCGACGTACTTCTTCTTCCTATATATACCTACGTACCCCGAAAACATCCAGGGGCACCACGAAACACAATTTCCACCACCGTAACCTTCTGTATCCGCGAGATCCCATCTTGGAGCCTTCGCCGGCACTCACGGAGGGGGGAATCAAGCACGGGGCCTCTACATCAACATCCTTGCCCTCCGATGAGTTGTGAGTAGTTTACTACAGACCTCACGGGTCCATAGTTATTAGCTCGATGGCTTCTTCTCTCTTTTGGATCTCAATACAATGTTCTCCCCTCTCTTGTGGAGATCTATTCGATGTAATCTCTTTTTGCGGTGTGTTTGTCGAGATCCGATGAATTGTGGGTTTATGATTAAGTTTATCTATGAATAATATTTGAATCTTCTCTGAATTCTTTTATGTATGATTGAGTTATCTTTGCAAGTCTCTTCGAATTATCGGTTTAGTTTGGCCTACTAGATTGATCTTTCTTGCCATGGGAGAAGTGCTTAGCTTTGTGTTCAATCTTGAGGTGTCCTTACCCAGTGACAGAAAGGGTTGCAAGGCACGTATTGTGTTGTTTCCATTGAGGATAACAAGATGGGGTTTATATCATATTGCATGAGTTTATCCCTCTACATCATGTCATCTTGCTTAAAGCGTTACTCTGTTCTTATGAACTTAATACTCTAGATGCATGCTTTGGATAGCGGTCGATGTGTGGAGTAATAGTAGTAGATGCAGGCAGGAGTCGGTCTACTTGTTATGGACGTGATGCCTATATACATGATCATGCCTAGATAATCTCATAACTATGCCCTTTTCTATCAATTGCTCGACAATAATTTGTTCACCCACCGTAATACTTATGCTATCTCGAGAGAAGCCTCTAGTGAAACCTATGGCCCCCGGGTCTATCTCTTATCATATTTGCTTTCAATCTACTTTTATTTGCATCTTTACGATCTATACCAAAAATACCAAAAATATTATTTACTATCTTTATTAGATCTCACTTTCGCAAGTGGTCGTGAAGGGATTGACAACCCCTTTATTGCGTTGGTTGCGAGTTCTCAGTTTGTTTGTGTAGGTGCGTTGGACTTTTGAGGAGCCTCCCTCTTTGGATTGATACCTTGGTTCTCAAAACTGAGGGAAATACTTACGCTACACTTTGCTGCATCACCCTCTCCTCTTCGAGGAAAACCAACGCAAGCTCAAGAAGTAGCAAGAAGGATTTCTGGCGCCGTTGCCAGGGAGGTCTTCTCTCAAGTCAAGACATACCAAGGACCCATCACAAACCTATCTCCCTCGCATTTACATTATTTGCCATTTTCCTCTCGTTTTCCTCTCCCCCACTTCACCCTTGCCGTTTTATTTGCCCTCTCTTTCCCAATCTCCTCCTCTCTTTTCGCTTGCTTTCTTTTGTGTGCTTGTTTGCTTGTTTGACCTTATGGCTGCGCCTAAGGGCCCTGACCACCTTCTCAGAAGGATGGATGAGATTGAATCAAATATTAGAAGTTTTATGAATTTGCAATTTGAGCACAATAATTTCTTTAGAAAAGAGCTTAAGGAATAGAAAAGTTTTTTGGGGTTTATGAACAAAGAGCTTGATGATATGAATAAAGAATTCTATGGTATTAACGCTCAAATTGCCCGGCTTGAAAATGATATAGCCAAAATTTCTGAAAAGCAAGCCACTTTAGTCAATAAGATGGCCGCTAAACCAGAAAAATTACGTGAAAATAATGATGAGGATCTTAAAGTTATTGATGCATCTCCGATTAGATCTATGTTTTGCAATATGAACTTTGATGATTATGGGATTGATGATGAATCAACTTTGCCTAGAAGGCGTCCCAAGAATTCAGAATCTTTAGATCTTAATGATAAATTTGGTAAAAGTGAGATTGGAGAATCCTCAACTTCTAATAATGTTGAACCCACTATCTCGGACTTCAAGGAATTTCATTATGATAATTGCTCTTTAAAAAGGTTGTATTTCCTTGTTGCAAGCCATTGTTAATTCTCCTCATGCTTATAGTCAAAATAAAGCTTTTACTAAGCATATTGTTGATGCCTTGATGCAATCTTATGATGAAAAACTTAATTTGGAAGTTTCTATACCTAGAAAACTTAATGATGAATGGGAACCTACTATAAAGATTAGAATTAAAGATTATGAGTGTTTTGCTTTGTGTGATTTGGGTGCTAGTGTTTCCACGATTCCGAAAACTTTATGTGATATTCTAGGTTTCCATGATCTAGATGATTGTTCGTTAAATTTGCACCTTGCGGATTCCACCATTAAAAAGCCTATGGGAAGGATCAATGATGTTCTTATCGTTGCAAACAGAAATTTGGTGCCCGTAGATTTTATCGTTCTTGATATAGATTGCAATCTTTCATGTCCTATTATTCTTGGTAGACCTTTCCTTAGAACGATTGGTGCGATTATTGATATAAAGGAAGGGAATATTAGATTCCAATTTCCCTTAAAGAAAGGCATGAAGCACTTTCCAAGAAAGAAAGTTAAATTACCTTATGAATCTATCATGCGTGCTACTTATGAGTTTTGTGCCAAAGACGACACTCGTTAGATCTATCCTCGCTTTTATGCCTAGCTAGGGGCGTTAAACGATAGCGCTAGTTGGGAGGCAACCCAATATTCTTTATGTTTTTTTGTTTTTGTTTCTGTTTAGGAATAAATAATCCATCTAGCCTCTGTTTAGATGTGGTTTTATCTTTTGATTAGTGTTTGTGCCAAGTTAAACCTATTGGATCTTCTACAGAAATAGGCTTGCGCCCCGCTATATTAATATAGCAACCACCCGATACAACCAGAAGTTCGACGCTGGGGCAAACAGCACAACCATGCCCAAAAGAAAAACAAGAGAAAAGCAAAAGAAAGAAATGCCGCAGACCGGATGAACGAAAGTGAAGCATCCCGCAACCGTTATGCGCCCACCGTAGATATCCACCACGCTCCAATGCCATCGAGTCGCCGCGAACCAAGCAACACCTTCAGGAAGGACTGCGACGACGACGACGCTGCTGCCCGGACGAATCCTAGGATTTCTCCCGGGACACGGAGGGAAGCGGGGGAGAGGTACTCCTGACGCCCTTCAAGAAGGTTGATGGCGCCCGCAGGCGTCACCGCGTCGGTGCTGGGTGGACCCAAGAGGGATTTCGCCCTACCCCTCAAACCCACAACCCAGGACCAACCGGCGGCTCCACCACGCCAACCGCCCACCACCCTGCCCCACCACAATCACGAGGACACCACCGTCGCCTCTCCATCGAAGACACTGCGAGGCCGGCCGAACCAAACGAGACCACCGCCGATAGGGACCGGGAGCACCACAGCCACGTGGGAGGGACAACCTCCACCGGCACAAGCGATGCATCAGACGCAGCGCTGGAGCACGCTGGACCTCGCCCACCGGGCCCAGAACGGGCCCGTTAAGCTCCTGCCACAGTTGCAGCCGACGCAGCTGGAGCCGCCGATCCCAACGACCGCATCCCGATAGCCCAACCGAGGAGACCACGGCCGAGGCTGGACCAGCCCGCCACGACCCAGATCGGACCCAAAAGGGCCCAGATCTGGGCTCAGGTAAAACTCATGCCGACCCACGCCGTCGGCCGCCACCGCCGCCAAAGGATCAAGCGCCACGCCGCGCATCTGCGCCCGATCTACATTAGAGCACCGCCCGACGAGGTGCACCATCGCCGGAAACCGCCACCCGAGCCGGGGAACCGCGAGGGGAAGAGGAAGAGGGCCGCCACTGCCGGCCTCGCCACGGCGCTGCGCGGGCAACGCCCGACCACGCCACCACGACAACAAGTGGAGGAGGGTGGGAGGAGGGGGCTGGGCGGTGAGGGGAGGGAGGGCCGCGCCGGTCGCCCCGCTCAGGGGGGGGGGGGGTACGGGGAGGGAGGGGACGAGAGGAGGGAGTAAATGGCAAATCACCTATTGGATCTTATTGGATGATAGTTATTTGATCTTGCTGTAATTTCCAGAAACTTTGCGCTCAGTGCCAGAATTGTTAAAAATCACCAGAACGTGATAAAATAGTGATTCCAATTGCTGCTGATCAATAAACAAATTTTCGAGGTCGTATAATTTTGGTAGAATTTTTTGGGTTCCATAAGTTCGCGTTAGTTATAGATTACTACAGACTGTTCTGTTTTTTACAGATTCTGTTTTTCGTGTGTTGTTTGCTTATTTTGATGAATCTATGGCCAATAAATTAGTTTATAATCCATAAAGAAGTTGGAATAAATTAGGTTTAACACCAATATAAATAAATAATGAGTTCATTACAGTACCTTAAAGTAGTCTTTTGTTTTCTTTCTCTAACGGAGCTCACGAGATTTCTATTGAGTTTTGTGTTGTGAAGTTTTCAAGTTTTGGGTGAAGCTTTTATGGACTATGGAATAAAGGGTGGCAAGAGCCTAAGCTTGGGGATGCCCATGGCACCCCAATATATTCAAGAATAGCCAAAAGCCTAAGCTTAGGGATGCCCCGGGAAGGCATCCCCTCTTTCGTCTTCTTTCATTGGTAACTTTACTTGGGGCTATATTTTTATTCACCACATGATAAGTGTTTTGCTTGGAGCGTCTTGTATTATTTGCATCTTTGCTTGTTAGTTTACCACAATCATCCTTGCTGTACACACCTTTTGGGAGAGCCATACATGAATTGGAATTTGATAGAATACTCTATGTGCTTCACTTATATCTTTTGAGCTTGATAGTTTTGCTCATAGTGCTTCACTTATATCTTTTGAGCGTGATAATTTTTGCTCTAGTGCTTCACTTAGATCTTTTAGAGCACGGTGGTATATTTGTTTTAAAGAAACTATTGATCTCTCATGCTTCAGTTGGATTATTTTGAGAGTCATTAATAGCATGGTAATTTGCTTAAAGTTAATATACTTTGTATTCAAGATATGTGAAACTTTCTTTTGAGTGCGTTGAATACTAAGAAAAGTTTGATACTTGATAATTGTTTTGAGATATGGAGGTGGTAATATTAAAGTCATGCTGGTTGGGTGATTATGAATTTAAAGAATGCTTGTGTTGAAATTAGCAAATCCCATAGCATGCACGTATGGTTAAAGTTGTGTAACAAATTTGAAACATGAAGTGTACCTGGCTTGTGCATCCTTATGAGTGGCGGTCTGGAACGAGCGATGGTCTTTTCCTACCAATCTATCCCCCTAGGAGCATGCGCGTAGTACTTGATTTTTGATGACTTCTAAATTTTTGCAATAAGTATATGAGTTCTTTTGACTAATGTTGAGTCCATGGATTATACGCACTTTTACCTTTCCGCCATTGCTAGCCTCTTCGTACCGTGCATTGCCCTTTCTCACATTGAGAGTTGGTGCAAACTTCGCCGGTGCATCCAAACCCTGTGATATGATACGCTCTATCACACATAAACCTCCTTATATCTTCCTCAAGACAGCCACCATACCTACCTATTATGGCATTTCCATAGCCATTCCTAGATATATTGCCATGCAACTTTCCACCGTTCCGTTCATCATCATGACATACATTACTTTTGTCATATTGCCATTGCATGATCATGTAGTAGACATCGTATTTTTGGCAAATCCACCATGCATTATTTTCATACATGTCACTCTTGATTCATCGCACCATCCTGCACATCACGGAGGCATTCATATAGAGTCATATCTTGTTCTAGTTTCGAGTTGTAATCCTTATATTGTAATCAATAGAAGTGTGATGATCATAATTATTAGAGCATTGCCCAAACAAAAAAAAGAAAGGCCAAAAAGAAAAAAATAAAAGGCCCAAAAAAAAGAATAAATAAAAAGGGCAATGTTACTATCTCTTTTTCCACACTTGTGCTTCAAAGTAGCACCTTGTTCTTCATGTAGTGAGTCTCATATATTGTGCTTCAAAGTAGCACCATGTTTTTCATATAGAGAGTCTCATAAGTTGTCTTTTTCATACTAGTGGGAATTTTTCATTATAGAACTTGGCTTGTATATTCCTACGATGGGCTTCCTCAAATGCCCTAGGTCCTCATGAGCAAGCAAGTTGGATGCACACCCACTAGTTTTCTTTTGTTGAGCATTCATTTATAGCTCTAGTGCATCCGTTGCATGGCAATCCCTACTCCTCATGTTGACATCAATTGATGGGCATCTCCATAGCCCATTGATTATCCTCGCCAACGTGAGACTTTCTCCTTTTTTGTCTTCTCCACACAATCCCCATCATCATATTCTATTCCACCCATAGTGCTATATCCATGGCTCACGCTCATGTATTGCGTGAAGGTTGAAAAAAGTTTGAGATTATTTAAGTATGAAACAATTGCTTGGCTTGTCATCGAGGGTATAGAAGTTGGGAACATCTTTGTGTGACGAAAATGAAGCATAGCCTAACTATATGATTTTGTAGGGATGAACTTTCTTTTGCCATGCTATTTTGAGAAGACATGATTACTCTGATTAGTATGCTTGAAGTATTACTATTTCTTTTATCAATATGAATTTTTATTTTGTATTCATTCGGATCTGAATATTCATACCACAATTAAGAAGATTTACATTGAAATTATGCTAAAGTATCACTCCGCATCAAAAATTCTTTTTTATCATTTACCTACTCGAGGACGCGAGCAGAATTAAGCTTGGGTATGCCTGATACGTCTCCAACGTATCTATAATTTTTGATTGCTCCATGCTACTTTATCTACTGTTTTAGGCTTTATTGGGCTTTATTTTCCACTTTTATATTATTTTTGGGACTAACCTATTAACCGGAGGCCCAGCCCAGAATTGCTGTTTTTTTGCCTATTTCAGTATTTCAAAGAAAATGAATATCAAATGGAGTCCAAACGGAATTAAACCTTCGGGAACGTGATTTTCTCGCCTAACGTAATCCAGAGAACTTGGAGTGCAAGTCAAGAAGCAACCAGAGCCTCCACGAGATAGGAGGGCGCGCCCCCTATAGGGTGCGCCCCCTGTCTTGTGGGCCCCTCGGGCGGCCACCGACGTACTTCTTCTTCCTATATATACCTCACGCACTCAAAAACATCCAGGGCACCACGAAACACAATATCCACCACCCAAACCATCTCTATCCGCGAGATCCCATCTTGGAGCCTTCACAAGACTCACGGAGGGGAATCAAGCATGGGGGGCGTCTACATCAACATCCTTGCCCCTCCGATGAGTTTTGAGTAGTTTACTACAGACCTACGGGTCCATAGTTATTAGCTAGGTGGCTTATTCTCTCTTTTTGGATCTCAATACAATGTTCTCCCCCTCTCTTGTGGAGATCTATTCGATGTAATCTCTTTTTGCGGTGTGTTTGTCGAGATCCGATGAATTGTGGGTTTATGATTAAGTTTATCTATGAATAATATTTGAATCTTCTCTGAATTCTTTTATGTATGATTGAGTTATCTTTGCAAGTCTCTTCAATTATCGGTTTAGTTTGGCCTACTAGATTGATCTTTCTTGCCATGGGAGAAGTGCTTAGCTTTGGGTTCAATCTTGCGGTGTCCTTACCAAAGGATGTAAAGGGTTGCAAGGCACGTATTGTGTTGTTGCCATTGAGGATAACAAGATGGGGTTTATATCATATTGCATGAGTTTATCCCTCTACATCATGTCATCTTGCTTAAAGCGTTACTCTGTTCTTATGAACTTAATACTCTAGATGCATGCTGGATAGCGGTCGATGTGTGGAGTAATAGTAGTAGATGCAGGCAGGAGTCGGTCTATTTGTTATGGATGTGATGCCTATATACATGATCATGCCTAGATAATCTCATAACTATGCGCTTTTCTATCAATTGCTCGACAGTAATTTGTTCACCCAACGTAATACTTATGCTATCTCGAGAGAAGCCTCTAGTGAAACCTATGGCCCCGGTCTATCTCTTATCATATTTGCTTTCAATCTACTTTTATTTGCATCTTTACTTTTTGCATCTATACCAAAAATACCAAAAATATTATTTACTATCTTTATTAGATCTCACTTTACATGAAGTGGCCGTGAAGGGATTGACAACCCCTTTATTGTGTTGGTTGCAGTTCTCGGTTGTTTGTGTAGGTGTGTGGGACTTTTGAGGAGCCTCCTACTGGATTGATACCTTGGTTCTCAAAACTGAGGGAAATACTTACGCTACACTTTGCTGCATCACCCTTTCCTCTTCGAGGAAAACCAACGCAAGCTCAAGACGTAGCAGAGGCCGATAATAAATGGGTCGAGGAGCTCGACTTCGTGTTATGGAGTTTGCGTACAAATCCAAATAGATCCACTTGCTGTACACAATTCTTCATGGTGTATGGGACTAACCTATTGACATAGTGCTGTTATATTATCATTCTTGGATGTTTTACATTCATTTTATAGCAATTTTGTATTATTTTTTGGGACTAACCTATTGACATAGTGCCCAGTGCTAGTTGCTGTTTTTTTGCTTGTATTTTACTTCGCAGAACATCACTACCAAACGAAATCCAAATGGCACGAAACTTTTTGGAGATTTTTTGGACCAGAAGGCAACTTGGGAGCGAAGGAAGCACCAGAGGGGAGGCCAATGGGGCCCACCACCGACCTGGACGCGCTAGAGGCCCCTGACGCCCTGATGGGTGGTGGGGCCCATGGAGGTCTCCTCCACCACCTCTCAGCTCTATAGATACTCTGATATTCCAGAAACCCTAGGGGAGCGATCGAAACACAATTCCAGCCGCCGCAACTTCCAGAACCACGAGATCCAATCTAGAGCCCTATTCTGGCACTTTGCCGGAGGGGAACACGATCACTGAGGGGTTCATCATCCTCATTGGTGATCTTCCGATGATGCGTGAGTAGTTCACCATAGACCTACGGGTCCATAGGCAGTAGTTAGATGGCTTCTTCTCTCTTTTTGATTCTCAATACAATGTTCTCCTTGATGTTCTTGGAGATCTATTTGATGTAATGACTTTTGGCGGTGTGTTTGTTGGGATCCGATGAAGTGCGAGTTTATGATCAGATCTATCCATGAATATTATTTGAGTTCCTTTAATCTCTTATATGCATGATTGTTATAGCCTCGTATTTCTTCTCCAAAACTTTGGTTTGGCCAACTAGATTGATTTTCTTGCAATGGGAAGAGGTGCTTTGTGATGGGTTCGATCTTGTGGTGTCCTCACCCAGTGATAGAAGGGGTAGCGAGGCATGCATGTATCATTGCTATTAAGGATAAAAAGATGGAGTCTATTCCTACATGAATAGATCTTGCCTACATCATGTCATCATTCTTATTGCATTACTCCGTTTCTCCATGAACTTAATACACTAGATGTATGCTGGATAGCGGTCGATGTGTGGAGTAATATTTGTAGATGCAGGCATGAGTAGGCCTACTAATTGTGGACGTGATGCCTATATACATGATCATTGCCTTGGATATCATCATAATTATTTGCTCTTCTATCAATTGTCCAACAATAATTTTTTTACCCACCGTATGCTATTTTCTCGAGAGAAGCCACTAGTGAAATCTACGGCCCCCGGGTCTATCTTTTATCATATTGTTTTCAGATCTATTATTTAAAAGAAAACCAAAAATACCTTGCTGCACTTTTTCTTTACTTATTTTAGTTTGTGTTTTTGTTAGTTCTATTTATCCAATCTCATACAATTTAATCTATCTTTTTACCGTAGAGGGAGTGACAACCCCTCTTACGCGTCAGGTTGCAAGTATTTGTTCTTTGTGTGTAGGTACCGTTTACATAGTTTTTCTTGGTTCTCCTACTGGATTGATAACCTTGGTTTCATAACTGAGGGAAATACTTACCGTAGTTGTCCTGCATCAGCCCTTCCTCTATGGGGAAATACCGACGCAGATTCAGGCTATCGTCAAAGGAATTTCTAGCGCCGTTGCCGGGGAGACACCATCAACATCTATCAGGTTCCTAATCACAAGTATCGTCTCGTTGGAATTTACATTATTTGCCATTTTCCTCTCATTTTCATCTCCACTACTTCACAATTTTTTTCCTTTTTATTTGCCTTCTTTTTCGTTTGCCTTTTGCTTGGGTCATCTCGTCAACATGACCACCCCTCCTTTGTCACTAGATTTTGAAGTTTGATACTTCAAACAAAAGCAAGGAGAAAATTTGGAAGATTCTTAGTATAGGTTGATGGAATCTTACCATATTTGCAACATGAAAGGAGACACCAAGATTTTGCTTCATAGTTTTATACTCCCTCCGTTCCTTTATGTTAGGTGTATTATTTTTGGCACAGTGACCAAGGCGCATAATTATACAAGTGTTAGGACAAAATTACCCTTGGCAAATTTGTTGGTTAGCGGCAAGTAAATCAACGAGTCCAGGAAAGTAAGGGATTCATGCAATAGAGAGAGAGATATATAGTTTCCTTCTTTTGATACAAGGAGAGATAGAGAAAATCATGAGAGAGATACTTTCCTCTTTTCGGAGGGATAAAAAGGGAATTATGAGGATTTACAAGAAATGCACCTTACATTGTGGAATTTTATCAAAAAACATATACACCTTATATAAAGGAATGGAAGTAGTATAGGTTTAACCTTGCATCATAGCCAACTCTTGGATTTTGCCGCCAAAGGAAATTTTGTTGAAATTGATGCTAATGTTGCCTGTGAAATAATAGAGGGGTTATTGGGAGTTCCACCACCAAAAAGGGGGTTTACATTTACACAAGAAGGAATTCAAATATTAGATAAATTGGGTGACTTACAGAAAATTTTGAGCAAGTTGCAAAAATATAATGAAATTTTCCTCTCATTTTCATCTCCCCTACTTCACAATTTTTTCCTTTTTATTTACCTTCTTTTTCGTTTGCCTTTTGCTTGGGTCATCTCGTCAACAGGACCGCCCCTCCTTTGTCACCAGATTTTGAAGTTTTATACTTCAAACAAAAGCAAGGAGAAAATTTGAAAGATGCTTGGTATAGGTTGATGGAATCTTACCGTATTTGGAACATGAAAGGAGACACCAAGATTTTGCTTCATAGTTTTATATAGGTTTAACCTTGCATCATAGCCAACTCTTGGATTTTGCCACTAAAGGAAATTTTGTTGAAATTGATGCTAATGATGCCTATGAAATAATAGAGGGATTATTGGGAGTTCCACCACCAAAAAGGGGGGTTACATTTACACAAGAAGGGATTCAAATATTCGATAAATTGGGTGACTTACAGAAATATAATGAACCCCTCAAACATATTAGTGAAAATATCAATCGCATGAATATTTTGATTACTCTTTGTAATAAGTGGTTAGATATTTTAGATCTCAAGATGTGGTCTCCTTTCTCGAGAATATTGGAAAGCATAAAGAACCTCCCGGGTTTGAGAAATCCCTCACTAAGGTAGCAAAAACCAAAGATGACAATACTTGAATCTATGCATTATGCCTAGCTAGGGGCATAAAATTATAGCGCTTGTTGGGAGGCAACCCAATGAATAAAATTTATTTTTACCTTTTTATTTCTGTTCTTGAGTGTTTGCACAATTATGCTACTGTTATGATTGTGTTTTTATGTTTTAGTTAGTGTTTGTGCCAAGTAAAGCCTTTGGGATCATGTTGGGTGATAGTTGATTTGATCTTGTTGAAGAAACATAAACTTTTGCGCCTAGTAGCAGAATTGTTAAAAATCACAGAAGCATGATAAAATTCTGAATTTTTTTACAAAAGATTTATATACAAATTCCTACGTTTTCCTACTTTTTCAAAAAAATTGGAGTTACAGATTCATGGTCAAAGTCCAGATTACTATATACTCTTCTATTTTTGACAGATTATGTTTTCGTTGCCTTGTGTGCTTATTTTGATGAATCTATGGATTGTATCGGGGGGTATAAGCCAGGGTAAAGTTGGAATACAGTAGGTATAATGCAATACTCAAATATGAATGGGTTTGCAACAGTACTTAAAGTGGTGATTTGCTTTATTATACTAATGGATCTCACGAAGGTTTTGTTAAGTTTTGTGTGATTGAAGTTTTCAAGTTTTGGGTGAGATCACGATGGATGAAGGAATAAGGAGTGAAAAGAGACTAAGCTTGGGGATGCCCATGGCACTCCAAGTTAATATTCAAGGAGAACCAAGCAACTAAGCTTGGGGATGCCCGAAAGGCATCCCCTCTTAGTTCTAACAACCATCGATAATTTTACTTGGAGCTATATTTTTATTCGTCACATATCATGAGTTTTGCTTGGAGCATCTTGTATTATATGAGTCTTTGCTTGTTTTGATTTTTAGTTTGTTGCAATCATCCTTGCTGGACACACCTATTTGAGAGAGCCATAATTATGCTATGATATGTTAGAATTGCTCTACGTGCTACACTTAAAATTTTTGAGCTATGGAACTGCTCTAGTGCTTCACTTATATCTTTTTGAGCACGGTGTGGTTTTAAATTTTGAAGGAATACTCTCATACTTCACTTAGATTAATTTGAGAGTTAGTAAATTTTTTAAGAAATTCTCTCATGCTTCACTTATATTATTTTGAGAGGCGAAAATTTTTATGCTCATGCCCTTCACTTAGATTTGTTTGAGCTTGTCAAAAGCAATTGCAATGTATGAAATTAGTCCCAAGGTGATAGATATTCAAGAGAGATTTAATAAAAACTTTCACAAAGATCATTGGACAAAATAAACTTGATTCTTTGTAATAGTTTTGATATATGATGATAGTAATATATGAGTCATCTTGGTGAGTAATTATGCGTTAGTAAGAATATTTGTGTTAAGGTTTGTGATTCCCTAGGCAAGCACGAAAGTCAATAGTTATGCAATGAAATTACATTCTACTTGTGCTGCATTATTCGGTGTTAGTTATGCTTAATGCTCGTTTATGAGATTTTTGTTTCTTGGTTGGTTGCTTCTCAATCTATTTGCTAGCCTCCATTTGTACTAAGTGGGAATGCTACTTGTGCATCCAAAATGCTTAAAACCACTTATGCCATATGAGTCCACCATACCTACCTACATGCGGTAATTTCGTGCCGTTCTAAGTAAATTTGTATGTGCAAACTCTAATTTTCAAACTGAATTTCCTTTTTGTGTGCCTGTACCACTCATGAAGTGGCAGGGGGTGGCAAATATTTTTCCATGCTAGATGTGTTATTCTCAAGATGAGTGTTTATTCACTTGTCATTGCACGAGAGTGTGGCGGTGATAGGGATGCCCAGTCCCGAAATGAAAAAGAAATTTACTTTATGTTGTCAAATAATAAATTCCTTGGAAAGTGTTGGTATGGAAGGCACCCGTGGATACAGCTAGCCATGGATTATGAAAGAATGGTGAAAAAAGGAATAAACTTTATTTTATGTTTCGGAACCGCCTATGATGTATCTATCATGGGAAGTATTGGGAACTACGCAGTCGTTTTCGTTGACGGGAAAAGCATGCCTCTCAAAATATTTTATCTCTCAATTTAAGCTTTGAGCTCTGGCACCTCTACAAATCTGTGCTTCCCTCTCTGAAGGGCATATCTATTTACTTTTATGCCATTTTTTTATTTGAGTCTCCATCTTCTCTTATAAAGCACCAACTAGGGAGCACTATGATCGTACTTGTGCATTGGATGCAGCTGATATTCGAGTGTGTTTCATGAATGGATCAATGATTGAGCATGATGGGCTAGGGATAACTTTCTTCAGTGTTGATTTTTTGAAATACATGGTTGCTTGTTGATATGCTTGAGTATTGAAGTCTTCATGTCAATTATAGACTATTGCTTTGAACCATCTAAAAGTCCAAATGTCCATGCTACAAAGAAAATAATATGTGATGAACATGTTAGGCAGCATTCCACATCAAAAATTCTCTTTTTATCATTTACCTACTCGAGGACGAGCAGGAATTAAGCTTGGGGATGCTGATACGTCTCCAATGTATCTATTATTTTTTTATGGTTCCATGCTGTTATATTATCATTCTTGGATGTTTTACATTCATTTTATAGCAACTTTATATCATTTTTTGGGACTAACCTATTGAGATAATGCCCAGTGCCAGTTCCCATTTTTTGCTTGTTTTTTACTTCGCAGAATATGAGTACCAAACGAAGTCCGAATGCCACGAAACTTTGGAGATTTTTTTGGACCAGAAGACAACTTGGGAGCCAAGGAAGCACCAGAGGGGAGGGCCATGGGGCCCACCACCCACCTGGGCGTGCCAGAGGCCCCTTACATGCCCTGATGGGTGGTGGGGCCCATGGAGGTCTCTTTCGGTGTCAAAACCGGTGGATCTCGGGTAGGGGGTCCCGAACTATGCGTCTAAGGCGGCTGGTAACAGGAGGCGGGGGACACAATCTTTACCCAGGTTCGGGCCCTCTCGATGGAGTTAATACCCTACTTCCTGCTTGATTGATCTTGATGATATGAGTATTACAAGAGTTGATCTACCACGAGATCGTAGAGGCTAAACCCTAGAAGCTAGCCTATGGTATGATTGCTGTTGTCCTACGGACTAAAACCCTCCGGTTTGTATAGACACGGGAGGGGGCTAGGGTTACACAGAGTCGGTTACAAGGGAGGAGATCTACATATCCATATTGCCAAGCTTGCCTTCCACGCCAAGGAGAGTCCCATCCGGACACGGGACGCAGTCTTCAATCTTGTATCTTCATAGTCCAACAGTCCGCCAAAGGATACATCCGGCTGTCCGAGGACCCCTAATCCAGACTCCCTCAAGAGTCTTAACCAGGCTTCAATTGCGATGAGTCCGGCGTGCAGATTGTCTTCGGCATTGCAAGGCGGGTTCTTCTCCAAATTCCGAATACCTGTTTGAGTAGTGTCCGACTTCCCATAAATGTTGCACTCCTTGGCTTCCGTGCCTAATAATGGATATCCTCCATGCGTCGAGCGAATGCGAGAAGTCGGAGCATTTTTACATTTGCCACCCTAGCCATCTGGGCGAATCGCCTATTAAAGAGACGGGGATTCTCAGATCCAGATCACACCATCCTCCCACAGCGAGTATCCATCGGAGCGCGCTCGGAAAAAATCCATTCCAACATGGCCGGCCATCGCAGCTCCTCCTCTCGCTCCTGTAGCCCTAAGCCCGGCAATTGGAAGAAGTGTTCCGTCCCGCACAGTCAATTAGTAGAATTGCAGACCCAAGGATTCCTCCCTCCAGCGTATATGGTCCCCGTTTGATCCGGGCTTGCCACCTATAATGGCGGGGAGCAAGCGAAGAGCCTTCCCGACCCATCCAAAGGGGAGCGGGTATGCCTTGTCCCTTACTTATTAAGAGGGCTTGGATTTCTAATTCATCCATTCCTTCGCGGGCTCCTGGAGTTCTACGGCCTCTAGCTGCACAATTTTACTCCCGCCTCCATATTACACATCTATGGCTATGTCGCCTTTTGCGAGCTATTTCTGGACTGCGAAGCTCATTTCGAGCTATGGAAGAGGCTGTTCTGCCTCGTACCCCATACACAAGAGGGGTCAATATATCAAGTGGACGGAGCCGAGATATGGCGCATCACCGGGACCGGATATATGTCCGGTACTCTGACGAAGATTGGCCTTCGGAGTGGTTTTATACGGAGGACGTCCCCCTTCCAGACCCTGTTCGGATGGGCCTTCCTGAGTTTAATAATGCTCCTTTGAAGAAACGCCGCAGCTGGAGCCCTCGGAGCCCCCAGGAGGAAAATAACAGAGAGGTCCTTTACCTGATGGGCCAGATACAAACGCCGGCCAAATCAGGATTGACAGTAGTCGAGGTTATGTCCATATGTATAATGCGGGGGTGCAACCACTTCAATATCGTGGACACCCTATGTGGCACTTCAATGGAGAAGACGATGCCACCCGCTGCGGTCGTAAAGGTCCGGACTCTTTCACTGCTCTAGCGAAAATACTGTCCGGTTTATTCAAAGGAGAGGAAGAGGAGTTCATCCGTATCAAGCCACGGGATGGGTTCTCCATGTACAACCCCCCAAGCTGGGTGAGCTGCTACTTTTTACTCCAGACCTTCTCGCATTCTTTGTCATGAATATTTACCCTTCTATTTCATAGCAGTAGCTGCGAAAATCTGTGAGGGAGGTCCACAGCCCGCCTCCACAACCAGAGGACCTTGACCGGGCCCTCGACCCTGGACTCGAGGAGGATCCAGACATATTTGTGGAGCTGATTGACAGGACGTTCTATCAATTGAGCTGCGATGACGCCATGGTGGCCATCATAGCCAATTATCCCGGACTACTCCCTGCATCGCATGTAAGTAAAACCGGAGTCCCAACTTCCGAGAAGGATCCCCTTTTCTGCACTTCACCTATTGCACACATATGGTGTCTTACAAGGAAGGCCCTCGGGATGCCATGCCGAACCCGCAGTGACTCACCAACAAGGGGCACCGAAGCTTGGTAGGCTTAAAAGGAAGGCGGTCAGGACTGAGACACCGTTGCAGAGGTATGAAACAAAACCCCGCTCCGTGGTTGTCGTCTTTAAAAATATAATAACGTCCATGTTTCCTAGTAGGAAAAACACTCGCCGGACTATATCCGGAAGGGCTGCCGGTCATGCCTCCACCAGTCAGGCTCCAGAGCCGGACGTAGAGGCGGACGCTAACATGGGGCGAACGCCAGATATTCCTCCTACAGAGGATGCAGATAGGCTATCCGCCACAAATTCCAAAGTGGAGAGCGCTATGAATCACAGGCGTCGCCGGGCCGTACTCCGTGACGCTTGTTTCTCCCAAGAGGCGTTCGATGCCTTCAACTCAGGAGATGCGTACATCCGAGCTGCTCAAAATGGTCTTGCCAGAGCCACGGACCAGTATGTAAAGGATATACGGGTAAGAAAATCTGATAATTATATATGTCAGTAGCCCCTGAGACTTGAAACAGTTGACACAACTGATTTAAGGATCATTATTTGTGTAGGTTCTTACAAAGAAGAATACCCAATTGTCCCAAGAGCTAGAAGAGTGCAAAGCCCAGCTACGGGCTGCAGTTTCCACGTTGAAGGATTCGGAGAAGGCCCCCTCTGGTAACACTTGTCTCTATTGCAAAGAATGACAGGTACCGGATAGTATGCGACATGCATGCAAATCTAACAATAGATTTTGCAGATGACTCCGGAGTGAATTAAAAAGGTTAGGCAGGAGAAAACAATCTCCAAGATGCCAATATCCAGCTGGGCGTGGAACTGAAAGATGTTCGGGCCCAGCTTGCTGACTCCGTAAATGAGAATAAGAGGCTTCAACGTGGCATTTTCAGTAAGTGCTTGAACGAACTTTTAAAGAGTTCGGCGAGGAAACCGGCTAACAGAGTTACATCTGCAGGTATGCTGACGGGTCGTCCCGAGGAGGAGATGCCCGGTTCTGCGGGTGATCTTCTGCCAGAGCTCTCACAACTGCACGAACAAGTTCGGCAGGTGATGCAGGGTATTGCCCAAGCCTTGTGGCCATCCGTCTCCCTGCCAGGAGGCATGGGGGAGCTTGTAGACAAGCTCAAGGGAGCGCGGTGGCGCTTCCGATTATGGAAGATATCAGCCTGCCGACAAGGTGCGAGGGAAGCCTGGGCCATGGTGACGACGCGGTATACCAAGAATGACCCTAACCACATGGCCGAGGTCGGATTGTAGGCTAGACAGCCTGTTGGATGGTATAGAAGAAGAATTTAGTCAGTCTAAGTGACTGTGTACTTCAAGTGACATATATTGTCCCTAGCCGGATTGTAAATATCATTTGTCATGGCGGACATTTTCGCTTCGACCTCTGGACCCGATAGTCCAGAGTGTATCTGAATACCCGCTCAGTTATGTAAAAACCGGGGTACGCAGGGAAACCAGGCGTAGGGGTCATAAGTGCTTGAACAGACAAGTACCCAACTAGCTATGTTATATTACATGGATAGTAAGAAACATCTTCCAGGGAGAATAGTTCTGTTAAGGGTTCCTTTCCCTGGGTACGCATGCCCTAATGTGCATGTCCGAACTGCGAAAAGAGAAGCAGGCTATAAACATCTGGGGGGCATGTACTAAAATAAATAAAATTCATCTTTTGTTCACCGACCGAGTATTCCCTTAAGAATTCTAGCTTTCGGCTTCACCCAGTCTGAGGTACACATCCGGCTGACCCGGCAGTAACAATCGCAGAGGTTGCTCCCCTTATTCCCTAGCCGAATTAACGGGAACGTAGGGCATAAACACAAGAGCCAGTCAACCCAGCTTGGCCAAAACTTAAGTCATATCGATGCATATAATGGCGAAATAAGGTATATGTGGAAGAATAACAAATGTGTGGGGCATAGAGCCCGGAAAATAGTTATATTAAGCTTCTATATAAGAAGCCCCCAGGTATAATGAGCGCGGTTAGCGCGTCAAGATTGTGTAGTCAAGACACAATTTAGTCTTTTAAGGCTTTGAAGAAAAAGGAAAAAAGAAAGAGATAAAAGACAGATAACGGATATGCGAAAAATTGATGGAGGTAAGGAGACGAACATATAGTCCGGCGCTAGGTGTAGAACCTTCGGAGTCTAGCTGCGTTCCATGGGTTTGGCTCGAGTCGATTGTCTGATGCATCCCGCACATGGTACGCTCCACCGGTCAGAACTTGGTCAATAATGAAGGGACCTTCCCATTTGGGCTTGAGCTTGTTCTTTTTCTTCTCTGGTAGGCGTAGAACGAGTTTGCCAACGTTATAGGTTTTGGCCCGTACTTCTCTGCTTTGATACCTTCGAGCCTGTTGCTGATAGAATGCGGAATGGGCTTTTGCCACGTCACACTTCTCCTCCAGGGCGTCCAAACTATCCTTTCGATCAAGCATGGCTTCTTTTTCTTCATACATGCGCACTCGAGGTGAGTCATGAATTATGTCGCAGGGCAGTACCGCCTCTGCGCCGTACACCATAAAAAACGGTGTGTATCCGGTAGTGCGATTGGGCGTGGTCCACAACCCCCATAGTACGGAGTCGAGCTCCTCTACCCAGTGCATGTTTGATTCCTTTAAGGACCGCACTAATCTGGGTTTAATGCCGCTCATGATAAGACCATTTGCTCGCTCGACTTGTCCGTTAGTTTGCGGGTGATAGGTAGAAGCATAATCAAGTTTGATGCCCATGTTGCTGCACCAAAGTTTTACCTCGTCGGCTGTAAAGTTCGAGCCGTTATCGGTGATGATGCTGTGGGGGACGCCATAACGGTGTACAACCCCAGATATGAAGTCTATCACTGGTCCGGATTCGGCTGTTTTAACTGGTTTGGCTTCTATCCATTTGGTGAATTTATCCACCATGACCAATAAGTATTTTTTCTTATGGCTTCCCCCTTTGAGGGGTCCGGCCATATCAAGCCCCTAGACCGCAAAGGGCCAAGTAATGGGGATTGTTTGGAGAGCGGTAGGAGGCATATGGCTTTGGTTTGCCAAAAGCTGGCAACTGACGCAACGTTGGACAAGGTCCTGTGCGTCTGCTCGGGACGTCGGCCAGTAGAAACCTGTACGGAAGGCCTTGCTTACAAGGGCCCGAGCTGCGGCGTGGTGGCCACCGAGTCCAGCATGAATTTCTGCCAAAAGTTTCCGCCCTTCCTCTTCGGAGATGCACCTTTGAAGGACTCCGGTAGCGCTTTTCTTATAAAGCTCTCCCTCGTGGACCTTGTAGGCTTTAGACCGCCGCACAATGCAACGTGCCTCGTTTGGGTCCTCAGGTAGTTCCTGCCTAGTTAGGTAGGCCAGGAAGGGTTCTGTCCACGGGGCGATGACAGCCATAATCACGTGGGCGGAAGGTGTTATTTCGGTGGCGGAGCCTCCGATTACGTCATAGTGTTCGGTATCTGGTGTTGTGGCCAAGTCCGGACTGTTGTTGCCTGTCTCTCCTTCCCATACCACAGATGGCTTAAACAGCCTTTCCAAGAAGATATTGGGTGGGACAGGGTCGCGCTTAGCGCCGATGCGGGCGAGGATGTCCGCCGCTTGATTGTTTTCTCGGACCACATGGTGGAATTTGAGCCCCTCGAACCGAGCTGACATTTTGAGGACGGCGTTGCGATAAGTCACCATTTTTGGATCCTTGGCGTCAAAGTCTCCATTTATCTGAGGTATTGCGAGGTTCGAGTCCCCACGCACCTCCAGGCGTTGAATGCCCATGGAGACTGCCATCCGAAGACCGTGTAACAGGGCCTCATATTCTGCTGCATTGTTGGAGTCTGTGTATAGTATTTGTAGTACGTATTGGACTGTATCTCGGGTGGGGTATGTCAGGACGAAGCCAACCCCCAGACCAGCCAACATTTTAGAGCCGTCAAAGTGCATAATCCAATTGGAGTATGCGCCGTACTCTTTAGGGAGTTCGGCTTCTCTCCATTCAGCGACGAAATCAGCCAGTACTTGTGACTTAATGGCTCGCCGTGGTTTGTATATTATGTCGAAGGGAGGAGCTCAATAGCCCATTTGGCAATCCGGCCGGTGGCATCGCAGTTGTTTATTATGTCGTTGAGTGGTACTTCAGAGGCCACCGTGATTGAACACTCTTGAAAGTAGTGTCGTAGTTTCCGGGATGCCATGAAGACCGTGTATGCTATCTTTTGATAATATGGGTACCGTGATTTGCATGGAGTGAGGACAGTGGATACGTAGTATACCAGCTTTTGAAGTGGTAACTTATGTCCGTCCGTCTCTCGTTCGACAACGAGCACTGCGCTTACAACTTGGTGAGTTGCCGCTATATATAACAGCATTGGTTCGCCGACATTTGGCGCGGCAAATCTTGGGTTGGTGGCCAGGATGGCTTTTATTTCTTCCAATCCGGCCGTGGCGACATCCGTCCACTCGAAGTGTTCGGTGCGCCGAACAAGGCGATAAAGGGGCAGTGTCTTTTCTCCTAATCGGGAGATAAAGCGGCTTAAGGAAGCCACGCATCCAGTTAGTTTCTGGATTTGCTTGAGGTCTGTTGGGATAGCCAACTGTGACAAAGCTCGAATTTTAGCCGGGTTTGCTTCAATTCCTCTATTAGAGACGATGAAGCCTAAGAGTTTTCCGGCGGGCACATCGGAGACGCATTTTTCCGGATTGAGCTTGATGTCGTATATTCGGAGATTGTCGAACGTGAGCCTCAAGTCGTCTACTAAGGATTCGACGTGTTTGGTTTTAATGACCACATTGTCTACGTATGCCTCCACTGTTTTGCCGATCTGTGTCTCCAAGCATGTCTGAATCATGCGTTGATAGGTTGCGCTGGCATTTTTGAGCCCGAAAGGCATGGTGTTGAAACAGAAGGGGCCGTATGGAGTGATAAATGTCGTTGCGGCTTGATCGGACTCCACCATCTTAATTTGATGGTATCCGGAGTATGCGTCGAGGAAGCACAGTGAGTCGTGTCCTGCGGTAGCGTCGGTAATTTGATCGATGTAGGGGGAAGGGATCCTTTGGGAAAGCCTTATTAAGGTCCTTGAAATCGACACATAGGTGCCAGGATTTGTCCTTCTTTGGTACCATCACCAGGTTTGCTAGCCAGTCTGGATGTTTTATTTCTCGGATGAATCCGGCCTCCAGTAACTTGGCTAGCTCTTCTCCCATAGCTTGTCGCTTAGGCTCAGAGAAGCACCGAAGAGTTTGCTTGACTCACTTGAATCCTTTTAGAATGTTAAGGCTATGCTCAGCCAGCCTGCGTGGGATTTCCGGCATGTCTGAAGGATGCCAAGTGAATATGTCCCAATTCTCATGCAAGAACTCCCGTAGTGCGGCGTCTACTGTGGGGTTTAACTGTGCCCCGATGGATGCTGTTTTTGTAGGGTCCTTTGGGTGGACTTGGAATTTGACTATCTCATCTGCTGGTTTAAAAGAGGTGGACTTGGATCTTTTGTCGAGTATCACGTCGTCCCTGTCCACTGTGGAGTGCAGCGCAGTTAATTCCTCGGCCACGAGGGCTTCGGATAACGCCTCAAGGGCCAGTGCGGCTGTTTTGTTTTCGGCGCGGAGTGCTATGTCCGGATCACTAGCTAGAGTGATGATTCCGTTGGGCCCGGGCATTTTGAGCTTCATGTACCCGTAATGGGGTATAGCTTGGAAGATCGTGAATGCCTCCCGCCCTAGAAGGGCGTGGTATCCGCTATTGAACGCGACCACTTGGAATGTGATTTCTTCGGACCTGTAATTCTCCAGCATGCCGAATACCACATCCAGTGTGATTTTCCCAGCACATCGTGCCTCCCGACTAGGGATGATTCCTCTGAAGGTTGTGCTGCTTTCCTCAATGCGGTTTATGTCTATTTACATTTTTTGAAGAGTCTCCTCATAGATGAGGTTTAGTCCACTGCCGTTGTCCATGAGCACTTTAGTAAGCCGGAAGCCGTCCACAATTGGACTAAGGACCAAGGCGGCTGGTGCTCGGGATGTTTGAAATTTAGGTTCGTCACTGGCATTGAAGGTGATAGCCGTATCGCTCCATGGATTTATTGCTGCCACGTGCCAGACTTCGGCAAGGCTGCGGAGTGCTCGCTTACGCCTATTATTTGAGGCGAAGGTCTCGAAGACTGTCAATACTGTATTGTTATTCTCCACGGGATGGTGCTCTGCGGTATTGCTAATGAGGAGATCCTCACCGCTCTTGGCCACCTGCCGGAGTACCCAACATGCTCTAAGGCTGTGAGTTGGTATGGTATCCTCTGTACTTTGCATGGCCCATTAAGCCATCCCTCGAATACGGTTCCACGCCCTGTAGTGGGCTTTTGCTTCTTTGTAATTGGGTCGGGCGACTTACGAGAGTGCACCCTTTTAGTTTGGACTGGGGGTTTTGTCAGAGCCGGAGGGTCCCAAAATTTTGTTTGGGTTTTCTAGGAGCTTTCCATCGCATAGTACTTCTGTACTATGGCCGCCAAGTCAGCGAAGTGTGCTATGTCATGGCGACTTATGGCGTTGAGGATTCCCTTTTCCATGCAATTATTGCAAAAGAATGAAATTGCATCTTCCTCGCGACAGTCCTTAGCCTTGTTCATTACAAGGAGGAATCTGGCCCAATAGTGGTGTACTGTCTCCTGGGGCTCTTGTCTAATGTGGGAAAGATCGCTTATATTTGGGTGGGTGGGTAGACTTAGATCCGAACCCTGACCCAATCTGAGACCCAGGGGCGGAAGAGTTTCCGAGCTTGGAAGTTCGGGCTCCGGGATGTTGTCCAATAGGTCTGGCCCGCTGCCTGATTCTAGTTTCAGGGTTTGGGCGATGTCCTCCCGTAGACGGGTATCCGGCTCGGAGAGCTCGGGAATCCGGACATAGTTTGTCCCCAAGATAGAGGAAGAATCGTCGCATTGCTCCTCCACCACCGCTATCTGATGAGTGGCCGACGGGGAGTTAATCTCCCTTTGGTCAGGTTTAATCCCAATCCGATCATAGTCCGTAGCGACTTCCAAAGTGGCGATGCGATCCAAGAGCTCGTTCAAAGAGGAGAGCTCCATTGGATCCATCTGCTCGGTGAATTCTGAGCCGAGGTGGAGGCTGTTTTCGATGACCTGAGAAGTCATCATTGGCGCAGCGGCTGAACGGGCGGTCATGACGAAACCGCCTAGTCGGAGAGTTTGGCCTACAGCCAGGGCTCCCCCAGAGGTGATGTTGTCCTTGACAACAAGGCGAGCCATCCAGCCTTATGATGACGGCACAGTGGAACTCTCAATGAAAGCACCAATGTCGGTGTCAAAACCGGCGGTTCTCGGGTAGGGGGTCCCGAACTGTGTGTCTAAGGCGGATGGTAACAGGAGGCGGGGGACACAATGTTTACCCAGGTTTGGGACCTCTCGATGGAGGTAATACCCTACTTCCTGCTTGATTGATCTTGATGATATGAGTATTACAAGAGTTGATCTACCATGAGATCGTAGAGGCTAAACCCTAGAAGGTATCCTATGGTATGATTGCTGTTGTCCTACGGACTAAAACCCTCCGGTTTATATAGACACCGGAGGGGGCTAGAGTTATACAGAGTCGGTTACAAGGGAGGAGATCTGCATATCCGTATTGCCAAGCTTGCCTTCCACGCCAAGGAGAGTCCCATCCGGACATGGGACGAAGTCTTCAATCTTGTATCTTCATAGTCCAACAGTCCGGCCAAAGGATACAGTCCGGCTGTCCAAGGACCCCATAATGTAGGACTCCCTCAGTCTCCTCCAGCGCCTCTCAGCTCTTAAAATACTCAGATATTCCTGAAACCCTAGGGGAGCAATGGAAACACAATTCCAGCCGTCGCAAGTTCTAGAACCACGAGATCCAATCTAGAGCCCTATTCCGGAGCTCTATCGGAGGGGAACACGATCACAGAGGGGTTCATCATCCTCATTGGTGCTCCTCCGATGATGCGTGAGTAGTTCACCATAGACCTACGGGTCTGTAGGCAGTAGCTAGATGGCTTCTTCTCTCTTTTTGATTCTCAATACAATGTTCTCCTCGATGTTCTTGGGGATCTATTTGGCGGTGTGTTTGTTGGGATCCGATGAAGTGCGAGTTTATGATCAGATCTATCAATGAATATTATTTGAGTTTCTTTAATCTCTTATATGCATGATTGTTATAGCCTCGTATTTCTTCTCCGAAACTTTGGTTTGGTTTGGCCAACTAGATTGATTTTTCTTGCAATGGGAAGAGGTGCTTTGTGATGGGTTCGATCTTGCAGTGTCCTGACCCAGTGACAGAAGGGGTAGCCAGGCACACATGTATCATTGCTATTAATGATAAAAAGATGGGGCTATTCCTACATGAATAGATCTTGTCTACATCATGTCATTGTTCTTATTGCATTACTCCGTTTCTCCATGATCTTAATACACTAGATGCAAGCTGGATAGCGGTCGATGTGTGGAGTAATAGTAGTGGATGCAGGCAGGAGTCAGTATACTAATCTTGGACGTGATGCCTATGTACATGATCATTGACTTGGATATCGTCATAATTATTTGCTCTTCTATCAATTGCCCAACAGTAATTTGTTTACCCACCGTATGCTATTTTCTCGAGAGAAGCCACTAGTGAAATCTACGGCCCTCGGGTCTATCTTTTATCATATTGTTTTCAGATCTATTATTCCAAAAACCCCAAAATACCTAGCTGCACTTTTTCTTTACTTATTTTATTTCGTGTTTTTGTTAAATCTATTTATCCAATCTCATATAATTTACTCTATCTTTTTACCATAGAGGGATTGACAACCCCTCTTACGCGTCGTGTTGCAAGTATTTGTTCTTTGTGTGCAGGTACCGTTTACATAATGTTGCTTGGTTCTCCTACTGGATTGATAACCTTGGTTTCATAACTGAGGGAAATACTTATCGTAGCTATGCTACATCATCTCTTCCTCTTTGGGGAAATATCGATGCAGATTCAAGCTATCGTCAAGTGCCAACGTATTCGTTAGTCGATGAAATCTCTCCATCGATCGTCTTCGAGGGGGACGTACAAAAGCTGAGGGCGGAGGGATCATTGCCCCCGCACCTAAAGGTATTAGATTTCCCTATTCATGGAGAACTTCCCGACCCCGCCGTATGGCGCGCACACGCTTCATCTTGATTTCTTCGGGTGGGGCCTCGGCTTTCCCTTGCACACATTCGTGTGGGGGATCCTTTTCTTTTTTGGTTGTCAGCTCCATCACCTCAATCCCACGAGCATTCTTCACATCGCGAACTTCGTAACATCCCGTGACCGTTTCCATGGGGCTATCCCCCACTTCAACCTGTTCCAGTGATTTTTTAGCGTCAAGGGGCAAATGAGCAGCCGCGTAATTCGTGACATTTGGGGAGCTAGCGTCTGGGGAATTACCCGCGGCCAAGACCCGGCTAGCATTCCAAGACATAACTCGGTAGGGCCAGAAGGCCCAAGGCCGTGTTACCCAGGAAGTTGCCTAGGCTAGGTCCCAGTGGGCTAGATGGCCTGGAAGGAACCCGGCCGGGGGAGAAAGACCCAACCGATGGAAAGGAAATCCGGTAGGCGATGGAGTCCTAATGCTAGATGGAGGTCTCATAACTCGGAAGGCACGAAAGACCTACCCGACTTAGAATAGGACTCCGACCATAGGTAGAATCCGAAATCCACTGTAACACCAGGAACCCGGCTATTATATAAAGGGGGTTCCTGGGCGTCCAAAGGGACAAGTTGAAGTTCTAGCACTTGAGACATAGGTAGCGAAATAGCACTCGTATATTCAAGAACTTCATCATCAACAACCAATCTAGGAGGATTAGGCTTTTACCTCACTAGAGGGGCCGGGCCTGGGTAAATTCATATCTCTCGTTCCCGATCGGCCCCATCCAAGGCTTCACCTCATAGCTATGGCCTCACTATTAAGTTCTCCTAAGAGGACACTTTCTGTGTTAACCCCACGACAGTTGGCGCCCACCATGGGGCCTGCACACAATGGTGTTCTCTTGGAGGGAGCCTCCCAGGGATCAAGAAGCTCACGATCAGCCGAATCCGGAAAAGCCAGCGTGGAAGGATCTACATCGATGACGCAGGCCGAGGCCCCGAGACCTACTCCCTTCAGTCAGGATACCAGGTCCCCTTCGGCAAGATCAACGTCTTTGTCGGCTTCATCGGCGGGACTGCACAAGAGTCAAAACCCGTTGGCGACTCCATCATGGAAGGCGCCACGCTCGTCCACTCGGACAGCGAATCGTCAGTCGACCAAAATGACTTTGACCAAACTGAGTCCACCCTCCCACTTTTTGATGAGAAGCTGGGTGGATACTCAGATGAGGAGGAGTACCCGATCTCTTACGGGCCACCTCGTCACGCAGTTGTCTACATGGCAGGAAACTAGCAACAGAACCAACAACATTATGCCGCTCAAGGAAATCCGATCCCAGCTTCGCCGAACGCAACCTCAAGCCGAAATCTGGCTCCCGATACACCGGGTCAAGTAACTAATGCCCCGGTGGCAGCTGGTGAGGGAAGGACAACAGCCGTAGGAGCCAACATGGGAATCTCGGGCGCATAGGAGTTAGCTGCTACAACAACGGCCCTTAGCGTGCTTCTGGCAGATCCAGTTACTCTGGAGAACGCATTGCACGAAAGGTAGAGATCAAGAAGTGTCGTGCGCAACTCACCAAAGTTCAGGAGAACATCAACACAGGAAACACACATCTCGCCACCGCTCAGAATAACGTACTTCAGGAAGCCCGGCGCCTGGAAAGCGAAGGGATTCATCTTGCCTTTCGCCAAGGGGATCTAACAACAGTGCACCAAAGGAGGCACCAAAACCAGCCGACGACCGGGATGGGCCAACTGGCACCACATGCGTTCTTTCAAACACCACTATACACCCCTTTCCAGGCGATGCCTAGTGTAATAGCTGGCGTAGGAGCACCAGGAGTAGGAACCGTCATGCCTCAATCGGCTCAAGGTGCCGTGCCTCTAAACATGAACCAGCGGCAGCCGCCGGCTCAGCAATAGTATCGCCATCGTCGTCGACTCCGCATTAGTATCGAATAACTGCCGCTCAAGAGAGCAAACCCAACAAAGAAATGGAGCGTTTTCATACACCAGCTAGTCAGTAATCCAACCCGGTGGATAATGTGTGGGCTGTGACGCACAACCTTCTGTTGATCCCGATCCATGGAAACAGTTGCTCGAAATCAAGGCAAGGAAAGCAATTGAGATGTTGCAGACAACCATCATGCAATAGGCAAATTGTTCACATATGACCAACATGTTGCGCTCTACCCCTCACAACATTCGTAATTCAACAAGCCGAAGCCTACATGGGGACGCACCCATTCTTGCAACATCAATGATGATGGCAATTTCCTCGCCATCAATGCCCTCTTGATAAAAGACGACATCACGATAGTTGACGTTGCTGTGAGTGTCCTCGATAAGGCTGAGCTCACAGTGAGGGTCCCAGATATCTGGTTGAGGAGCCGAGGAGTCCAGCTTGGTGGACCATTGTTTCTAGTCCTGGTTTGATGAAGCAAAGAGCTAATCAGGTAGTTATATATCATGGTTCAAAGAAAAAAGGACTATTTGTAAAAACTTACCGCTCGGACATGCTTGCTGGACGAATAACCGTCGGATCGGGGCTCCTTGAGAAAATTGGACTCCTCATCTTTGAACATTGACGCTAGCATTTTCCTGAGCGTACAATGCTCATGAAATTCTCCTCGGATGGCACGAGTCAAACATTGACACCGTTGAATTCGCACATGGGGTGGTCATATTGCTACAAGGGCTGGATTCCCCAGATAAGCGCCACCGCCATTACATTGGCCATGGTCAGACCATGATAGCGCATACATGCCACTTGATAGGTCAAGCTTATAATGACAGAGCCCCCCCAATCCTGGGTCCTCGGGAACCGGTTGTACCTTTTCTTTTGAAGTGCGGGCGAGAACGGGGTGACACAACCCGCCCGAGGAGAATCTTCGAGTGGCACGTCGGGTAGGTAAAACCACTCCACTTGCCAGTTTTCATTTGGCCATCAAGGTATCTAGACCCAGGTACCCTAAAGATCTTGGCCCCGTGAAAAGGAACGAGAAGAGGTGTCTAGAGGGGGGGGGGGGGGTGAATAGACTCTTAGCAAGAAAAGTGGCAGTTTTTAATTTCTTCAAGTTGAGGTGGAGTTTTAGCACATGTTTAAACATTCACAATACATATCAAGCATGCATAACAAGAGTATATTAGTAACAAAAAGTAAAGCATGCAATTTGCAAGAATGTAAAGGGATGTGATTGGAGTGTGCAAACACAATTGGAGACACGGAGATTTTTGGCGTGGTTCCGATAGGTGGTGCTATCGTACATCCACATTGATGGAGACTTCAACCCACGAAGGGTAATGGTTGCGCGAGTCCACGGAGGGCTCCACCCACGAAGGGTCCACAAAGAAGCAACCTTGTCTATCCCACCATGGCCATCGCCCACGAAGGACTTGCCTCACTAGGGTAGATCTTCACGAAGTAGCCGATCTCCTTGCCCGTACAAACTCCTTGGTTTAACTCCACAATCTTGATGGAGGCTCCCAAATAACACCTAACCAATCTAGGAGACACCACTCTCCAAAAGGTAATAGATGGTGTGTTGATGATGACCTCCTTGCTCTTGTGCTTAAAATGATAGTCTCCCCAACACTCAACTCTCTCTCACAGATTTGGATTTGGTGGAAAGATGATTTGAGTGGAAAGCAAGTTGGAGAAGGCTAGAGATCAAGATTTATGTGGTTGGAATGGAATATCTTGACCTCAACACATGAGTAGGTGGTTCTCTCCCAGAAAATGTATGCTGGAAGTGGAGGCATGTTCTGATGGCTCTCCTCATGAATGAAGAGTGGGTGGAGGGGTATATATAGCCTCCACACAAAATCTATCCATTACACGCAAATCACCAAACTCGGTAGGACCGAATCAGAAAACTCGGTCGGACTGATTTAGTTCAAAATGTGAACGTTAGGATTTTTGGTGGGACTGACATGATCAACTCGGTGGGACCAATGTGCTAGGGTTAGGGTAAAACCTCATCTTGGTTTGACCGATTACACAAACTCGGTGAGACCGATTTTGGTAGTAAGCTAACCAGAGAGTTGGTCAAGCAAACTCGGTGAGACCGATTACAAATCTCGGTAAGACCGAAATTATTGCAACAGGCAACAGAGAGTTTGCAAGCCCATCTCGGTGAGACCGAGATCCCATCGGTGAGAGCGAAGTGACTAGGGTTTGTGGCAGTGGCTATGTCAAGTGAACTCGGTGGCGCCGGATAGAATGTTTCGGTGGGGGCGAGTTTGACTTTTGGTTTGGGACATATGTGCATATGAGAAAGTGGTTGAGGGTTTTGGAGCATATCACTAAGCACTTTGAGCAAGCAAGCCATTAAGCAACACCTCATCCCCTTTTAATAGTATTGTCTTTCCTATGGACTCAATGTGATCTTGGATCACTAAAAGTAAAATATAGAGTCTTGAGTTTTTTAGCTTGAGCCAATCCTTTGTCCTTAGCACCTTGAAGGGGTTCCATATTCTCTTGTCCACGTCACTCCATCTGTTGAACTTGTCTAAAATATTCTAGATAAAAACATTAGTCCAACAGGATATATGTTGACATTAATTACCAAAACCACCTAAGGAGCACTTGTTCTCGCAATCTCCCCCTTTTTTGGTAATTGATGACAACATACATCAAAGCTTTAGATAAAGATATAGAGAATGACAAGTAAAGTTTTGGAAGGACATGTAACATCCATAGGCTCCCCCGCATGTATGCAATCATGTCAATATGGAATGTAATAGCATGTGATGCATAAACATGATAGAGCAAGCAAAGTGTTACATGTATCTTGGCTATATGCATCAGAGCAAATGATGTGAATATATGAAGTTGTAACTTCATGTTCATGATTCCTTCTTGCAAACAATATGTACATCAGCAAGAAATCATCATGCACATGAGTGTAATGCATATACTTACCTTGTAGTCTTAAGCTAGCTTACGAAGAGATGAACCTGAGTAAACAAGGTTAGATAACAAAGATATATCTACTAGATAGAGCAAACAAAAGAACCACAAGAGTACCAAGATTGGGATGACATGTAGAGAGTTAGTACTAGGTACTCTATTGGATATAGACATGTCCCCAAAGGTAAAAGATGTGCAATAAATTTAAAGATTTCCTTCCCTAGCAGTCTTTCGCCCCCTGAATCTTATATTGGATAATGGAGAAAATAGGGAAACAAAATCAGAGCAAAAGCAAATCAGATCACAGAAACATAACACAAACTAACATGTCTTTCCCCTATTAAAGACATGTGTCTTCTCTCCTCTTGAACACCAAGCATATGGGGCCTTTGATGTGATTATCTCTCTCCCTATTGAAGTACACTCTCCCCTTTTGAAGTGATTAGGCTTTGATGTGATCTCTCTCTCCCCCTTTGACATCAATTTCCAAGAAGGGATCTTCTGGAGTGTGAGTCAAAATAGGTTTGGTCCTTGAGTCACAGAGCAAAGCAGCATATAGATTGTGATGCTGGTAGAGGACAAGAATCATTGAGTGGAGCTGGAACAAAAGTGCAGGAACAAGTGGCAATTGTCTTCTCTACAATGAAATCGGTGACACCGAGTTGTGTTTTTTGGTTGCACTGAAATGGTTCGGTTTGACCGAGAGTGACAGACCGGTGTGACCGAGTTCAACGCAGAGAAAGGGCAATTTTTCACCTCAGCTCACTTAGGCAAATAAGATCTCACCAGGATTTGCAAGTAATTAACTGAAGGATTTGCAATGAATTGGATGCAGAATGCAGAACAAAGAAGAGAAAAGAAAAGAAAATCTAGATGAAGTTTTTCTTAAAAGAGGGGTGCAAATATGCAAAGGACAAACGCAAGAACTCAGAGAAACACTAGAGAACTTCATCTAGAATTGGGCGGCGACAAAGTCACCTATGTTAGAGTATATTAATTGAGGAGTCAAGTGAGAACACTTGATCATAAGTCATACTCATCGTTAAAGCTCAAAATGGGGTTACCATTTTTGTTTAAGCATTTGATGTATTCACATCTTGTTGAGCTGCTTTGACCCATATCTTGGGGTAAAGCTTCTCTAAGATGGAATATCATACCTTGGGTGGTGGTGTTGAACTTGATCATGTAGTTGAACTTGTGTGGAGTGCTCGAGGTTGATGTAGCGCATCAATGGTTGGGAGCACCACTTGTAGTTTTGAGTTCATCTACCTATATGGGTTAGTCTTGCAAGCAAGAGCACTTGTGTATCCAACATGAAAATCATGAAATTTGTTACCAAATGAAATTTGATATATGATTTGTCAAAATGATATGTTGAAGGTTTTCATGCTTCCTTGTCTTCAACCACCATGGTGTAGAAACTTGGTGATGTAGATATCGCTCAAGATGTGAGTGAGTTGCAACCTCATGGATTTAGATTCATCCAAGTACCTACAAGGGTTAGATAGCATGCAAGGGTACAAATATATCCGAGACACTTGATCATAAGAGAAAAGTTAAGGATTAGTCATAGGCTCATGCCTTACATGTATCCAAATGGAGTTCCTACTCCAAGCTTGAAGCATCAATGATGTTCAATTCACCTCTCAATCGGCAAAATACTTTCTCATCAAGCGGTTTGGTGAATATATCCGCCAATTGCTTATCGATACGAACATGCTTAAGATCAATGTCCCCTTTAGCAACATGATCTCGAATGAAATGATGACGAACTTCAATATGCTTAGTTTGTGAATGTTGCACGGGATTGTGAGCAATCTTAATAGCACTCTCATTGTCACAAAGCAATGGAACATGTTTCACATTGATCCCGTAATATTTAAGTGTTTGGGTCATCCAAACTAATTGAGCACAACATGAACCGGCGACAATGTATTCCGCTTTGGCGGTGGATAAGGATACCGAGTTTTGTTTTTTGGAGGACCAAGACACAAGAGATCTACCAAGAAATTGACAAGTACCCGAAGTGGACTTTCTATCAACCTTATCTCCGGCATAGTCCGAATCGGAGTAGCCAACAAGATCAAAAGAAGACCTCTTAGGATACCAAATGCCAAAATTTGATGTATGTATTAAGTATCTGACTATCCTTTTCACAGCCTTAAGATGACATTCTTTGGGGGCTGCTTGATATCGTGTACACATGCACACACTTAGCATAATATCGGGACGGGAGGCACATAGATATAACAATAAACCAATCATAGATCGGTAAAACTTTTGGTCAACCGATTTGCCATCCTTGGTCAAGTCAAGATGTCCACTAGTAGGCATGGGTGTTTTCATACCTTTGCTTTCTTGCATGTTGAACTTCTTGAATAAGTCCTTGGTGTACTTTGTTTGAGAAACAAAGGTGCCTTCCTTAGTTTTCTTGATTTGCAAACCAAGAAAGAACTTGAGTTCACTCATCATAGACATCTCAAACTTCTTTGACACTAGCTTCCCAAACTTTTCACAAAAATGAGGGTTAGTCAAACCAAATATGATATCATCAACATAAATTTGGCACACAAATAATTCACCATTAACCATTTTAGTAAAAGGAGTAGAATCTATCTTTCCAATCTCAAAGCCTTTTTCAATAAGGAACTTGGTCAAGCATTTGTACCACGCTCTTGGAGCTTGTTTAAGACCATAAAGAGCTTTGTGAAGTTTGTAAACATGGTCGGGTTTCTTAGGATTGACAAAGACGGGAGGTTGCTTAACATAAACTTCCTCCTCAATTTCACCATTTAGAAAAAAACTTCTAATATCCATTTGGTATAAGGTGTTATCATGGTGATTAGCATAGGCAAGTAAGATGCGGATGGACTCAAGTCTAGCAACGGGGACATATATCTCACCGTAGTCCATACCTTCGACTTGAGTGTAGCCTTGGGCGACAAGACATGCTTTGTTGCGAACGACTTGTCCATCTTCGTCTTGCTTGTTGCGAAACACCCATTTGGTACCAATGATGTTGTGGTTGTTGTCGGGCTTCTCGACCTATGTCCACACTTGATTTCTCTCAAAGTTGTGTAGCTCTTCATGCATGGCATTTATCCAATCCGGATCTTCCAATGCTTCTTCAACCTTCATAGGTTCAATGCTAGAGATGAATGAATAATGTTCACAAAATTTAGCCAAACGAGTTTTAGAGCAAGTGATTCTCCCGGTTTGAATATCATTGAAGATTTGTTAGACGGGATGGTCTCTTGAGACTCTTGCTCGAACTCGTGAGAGCTTTTGCTTGGGTCAGGGTGGAACATCTTCTTCATCATCTTGTCCTTCTTCTTGGCCCTCTTCATTGTTGACGTTGTCGTTCTCTCGTCGTGGTGGAGAAGAAGGTTGATGAGGTTCATCTTGATGCATTTCCTCGTTTTCTTCATCTTGATGTGTCCCACTTGTGGATGCTTCCATGCCAACTCTTGGTTCACCTTGTCATGAGGTAGAAGCTTCTAGTTGGACGGACGAGGTGCTCTCCTCCACCTTCGTTGGACAAATCTTGCCAATAGACAAGTCTTGGATAGCTTCCGAAGGGCTTTGTCTCCTACATCAATTGGCAATTTCTCTACTTGCGAGCCGTTAGATTCATCAAACTTCACATCTACCGTCTCTTCAACCTTTCGGGTGAAATTATTGTAGACACGGTAAGTGTGAGAGTTTGAGCCATAACCAAGTAGGAAACCTTCATGCGATTTAGGAGCAAATTTAGAACGACGATGCTTATCAAGAATGTAGCACTTTGAGCCGAATACTTGAAAGTATCCAACTTGGGGTTTGTTACCGGTGAGGAGCTCGTATGCCGTCTTGCCGAGTAGCTTGTGAAGATACAAGCGATTTGTTGCATGACAAGCTGTCTCAACCGCTTCCGCCCAAAAGTGTTTCGGAGTCTTGTACTCATCAAGCATCGTTCTTGCCATCTCAATAAGAGTTCGGTTCTTCCTCTCAACAACTCCATTTTGTTGAGGTGTGTACGTAGCCGAGAACTCCTGTGAAATCCCTTCTTCGTCGAGAAAGGTATCCACATTTGCGTTCTTGAAATCCATTTCGTTGTCGCTGCGAACCTTCTTGATCTTCACTTCAAATTGATTTTGGGCCTTCCTAGCGAAGTTCTTGAAGATCTTTTGGACCTGCGATTTATCATCAAGAAAGAACACCCACGTAAATCCTCAAAAATCATCGACTATAACTAGACCAAATGATTTTCCACCGAGACTCTTGTAGGCATTGGGACCAAAGAGATCCATATGAAGTAACTCGAGCGGTCTTCTCGTGGTCATGATGTTCTTCACGGGGTGACTTCCTCCAACCTGTTTTCCTGCTTGAAAAGCACTGCAGAATCTATCCTTGTCAAATATAACATCTTTTACTCTAAGGAAATGATCACCTTTAATAAGCTTATCAAGATTTCACATGCCCACATGACCTAACCTTCTATGCCACAACCAGCCCTTCGATGATTTAGCAATTAAGCAAGTTCTAGGTTGAGCCTTTTTAGTGAAGTCAACAATGTAAAGATCACCTCTACGTATACCGGTAAAGACCATTTTATGATTATCTCTACGAAATACTTGGCAATCTACTTCAGTAAATAGGACATTGAAACCAAAGTCAACAAGTCTAGATACGGAAAGTAAATTGTACCCAAGAGATTCAACTAGCATAACATTATGTATGGAGCTATCATGTGAGATGGCTACCTTACCAAAGCCAACCACCTTACCCTTTGAGTTATCACCAAAAGTGGCGTACTTCTGAGGGCCGTCGTTTTCAGCAAGCTCATGAAACTTATCCTTGTCTCCGGTCATATGATCGGTACATCCACTATCAAGGACCCATTCCTTTCCTCCAGCCATGTAGCCGCGAAGATTACCCATAAGACCAAAGTGTCTAATTGCATCATCAAGGACATTATCATCATCCTCATCATAGTATCCATGTTCAACATCATCTTGTAATTGATCATTTCCTAGAGAAGGTGATTCATTAGAAGTATGACCGTAACAATGTTCATCTCTATGGATTCTAATGACTTCAGAAATGATATTGCTAATAATTCCAACATCTCCTTTGGCACGCATGAGATCAGGAAGCTCAAACAGGCAATCATCAAACTCAGGATCACTAGTACTCATCCTATTCAAGGCAATAGACTTATGGAGAATCTCATCTAGATTTTTCATGGAATAATTTGGGAATCGTTCCTCAAGAAATCTCCATATGGTGTAAGCACAATCAAGAGCAGGTAAGCTAGCAATCAAATTTATAGGCAATCCTCTAATGATAAGATTGATAGTTCTAAGATTGTGAATCATGTCAATAGACTCATCAAGGATAGGATGCAAAGGATCAACATGAGGTGCACAAGGGCTAGTAATATACTTGCTCAAGTGATATTCATTGAAAATCACAAGCATCTCATTTTTCCACTCATGAAAGTACTCTCCATCAAGTATAGGCACTCTATGTCTAAGACTCCCCAATGTAGACTCATCCATCTTCCTCCAAAGGTGTTTAAACTAAAGCAACGGAGGCCAAATCTCTGATACCAATTGAAAAGGAACGAGAAGAGGTGTCTAGAGGGGGGTGATTAGACTCTTAGCAAGAAAAGTGGCAGTTTTTAATTTCTTCAAGTTGAGGTGGAGTTTTAGCACATGTTTAAACATTCACAATACATATCAAGCATGCATAACAAGAGTATATGAGAAACAGAAAGTAAAGCATGCATTTTGCAAGAATGGGATGGGATTGGAGTGTGCAAACGCAACTGGAGACACGGAGATTTTTGGCGTGGTTCCGATAGGTGGTGCTACTGTACATCCACGTTGATGGAGACTTCAACCCACGAAGGGTAACGGTTGCGCGAGTCCACAGAGGGCTCCACCCACGAAGGGTCCATGAAGAAGCAACCTTGTCTATCCCACCATGGCCATCGCCCATGAAGAACTTGCCTCACTAGGGTAGATCTTCACGAAGTAGGCGATCTCCTTGCCCGTACAAACTCCTTGGTTCGACTCCACAATCTTGACGGAGGCTCCCAAGTGACACCTAGCCAATCTAGGAGACACCACTCTCCAAGAAGTAACAAATGGTGCGTTGATGATGAACTCCTTGCTCTTGTGCTTCAAATGATAGTCTCCCCAACACTCAACTCTCTCTCACAGATTTGGATTTGGTGGAAAGATGATTTGAGTGGAAAGCAAGTTGGAGAAGGCTAGAGATCAAGATTTATGTAGTTGGAATGGAATATCTTGACCTCAACACATGAGTAGGTGGTTCTCTCTCAGAAAATGTATGCTGGAAGTGTAGGCATGTTCTGATGGCTCTCCTCACGAATGAAGAGTGGGTGGATGGGTATATACAGCCTCCACACAAATTCTAGCCGTTACACACAAATCACCAAACTCGGTGGGACCGAATCAGAAAACTCGGTTGGCACTACAAAAAAAGTCACATCCGTGACATTTTGGGCCGAACGAAAAAAATTCTGTCATACTTATGACACTTCTATGACGATAATTGTGACAAAACCCGGTATCATCATAGATGTGGTGGGGTCCTACTTCTATGAAAAAAAATCATGACTGAAAATGGGCTTTTCGTCCTGGGCGGGCTGGAGATGCAGCTGCATGACATTCTTTGAGCCGTCCATGACGGAAAAAACCATGGTAGAAGCGAGGGCGAGGAAAATATCGGGGTGTTCCCGGTTACGGTGGGTGGTCGGGGCCGAGCGATGCGCGTTTCTCTCATACACGCATGCGCGTGGGTGCGAGGCGTTGGGCTCTAACTGAACCCGAGCGAGGCGTTGGGCTCTAACTGAACCTGAGCGAGGCGTTGGGCTCTAACTAAACTCGAGCGATTGCAGTGCATGCTACGCGTTACTGAACCCGAGCGATCGATCGATGGCTGTTAACTGAGCCCGATCGAGCGATTCCTTCACTACTGCTGCTAACTGAAGCCGATCAATGCTGCCTCTGGATGCACAAAGAGCGTTCTTTGGGGGTTTGGATGAAACGGTTCCGGTGGGGTGGATGAACAGGACCCCGTGGTGTTGCCTCTGGATGAACAGGACCCCGATCGATCGAGCGGTTGGAGCTGGATGAACAGGACCCGTGGAGGCTGGATGAACAGGACCACCCGTGGAGGCGGGATGAGCAGTGGGCGATGGAGGGCTGGATGAGCGATGGCCCGTGGAGGGTGGTTGAGCAGAGCCCGTGGAGAGGGATGGTTGAGCGATTCTGCGGTGGAGTAAGCGCGGTGGAGGCTGGATGAGCAGGGGCCGTGGATGAGCGATCGCGGTGGATCTTTGGAGGAGGTCGACGGTGGATGAGCGATGGCAGTGGAGGCTGGAGGGTCGATGATGGAGATGAGCGATTATCCCGTGGAGTCCGTTTTGCGGTACGCCACACCCTCCCGATGAACGGGACCCTGTTTCGACCGTGGCGCTCAACACAAGTCCGTTTCC
The DNA here is from genome assembly GCA_021605145.1 of Aegilops bicornis. Lineage (NCBI taxonomy): Eukaryota > Viridiplantae > Streptophyta > Magnoliopsida > Poales > Poaceae > Aegilops > Aegilops bicornis. The sequence continues at coordinate 498,939,222 of CM038674.1, forward strand.
TCCGCTTTTGCGGTCGCGCCACACCTCCCGATCAACAGGACCCTGTTTCAACCGTAGGAGGTCCGTTTCTACATTTTCTTGATGCGCGGACCCCTCCCGATGAACAGGATCCCGTTTCGAACGTGGCCGGTCGAACACAAGGCCGTTTCCTCCGTTCTGCGGTATGCCAGGCCTCGTTTCCATTGGTTGTTTGATAATCCCCAAGTGCAAGGAATCATCGTAGCACTTTCCAAAGGTGGAAGTGATAAGTATGGAGTATCGAACCCACAAGGAGCTAATAGGTAAGATCAATATTCTCTCAAGCCCTAGCTGCCACTGATACGACTCTACGTGCACCGAACGTTTACTTCCAACTAGAAACGAGAAATAAAACTACGTCGTGGGTATGAAGAGGATAACTTTGTATGATATCGGAGAGCTAAAACATAAAAGTAGGTGCTGTTTTCATAAAGTTAGAATATATTACTAAATAATATAAATAGCGAGTGTGGAATAATGGTGGATCGGTGTGCGGAATTGTCCTAGGCAATTGTTAACAAGACCGGTAATCACTATTGCAGTTTCATATGAGGGAGAGGCATAAGCTAACATACTTTCTCTACTTGGATCATATGCACTTATGATTGGAACTCTAGCAAGCATCCGCAACTACTAAAGATCATTAAGGTAAAACCCAACCATAGCATTAAAGCATCAAGTCCTCTTTATTCCCATACGCAACAATCCCTCTTACTCGGGTTTGTGTTTCAGTCACTCACCAACCCACTATAAGCGAATCATGAACGTATTGCAACACCCTACAACGGGAATCCCTCACGCTTGCGTGACACGGAGGGCGCCATAGGAATGCACCAAAGTAAAACATACAACTCATACCAATCTAGATCATCAATCAACCCAAAGACAAAAGATATCTACTCAAAACATCATAGGATGGCAACACATCATTGGATCATAATATGTGGCATAAAGCACCATGTTCAAGTAGGGATTACAGCGGGGTGCGGGAGAGTGGACCGCGTAAAAGAGATGGGGATGGTGATGATGATGGTGATGTTGATGAAGACGATCACCATGGCGATGATTCCCCTCTCGATGGCACCGGTGCCACCAAGAGAGAGGAGGAAAGGTTCTCCCCCTTGTGCTTCCTCCTCCATGGCCTCCATCCTCTGGTCCTTGGCCTTCATGGTGATGATGGCCCCTCCGGAATACTCCTCCATGGCCACTGGTGATGATGGCCCCCTCCGGCAGGGTGCCAAAGAGGGCCTAGATTGATTTCTCGTGGCTCTGAGGAGGCTCATGGCGTCGGAACTCCCGATCTAGGTTAATTTTCCGAGGTTTCTGTATTTATAGGAATTTTTGGCGTCGGTCTCACGTCAAGGAGGTGCCCGAGCTGTCCACGAGGCAGACCCCACACGCCCTGGGGGGTGGGCGCGCCCCCACCCTCATGGGCAGCTCGGGACTCTTCTGGCCCAACTCCGATACTTTTTGGTCTTCTTTTGGTCCATAAAAAATCATCAAAAATTGGCACGTCAATTGGACTCCGTTTGGTAATCCTTTTACGCAAAACTCAAAAACAAGGAGAAAAGCAACCGGCCTTTGGGCTCTAGGTTAATAGGTTAGTCCCAAAAATCATATAAAATATGATATAAATGCATATAAACCATCCTAGAAGGATAGTATAATAGCATGAATACTTCATAAATTATAGATACGTTGGAGACGTATCAGCATCCCCAAGCTTAATTCCTGCTCGTCCTCGAGTAGGTAAATGATAAAAGAAATAATTTATGAAGTGTGAATGCTAGCAAGTGCATAAGTTTGAATAATGATAATTTCAATCACCTTTTCTAGCATCATTATATGTCATAACAGTAGCTCATCGCATAAAACTTTTCATGATCAAGTAACAATCCATTCACATGTTAAAGTATAGATCATAAACTTTCTTGAAAACTAACAAACAATATTCTCAGTCGTCAAACAATTGCAATTCATCTTATTTTCAGGAAGAGTCTATGTCAGAGCTTTGATTTAGCAAACTCCACATACTCAACTATCATTTAGTCTTTCACAATTGCTAACACTCACGCGATACTTGTGGTTACGGAGTTTTAATCGAACACAGAGAAAGATAGGGGCTTATAGTTTCGCCTCCCAACCTTTCACCTCAAGGGTAATGTCAACAATAATAAATCATGCTCCCCTACATCCAATTAGATATATCCATCAGGATCTTTCCAACATACTGTGCTTGCCAAAGGATAAAATGAAAAGGAAAGGTGAAGATCACCGGGACTCTTGCATAAGGTAGAAGATAATACTAAAAGATAGGCCCTTCACAGAGGGAAGCAGAGGTTGCCATGCGCTTTCATGGTTGGATGCACAAAATCTTAATGCGAAAGAACGTCACTTTATGTCGGTGTACTAGAGTAGGGGTACCCTAGTATCCCGAACTCGTGCACGGGCAGTTGCAGCACCCCGCGGCAAGGCTTGCCTGGTCACCGCCAAGATCCTCCGTGGTTCCTTTGGAGCCATTCAAGAACAAAGTATTTAACCAAGAAGACAAGGCCCCGGCAAGCTCCGCTTGCCGGGAAGGCCACTCAAGGCACGCAGAAGACAAGACCCCAGCAAGAGGAGCTTGCCGGGAAGGCTCGGAGAGCGACAAGCCTCCGGACGCGACAAGGATTCAGCCGCGGCAAGGCACTTGCCGCGGCAGGCAACCTCTGCATCTCCGCTCCAGCTCATCCACCAACGTGTCGCCATGGGACCATTCCATGCGCGCGTGTCAAGAGGCTGTGCAGCCAGCGGGGAGCAGCGATAAGCGGCGCTGACAAGCTTGCCATCGTGGCGAACGGTGGCGCTCTTGACGGTCCCTGTTGCCTTTGTTTAGACGCAGCAGGGACGGGCATTTAATGCTTTGACCCTTGCCGTCGAGGTTAGGTAGAGTACACCATACCTTTGTTCAAGTAGGTGTACCAACTACTGTTTTTCCATTTGTACCCTCATCTACGTTGCCACCTGTCGGAGACCCCTTGAGCATATAAAAGGAGGCCCATGCGCAACGTAGAGGGGGGTCCGGTTCAAACACTCTCACGCTAGGTCTCGTTAGCAGCTGGAGTATACTGTAGCTCTCAGCGCTCCCTAGCAAGAACACAATACAAATCATACAAGCAGCAGTAGGAGTATTATCTCTCCGGAGAGCTCCGAAGCTGGGTAAACCTCTCGTGTGCTTCGCCTCGATCCGCTCTTCGTGCGACCTCCGCCCCCCTCCGAACCAAAAGGGGCCCGGTCCGCCGGCTCCATAGGTGTTCGTTGGTCCGATCAGCCTCCCCGACATCTTTGGTGCGCCAGGTAGGGGGCGTCGAGGCTGTGTGAACCTGATCCAGCGTTCACACGAGCAACATCTTCATCATCTTCAACATCTTCATCAACATGCCACCGAAGAAGAAGGCTTCGGCGGCAGCGGAGCCGTCCACGTCGAACCCACCATCACCGGAGCAAATGGGTGGTGGAGCAAACGCTGGCGGAAGAACGGGCGCCGACGGTGGAGCTCACGGTGCTACCAAGTCCAAGGACAAGGCCGCACAAACCTTGGCGTCCGTACATGTCCCGCGCCCATCTCAGGAGCCGCGGGACCAACAGCGTCATGGTATTCACAATACCGTACGCTCGTTGGATCAAGACCGAGCTGGAGGATCTCGAGGCCCTCAAGACCAGCGTGCACGCCAACATGCTGGCACGAGCGAGATACGGTCGCCTGGACGGGATGCTGATCCTTCTAACATAGTTAGAAGTCCGAGCATATCCCGCTCCTCGCACCGTTCACCATTGCCACCCACCACTCCAGCGGAAGCCTTGGCGAGAGCTCAACTGCTCCTCGATTACCCTCCAACGGCCGACAAGGTCGACGAGTGGAGGGCCACCATACAGAGTCTCATCGGCTTCGCCAACGGCGACGCTCCGCGGCAACCGAGTGCGTCGCTGCCCGGGCAGAACGCCAAACGCGGGCCGGTGGCGACGAGACCGGTGGGGGTGCAACCACCATGCACTCTCCACCCCGAAGGCCAAGATCGCCGACTCGCCGGATCCACCTCGACAGCGACTCCACTGCGTCATCGGATCCGTGAGCTCATCGCGATCAGCGCCAAGTGCTACACGATCGACAACAAGAGGATGCTCGAACTCGCATCGAGCGCCGAAGAGAAGCGTGACGTCAATCCGACAAGCGCGCCGGGCCCTCTGTCGACATGCACGCGCTAGAGGAACCAGGCGACTTGCCGTACGCGGTAGGTTGCCCTGCGTTCACTCGTGAGCTGCGGCAAGTCCGATGGCCAGCAAGAAAAACTTCAAGCCGCACGCGTGGGAGAAGTACGGCGGCAAGACGCATCCGTCGGAGTTCCTCAAGCATCTACACCATCGCGGTGCAAGCTGCCGGGGCGAGGCGACAAGATCCTTGCCAACTACTTCCGCTGGTGCTCAAGCCTTGTCAGGTCTGGCTCATGCACTTGCCGGACAACTCCATATCTTCTTGGCGAGATCTATGCCATCGGTTTGTCGGCGCCTTTACGGTGACCACAAACCCCATGGCCAAGAAAGCGACCTTCATCTGCTCACCCGGAAGGAAGGAGAGCCCTAGCAAGTATATTCAGAGATTCAGTGTACGGCACAACATCCCGGATGTCCACCTGCCCGCCATGATCAGCGCGTTCCATCGAACGTCGCGGAACCGCAGGATGCGGAGGAGATGGCGATGTGCAAGATCGAGACGTCGATGAGCTATCATACTGGCCGACAAGTGCGCCGCGTCTTTGAGGAGAGGAGACTCCCGGAGAGAATACCGAAGCGGAGGATCTCGGCGGTGAGGAGACCGCCCGGCAAAGAAGAGCCGTGGCGGGGCAACAGAAAAAGAAAGGCGGAGATGTGCTAGTCGTCGAGCAGTCCGGCAATGAGGTGGCGACAAGAACGCCAAGGCTGGTAGCTCGGCAAGGAGGTTGCCGCCGCACCAACCACCAGCCTGTGGCGGCCGCCGACAAGCGGGACGGCTCACGGCAAGCGATCTTGCAAGATCCACCGCACCAAGGGCCATGACCTCCAGAGCTGCAAGAAGGTCGAGCAGCTTGTTGAGCAGCAGAAGGCTGAATACGAGCGACGCGACAAGGAGAAGGCCCAGGAAGGTGCTGGAGGAGCCAGCAAGAAACGTCCCGGCCGGGGAGGACGCCGCGGCAAGGCCAAGCAGCGGCAAGGAGACAGACCTCCCCGCGGCCGCGACAAGGATGAAGATGACGACGATGATGAAGATATGGAAGACGACGAGACCGATGAGCAGGAGTTTCGTAGCTACAGAGGTCCTCTGCGTTGACGGAGGTGCTTCCCTGCATACTTCCCACCGCCAACTCAAGCAGTGGATGCGGGAAGTTAATGCAGCTAAACCATCCGTAGAGTCACGCAAGCCTCTGAAGTGGTCCAGCACGCCTATCATCTTTGATATTGAGTACCACCTTGATCGCATAACTACGGTCGGGTGCTTGCCGATGTTGGTCTCACCAACTATCCACAACCTCAAGGTCACCAAGATGCTAGTTGACGGCGGGGCCGGCTTAAACCTGATCTCCTCCGCGGTGCTCCAGAAGCTTCAGATCCCTGACAGTGAGCTCGAAGAGGCGGCACATTCCAAGGAATCAATCCGGGAAGGAGCAAGCGAAGGGAAGATCACGTTGCCGGTAACATTTGGCAGCGAGCTGAACTTTAGGACTGAGAGGGTCAAATTCGACGTTGCTGATTTCCCATTGCCTTACAATGGGATACTTGGCCGTCCAGCACTCGCTAAGTTCATGGCGGCCTCTCACTATGCCTACAACTTACTCAAGATGCCAGGCCCGATAAGCATCATCTCTGTCCATGGCGACAAGAAGGATGCTCTTATCTCACCGACAAGATCTACCGGGAAGCGGCAGCTACAATGAAAGCAAAACACTTGCCGCTGAAGCTCCGGGGTGAAGAAGACCAAGTCCGGCAAGAGCTCGATGCCCACTCCGGCAAGCGCACCTCTTCGGAGTGCCGCGCTACCGTCGAGGACGCACCATCGAGCTCCACCGCAAGTGCAAGAAGACGATGGCAGCTCCGCCAAAGACCAAGAGGGTGTCCGCCAAGGAGGACGGCACCGGTGGTACCTTCACCATCGCGCCTCTCTCGACCCTAAATAGGAAGGCGCGCCGTTGCTTTCCTGCGGCGAACGTCGGCGTGTTTGCGTGGCAACCGTCGACATCCCCTGTTCCCGTGAAAGTAATTGAGCACCGTCTTGCCGTTTGTCCTCATCGCGCGCCCGTCAAGCGAAAGTCGAAGCAAGCGATGAGCGTCAAGAGTTCATCGCGGAAGAGATCAAGAAACCGGAAGCAGCAGACCTTGTCGAGGAGTGCTCCTTCCTTCGTGGTTGGCCAATCCTGTAGTTGTGCGCAAGGCTAACGGGAAATGGAGGCTTTGTATCGACTTTACAGATGTCAATAAAGCTTGTCCCAAAGATCCATTTCCCTTGCCGCGCATCGACCAGATTGTTGACTCCACGGCCGGATGTGATTTTCTTTCATTTACGGATGCATATTCAGGATATCATCAGATCTTCATGGCGAAGAAGATGAGGAGAAGACCGCATTCATCACCCCGTGGCACATACTGTTTTGTACGGATGCCCTTCGGGTTAAAGAATGCTGGTTCAACGCTTATGAGGTAGTTCATGATGCTTTTGAGCCGCAAATGCACGTAAATGTAGAAGCCTACATGGATGACATAGTGGTCAAGAGCAAGGACAAAGCAACTCTGGTTCAAGATTTGGACGAGACCTTTGCAAATCTGCGCCAAGATCAACCTCAAGCTCAACCACGAAGTGTGTGTTTGGAGTCCCTTCCGCAAGCTTCTCGGGTTCTTCGTGGTCTCAGCGGGAATTGAAGCTAATCCCGACAAGATCAAGGCCATTGAGCAGATTGAAGCACCAAAGCGCGTCAAGGATGTACGAAGACTTGCGGTTGCGTGGCTGCTCTCGGAGGTTTATCTCTAGGTTCTGCTGAACGCAGCCTCGCCATTTTTCAAGATTTTGAAAAAGGCAGGTCCAATGAAATGGACTCCGAAGCGGAGGCTGCGCTGCAGGACTTAAAGAGGTACTGTCCTCCACTCCAATACTTGTCGCACCTAAGCCACAAGAGAAGTTGCTGCTATATATAGCGGCAACCAATCAAGTGGTTAGTGTTGCGTTAGTAGCGGAGAGGGAGGCGGACGATGAGCCGGCAACCATGGCAGATACATCCAGCGACAAGCAGGGGGCTTCGCCGGCAAGCTCTGGTCCCGACAAGGACGGATCTGCGCAGACGCATGAGCAGATGCGAAAAAGGATGGTGCAGCGCCAGTTTACTTTGTCGATTCTCTCTTGCGAGGCTAGGTCAAGGTACTCTGGTGTGCAGAAATTGCTTTTGGCCTCCTCATGGCCTCGAGAAAGCTGCGCCATTACTTCCAAGCACATGAGATAACGATCGTCACTCGCTTTCCGCTGAAGAGGATCTTGCAAAATCCAGAAGCGACAGGCAGGATTGTCGAGTGGGCACTGGAACTGTCAAGCTTTGGCCTCAAGTTTGAAAGCACATCAACTATCCAAAGCAGAGCATTGGCAGAGTTCATAGCAGAATGGACCCCAACGCAAGATGAAGAAATTCCAGAGACGAGCATCCCCGTCAAGGAAGCAAGCAAAGAGTGGCTGATGTACTTTGATGGTGCTTCTCGCTGCAAGGCGCCGGTGCCGGCGTGCTTCTTGTCGCACCCACCGGAGAGCACCTCAAGTACGTAGTCCAGATGCACTTTCCCAAGGAGCAAGCAACAAACAATACTGCAGAGTATGAAGGTTTGCTTGCCGGTCTCAGGATCGCAGTGGACCTTGGGATCAAGAAGCTCATTGTCAGGGGTGACTCACAACTTGTTATCCGTCAAGTGAACAAGGATTATCAGAGTCCATTGATGGAAGCCTACGTTGATGAAGTGAGAAAGCTAGAAGAACACTTTGACGGCCTACAAATGGAACATGTTCCAAGAGCTCAGAATGATATTGCTGATGGCCTGTCAAAGTGCGCTGCACTTAAGTTGCCTGTGGAACCAGGGTTTTTGTGCTCAAGCTAACTCAACCAACCGTAACACCATCAACTGGACAGAACAAGAAGAGGAAGTTGATTTCTGGTGACTATTTTCCAGCAGAGCTTCCCGAAGCCGCCACCAAAAAGGTCCCCAGGATCAACACCAACAGTGCTGAGGGGCGGTCTGCTCCGACAAGCCCTAGGGTTTGTTTTGTTGAAGCAGACGCTCCCGACAAGTTTTGCTCCGGCAAGCTTGCCGGGGAACGTCAAGCTCCGGCTGAGCCGCAGGTTCTTGCCGTGGAAGCCGATGTTCCCGCAGCAGCAGATGTGCCTTTAGTCCTTGTTGTCGAGCCGCAAGCTCCAGCATGGGCACAACAGATTGTCCATTTCCTTCAGACAGGAGAACTTCCCGAAGAGCAAGAAGAAGCGGAAAGAGTAGCCCGGCAGTCAAGTATGTACCAGTTTGTCGACAACACACCGCATGTATGAGACTCAATGGTGTGAAATTGAAGTGTATTCACCGGGAAGACGGACAAAAGCTGTTGGCGAGAGATACATGGAGGCATATGTGGTCACCACATTGGCCAGAGCACTTGCCGGCAAAGCTTTCAAGCAAGGTTTCTTTGGCCGACAGCCCTCCGTGATGCAATCGCACAAGTAACCAAGTGTGAAGCGTGCCAGTTCCATTCCAAACAGATACACCAGCCAGCTCAAGCTCTCCAGACGATCCCTTTATCCTGGCCATTTTCGGTCTGGGGGCTCGACATCCTCGGCCCCTTCCCCCGAGCCGTCGGGGGCTTTGAGTACTTGTACGTTGCAATCGACAAGTTCACAAAGTGGCCTAAGTGGAAGCGATGAGGAAGGTGACAAGACAACGGTCGATCAAGTTCTTCGTGTCGATTGTTTGCCGTTTGGAATCCCTAACAGGATCATCACCGACAACGGCACACAATTTACGAAGTCGCACCTTCATGCGAGACGTCCAAGATCTTGGCGCCAAGGTGCCTTTGCTTCGCTGCTCATCCGAGAAGCAACGGTCAAGCGAAGAGGGCAATGCTGAAGTGCTGCGCGGGCTCAAGACCAGAACTTTCGACAAGCTGCACAAGTGCGGAAGAAACTGGATTGAGGAGCTGCCGGTGGTTCTTTGGTCGATCAGGACGACGCCAAATCGAGCCACTGGCCAGACACCTTTTGCTCTAGTCTATGGAGCAGAGGCAGTTCTCCCCACGGAACTCACATACGGGTCACCTCGAGTGCTCGCTTATGATGAGCTCGAGCAAGAGCAGCTGCGACAAGATGACGCTGCTCCTTGAGGAGGACCGTCTTGAGTCATTGTCTGAGCTGCTCGTTACCAGCAAGCTTTGCGTCGCTACCATAGCCGCAAAGTTAGTGCCGTAAGCCTCGAGGAAGGCGACCTTGTTCTTCGGCGCGTTCAGTCCGCCAAGAATTCAAACAAGTTGACGCCGAAGTGGGAAGGCCCTTATCGGGTAAAACGAGTCACTAGGCCTGGCGTTGTCCGCCTTCAGACCGAAGATGGCATTCCGGAAGGCTCCCTCGCGCACAAGTTAACCAGGGGGGCAGGAGAAGATAATACTATGGACCAAGCGTTGCTCGAGGAAGTTTCGCCTTATTGGGAAGCAAACGACAGAAAAGCTAAGTTGCCCAAGTTTGAGCAATCAGTTCTTAAATTTTTAAGTTATCTTCCTCGAATGATAGTCCTTTGTATGGAAAACCTGTGCGCGGAGGAACCAACTCGCGGCTAGTCGCGCCCTTACTTTGTTTCGATTCCGCTCAACAACTTAAGTGAGCTGCAGCTAGTCGCGACAAGGTTGCTTGTCGGAGGCGGCACCGCCAGTGTGATGTTCCACTCACTCGGCCATGACAAAGGTGCCCGCACCGACAAGTTCCCTAAAAGCGTAGGGCAAAAACGTACAAAGGAAGGAATCAAGTAAAGGAAATAACATTGCAATCATAGCCTAAGATAGAGTTATGTTACAAAATAGCTTGTCGCAGATCTAATAAATTGTTCTAAACATGATCGGCGACAAGGGAAAGATAAAATTGGCGGCCTAGTCTACGCGGTCGCCATCAACCCGCTTCATCTTGCCCACCTTGTCCACAATGGGTGCGACAAGGGCTTTGAGCGCCTCCACATCGGCATCCGGGCGGCAAGGATCTCGAGGACGCCGTTGAGGTTGAGGCCTGGATTGCGGAAGGCCACCTTCATCAACACCTTCCGAGGGCTCTTGCACAGATCTGGGCGCGATTCCTCGGCCAGCTGCTTTGGGATCTCTTCCCGAAGTCGCTGGAGAGCCGTCACCACGCCCTTGAAGAATAAGCTAAGCTTGGCGCTGGGTTGGAGGTGCTCGTCGGAGGAGTATCCGAGATCCACCATCCCCAGCTCCATCAGCTCGTTGTGGATGGCGGCAGCAGTATCTAGAAGACCTTCGGTCCAGTGCTCCACACTCTCCCTCAAGGTGCTCTGGGTGGCAACAACATTCGCCAGCAGCTCCTCGTTGGCCTTGATCTTCTCCAACAGGCCCACCTCCCGCTCCTTGGCGCCGTCCAGCGTCTGCGTCCAGTGGTCACTTCAGCTCAAGATCTGCCTTGGAATCCTTGGCGGCGTCGAGCTCCTTGCTCCCTATCGGCGAGACGGCCTGCAGCTCGCCAAGAGTGTAGGCGTCCTTATCGCGCTCGTGCTTGAGCGCAGCAAGCTCCTCGCCGCTCTTCTCGAGATCGGCCTCCAGCGTCACCTTCGTCTCCAACTCTTTCTTGGCGGCCTCGGCCGCGGCAGCATCCTTCGCTTCCTTAAGAGCTCCGCCAAGTGACTCCTCGCGCGACAAGCTCTTCCTCATAGCTGTCAAGATTGATCTTCCGCTGCGCCTAACTCGCCTTCTTGCGCAGATAGCTTCTCGGCAAGAAGCCTTTGCTGCTCCTCGACCTCAGCCTTCTCAAGGATGAAGGTCATGCGCTCTTCAGCAAGTCGCTCCCGCTCTTCTGCTATGTTCCGGAGAGTTTCTTGGTTGGCGCCCCGAAGCTCTTCTGCGCGCTTCTCCATGTCTGCTCCCGCCCTTGCGACAAGTGCTTCCCGGGACTCCAACTTGGCTTGTCGGGCGCGGTAGAGCGACAACAGCTTCTTCAGCAGCTCCTCCTCCTCAGACTCGCCGCTGCTGCTGCTTGGCGCGTCCACTAGCGTCAGCCCAGCGGAGGCGAGCAGCTCTTCATCGAAGGTTTCTCCTTCAGCCGGCGCCCTGGAGCTCGTCTCCCATGGGAGCTTGATGAAGACGCCGTCGCCGGCCTTCAAGTAGGCGCCAGGCTGGGGCTCCTCGGAGCCTGACGCTGCGGCAGCAGCGGAGGGATCGGCGGTCGGTGTAGCGCCTGGCGCTCCTGCGGCCTCAGGGCCGTCAGTGCGATCGCCAGACCCCTCGCCAGCTTCTGCGGCGGCAGCCTCGGTGGCCTCTTCGCAGGCAGGCTCGTCAGCGCCGGCTTCTTCTTCCACGGCGGCGGCTTCGTCAATGTTGCCGCGCGCGTCCTCCTCGCCGGCGACCTCGGTCTCCAACGGCTCTGTGGCGGACGGATGAAGAAAGTCAAGCAAATATTGAAAGATAAAATCAGAAGAAGAAAAACACAAGGGAAGCACTTAGGCAAGAAGGTTACCTGCGCCGGGGGCTGCGGTCATGGTCTCCGCCGCCAAGGGATCGCTGGTGCCATCCCTTGCCGGAGAGCTGCCCCTTGCCGGAGAAGGTTCCCTTGCCGGAGAAGGCTCCCTTACCAGGGAGCGCTCCCTTGGCGGCGTAGTCGAAGCAGAAGGAGGCTGCTCTGCTCCTACACAAACCAACAAATGATATCAATGAAGAAGGAGCACCCATGCACACCTAACAAGAAGGAGAAAACCGCATACTTACTCTGGGGGCTGTCTTTGGGGGCTGCTTTGAGGAAGGTTGCTGGTCCGGCAAGGGGGTCTCAGACGCGCCTCCTGTTGCCACGGGTGGATCGTCCTCAACGACGACCACCGGGTCTTGGCTCTTCAACGCTCTTGGGCTCAAGGCCCGTCACGAAAGGAAAGAGTTCAGAACGAAGCAAATCAGATTCAAGATGAAGCAACAAAATTGAAGAAATACAAGCACAATATTGAAGCATACTCTTCTTCTTCCTCATCGGAGCTGAGCGGGGAGAGATCAAACTCCGGCTCGCCTCCGGTGCGACGAGGCGGAGGAGTGGGCTCTCTTGACCGCTTGGCGGAGGTGTCGGTGGTGGCCTGGGAGGATCCCGCCCCAGTTGTCGCAGCAGTGTGGGGTGCTCCCGCGGCAACATTGCTTGCCGTGGTAGAGCGCGTCGCGCGGCGCTATAGCTGTTGGCCCGTCTGCCGCCCCGTCTCGTCTCCGGCCTTGCGGAGACGCCTCTTTGGCGGAGCCGGGGGCTCCGTTTGCGGCAAACCGCTGGATGGTGGGGAAGAAGCGCCCTCGGCTGGTTACTCGACTCGACCTCGGATTCGCAAGCTCTTCCTCACCGCGAACTCCCTTCGCTCGGCAAGGCTTGCCGCCTCTGCTGCCTCTGCCTCCTCCACGGTGAACCCAAATACGCCAGCGGCAGCAGCTGCTGCCGCCTCCTCCAACCTTGTGGCAATGCGCACCATCTCGTCGTCGGTGGTGTCGCGGGTGAGCCTCTTCTGCTCGTCGGGGCGGATCGGCACTTCTTCCAAGCTGTCGAAGAACTGCCGCACGATGTCGTCGGAAGGCTCTTGCCAGGTTGGAACGATCCCATGCGAATCGCACAACGGCATCATTGCAGGGATGCGGTCGAGCGAAGAGCTGTTACACAATGGGACGACCCCCCTCGGCAACCTAAACCACTCGGGGTGATCGGGGTCATGCTTGAACAGCTCTAGCAGCATCGCATCCAATTCCAAGATAGTGAAATTCCAGTTGAGGCCGGGGCGCAGCCTCATGATGTCCGCCGCATTTTGGAACTCCCAAGCAGGTCTCCTCCTCTCCTGCAAGGGAGCGATGCGGCGGCGAAGGAAATCTGCGCCAACTGCGCCTATAGTGAGTCCGGCAAGCCTGAGGCGCAAGATCCGGGTCACAACAATCTTCAACCTAGCATCTTCCGGCGCCAAGTTGCTCCAATCGTTGCCACGCACTATTGGGGTTTGGCGCAGGCGATCGAAGGGTTGCGGGTTCTCCTCAACGATCCAACACCAATTGGCTCTCCACTCCTCCCATTTCTTTGTGGAGCTCTCCTTCCGGATAAGCTTCTTTCTTGCCGATCCCGGAGATCCAAGCAATCCCTCCCAAGCGGCTCCCCTCTCTCAATGCGGGGCATGAAGAAGTGGCGGAAGAGGGCTACGTTTGGGTGGATCCCGACAAAGTTTTCGCAAAGGTGTGCGAAAACTGCCATGGTCAGGACATCATTGGGGGTGAAATCAAGGAGGCGAAGCCTGTAGGTGTTCATGATATCGCAGAAGAATTCAGAAAAGGGCGGGCAGAGCCCGAAATAGAAGAAAAGAGCAAAGAAAGGGTACCCAGTTGGGGCTAGTTCCGAAGCGGTGGCGGGGAGTACATGGCCCGCTCCTTTCGCAGCACCGCGAGCCGCTGCGCCTCGGCCGACTTCACGCCCTTCCCCTTGTCGGCTTTCGGAGCCATGGCGGAGGCGGTGGAGGAGACCGACGGCGTTGATGGCGCTGTGGCGAAAGGGGGCGGAGCGCTGCTGTGGTCGCCCTAGAGAAGGAGGGGGAGCGGCGGTGGTTTTCGAGACGAGACAGCAATGGCGAAGTGGGCGACCTGCCCCTGTTTCCCCTGTTTATAAGGAGGGAGAGGGGGCGGACGTTCCGCTTTTCCTAATAAAGAAACCTCCCATGATCTCTCCCACGACGCCACGTTCGACGCGTGCTGTTCATGGGGGATGTGGTGGGTCCAGAGCAAGTTACGGCGTGATCAAGGCCGCTGTGACCATGCACTATTTTGGGCCTGGCCCAACAGCGCTCGGCACCGTGTGTGGCCCCGGCCCGGGGGCTCCTGTCGGTGTACTAGAGTAGGGGTACCCTAGTATCCCGAACTCGTGCAGGCGATTCTGACACCAGCGGCAAGGCTTGTCTGGTCACCGCCAAGATCCTCCGTGGTTCCTTTGGAGCCATTCAAGAACAAAGTATTTAACCAAGAAGACAAGGCCCCGGCAAGCTCCGCTTGCCGGGAAGGCCACTCAAGGCACGCAGAAGACAAGACCCCGGCAAGAGGAGCTTGCTGGGAAGGCTCGGAGAGCGACAAGCCTCCGGACGAGACAAGGATTCAGCCGCGGCAAGGCACTTGCCGCGCAGTAACCTCTCTTCATCTCTCGCTCCACTCATCCACCAACGTGTCGCCATGGGACCATTCCATGCATCGCTGTCAAGAGGTCTGTGCAGCCGCCGGGAGCAGCGATAAGCGGCGCCGACAAGCTTGCCATCGTGGCGAACGGTGGCGCTCTGACGGTCCCCTGTTGCCTTTGTTTAGGCAGACAGGGACGGGCATTTAATGCTTTTGTCCCTTGCCGCCGTGGTTAGGTAGGGTACACCGTACCTTTGTTCAAGTAGGTGTACCAACTACTGTTTTTCCATTTGTACCCTCATCTACGCTTGCCACTGTCGGAGACCCTTGAGCATATAAAAGGAGGCCCATGCGCAACGTAGAGGGGGTCCGGTTCAACACTCTCACGCTAGGTCTCAAGTTAGCAGGTGGAGTATACTGTAGCTCTCAGCGCTCCCTAGCAAGAACACAATACAAATCATACAAGCAGCAGTAGGAGTATTATCTCTCCGGAGAGCTCCGAAGCTGGGTAAACCTCTCGTGTGCTTCGCCTCGATCCGCTCTTCGTGCGACCTCCCCCCCCCCTCCGAACCAAAAGGGGCCCGGTCCGCCGGCCCCATAGGTGTTCATGGGTCCGATCAGCCTCCCCGACACTTTATATTGCCCCTTGTGATATGAACCTTTATTATGCAGCCCGTCGCTTTTATTACTTCCACATCACAAGATCGTATAAAGCTTATTTCTCCCACACCAATCAATCATACATATTTAGAGCAATTTTTATTGCTTTGCACCAATGACAACTTACTTGAAGGATCTTACTCAATCCATAGGTAGGTATAGTGGACTCTCATAGCAAAACTGGTTTAAGGGTTTTTGGAAGCACAAGTAGTATCTCTACTTGGTGCTGAGAATTTGGCTAGCATGAGGGGGGAAGGCAAGCTCAACATGTTGGATGATCCATGACAACATACTTTATCTCAGATATAAGAAAACATAACTCATTACGTTGTCTTCCTTGTCCAACATCAACTCTTTAGCATGTCATATTTTAATGAGTGCTCCCAAACATAAAAGATGTCAATAATAGTATATTTATATCTGAAACCCCTCTTCCTTCAATATTCTTTCATGAATTTTTCAAGTGACCAATTCTACGTTTGCTAACTTTCAATAAGTTTACTACCTATACTTATTATGTGTGAAGTCATTACTCCCCATGTTATAAGCATATGAAACATATATAAATTCAGGTTTATGACATTCAATTTATTCAACCATTTACTCATAGGATATACATGAGGCACATGAGTAAATGACAAACTACTCCAAAAGATATGAGTGAAGAACACTGAATAGTCAAATAATTAACTAGCCATGGGAGGATTTTTTTCATTCAGTATTTCAGATCCAATAATTTTATTCAAACAACAAGTAAAATCGAAAACACGCTCCAAGCAAAACACATATCATGTGACGAATAAAAATATAGCTCCGAGTAAGGTATACCGATAGTTTTGAAGACGAAAGAGGGGATGCCTTCAGGCATCCCCAAGCTTAGGCGCTTGAGTCTTCCTTGAATATTACCTTGGGGTGCCTTTGGGCATCCCCAAGCTTAGGGTCTTTCCACTCCTTATTCTCCTCATATCGATATCTCACCCAAAGCTTGGAAACTTCAATCACACAAAACTTAACCAAACTTCGTGAGATAGGTTAGTATGATAAAGAGTAAACCATTAACTTTGGTACTTGATGTCTACTACGCAACCTTCTTCTTGTAGACGTTGTTGGGCCTGCAAGTGCACAGGTTTGTAGGACAGTAGCAAATTTCCCTCAAGTGGATGACCTAAGATTTATCAATCCGTGGGAGGCGTAGGATGAAGATGGTCTCTCTCAAGCAACCCTGCAACCAAATAACAAAGAGTGTCTTGTCTCCCCAACACACCCAATACAATGGTAAATTGTATAGGTGCACTAGTTCGGCGAAGAGATGGTGATACAAGTGCAATATGGATGGTAGATATAGGTTTTTATAATCTGAAAATATAAAAACAGCAAGGTAACAAGTGGTAAAAGTGAGCGTAAACGGTATTGCAATGAGTTGAAACAAGGCCTAGGGTTCATACTTTCACTAGTGCAAGTTCTCTCAACAATAATAACATAATTGGATCATATAACTATCCCTCAACATGCAACAAAGAGTCACTCCAAAATCACTAATAGTGGAGAACAAACGAAGAGATTATGGTAGGGTACAAAACCACCTCAAAGTTATTCTTTCCAATCAATCCGTTGGGCTATTCCTATAAGTGTCACAAACAGCCTTAGAGTTCGTACTAGAATAACACCTTAAGATACAAATCAACCAAAACCCTAATTTCACCTAGATACTCAAATGTCACCTCAAGTATCCGTGGGTATGATTATACGATATGCATCACACAATCTCAGATTCATCTATTCAACCAACACATAGAACCTCAAAGAGTGCCCCAACGTTTCTACCGGAGAATCACGACGAAAACGTGGGCCAACCCCTATGCATAGGTTCACGGGCGGAACCCGCAAGTTGATCACCAAAACATACATCAAGTGAATCACGTGATATCCCATTGTCACCACAGATACGCACGGCAAGGCATACATCAAGTGTTCTCAAATCTTTAAAGACTCAATCCGATAAGATAACTTCAAAGGGAAAACTCAATCCATTACAAGAGAGTAGAGGGGGAGAAGAAACATAGGATCCAACTATAATAGCAAAGCTCGCGATACATCAAGATCGTGCAAAATCAAGAACACGAGAGAGAGAGAGAGAGAGAGAGAGAGAGAGAGATCAAACACATAGCTACTGGTACATACCCTCAGCCCCGAGGGTGAACTACTCCCTCCTCGTCATGGAGAGCGCCGGATGATGAAGATGGCCACGGTGAGGGTTCCCCCCTCCGTGAGTGCTTAACAGGTCCCGATTGGTTTTTGGTGGCTCTGGAGGTTTGCGGCGGCGGAACTCCCGATCTATTCTCTGTTCTGGAAGTTTTAGGGTACGTGGAGTTATATAGGCGGAAGAAGCACGTCATGGGAGCCATGAGGGCCCCACGATGCAGGGGTACGCCCTAAGGGGGTGGGCGCGCCACCCACCCTCGTGGCTTCCTCGTTCCTTCCTTGACGTGGGGTCCAACTCCATCTGGTAGCTTTCCTTCCAAAAATAACTTCTCCAGTTGATTTCGTTCCGTTTTGACTCTGTTTTGATATTCCTTTTCTTCGAAATACTGAAATAGGCAAAAAATAGCAAATCTGGGCTGGGCCTCCGGTTAATAGGTTAGTCCCAAAAGTAATATAAAAGTGGAAAATAAAGCGCAATATTGCCCAAAACAGTAGATAATATAGCATGGAGCAATCAAAAATTATAGATACGTTGGAGACGTATCAAGCATCCCCAAGCTTAATTCACCTTTCGTCCTCGAGTAGGTAAATGATAAAAAAGATAATTTTTGATGTGGAATGCTAGTTGGCATAGTTTTAATGTAATTCTTCTTAATTGTGATATGAATATTTAGATCCGAAAGATTCAAGATAAAAGTTCATATTGACATAAAAATAATAATACTTCAAGCATACTAACTAAGCAATTATGTCCTCTCAAAATAACATGGCCAAAGAAAGTTCATCCCTACAAAATCATATAGTTTAGTCATGCTCCATTTTCGTCACACAAGAATGCTCTCATCATGCACAACCCCCATGACAAGCCAAGCAATTGTTTCATACTTTAGTAATCTCAAACTTATAAACCTTCACGCAATACATGAGCGCGAGCCATGGATATAGCACTATGGGTGGAATAGAATATGATTATGGGGGTTATGTGGAGAAGACAAAAAAGGAGAAAGTCTCGCATCAACGAGGCTAATCAATGAGCTATGGAGATGCCCACCGATTGATGTTAATGCGAGGAGTAGGGATTGCCATGCAACGGATGCACTAGAGCTATAAATGTATGAAATCTCAACAAAAGAAACTAAGTGGGTGTGCATCCAACTTGCTTGCTCAAATGCCCTAGGTCTTCGTTCAAGCCAAGTTCTATAATGAAAAATTCCCACTAGTATATGAAAGTGACAACATATGAAACTCTCTATATGAAAAACATGGTGCTACTTTGAAGCACAATATATGAGACTCGCTATATGAAGTACATGGTGCTACTTTGAAGCACAAGTGTGGAAAAAGAGATAGTAACATTGCCCCTTTTTATTTATTCTTTTTTTGGGCCTTCTTTTTTTTGGCCTTTTTTTGGGACAATGCTCTATTAAATGATGATCATCACACTACTATTTATTTACAACTCAATGATTACAACTCGATACTAGAACAAAGTATGACTCTATATGAATGCCTCCGGCGGTGTACCGGGATATGCAATGAATCAAGAGTGACATGTATGAAAGAATTATGAACGGTGGCTTTGCCACAAATACTATGCCAACTACATGATCATGCTAAGCAATATGACAATGATGAATGTGTCATGAAGAACGGTATGGTGGAAAGTTGCATGGCAATATATCTCGGAATGGCTATGGAAATGCCATAATAGGTATGTATGGTGGCTGTTTTGAGGAAGATATAAGGAGGTTTATGTGAAAGAGCGTATCATATCATGGGGTTTTGATGCACCGGTGAAGTTTGCAACATCTCTCAATGTGAGAATGGGCAATGAACGATACCGAAGAGGCTAGCAATGATGGAAGGGTGAGAGTGCGTATAATCCATGGACTCAACATTAGTCATAAAGAACTCACATACTTATTGCAAAAATCTACAAGCCATCAAAAACCAAAGCACTACGCGCATGCTCCTAGGGGGATAGATTGGTAGGAAAAGACCATCGCTCGTCCCGACCGCCACTCATAAGGAGGACAATCAAAGAACACCTCATGTTTCAAATTTGTTACATAACGTTTACCATACGTGCATGCTATGGGACTTGCAAACTTCAACACAAGCATTTCTCAAATTCACAACTACTCAACTAGCACGACTTTGATATTATCACCTCCATATCTCAAAACAATCATCAAGCATCAAACTTCTCTTAGTATTCAACACACTCATAAGAATTCTTACAAATCTTGTATGCTTAGCATATTAGGATTATTGAAGCAAATTGCCATGCTATTTAAGACTCTCAAAATAATATAAGTGCATGAGAGTTCATCTATTTCTTCAAAATAAAACCATCATTGTGCTCTAAAAGATATAAGTGAAGCACTAGAGCAAATGCCAAACTACTCCGAAAGATATAAGTGAAGATCAATGAGTAGCCAAATAATTATGCAATGATGTGAAGTCTCTCTAACATTTAAGAATTTCAGATCTTGGTACTTTATTCAAACAGCAAGCAAAGCTAAATAAAATAAAATGACGCTCCAAGCAAAACACATATCATGTGGTGAATAAAAATATAGCTCCAAGTAAAGTTACCGATGAATGAAGATTTAAAGAGGGATGCCTTCCGGGGCATCCCCAAGCTTAGGCTCTTGGTTGTACTTGGATATTACCTTGGGGTGCCTTGGGCATCCCCAAGCCTAGGCTCTTGCCACTCCTTATTCCATAGTCTATCGAATCTTTACCCATAACTTGAAAACTTCACAACACAAAACTTAACAGAAAACTCGTAAGCTCCGTTAGCGAAAGAAAACAAAACACCACTTCAAGGTACTGTAATGAACTCATTCTTTATTTATATTGGTGTTAAAACTACTGTATTCCAACTTCTCTATGATTTATAAACTATTTTACTAGCCATAGATTCATCAAAATAAGCAAACAACACACGAAAAACAGAATCTGTCAAAAACAGAACAGTCTGTAGTAATCTGTAACTAACGAAAACTTCTGGAACTCCAAAAATTCTAAAATAAATTGGTGGACCTGAGGAATTTGTCTAGTAATCATATTAAATAAAAATCAACTAAATAGCACTATCCAGTAAAAAGTTGAAGCTAATCTCGTGAGCGCTAAAGTTTCTGTTTTTTACAGCATGATCATAAAGACTTCACCCAAGTCTTCCCAAAGGTTCTACTTGGCACAAACACTAATTAAAACACAAAACCACATCTAAACAGAAGCTAGATTGATTATTTATTCCTAAACAGAACCAAAAAGCAAGAAACTAAAATAAAATTGGGTTGCCTCCCAACAAGCGCTATCGTTTAACGCCCCTAGCTAGGCATGATGATTTCAATGATGCTCACATAAAAGATAAGAATTGAAACAAAAAGAGAGCATCATGAAGAATATGACTAGCACATTTAAGTCTAACCCACTTCCTATTCATAGGGATTTTGTGAGCAAACAACATATGGGAACAAGAATCAACTTGCATAGGAAGGTAAAACAAGCATAACTTCAAGATTTTAAGCACATAGAGAGGAAACTTGATATTATTGCAATTCCTACAAGCATATGTTCCTCCCTCATAATAATTTTAAGTAGCATCATGAATGAATTCAACAATATAACAAGCCCATAAAGCATTGTTTTCATGATCTACGAGTATAGAATTTTTACTACTCTCCACATAAGCAAAATTCTTCTCATGAATAATAGTGGGAGCAAACTCAACAAAATAACTATCATGTGATTGAAAATTAAGATCAATATGACAAGTTTCATGGTTATAATTATTCTTTATAGCATACGTGTCATCACAATAATCATCATAGATATGAGGCATGCTTTCATCATAGTAAATTCGCTCATCAAAGCTTGGGGGACAAAAAATATCATCTTCATCAAACATAGCTTCCCCAAGCTTGTGGCTTTGCATATCATTAGCATCATGGGCATTCAAAGAATTCATACTAACAACATTGCAATCATTCTCATAATATAAATATTTAGTGCCAAACATTCTAATGCATTCTTCTTCTAGCACTTGAGCACAATTATCGGAATCCTTATTTTCACGAAAGAC
This sequence comes from Aegilops bicornis, assembly GCA_021605145.1. Taxonomy (NCBI): domain Eukaryota; kingdom Viridiplantae; phylum Streptophyta; class Magnoliopsida; order Poales; family Poaceae; genus Aegilops; species Aegilops bicornis. Next base: position 498,960,593 of record CM038674.1, read on the forward strand.
ATTAAAAAGATGAAGCATATGAGGCAACCTTAATTCCATTTTTTATAGTTTTCTTTTATAGACTAAACTAGTGATAAAACAAGAAACTAAAAGATTCGATTGCAAGATCTAAAGATATACCTTCAAGCACTAACCTCCCAAACAGCGGCGCTTAAAAGAGCTTGATGTCTATTACGCAACCTTATTCTTGTAGACGTTGTTGGGCCTGCAAGTACACAGGTTTGTAGGACAGTAGCAAATTTCCCTCAAGTGGATGACCTAAGGTTTATCAATCCGTGGGAGGCGTAGGAGGAAGATGGTCTCTCTCAAGCAACCCTGCAACCAAATAACAAAGAGTCTCTTGTGTCCCCAACACACCCAATACAATGGTAAATTGTATAGGTGCACTAGTTCGGCGAAGAGATGGTGATACAAGTGCAATATGGATGGTAGATATATGTTTTTTTAATCTGGAAATATAAAAACAACAAGGTAACAAGTGGTAAAAGTGAGCGTAAACGGTATTGCAATGAGTTGAAACAAGGCCTAGGGTTCATACTTTCACTAGTGCAAGTTCTCTCAACAATAATAACATAATTGGATCATATAACTATCCCTCAACATGCAACAAAGAGTCACTCCAAAATCACTAATAGTGGAGAACAAACGAAGAGATTATGGTAGGGTACGAAACCACCTCAAAGTTATTCTTTCCAATCAATCCGTTGGGCTATTCCTATAAGTGTCACAAACAGCCTTAGAGTTCGTACTAGAATAACACCTTAAGATACAAATCAACCAAAACCCTAATGTCACCTAGATACTCCAATGTCACCTCAAGTATCCGTGGGTATGATTATACGATATGCATCACACAATCTCAGATTCATCTATTCAACCAACACATAGAACCTCAAAGAGTGCCCCAAAGTTTCTACCGGAGAATTACGACGAAAACGTGTGCCAACACCTATGCATAGGTTCATGGGCGGAACCCGCAAGTTGATCACCAAAACATACATCAAGTGAATCACGTGATATCCCATTGTCACCACACATACGCATGGCCAGGCATACATCAAGTGTTCTCAAATCTTTAAAGACTCAATCCGATAAGATAACTTCAAAGGGAAAACTCAATCCATTACAAGAGAGTAGAGGGGGAGAAGAAACATAGGATCCAACTATAATAGCAAAGCTCGCGATACATCAAGATCGTGCCAAATCAAGAACACGAGAGAGAGATAGAGAGAGAGAGAGAGAGAGAGAGATCAAACACATAGCTACTGGTACATACCCTCAGCCCCGAGGGTGAACTACTCCCTCCTCGTCATGGAGAGCGCCGGGACGATGAAGATAGCCACAGGTGAGGGTTCCCTTCTCTGGCAGGGTGCCAGAACATGGTCCCGATTGGTTTTTGGTGGCTCTGGAGGTTTGCGGCGGCGGAACTCCCGATCTATTCTCTGTTCTGGAAGTTTTAGGGCACGTGAGTATATATGGGCGGAAGAAGCACGTCAGGGGAGCCACGAGGGCCCCACGAGGCAGGGGGGCACGCCCCCCACCCTCGTGGCTTCCTCGTTCCTTCCTTGACGTGGGGTCCAAGTCCATCCGGTAGCTTTCCTTCCAAAAATAAATTCTCCAGTTGATTTCGTTCCGTTTTGACTCCGTTTGATATTCCTTTTCTTCGAAATACTGAAATAGGCAAAAAGTCGCAAATCTGGGCTGGGCCTCCGGTTAATAGGTTAGTCCCAAAAGTAATATAAAAGTGGAAAATAAAGCCCAATATTGCCCAAAACAGTAGATAATATAGCATGGAGCAATCAAAAATTATAAATACGTTGGAGACGTATCAGTACTGTCAAAGACAAGGTTCATAATTGTTCTCACACAATGCCTACTGTACCATGTCATTTCTACAACTTATATTGAGGAATATAAGCCATAGAAACTAGAAAACAAGCAAACTATGCAATGAAAACAGAATCTGTCAGAAACAGAACAGTCTGTAATGATCTGAACAATAACCATACTTATGCTACTCCAAAAATTATGAAATAAATTGGTGGATGTGAGGAATTTGTCTATTAATCTTCTGCAAAAAGGATCAACTCACAAGCACTCTTCTGTAAAAAATGACATCTATTCTCGTGAGCGCAAAGTTTCTATTTTTTACAGCAAGATCACATTAACTTTCACCCAAGTCTTCCCAAAGGTCCTACTTGGCACTTTATTGACACAAAAGCTATAAAACATGATTACTACAGCAGGTTAATCATGTAAACACACAAAAACAGTAAGGGTAAATATTGGGTTGTCTGCCAACAAGCGCTTTTCTTTAATGCCTTTTAGCTAGGAATGATGATTTCAATGATGCTCACATAAAAGGTAAGAATTGAAACACAAAGAGAGCATCTTGAAGAATATGACTAGCACATTCAAATCTAACCCACTTCCTATGCCTAGGGATTTTGTGATCACACAACTTATGGGAACAAGAATCAACTAGCATAGGAAGGCAAAACAAGTATAACTTCAAAACTTTAAGCACATAGAGAGGAAACTTGATATTATTGCCACCCCTACAAGCATGTATTCCTCCCTCATAATAATTTTCAGTAGCATCATGGATAGCAACTTTGTTCTCATACTAAATTGGAACCTCTTCCGAAATAGTGGAATCATTACTAGCTAAAGTTGACACTCTTCCAAATCCACTTTCATAAATATCACACTAAGATTCAACACCTCCAAAATAGTGGGATCACTAATTCCTAAAGTTGACACTCTTCCAAACCCACTTTTAAATGATAGTATTACTCATACTCCAAAGGATATAAGTGAAGTTCATGGAGCATTCTACAACTAACCAATATCCAAGCTCAAAATGTATAAGTGAAGCACATGAAGCATTCTATAAAACCATACTCAAAAGATTTAAGTAAAGCACAAATAGCAATTCTATAAGATCATACTTAAAAGATTTAAGTGAAGCACATGAAGTATTCTATAAATTGATGAAGGGAAATCTCATACTAGCATGGTTCTTGAAGAAAAAGAAAAACACAAAGGACACAAATCATGTGAACAAAACAAAAACCAAGGTATACCGATATTTGTTGAAGAAGAAAGATGGGATGCCAACCGGGGCATCCCCAAGCTTAGATGCTTGAGTATCCTTTGAAATATTTTCTTGGGGTGCCTTGGGCATCCCCAAGCTTGAACTCTTGCCTCTCCTTATTCTTCTCATATTTATAGCTCCTCGACCTTCGAACACTTCATGCACACAAAACACTAACAAAAACTTTTTTTTGCGGGGGAACTTTAACAAAAACTTGTGAGATCCGTTAGTGTAATAAAGCAAATCACTACCTTTAGGTACTGTAATGAACTCATTATTTATTTATATTGGTGTTAAACCTACTGTATTCGAACTTCTCTATGGTTCATACCTCCCGATACTAGCCATAGATTCATTGAAATAAGCAAACAACACACGCAAAACAGAATCTGTTAAAAACAGAACAGTCTGTAGTAATCTGGAAGTTTGGTAAACTTCTGTAACTCCTTAAATTATGAAATAAATATGAAAATTTGAACAATTTGTACATAAGTAAAGTTAAAAAAGTTTCAGACCCATTTGACTTTCCAGTAAAAAATGTAAATTCACGCACTACAGCCAAAGTTTCTGTTTTTGTTCTGCACATAGTAAACAAGCAATCTAACCATCCTAAAACCAAAGCTTGGCACATTATTTTTATAATACAATGAATATATAGAAGGGGATAATTATTTACAGAAAAACTTCCATGAAAAATTCTACATTGTTTCCGTGAGCATGAACACAAGTGCTCAAGGTCGACCCTCACTTCTTCAATGCATAACTTTCCAATCGCTTCTCTTTTAGAAAAACTTTTTAGGCATGAAAGGCAAGTAATTTTTTTTGTATTTTAATTCTTTTAATTTTTTTCGTATGTTTCACACACAACTAAACATAAACAAAAAATAAAAACAAAATCTACTTAGTGAAGAAAGCAAATAAGCACACACGAGAATATCAACCCCACGCTATTGCTCCCCGGCAACGGCGCCAGAAAAGAGCTTGATAGTCCCCAAGTGCAAGGAATCATCGTAGCACTTTCCAAAGGTGGAAGTGATAAGTATGGAGTTTCGAACCCACAAGGAGCTAATAGGTAAGATCAATATTCTCTCAAGCCCTATCTACCACTGATACGACTCTACGTGCACCGAACGTTTACTTCCAACTAGAAACGAGAAATAAAACTACGTTGTGGGTATGAAGAGGATAACTTTGTATGATATCAGAGAGCTAAAACATAAAAGTAGGTGCTGTTATCATAAAGTTAGAATATATTACTAAATAATATAAATAGCGAGTGTGGAATAATGGTGGATCGGTGTCTTGGAATTGTCCTAGGCAATTGTTAACAAGACCGGTAATCACTATTGCAGTTTCATATGAGGGAGAGGCATAAGATAACATACTTTCTCTACTTGGATCATATGCACTTATGGTTGGAACTCTAGCAAGCATCAGCAACTACTAAAGATCATTAAGGTAAAACCCAACTATAGCATTAAAGCATCAAGTCCTCTTTATTCCCATACGCAACAATCCCTCTTACTCGGGTTTGTGTTTCACCACTCACCAACGCACTATAAGCGAATCATGAACGTATTGCAACACCCTACAGCGGGAATACCTCACGCTTGCGCGACACGTAGGGCACCATAGGACAGCACCAAAGTAAAACATATACAACTCATACCAATCTAGATCATCAATCAACCCACAGACAAAAGATATCTACTCAAAACATCATAGGATGGCAACACATCATTGGATCATAATATGTGGCATAAAACACCATGTTCAAGTAGGGATTACAACGTGGTGCGGGAGAGTGGACCGCGTAAAAGAGATGGGGATGGTGATGATGATGGTGATGTTGATGAAGACGATCACCATGGCGATGATTCCCCTCTCGATGGCACTCCGGTGCCACCAAGAGAGAGGAGGAGAGGTTCTCCCCCTTGTGCTTCCTCCTCCATGGCCTCCACCCTCTGGTCCTTGGCCTTCATGGTGATGATGGCCCCTCCGGGATACTCCTCCATGGCCGCCGGTGATGATGGCCACCTCCGGCAGGGTGCCAGTGAGGGCCTAGATTGATTTCTCGTGGCCACAGAGGCTTGCGGCGGCGGAACTCCCGATCTAGGTTAATTTTCCGAGGTTTCTGTATTTATAGGAATTTTTGGCGTTGGTCTCACGTCAAGGAGGTGCCCGAGCTGTCCACCAGGCAGGCCCACGCGCCCTGAGGGGGGTGGGCGCGCCCCCACCCTCGTGGGAAGCTCGGGACTCTTCTGGCCCAACTCCGATACTTTTTGGTCTTCTTTTGGTCCATAAAAAATCATCAAAAATTGGCAAGTCAATTGGACTCCGTTTGGTAATCCTTTTACGCAAAATTCAAAAACAAGGAGAAAAATGTAAACTGGCACTGGGCTCTAGGTTAATAGGTTAGTCCCAAAAATCATATAAAATATCATATAAATGCATATAAAACATCCTAGAAGGATAGTATAATAGCATGGATACTTCATAAATTATAGATACGTTGGAGACGTATCACTGTTCCGTCCAAGCCCTCCCGATGAACACGATGACGCATTCCGTTCCGACCCAGCCGGTTGGATCCCCATGAACACGACGACGACGCAGTTTCTCCGTTCCGACCCAGCCATGTACACGAACCCTGGCCGTACGTTTGCGCGAGTAGGCGTTCGAGACCCTGCTCGTATGTACGTACGTGGCCGTATTTTCTTCTTGCACACTGGCCGCTATACGTACGTGTAGATGCTACGTGCGCGCCTCTACTATGACACGTGCGCGCCTCTACATCGACCACTATGCATGTACATATTCACGACCAGAATGACAATGCTACGTATGCTTCAACCAGGTGGGTCCCGACTGTCAGGCACTTCCTTGCGTGCGAAGATGTAGCTGGTGGGTCCCAGCAGTCAGGGGGGCGAATCATTTTTTGCCCGAACGCACTTCCTTGCGTGCGAAGATGTAGCTGGTGGGTCCCAGCAGTCAGGGGGAAACGTTTTTTCGCGAAATACGGTGGCCCGTCTGGTGGGTCCCCGCTGTCAGGTGGAGGAATAATTATTTTGCACGTAATAAGGAGGCACTTCCTTGCTGCGGCCGTGGACCTAGCTGGCAGCCTCTCCACGTACAGTCCACGTCCGATGGAAGTCATTCCTTGATCACGTTGACCACGCCGCGCCGAGATCACCAGGGAGGTGGACGATGGCGAGGCCTAGGAAGGGGACGACGCGGAGCCGGGGAAGACGCGGCAGTGGAAGCCCACGCGAAGAGGAGTACGGGGGTTCACTGGTTCAGCTGCGGTGTGAGGCTGTCGTCGCTGCAGGGCCTGGCCAGTGGTGGGAATAGTAGGGGGCGGTGAGGCCTCCGCGGCAGCACATCCGTCCACGAGAGGCAGGAGCATGCGGAACGACCGGCGCTGCTTTGGGCAGCTGGAGCAACAAGACCAGAGGTTGAAGAAGCACTACGACCGTTGGATGGACATGGTATGGTCACTGGAGCTAGAATCGTTCATATTGACTAAGTTGACAAAGCACTCCGTCCCCGTCAACTTAGTAGGCCCACAAGTCAGCCTCCCACCAAGGTGGGTCCCAACCAACAAGGGGAGTATTCATTTTTTTGTGTAATAAGGAGGCCCTTCCGGTGGGTCCGAGCTGACAGCGGGGGGAACATTTTTTTCGCGCAATACGGTGGCCTGTCCAGTGGGTCCCATCAGTCAGGGGGCAAATGTTTTTTTCATGAAATACGGTGGCCCGTCCGGTGGGTCCCTGCTGTCAGGTGGAGGAATCATTATTTTCTGCGTAATAAGGAGGCACTTCCTTGCTGCCGTCGTGGACCCAGCTGTCAACCTCTCCACGTACAGTCCACGTCCGATGGAAGCCGTTCCTTGACCATGTTGACCACGCTGCGCCGAGAGCACCAGGGCGGTGGACGACGGCGAGGCCTAGGATGGGGACAATGCGGAGCCGGGGAAGATGCGGCAGTGGAAGCCCGCGCGGAGAGGAGTACGAGGGTTCACTGGTTCGGCTGCGGTGTGAGGCTGCCGTCGCCACGGAATAATAGGGGGTGTGGGTGAGTAGAGGGATGGCCTGGCCAGCGGTGGGAGTAGTAGGGGGCGGTGAGGCCTCCACGGCATCACAGCCGGCCACGGGAGGCAGGAGCACGCGGCATGACCGGCGCTACTTTGGGCAGCTGAAGCAAGAAGACCAGAGGTTGAAGAAGCACTACGGCCGTTGGATGGACATCGTACGGTCACTTTAGCTAGAATCGTTCATATTGACTAAGTTGACAAAGCCCTTGGTATGCGTCAACTTAGTAGGCCCATAGGTCAGCTTCCGAAATGGTGCACCCCAGATGTCAGGGGGAGGAACCATTTTTTTGGGCGGGTGAAGCTAGAATATCCGAGATTGAAGAAGAAGCGCGGCATCCGTTGGATGGACATCTAACGGCCACTGCTGCTAGAACCGTGTGTTGACTATAATAAGTTCACAAAGCCTTGCATGCACGTCAACTTCTTTTTTTAGGGGACGCGTCAACTTCTTTTTCTTAGGGGACGCGTCAACTTAGTAGGCCCACAAGTGTATGGGAGAGAACTTATAGCCCATTTGCGATTTATAAGAATGTACAGCCCATTTTCGAATTCTAATGGAATTTACTACAGCCCATTTACAGTTTGTTAAAAGTACAACCCATTTTCTAGCTAGGACGACGATTAATAATTTCAACCAACCGTTCAAGACAGAATTCAATAAAATTTCCCACATTTTGATGGGATCCAAAATATTTTTATCCCGGAATTTCTAGTCAGATTAAATGTAAATTTCTATTACATAAAAATCTAACGAAACATTGCACGTGCAACAATTAAAAATTAAGATTTTCAAAATCCATAAATAATATTTTATAAACTAATTCCGTGCTTGGTGCATTTTTTATAGTTACTGCCCAGTTTTTATAATTACATCCCATTTATTATTTTTAAAGCCCATTTTCCTGTTAAGCCTAATGCATCCCTCCTAGGAAAGATTTGCAGCCCAGCGGGCAGAGAATAACAAGTTGACCTTGCCTGGGTATTCCTCGAAAAACGTATAGCTGGGCTAGCCATTTTCATCTTGAAAAAAATTAATATCTGGGCTGGATATTTGTCCTGGGCTAGACGGGCCACAACCCGCCCAGTTAATACCCTGCTCTCCTCTGAACAACAACGAAAACATCGCCAAGAAAAACTCTGCAGTGCTCACGCCTCAAAAACACAAATATTGATTGAGCTGCTTGGTCCCAGCCGTCGGCCGCACCTTGTGAAATTCTCTCATTTATTGACTACATAGGTTGACAATGGTGTGGGACCGTGATGTCAGGAAACCAGGAGGAAGCAAAAAAAATAGTTGTACATAATAAGGAGGCACTTGCGTACGTATGGCTATGGCCCTAGTGGGTCCCTCATCAACCAGTCAAAATAAAGTCATCTCCTGAATCCTCATGTTTATTGACCATGTTAACAATGCTCGGCGCCACGGCGGCGCAACAACTTCGAAGGACGACGGAGAGGGCCTCGCGGGCCCCTACAGATGGTCTGATATACAATACCGCTGCTCATTCAGGAAGCCAGGATCATCGGACACCTATGAGCACCTTCGACAGACTGAGACGGCATGAAACGGTAAGGCCGCGCTTGGGAGCTCTAGTTTATTTCACAACTGTATTAAGATACAAGTGTAATTTACTCGTCATCGAAAAAAACGCGTAAAATACAGGCGTAATGAAACCGAGGGCCCGAGTCTGTAAGTAAAACCGGTGGGTTACGCGTGTAATTTGAGAGACCGGTGTATATTTTACTAGTCGAAATCGACCAACCAAGCACTTCGCCCGAGACCATTTGCTTTTATTTACAAGCGTTAGTTTTACAAGCGGTTATGGTTGGAAAACGACGATCCAATCACGGCCTAAGATGATGAGTTGGTTGGAAGATCAAATGGTTTCACGTCTAACCTACCCGACTTGTCGTATAGGCTATGAATGAAACATAAGACGATGAACTTCTTAAGCACGGAAACAACAAAAGAGGATGATCTTCCTAACAAGCAAATCACTGGCATTAGATTGACATGCAAAACAATACGAAGCATTATTCTCAGGAGGCACGGTGAACAGCTCGTGATGCCGCATGCCACAACATTCCAAGCTCAACTTTGCAATCAAACACAAGGCCCGGCATTACATAGACAATATTCAGAACAAACTCTTAAAATATCTTACATAAGTCAACATTCATGTGACTATGCATCTCAAAGAGTAAATATTTACTTCGAATCAAGACAGGAATAGGAAAAAACGATCGACGTTGCTCACAAGCAAAGGCGTCCCACTCAAAAATATCAAATGCATGTCTTCTGGCTAACATCAATCAACAAAAATTGTCAAGGTTTTCCAATTCCAATATATTAAACTAATGTCAACTTTGACAAGCTTTTCCCATTCAAAATATGTAATGCATATGATTGTGGAACGGGCAGGGTTTGTCATCAGTTTGTCATCTGATAGTCCGGTGGCTCAAGGTGACGACGAATGATTAGAGAACCATTTGATGTATCGTGCATGATGAAGTATTATTATGGAGGACACGAACCATCTGAACATTTTGTGCAGTTCCACTAAAATCAAGCTGAGCATCCCTGTGGATTTCGTATTTATATGCTGCCAGAAAACAAAGACACATCAGCACACACATGAATATTGGCCCCAGTGTCAACCCACCAATCGATGGACTAACAAACTGAAAGTACGGTAAACAGATTACCATACCCAGATGCCCCATCATTGTTGCTTAGAGTGACCTTGACAGACTTGGAGTCCTGTCCTGGTTTCTTGGTACTTGTTTGCCCAGTGTTCCTCCGAACCACAAGTAAAGCAGCCATCTCTGCAGACTAGTCATTTTACCAGCGTCTACTAATACTCTGTAAAGCTTCTCGATCATTCCTTGTGTAATGTAGCGCATAACAAGGATCGCTTCTTTCTGCAAAGTGGTAAGACCAAGTAGACCCACTAATGCAGCAGTTTGCCTTAGACACATTGGCTCCTTTTGTGCAGTTCAACTAAAATCAAAGTCGGAATAAAACCGAGCTTTAATTTTGATATCCCTGTAAGCAACAAAAGGTATAAGGGAAACAATTACTGAGAAATAACGGTTGATGACTTGTACTCCCAGAAGAAAAACATCTCTTGATCTACCTTATCTTAATGGGAAACAAAGCAGAGAGTAGCAATTCTCAATCGGTCACGATTCATTCATATTAACTGAGATATTATCTTAACAATGCCTTGTTTCAACATGTATACAGAATGACAAAGCAGAAAAGTATCATTCCTAAAACAATGCGACTGATTCATTTTAACAGAGACATTATCTTAACAATACCTTGGTTAAACTTGTAGAAAGAACTAGAAAGCAGGATAGTACCATTTGTAGAACACTGTAACTGATATATAATAGAAGAGAAATTATCTGAACAATACATTTCTTAAACATGTACTCCGGCCGATCCCTAACAGAAAGGGTACTCCCGCCGATCCCTAACAAGTGTTGCAGTTTTGAACTAAGATTCAGTAGTTAATTCCGAGGAAAGTAGGTACTGACTTTTCAAGACCAAGATTTAAAACAACGCCTGAGGTGGATCTAAAAGAGATCTCAACACATATATGGAAATCTGGTCTCATTTTGTGCAGTTCCACCAAAATTAAGCGAAGCAAAATGTCGCAATAGCAACAAGTTGAATAGATATCCCTGTTTTAACAGAGGCAAAAAATGAATCAATTACTGGCCAATAAAGGAGGATGAAACATGCGGCCACAAAAATGGCAATCCCGCCAATCCCTAACAAGTGTTGCAGTTTTGAAATAAGATCCAGTAGTTAATTCTGAGAGTGGCATTACTTAATTTTACCAGCAGCATTAGATTAACAAAAAGCATAAACAGTTCCAGGGGAGAGTGGGCGCAACAACATGATGTGCTTCCATCTACTTATAAAGGGGGTGATGCAGAGTTTGTTGTAACAAAGCAACAAGCATAATGTCTGGGTTGGTCCCATTTTTGTTCACTACTTAATGGGAAAAGACAACAATACAATAACTTCAATTCAACATTTATTTAAAAACAGTACCAATACAAGTAGCACAACATCTCAAAACACCTTTGCTGCGATCATGTGGATGAAGGCAAGTACCAACCTGTCATGACGCACACAAGATCACGTCACGAATCTGCCAACACGAATAGGAAATCCAATCTCGTTTTGTGCGGTTACTCACGAAATCAAGTAAAGTCGCCAGTGAGACATTTAAGTTTGCTATAGCAACAAGTTGAATAGATATCCCTGGTTTAACAGAGGCAAAAAAGGAAACAATTACTGCCAATAAAGGAGGATGAAACATGCGGCCACAAAAAGAAGCATCTACCTTATCTTGATGGAAAATAAAGTATAGGACAGTAGCATTTCTAAAACGGTTACATTGATTCATATTAACAGAGAAACTCTCTTAAAATAGTTCAGTAGTTAATTCTGAGAGTGGCATTGCTTAGAATACAATAGCTTCAATTCAACATTTATTTAAAACAATACCAATACAAGTAGCACAACATCTCAAAACACACCGCACAATCATGTGGATGGGACATGGGACATGCCAGCGCCATGTGCGTCCACACGTATAAATGGGTGATGCAGAGTATTTAGCCAAGCAGCATATCTGTGTTGGTCCCATATTTGTTCTCTTTGAAACTTTTTCCGATGTGAGGGCAGCAAATCTAGTCCTGCACAAACTACCCGACCCCCAGTTTCTTTCCCTTTTGTACAAAGAGTTGGGTTCCTTACAGATGTGTGTACTGGGTTACCCCTTTTTTCCCTTTTCGACCAACAAAGCAGCTGTATAGCTAGTCTATACTACTTTCCCTCCCTCCTTTCCTCATTGAACCACGTCCTAGATTCATGCTCCAACCCACCGCACCCTTCTTTCCTCTTTGAACCAAGACCTAGATTCAACTACATAATCGAAAAAGATCTACATGCAGCTAGACCAATGACGATTTCAAAGAAACTTATACCTTAGGGTCATCGGGATGTGGCAAGGCGTGCGGCGGGAGGTTGGATCTGCCCACACTACGTACGGCAGCGAGGAAGAAGGGGTTGGTGGCCCTCCATACAGTATTTGGGTGAAAGAGAAAAGCGCGGTGGCAGTGGATTGCCTCCCTCGCCAAGGCGATAGAGTGAACGCTGCACTTCCTCCCCTTCCACATGCACGGGATCCGGATGCTTCCTTCGCCAAATTGTCTGTGAGGGGTGAGAGAGACAGAGGCCACAACGCAGTCTTGTTTAGCTCTGGTGTAGAGTGTGAGAGACAGTGAATATAGCACACCCGCGCAACGGATCGCTGCGCCTCCAGCGTGTGTGTCTATATATATATATATATATATATATATATATATATATATATATATATATATATATATTGTAGTATAGGCTGAGATCCGGTGCCTTAACTACACCTACTTTTGGGTGTATGATAGGTGGGCCAGCCACATTTTGGGCCCACCTGTCATAAACTCAAAGGCAGGTGCACTAAAGTCAATGAAGCTGCGTCCATATAGTACTCGTGTATACGACTAATATATAGTGGAGTGGTTTTCTTATTTTCTCCATAACAATCGTTTTAAATTGTGTAAGTACGAAACAAAACTCTTTATTTAACATACCAGTGAAGAAAAATACTACTCCCTCTGTTCCTAAATATTTGCCTTTCAAGAGATTTCAACAAATGACTACATACAGAGCAAAATGAGTGAATCTACACTGTAAAAAATGTCAATATACATCCGTATGTGGCAGTCCATTGCAAACCACTTGAAAGACAAATATTTGGGAATGGAGGGAGTACTTCCGATGAACTAACGATCCACGCGTCCTGGTCGCACTTCCTGTCCTTCACGTGCGGTACACTACCCTCCCTTAAGTGAACAACCACACATGCGCCAAATTATCGGAAACGTGTGAGAGTGTGTACAAATAAAGAATTTTAATTTCAATTATCAGAAAGGTTTGAGAGTATGTATAGTTCGCCCTCTCTAATAATTATGGTTTGTTGTGTTCGACCTAAACTTGGTCAAACTTTACAAAGTTTGACTTCAGTCAAATCTAATATGCGGAGTAAATAAAAATGGAGGGCTACTATGTCTGTCCGGGTTTTTAGTCCACACCATTTTTTAATCAAAGTTAATAGCTGGACAAATAAAATTACAGGGGAGCTGGAGACAAAGTTGTGAGAAGGCTTAGAAATCAATACAAAACTTATGCTCTTAGTACCAACGTCGATCCTTCTTCGAGGAAACATTTGGTTCATAGCCAATTGTGTGATAAAATTGCACCAACGTGAAAGACGACTGCGTCTCCAACGCAACCAAGGTGAACTGACAAAGGATATCATATTTGTGGGTAACAAGCAAAGAGCACTGATGGAAGACAGGTTGTTTTTCATTGAAAATCGATCAGCTTCACCAGCCGACGCAACCATGAGGCACAACCATGAGCATCGATAGGTCATCGTGGTGATGCATCATCCATTTGGCATCAAGTTTGGGTGAGGCACCTATGAAGTTCGACAAATCCTCATTGTGGTCTGTTTCTTCTCAGTAGTCAAGATCGAGGAAGGAAGAACCACATGGCAGAGGACAGTGAGGAAGAACAACAATGGCCATCCAATTTTGTGCAGTTCCACTAAAATTGAGGAAGACATGCCCGGGTATGGAGATACGCATCGCTATTTCCAAAAATATAAAAAAGGGATATAGTGTTGTTACTTTGTTTTACAAGATTAACAATGACATCTCAATTGTCAATAAGAATTATGAAAAGTACACAAACAAACAGAAGCATCATGATTATCTTGATGGGAACTAAACCAGGATACCCGAGAAAAAAAGCATTTCTTCATTTAACCAGTGATAGTATTAGATTAGCAGCAGCAATAGGAACATATGGACAATGACCGCACAACCACCATGTACTTTTTGTCGAAACAGAATGTATACCTCCACCGAGGCATAAATCAGGACAACTTTTCGAGTGGCATTTCCTCTATAATAGTAGGTGATGTTGGACCAGCCGACGAACCCTAGCTACTATACATGGGGAGCTGGGGAGTAGTCGCATAGAAGAAAACCCGCATGCAGTGACCTGGGGAGCTGGACCAGTACAAGAAGTTATACCTCAGGTGGGCGAGATGTCTCTTAGGCGGGCGGGCGGGATCTGCCCACACGACGACGACGAACAAGGGTGTGGAGGACCTTCGTCAGCGCCAGCGCCGGCTCCGAGAGGACGGTGCACATCGGCTTCCTCCTTCGCTGACGGTGACAACGTCAACGCTGCACCTCCTCACCTCCCGCAGCGGACGGGATTTGGCCGGATCTGTGACCACCGATGAGGAGAGAGATAGTGTGGACACTGTCATCTTGTTTTGGTATGGAGAGGGTGAGAGAGTGAGACGCGAGAAACTCTATCAAACAAGAGGCTATAATGGAGTAAAACAATCTCTCCAAAGCAGTGGTTTTAAATAGAATACGCGCATTCCCGGAAGAAAGAAATGAAAACTGGTGGACAATTTTTTAACGTACCAAGAAAGAAAACTCGATCAAAAACATTCCCCCGCTTCCAGGTCACGAGAGTCGTCGCGCACACAAACATAGACATAGACATGCATATCCGTGTTTACGTAAAATTCCATTTCCATCTCCATCTCCAATCATATTTGTCCAACTGGCACATTATTTACGTTGTTAATTATATACGTGGCAATATTAACATACATCATTTCTTATATGCGGGCGTCCGGACCGCTGCCACGGCCGCTCCGGACCAACCCGAACCCTCTTCATCACCCGCGCGTGCTTCCCGCCCAAAATGGTCAGTCCCGCATTCATGCTCGGCCAGAGCGGACGCGACCTCTCACTGGCGCCGGCATTGAAGCGACACGCCGGCCGAGAGAGCGTCGCCCGCGTCGCTTCGTGGTGCACACGACTGCTCCGCGTTCAAAGGTCGCAATAGCCTGCCACAACATGCATGTAAAAAGTTCTTAGGAGTCCGTGCTACAGCTAGCTGTCCTCCCCAACTCGTCAATCTCTTCCAGTAGTACTAGTACTCCATGGCGCGATCCATCGACAAGCAGGCGGGAAAGTTATCATATACTTGGTTTGCAGTGAGTAGCATGCCGAGCGACCGTGTGGGGTCGAGCCGTGGAGGAGGGTGAGACACGAACGCAACAGACATGATTTAAACGTTGGTTTTGCTCGATGGCACGATCCAATGAAACGAAACGTTGGTTTCTCTCCGTTTCCATTTTTTCTCCGAAAAAACGGAAACTTTCCACTCCATTTTCATTCCTACTCCAAGCTTGCCCCATTACAACATTCCATCAAATACAAAGGAAAACTAACACGCATGCTAATGCATCTCAATGATTCACAGATCATATCCAATATTTACTTCACAACTAAAGACAAAAGTTGTGAGAGCGTGTATGAAAGAAGAACTACTGATGGGATCACTATGACCCTAAACAAGATTTAATTTCCTGGCCAGGTAGAACCTGTCGAAGGAAAGACGGCTGGCACCCTCGGATCATACGATGCTTTTGTGCAGTTGCACTAAAATCGAGCTGAGCATCCCTGATGGCAAAGATATTGAAGAAGTGTGATTAGAATAATAGTACTGGCACTAGTTCATGAGACATAAACTCATCACAAGTAGAAGCCGGTAGAAGTAGAGAAAGATCGACATGGAGATGGAGCTATGTGGGGATCTGCGGCAGTGGAGCAAGCCGGCTCCAAAAGGAAGATGGACTACAGGACGTCGGGTCAGTAGCTAGAAGGGCGGTTGGGGCGGCATCGACCCATACCGCGGTGACCCCGATTGGGACGACCGATCGTGGATTTTTCTCCCTCGCCAATGTCGACCGCGTCTCTGGAGAACATTGTTCCCTTCCCAGTGCGGGATCGGGCGGATATGTGACCAGCCGTGTGGCCACCGTCGTTCTATGCTTGTGAAGAGAGCAACCCAAGCAAGCAGGCTTGTAGCTTAGGCTCCTGCTAGTGTATATATAGTGGTTTTCTTTTTCTTTCCATATCAACCATTTTATATTGCGTACGTGTCATTTAAGAGTGAAATGATGGTTGCTTCTTCCGACTAACTTACTATGCGATTTTTCAGCTCCTTTAGTGGCCCCTACACGTACTCCCCGTACGTGTATGCAACAGTCACACGTACACATGGACACAAAAATGCGCGTGACGCCCTAATGCATGCATGTCCGAGCACACGAGGAACACACACGGTCACGCTCAAGTGCTCAACCTACACGTGCATGCACACACATACTTAGTCAGGGTGAGCTAGTGACCGTATAAACACCGGAAAATGTATATATTGAGTGCAATGAGCATATTATGAAGTCCACTGACCGTATTTTTACAAATATACAGTGACAGACAGTGTATTTATCTCGTTTGAAATTAAGCCATATTAACCGGAGAGGAGGCAGTATGGACTAGCATTACTTTGCTGTGTCCCGTCAACTTGCTGAACGAGGAGAAGCTTGCAGGACGGGAGAAGCTTGCGCGCGGTGGCTCGCAGGACAAGGAGAAACTTTTGACTAATGCAAGCTGTCCTTCGCTCAGGCGGTGGACGTGGAACAGTTAATTTGGTGTCAGATTGCGAGAAACATACACTATACTAGTACTATTATTGTTGCACTTCCCGAAGAGGCGAACAACAAAGCGCAAAGTTTACTAGTACTACTACTATAGTCTATAGAGGTACTATACTAGTACTAGGAACCGATGGAGGAGCGTCTGCACTCTTATTATATTTTTAAAATGTGATAAAGCAATCTTCAACACATTTGGTTCTCTTCGAGGGTTCTCGCATGTGATAATGGAAGTTGATTGCATGGAACACTTGCCAAAATTCTCGCTTAATTCTGGCTCATATCCTGTTACAAATAGGAGCGCTCAGTAATATTTCCTCTTTTTTGTTATTCAGCATGTAGATAGGTCAGCAAACCTTGTGGCGCATCTTTGTGCGAACCGTGCTTGCTGCACTTTGAATGTGGCCGAGAGGTGGCTTGATGAAACACCTCGCTTCCTACTTCTTTTTTTGCGGGGTACCTCGCTTCCTAGTGACCAGTGTCTTGGCTGATCGTCCTAAGAATGCTTATATATGAATAAAGCTCTCTCATTTACCCGCAAAAATGATTAAGCCATATTAATCGGAAAGGAGGGAGTATGGACTAGCACTACTTGTTGGTGTGTCCTGTCAACTCGCAGAATGAGGAGAAGCTTGTAGGACAAGGTGAAGCTCGCTTACGCCTTTTGACTAATGCAACGTACCCTCGCCCAGGCGGTGGACATGCATCAGTTCATTCGGTGTCAGATTGCAAGAGGCATACACTGTAGTACCGAACATGCGGAGTACCATCATTGTTCGACTTCACGAAGAGGCGAAGAGCCAAGCGCAAGGTTTAGTAGTACGAGTACTACTACTACTATAACCGCATGGTGGAGCCTCTGTACTCTTATTTTTCTTAATCTTTGCTAAAGTACACATTTATTCCGGAGAAGGGCGGAAAACGGTAGCCCAACATGTAATGATGATATCAATCAACCATGCTCGAATATATCTTGGCCTCCATGCGAGCCCGTCTGTGTGTTCTCGCTCCTCGTCTCTCTCAAGGAACGGCGGGTTGGCCATTTTGCCTTCAATTGAGATCGGTTTGCTCACACTCCGGTCCCACATGTCGATGATATGCCAAGAGGAGGTGCGTTGACCGACCGCCATACGCTGCGTACTTGGTTTTGCACCTTCATACTACTCCTCCCTCCGTCACAGTTTACAGGCGCGCTTCATTATGATGCATTTCTCTCAATGCATTTCTACCACCAGAGAGACTTTAGACACGTTTGGTTCAATGCTCAATTAATTAGGGCGTGGTAACTGCAATTTTCTCTCGATGTAGTACTACGGAGTGGAGTAAGTGCATGCATGTGTGTACCCGGGGTGGAAGCACTGCATGCATGTGTGTACGCATTATTTCCTCTAGTAATAGACGCCGTGCTATAACTACTAATGCTATTTTCAGGCCGATCGCTAGCCGCCTTGGTCCCAGAGATTTTCTCTTTTTCTGAAGTGCGCTCTATAAACAGTGACAGATGGAGTAGTATGAGCGGATTCAAAGAAGAGCATATTGATGGTTGCTTCTTCCGAGCAACTTCTGATTGGGAAAGGTGGGGCTTATGATTTGACTACTCATTACTTACTATTAATGCGGTATAAACCGGTCTCGAGTCTCCCATGCGGCTGTGCACTACCCCCTCGGTTCTTAAATATACTCTGGAGTATTTGTCTTTCTAGAGATTCCAATGAGTGACTACTCAAATATTTGTCTTTTTAGAGATTCAAATGGACTACGACATACGGATGTATATAAACATATTTTAGAGTGTAGATTCACTCATTTTGCTCCGTATGTAGTCACTTGTTCAAATCTCTAGAAAGACAAATATTTAGGAACAGAGGGAGTACACATATGAAGCAAAATGAGTGAATCTACACTCTAAAATATGCCCATTTGAAATTTGTAAAAAGACAAATATTTAGGAACGAAGGAATATAATTTTGTGCATTGCACATGGACCCGGATGCCGAAGAGGCTTCTGGCAATGCTATCAAGCTTCCAGCATTTCTTTACATAATTGACGTAATATACAAATAATTTTCCAGCGACATGAAATTGTACAATGGTGTGAGCTTTCAGCTTTTGTTTCGTGTGTCTTGCCATCGATGCTCTTTTGGAAACAATAAAAAATAACTTCCTTGCTAATCAGAGCTAATATTTACATCCCAGCTGAAGACAAAGTTGTGAGAAGGTGTTAAATTAAAATTGATCCATGCTTTCATTGGCAGCAACGTCCCCCCCAGCTCTGTCTAAATCAACAAGGCATGTTGGTAAAAAAGTAGCTGTCTGGAGCATGCAACATTTCGATCATTTTGTGCGGTTCCACTAAAATAGAGCTGAGTGTCCCTGTTCCAAAGATATTAGGTGTGATTACGATAATAGAGGATTGCTGATGAAACAATAAACACACAAATAGAAGCCGGTCACCTTTGAAGTCTCTCTTAAGACTAACTAGTTGGAGAAGATTAGGCTCGAAGGTGGATGAGGAGGATAGAGCAAAACCAGTCTCCCTTTGTGCAGTCGCAATGAAATGTAGAGACGTTGCCCGTGTGACATTTTGGCAGAACTGCACAAAACACTCTTAAGAAAAAAGTGATTTGTGCAGTTCACCAAAAGGTCACAATAGCAACGAGGTGAAATGGATAGCCCTGTTTGTAAAAAAGAGGTAGAAAGGAAATAATTACTGGCCAATAACAGTTGATGACACATGCGATGACAAACAAGAAGCATATTCCTTGTCCTAAGGGAAGATAACAACACGGTTGTGTTTGTATAAAACGGTGTGAGGACGAGATTGCAATATGAAAAGTACGCCGGACGAGCTACGTTTTGGGCAAAGAACTATGGAATATCCACATGCAGCGACGTGGGAAGACGGGAAGTGGAGCAAGGCCGGAGGGGATACCAGGAGGTCGTCGGGATGTAACTAGGTGAGCAACGGCGGGCGGAATCTGCCCATACTGCGACAGCGAGCAGGTGGCATAGGCCCTACCATGCCGGAGCTTGGTCAGAGAGAACGGCGTGTACCGCAGATTGGGACGTGCTGCCTCGGCGCCGTCGAACGGAGAAATGATGCACGTCCTCCCTTTCCGCCGGCGGACGGGATGCGGCCGGATCAGTGACCAACGGTGAGAGAGAGAGAGAGATAGGCCACCGCAGCCTTGTGTGAGATACTCTGAAGAGAGACAAACCAGGCAGGCAGTCTCCATTGTATATAGTGGAGGGGACTACCTTTTTCTCCATAAAAATCGTTTTATATTCTGTGTATGTGCCATTGAGCGATATAACTTTATTTAAAAATAACGCGCCAATGCATCAAGTCGAACTTTGTTTCGTGCACGCGTGGTACACGACCTCCGTAGCTAAACAACCGCTACACGCGTTGAAATTAGCATGTGGCCTGCCATTTCGTACAGAAATGAGCTCCACCGTGTACCCGCGCGGGTGTGGCTGGGCACGAAGCGTGAGTACGTGCACGGTGCACCTATTCTCTTCTTGTATATGTACACCACCTACGTGGGGTTGTGTGAGAGAGATACAAACACCGAGAGATATAGTGTGTGGGTTCGTGAGAGTGGGGGGGGGGAGGCGTCAATCAAAAAATGTAACATATACAGTGTGTGTGAAATAGAGTCCTGGATATGTCATGTATATAGAGGGGGCGATCCACGAGAAGAGAGTGGAGGTATCATCAGCTTGAGGTGTTCATAGAATCGAAGAGAGGGATGATGTGTGTGTGTGTGTGCGCGCGCGCGTGATCGATAAAGAGTTCCATCGAATTTTGTGTGCCCACGTCAAAGATATAGAGTGGCTGGCCTACTGGAACGTGAGAGGGGACATGTGCAGTTTGTCTCTGTGGCATGGATACCTACCTACAACGCTCGACTATCGGTGTGTGGTGGGGGGGGGGGGGAGGGAGGCATAATTAACTATAGAGGTACGATGGATGGTACTCCCTCCGGTCCTTTTTACTCTACACATTGGATTTGCTGAAAGTCAAACTTTGCTAAGTTTGACCAAATTTATATTAGAAATTATTAGCATCTATAATATCTAATAAATATAATATGAAAATATATTCCAAGATGAATCTAATGATATTGGTTTTGTTATGTGAATGTCTATAATTTTTTATATAAACTTGGTCAAAGTTGGATGAGATTGACTTCAGACAAACCTAATATGCAGAGTAAAAAGGACCGGAGGGAGTATATGTGTGGAGGAGGAGAGAGGCCTACCTCATATATTAAGGGAGATCGATCTACCTCAGGTATTAAGGGAGATCGATCGGCATCCATGCATTTGTGTAGGAGAGGAATAAGGTTGGGAGAGAGACAGAGCTAGAGTGTTGGAGGGGGTGGTAGTGGAGTTGCTTCTAACAAATGGTGGGATAGGCTTGCTAGACAACCAGAGGGCACGCCTGCAATAGCAATAAGAGAGGGATGGCTTCACGTGCGTGCGTGTGAGAGGCAGGTCAGGAGGCATGCACAAATGATGAAGGGGGGGGGGGCGATATGGATGTGGTAAGCAGACATAACTACATAGGAAGATCAATCGTCCTTTGTCGTAGAAAGGAGAGACATAACTTGTGAGGTACGTCGATCGATGGGGGGGATAGTTAAAGTCGACCTAGGTATATGTTGGGAGATCGATCGCTATACATGCATGTGTGTGTTAGAAGCAAATGAGGCACGGGGAGAAGGATAGAGAGAGATGCATCTAGGAGGTGGTGCGAGAGTCATACTATATCGAGGGGGGAGAAGTGTGCGAGTACGAGATCGATGAAAAGAGTGGTGGGAGTGAGGCATATCGATCGATGTGTGCCATAAAGAAGGAGCTGGGGGGCCTACACACACCGTGGGTGAATGACCTAAAGTGAAAAGACGAATTTGCGCGATGGAGCTAGAGAATGCTGAGGGAGGGTTAGAGGGATGCGGGCGTCTGCATGCACGAGAGAAAGCTAGCGCTAGCTAGCTACAAAGATAAGATGATTGTGTTGGTGTAAATGTAGAATAGAGATCATACTTCATTATAAAAAGCGAATTCAGATATTTGAAGAATTTATCATAGTGTTTTAAACCGACGCATGTGTGAATATATATAACGGTGATACACATGGTGTGGTTATGAACATGTTATACTACATATAATATATTTTATCTATACTCTTATAAAAAACGTGTTGATGATGGTGCCATCCTACAATATAGGCCGTCCGATTTATATCTGACGGATAGGAAGGAAACTATGGCAATTTTGAAAAAAGATACCCACACCCCTCCATATTTGCAAATTAGGCCTCCCCTTGATCATGTTGATGTTCTGTGGAACACATGGGCATCTCGCTAGTACTATGTATAACATATAGAACATTGATCATAATTTTGGCTAATGTGTGGCTTTTGCAGCTCAGGTCTAAATACTTGTCATAATGTAGGGGGCGGGGCACTATACTTGTAACATCCCCAGCATCACACTACAGTAATCCCTTATGATCAGTGCCAAGTCATCTTGATTCACAAAGCTTAATCATGTTGGGATAATGTAACGCCCGGGTAATTAAGCTACAGTAATCCCACGCTAATGGTGCCACGTCACCACAGTTACTGTTGTTAACCGTGCGATGATTCAAAACCGTTTCAAAATTTAAACTCAAATTAATGTCAACGATAAAAGTTTTCCAAATTTTAAACAAAATTGTTCGGGAGGTGCCATATTTTGCATAAGTAAATATGGTGTAATAAACACATTTTTATAAAATGCGTAGATAATTTAAAATAATTTAAAACAGAAAAGAAATTACAAAATAGAAAGAAACAAACAACCAAAATAAATTAATAAATGGAAACGCCCCCACTGGGCCTCGACCCAGCCGGCCCAGTCGGCCACCCCACCAGGCCGGCCCAACCATCCCCGCACCCCCATAACCTCCCCCACTCCTCCCACTCGCCCACCGACACCCACACTCCCCACCACCGAAATATCCCCCTCTCCCCCGATTGGATCGGGATTGAGGGGGAACCGCTCACCGCCGCCGCCCGATGCCGTCTCGCCGCGACGCCGCACCGCCATCGCCGTCGCCGTTCACCGGAGGAGCCTCGCCGGAACTCCTCCGCCTCGACTTCCCCTACTCATCCCCGACCCTAACATCGCCGACGCATGCCGTTGCGCCTCGTCATCACGTCGCCGTCGTCTTCGACCTCCTCCCCGAGCACGCTGCCTTGTCCCCTACGAACCCCTATGAGCTCCACCGCACGTCCCCTCCCTTCTCCTCTGATCCGCGTCGCCGTCGTCCTCGACCACCACCTGACCCCCACTGCCCTTTTTCCCTTTCCCTCTCTGTCCCGCGCGGCCATCACCGCGTCCGGGCCACGGTCAACACACCCGGCCGCGTCCCTCAGCTCCATGCTTGTGCGCCCGCCAGCGCCGTGCTCACGGCCACCACGACCAGCAGCGCCCACTCGGTGGTGGCCTCATCACTCTTGCCGCAGCCCTCCTGCTTTCGCCCGGGCTCCGCCCGCATCGGTAGCACCTCCGGTTGTGCCCGGCCCGCCATCGGCGGCCCTGGCATCTTGCTGCTACCTTGCTCCGCCTACGCCGCCGACCACATCCCCTCCGCCATGCCGCCCTGTTCCGGCCAGTGCCCGTCGGCCCCGGAGCTCGCGCCCGGCTCCCCGTCGCTTAGGCAGGCGGTGGCCTCGGCACGGCACCGCTCCGATGAATCGCCACTGCCCGTTAAGCGCTAAGCGCCCATTAAGACCCTCCTGTGACAATGACAGATGGGGCCCATGCCCCAGAACATTTCAAAAAAAAGAGGAATCAAATAAAATAAATAAAATAAAATAATTAATTAATTAATTAAGATAATTAATTAACTTAATTAAGCTTGTTAATTAATCTAATTAAGCCTAATTAATTAACCTAACCACATTAATTAAATTAACTAATCTTGTTTAGTTAACTAGGTCAATGACCAGTGGGTCCCACATGTCAGTTTGACCCAGTCAACCCCCTGCTGACTGCTGACGTCATGCTGACGTCAGCAAACACTATTCTGGATAATGTTAGTTTAAATTAATTAAATAAATTCTAAAAATGATTTAAAATTTTAGAAAATCATATAAAATAAACTGTAGCTCAGATGAAAATACTTTCTACATGAAAGTTGCTCAGAACGACGAGACGAATCCGGATACGCAGCCCGTTCATCAGCCACGCATCCCTAGCATAGTGAACCTGCAACATTTCACCTCCGGTTCATCTGTCCTGAAACGCGAATCACCAGGATACTTTCCTGGATGTTTTCCCCCTTCGCCGGTATCACCTAGTACGGCGATTAGGAACAACTAGCACCGCGTAATGTCATGTCTTCCATCGTCATGCTTATGTTTGCTTTTATATTTATTGTTTCTTCCCCCCTCTTCTCTCGCTAGACACCGAGACAGACGCTGCTGCTACCCAGTACGACTACGGTGTTGACCACCCCTCCTACTTGCCAGAGCAACCAGGCAAGTCCCCCCGCTTGATCACCAGATATCGCCTATTCTACTCTCTACTGCTTGCATTAGAGTAGTATAGCATGTTACTGCTTTCCGTTATTCCTATCCTGATGCATAGCCTGTCCTTGCTACTACTGTTGTTACCTTGACCTGCAATCCTACATGCTTAGTATAGGATGCTAGTATTCCATCAGTGGCCCTACATTCTTGTCCGTTTGCTGTGCTATACTATCGGGCTATGATCACTTGAGAGGTGATCGCGGGCAAATGCTATATACTTTGTACATGATACATGTGGTGACTAAAGTCGGGTCGGCTCGTGGAGCACCCGCGAGTGATTCACGGATTGGGAGCTGAAAGGACCTTTCTCCCAACGGCCTTCTGTGTGGATCTTTGTGGTGGAGCGTCAGGGCAGGTTGAGACTACCTGGGTGAGAGGTGGGCCTGGCCCTGGTTGGTGTCCGCGGTTACATCATTAACACACTTAACGAGATCTTGGTATTTGATCTGAGTCTGGCCATTTGGTCTATACGCACTAACCAACTACGTGGGAAAGATATGGGCACTCGGCGTCGTGGTATCAGCCGAAGCCTTTGTGACGTCGGCGGCGGCGCGCCGGATTGGATGGGCAACGCCTAGGCTAGAGTCTGCTTCCGAGCGTCACATAACATGCGGTGTGCTAAGGCGATGGGCCCAGACCCCTGTGCGCTTAGGTTTAGACCGGCGTGCTGACCTCTCTGTTGGCCTAGGTGGGGATGCCACGTGTTGATCTTCCGCGGCCGAGCATGCCCAGAAAAGTGTGTGCGGCCAAATGGGATCAAGCGTGTTGGGTTACGTGGTGCACCCCTGCAGGGAAGCTTATCTATTCGAATAGCCGTGATCTTCGGTAACAGGACGACTTGGAGTTGTACCTTGACCTTATGACAACTAGAACCGGATACTAAATAAAAGACACCCTTACAAGTGCCAGATACAACCGGGTGATCGCTCTCTAGCAGGGCGACGAGGAGAGGATCGTCGGGTAGGTTTATGCTATGTGATGCTACTTGGTGAACTTACCATCTACTCTCTTCTACATGCTGCAAGATGGAGGTGTCCTGAAGCGTAGTCTTCGACAGCATTAGCTATCCCCCTCTTATTCTGGCATTCTGCGATTCGGTCCACCGATATGGCCTTTTACACATATACCCATGCATATGTAGTGTAGCTCCTTGCTTGCAGTACTTTGGATGAGTACTCACGGTTGCTTTTCTCCCTCTTTTCCCCTTTCCCTTCTACCTGGTTGTTGCAACCAGATGCGAGCCAGAGCTAGACGCCACCGTCGGCGTCGACTCCTACTACACCGGAGGTGCCTACTACTACGTGCAGTGCATCATCAAGACGACCGGGGAGTAGTTTAGGAGGATCCCAGGCAGGAGGCATGCGCCTCTTTCGATCTGTATCCATGTTTGTGCTAGCCTTCTTAAGGCAAACTTGTTTAACTTATGTCTGTACTCAGATATTTTTGCTTCCTCTGACTCGTCTATGATCGAGCACTTGTATTCGAGCCCTCGAGGCCCCTGGCTTGTATTATGATGCTTGTATGACTTATTTATGTTTTTAGAGTTGTGTTGTGATATCTCCCGTGAGTCCCTGATCTTGATCGTACACGTTTGCGTGCATGATTAGTGTATGATTGAATCGAGGCGTCCTGAAGTTGGTATCAGAGCCGACTGCCTGTAGGAATCCCCCTTCCACACTCCTTGGCCGAAGTCGAGTCTAGTCATTGCTAAACTTTTACTAACATGGTTGTGTGGCTTACGGGCCCACGTCACCATTGGGAGGTATTAGGATCTTTTATTCCTCATCTATACTCTGGGACTCTTATCTCTCTTCTACTCGGGTTAAATGGTTTTACTAAATCTAACTCTAGGTTCTCGATAATACTTTCTCCCGGAGAGCCCCTTATTACAGATGATCGTCTGCTGCACCAGAAGAATCCAAAGATACTCTCTGATGTTCTCTTGAGACTTTGTAGCATCGCTTTTGCAAGTCCCTTCCATCGATAAACCCCTATGGATAACCACGTATACTCGCCATTCATACAATGCTTCCCAGTTGATCTTGTTATTACAAGATACCCCAAAAATTCTCTCTGTTGTTCCGAGAATCCTTTGAGCTTACTGCCTTGCTGTTCTTTGCCACCTGAATACCCCTACGGACAACTTCTCGCACTTATCGAGTATCCACTCATTCCCAGTTGATTCATGTATTTCACAATAGTTTTCAAAATATCATTCGATCTTCCAAAAATCCTGAGCAATCTATTGCTCTTGAAATTCTTGCTTGCTTGCATTATGGTTAATCCCATAAGTCTCGTAATCTTATTGGCATCCCTTGTCATTATCATGTTGAGAATGCTCGCAATCCTCAGTCAGATCCTAGAATTCATCCTTCTAGCTCAGAAGTCATTTGGATATGAGCTGGTTCTTGACCAATCAATGCCTTGATCGATTGTGCTTCTAAGTCTATTGAACTTATTCGTTTTCGATCCGAACGATTGCTTCTGATCCCTTGATTTGAAAATCATAAAATTTCATAAAATTTCTTCGCATTAAGCTTTGAACTACTCAGTTGTTTCTGTAATCCGATGCCTTGGCATTCCATTTTCCTTCTGATTGAGTAACTCACCTCAGATTCCTGATGGTCCGCGAGACCAATTGCTTGGTTATTATCCGACAGTGTCCTTCATATTCAATAATCTTCTTAGTCGTCCTCAGACACAAAATGCCTTTTGTAAATTGTATCCTCTGCTTTCTCAACCATGTGTTGCTTTCGAGCTTGTATGAATTACTCCTGGAGTTGTGGTATATGTTTCTAAGATGCCCCGATGGGTTGAACATATACCTTCCTTAATTTTTGTGAACCCAAAAATCTTCATGGGTCATAACCTTACGGTATTCCGCCAGCTTAAACTTTCAAACTCTAAACATTCTTAATCGAGAGCAGTAAATGAGAAGTTGTGTATTGGAGGAGTGGGAGTCGACCTTGAACCTTGCGTTCATGCCCATGGACACGATGCTGATCTTATCATGGATGCTTCTCTTAAACCCTATTTGGTATAAGTTCATCTTATATATGGGAATTGGTCTTTTGCAACCGTGGTTCCGACCATATTTTCTTCTTGATTCCATTTCTCGGACAAGTTAGAGTACTTGTCTTCTGCAGAGCATTACCCGAGTCCAACCTTTACTTTGAGCTACCGTCGTGTATTACCCCCATGGTATCTCGAGGATATATCTTATGAATTTCTGATGAAGTAGTACCTTCCCTATCATAGTGACTCCACAGGTTCTGGGTTGTCGTCAACCGAGAACATCCATAGGCGAATCGATTCCGCGCTCCGATACGATAACTCTAAGTAATTTTCGTTGCTTATGAGTTTAATAATCCTTGAAGTCATTACTAGCCTGATTGGCTATATCCTTATCGTGCTACCTAGTTCTTTTTCCCGGAGCACAATTTTCGATGATGAGCAAATCATGCGTCGATCTTCCTCGTCATATCAATTCTCCTCGAACAGCAAACTTGATTTCAAGTTTGTGTCGTACCCATGGTTCCAATAACCTTTCGCTTCATCATACCTTTGACTTGATGTCATCGTCGATCGATTACATCTTCATGGTATCTCTCGACAAATGTGTCATGATCATCATCGGCATTCTGAGCTCTTCCAGGTTATCAATCGAATTCATGATGGGAAATACCATCCTTGCCCCTCGATGCTTTGTGCTAACATCGACAACATTCTTGCATTTCCGCAACACAAAACTTGTTCTAGTTTTGCGTTGTACCTTGAGTTCCTTGCTATCCGACTTATGTTATGCTCTACCTTGAAGTATTACCATCTTTTATGTCAAGAAGGTCGTGAGAATTGCTCCGCCTCTTAAAAATTTCTTGGTATAGTGATACTTCTCACCATCACCATTCTTTCTTGGTCCCAATGTTGATTCTAACCGGAATACCAACAAGTGAATGATGCTGCCTGGATTCTGTACTCCTAGCAACCCTATTTGCATTGAAGTTAATGGTCGACAGTTCATTCTTAGACTATTGGATAATTAATCACCATCCTAACATTGATCGTGCTACCTAAGCCCATATTTCGGGTGCACATTTCAACCAACGTCTAATTGTGTATGTTTTCCTCGAGCATACCTCATTATTTCATTTGGTCTGACAAATGTTATCTCCTTGTTCACATAATTGTGGAAACCATCCTTCAAAATCTCGATGAATTGTCGGTGAGTTCATCAGCTACCTCCTTATCCCTTCATTGGTTTAATGATGAGCTCTTGTCCTGGAACTTGCTTCCATAGTACATTTCCTGAGAATCTTACAATGTTGGCTCGTCGATTTGTTTTGCACCTTTTCTTCTCGGGCATCCTGAGTCTGAGGTATCCTGACATCAATCAGATCTGAATCTCGTTCATATATGATGGTTGGAATATAATCCCAAGAGTTATAACATTTGTCCTTGACCCGATAAGGTGATGTCATGCCTAGCACCCCTGGCCGGAGGACCTATTGTTATAGTTTCCTTTTTGGCAAGGTTAACCATTCTTCCATGAGGAAATTGTAAGACTTATTCTATGAGTTGTTCCTGATGGATCCTTTGTGTATCCAAAGTCTGACCTTTGTTTGAAGACCATGTCAACGCTATCTCGAAGCATGTATGTGGTACTCCGAATTTCAATAAGAACATTTGAAGCACAATGCTAAATTTTCTTTATCAAATTATCCAAGCACAATTTTATGGGTAATGTCATGATATTTCTCTCCCCTTTCCTAAAGGGAAATGTTTACAGCCGGGGCACCGGCCGACACGTCGCACCGGTCGTGCCGCGTGCGTACGATTGAAAGGGTATCGTGTGTCTCTAGTGCGTCCTTTCCTAGTTCTTTTTTCTCTCTCTTGTATCTTCTTTCTCCACCAACCAATCTCATCGTCTCTCTCACTATCTTCTCTCTCCTTCCCGAACAACCACCACCCTGTGAGCTCGCGCGGCCGTGCGCCCTCGTCCTCTCCGCTGACCATCAGCCTCTTCCCGCCTCCCTCCTGCACCGCACACCACCCGTATTGCTTTTTTGGGCTCTTCGCATGCTTCGTGTAGAGGACGCCATGGCTGTGAGGCGAGCACCGATGCTGCGACCAGCAAGCCAGGCGGTGCGCCCAGGAATGGCGGGAGATATGAACCGACGGCCCGAGGTTGGAGGTGTGGTCACCACGCGCTAGAACTGACCGATGTAGGGGCATAACCCTAGTGGAAATTTGCTGGAACCGGTCGACGTCGGAGTTACAACCACGATGGAAAATTGCACAATCGTGGCAGTCAATTTTTTGTTAAAAACTATGGCGAGGGTTGCAACCGGCACAGTTGGGTGCTGCAACCCTTTTGACAGATGTTACATCCAGGACGACAAATGTTAGAACCATGGCGGCCGGCGGCGACAAAATGCTACAACCATGGAAGGACGAAGAATGCAACCGGCGACAACAGATGCTACAACCCTTCGACCAGGTGCTACAGCCATGGACGATAAATGCTTCAGTCGAAGGCAAAAAAAATTTGGGGTGCTGGCACTGCGCAAACACGGAAGCTTCAACCGACGATGATAAAAGCTTCAACCGGCGACTAGAAAAGCTTCAACCGGCGACGAAAAAAGTTTCAACAATAGAGGACGGAAGTTATGGATGACGACGAAAGCTGCAACTGTTGATGAAAAATGCTACATCCGACAATGAAAAAAGCTTCAACCATTCATGTCTTGGCTTAACCCGCAACGATGGCGATGACATTTTTGCTGCATCCATCGTCGAGTTTTGCTACAACCAGCGTTGACATAAGCTGCAACCATTTTTGCTCCGACCTGTGATGGCAGGCGACGATGTTTTGTTGAATCTGCTGTCGTTTTTTGCTTATGACCGGCGTTGATGATTGCTTCGACGGGGCTCGTCATGAGAGGTGGAGCTGCAAAAATTTTTGGAGCTGGAGCTGCAAGGCTACAAGACAAGTTCTTCCTACGGAGACATATCAAGTACAACGACGGCCTCCAACGACAACCTTGGGTGTGGGCGCGGTGATCCGTGGTGCTGCTAGCAGTCGGCGACGGGTCGTGCGCTGTGGTTTGCTACTATAGGCGAGCACCTGAGGTGTTACAAGCTGCAGGAGATGAGGTACTTTTCAGGCGGCATCTGCCATGCGCGTGGGAAGGAAGCTTCGCTGGGGAGGTGCGAAATCGTTTTCAGACGGGGAAGAAGATAAGATTTAAATGGTTCGGATGGTTCCAATCTGACGGCTGCTAGGCGACCGGCCGAACGTTGGGCCGGTGCGCCGGCGCCTAGTGCTGCCCTTTCCTAAAAGGGTTTTCCATGTTATATCCTGTCATGGATATCATGCTCTGCTTGTCTTTGGGAAGGATATACCCCTGAAATATGTGTTTAATCACAGTTTTCCTTTCCATTGTTCTGTTTAACCGATGATCACATTTTCCTTTCCATTGGTTTGTTTGACCTATCTTGTGATCTATATAATCTAAGGAGTAATAATTCACTGTTTATGTAAACTCTGTCAGTAAGACCCTGTTACTATTGTTGATGACATTCCGGTAACCACCGATGGACGAGAACTTTGCCTATTGGTCCGCCTCATTCCATGAGCAGGAAGATGGTTCTCTTCGTCCCTCACCCTTGGTACTGACGTTGTTGCTGACATAACTGACAGGCTATCCGCTGACCTGTCTTGCCTACATGGTCATCCAAGACGTCACCGCCCTTCCTACTGTTAACTCACATGGTGGGCCCATAACCCACAGTTCCACAGGATCGAAACCTGACTCATCTGTACACCCTGTTTTCAAAGTTATTCCTCGGGCTTGACTTCATACGTAATTCACGGGCCACCTGCCTTGTGATATGTTCTGATATCAGACGCAATACTTGTTCTCGTTGCTCTGAACCCCTTTCCCCTTCTGTCTGGGCATTGAACGATTGCCTGCCCGATTGAAACTTCTCATGGTACCTTCTTACTTTGCTCTCGAAATTTTCTTCAGTTACAATTCGAAAGTTACTTTTCGCCACCCTTCCTGGTGTTATCTACCATATAAGCGACCTTCTAGAGGCTAGTTCTTTCGAAGATACCCATTATCCTTTTTCGTAAGTACGATGGAACCCCCGAAAAAAGGATGACGACTTCATCATGATGCCCTGGAGCAGAGGAATGAAGACAGCAACATAATGGATCGACCTCTTCGTGAAGAGCAACCAAGACCGAGAAGAATCGTTACAATTTCGTAACCAGAACTTTCCCCCTTATTCCACCTCTTAAATCTCGGGACGAGATTTCTTGTAGTGGAGGAGTTTTGTAACGCCTGGGTAATTAAGCTACAGTAATCCCACGCTAATGGTGCCACGTCACCACAATTACTGTTGTTAACCGTGCAATGATTCAAAACCGTTTCAAAATTTAAATTCAAATTAATGTCAATAATAAAAGTTTTTCAAAATTTAAAATGAAAATTATTCAGGAGGTGCCATATTTTGCATAAGTAAATATGGTGTAATAAACACATTTTTATAAAATGCCTAGATAATTTAAAATAATTTAAAACAGAAAAGAAATTACAAAATAGAAAGAAACAAACAACCAAAATAAATAAATAAATGGAACCCCCCCCCCCCACTGGGCCTCGACCCAGCTGGCCCAGTCGGCCACCCCACCAGGCCGGCCCAACCATCCTCGCACCCCTATAACCTCCCCCACTCCTCCCACTCACCCACCGACACCCACACTCCCCCACCCCTGAAATATCCCCCCTCTCCCCCGATTGGATCGGGGTCGAGGGGAACCGCTCACCGCCGCCGCCCGATGCCGTCTCGCCGCGACGCCGCACCGCCATCGCCGTCGCCGTTCACCGGAGGAGCCTCGCCGGAGCTCCTCTGCCTCGACTTCCCCTACTCCTCCACGACCCTAACGTCGCTGACACCGTCGACGCACGCCGCTGCGCCTCGTCATCACATCGCCGTCGTCTTCGACCTCCTACCCGAGCACGATGCCTTGTCCCCTACGAACCCTTGTGAGCTCCACCGAACGTCCCCTCCCTTCTCCTCTGATCCGCGTCGCCGTCGTCCTCGACCACCACCTCGACCCCCACTGCCCTTTTTCCCTACCGGCTCCGTGAGCTCCCTCCCTTTTCCTCTCTGTCCCGCGCGGCCATCACCGCGTCCGGCCCGCGCTCACTGCGCTCGGCGCGCAACTCCATCTTTGGGCCTTGCCGCCCGCGCCGTGCTCGCGGCCACCACGACCCCGCGCGCCCACTCAGTGGTGGCCTCTGTCACTCTCGCCGCAGCCCTCCCTGCTCGCCCGGGCTCCGCCCCGCATCAGCTGGCGCCTCCGGTTGCGCCTGGCCACCATCGACGGCCCCTACTGTGCTACTGCTACCCTGCTCCGCCTACGCCGCCGGCCACATCCCCTCCGCCCTGCCGCCCTGTTCGGCCAAGTGCCATGACCACCCCACCGGAGCTCGCGCCCGGCTCCCCCGTCGCTCGGGCAGGCTGTGGCCTCGGGCACGGGCACCGCTCCAGTAACCGCCAGCCCACGCGCCCGTTAGCGCCAGCGCCCATTAAGACCCCCCTGTGACAATGACAGATGGGGCCCATGCCCCAGAACATTTAAAAAAAGAGGAATCAAATAAAATAAATAAAAATAATATAATTAACTAAGATAATTAATTAACTTAATTAATCCTATTAATTAAACTAAGTAAGACTAATTAATTAACCTAACCACATTAATTAAATTAACTAATCCTGTTTAGTTAACTAGGTCAATGACCAGTGGGTCCCACATGTCAGTTTGACCCAGTCAACCCCCTGTTGACTGCTGACGTTAGCAAACACTATTCTGGATAATGTTAATTTAAATTAATTAAATAAATTCTAAAAATGATATAAAACTTTAGAAAATCATATAAAATAAACCATAGCTCAGATGAAAATACTTTCTACATGAAAGTTGCTCAGAACGACGAGACGAATCCGGATACGCAGCCCGTTCATCCGCCACACGTCCCTAGCATAGTGAACCTGCAACATTTCACCTCCGGTTCATCTGTCCGTAAACGCAAATCACCGGGGATACTTTCCCGGATGTTTTCCCCCTTCACCGGTATCACCTACTACCGGGATTGGGAACAACTAGCACCGCGTAATGTCATGTCTTCCCCCCTCTTCTCTCGCTAGACACCGAGACAGACGCCGCTGCTACCCAGTACGACTACGGTGTTGACGAGCCCTCCTACATGCCAGAGCAACCAGGCAAGCCCCCCCCCCTTGATCACCAGATATCGCCTACTCTACTCTCTACTGCTTGCATTAGAGTAGTGTAGCATGTTACTGCTTTCCATTATTCCTATCCTGATGCATAGCCTGTCCTTGCTACTACTGTTGTTACCTTTACCTGCAATCCTACATGCTTAGTATAGGATGCTAGTATTCCATCAGTGGCCCTACATTCTTGTCCATCTGCTGTGCTATACTATTGGGCTGTGATCACTTGGGAGGTGATCACGGGAAAATGATATATACTTTATACATGATACATGTGGTGACTAAAGTCGGGTCGGCTCGTGGAGCACCCGCGAGTGATTCACGGATTGGGGGCTGAAAGGACCTTTGTCCCAATGGCCCTCTGTGTGGATCTTTGTGGCGGAGCGTCAGGCAGGTTGAGACTACAGGTGAGAGGTGGGCCCGGCCTGGTCGGTGTCCGCGGTTACATCATTAACATGCTTAACGAGATCTTGCTATTTGATCTGAGTCTGGCCATTTGGTCTATACGCACTAACTAACTACGTGGGAAAGATATGGGCACTCGGCGTCGTGGTATCAGCCGAAGCCTTCATGACGTCAACGATTGAGCGGCGCGCGCCGGATTGGACTTGAACGCCTGCTAAGCTAGGTCTGCTTCCGGCCGCGCACGCAACATGCAGGTGTGCTAAGGGCGATGGGCCCAGACCCCTGTGCGCTTAGGTTTAGACCAGCATGTTGACCTCTCTGTTGGCCTAGGTGGGGCTGCGACATGTTGATCTTTCGCGGCCGGGCATGACCCAGAAAAGTGTGTCCGGCCAAATGGGATCAAGCGTGTTGGGTTATGTGGTTCACCCCTGCAGGGAAGTTTATCTATTCGAATAGCTGTGATCTTCGGTAACATGACGACTTGGAGTTGTACCTTGACCTTATGACAACTAGAATCGGATACTAAATAAAACACACCCTTCCAAGTGCCAGATACAACCCAGTGATCGCTCTTTAGCAGGGCGACGAGGAGAGGATCGTCGGGTAGGTTTATGCTATGCGATGCTACTTGGTGAACTTACCATCTACTCTCTTCTACATCTTTGCCAAGATGGAGGTGGCCTGAAGCGTAGTCTTCGACAGGATTAGCTATCCCCTCTTAATCTGGCATTCTGCAGTTCAGTCCACCGATATGGCCTTTTACACATATACCCATGCATATGTAGTGTAAGTCCTTGATTGGGAGTACTTTGGATGAGTACTCACAGTTGCTTTTCTCCCTCTTTTCCCCCTTTCCCTTCTACCTGGTTGTCGCAACCAAATGCGAACCCAGGGCGACGCCACCGTCGGCG
This sequence comes from Aegilops bicornis, assembly GCA_021605145.1. NCBI lineage: Eukaryota > Viridiplantae > Streptophyta > Magnoliopsida > Poales > Poaceae > Aegilops > Aegilops bicornis. Next base: position 498,995,644 of record CM038674.1, read on the forward strand.
GCGACTCCTACTACTTTGGAGGTGCCTACTACTACGTGCAAGTGCGGCGGCGACCGAGAGTAGTTTAGGAGGATCCCGAGGCGGGAGGCTTGCGCCTCTTCGATCTGTATCCCGATTTGTGCTAGCCTTCTTAAGGCAAACTTGTTTAACTTATATGCGTACTCGGATATTGTTGCTTCCGCTGACTCGTCTATGATCGAGCACTTGTATTCGAGCCCTCGAGGCCCCTAGCTTGTATTATGATGCTTGTATGACTTATTTATGTTTTTAGAGTTGTGTTGTGATATCTTCCCGCGAGTCCCTGATCTTGATCGTACACGTTTGCATGCATGAGTAGTGTACGATTGAATCGGGGGCGTCACAGATAATATCTCAACTCAAGTCCCTTCTCTGAATTCTATTCAAATTCAAAGTGAAATTTAAAGTTGCACAAAACTTGCTAGAAATTTTTTCATCATTTAGCCAAAATTCCATAACATTTAATTGTTAAGGAAAACAACATCACCATTGAGCTAAGATGGACAGTAGCAATTATTTCATTGCAGCTTCGGCATTTTTTAATGTCATTTTAATTGTGAAAAGTGTAAATGACATTCCCTGGCCTCCAAACTTTTTGTGGCACTGGCTAAAAAAAGCCTTGGATATTATGGGCCCAGTTCCATAATTTATTTAAGATATTTGGATGCCCAATTAACTTCCTTTCTTTCTCTATTTATTAAAAAAAAGGAAAACAGAAAAGAGAAAAGGCCTAAGTGCACGGTGCACTTAGTCCTGCTCACTACAGGAGCTGGCCCAGCCCATCACCGATGCCTTCTCCTTCCCTGTTCATACCAGGCGCGGTGGACACCTGTGCGCCGTCCGTGGCCGCGGGTAGCCACATGCTGGCCATCCGCTGCCGTCTCACGCAGATAAGGTCACCGGCGAAGCCCCTGCCAAACCCTAGCCCCCTCACTCGTTCGCACGCGCCTCGCCTCTCTCTTTTCCCCATCTCGCCCGAGAGCTCGTTGTCGTCCTCCCTCTATCCCGCGCCCTCCGTGACCGCCTTGCCTTGCTGAGATGTCGTGAGGCTCCGCAATCGTCTCCTCCGTCGGCTGCGCCCAGCCATTCAAGCCGGGAGCCACCGAGTCGAGCCCGGCGACCTCTTCTTCCCCTACGGCCATCTACGACTCCGGCGATGGTTTCAGCGACGACAAGCCTCCCCGAGCCCATTTGAGCACACCTATAGGGCCCGGTGAGCAGTCACCGTCCTTTCCCCTCTCTCCCCGCCTCGGACTGCCGCTGTAGTCGCCGCCCCTTCCTCCCAGCAGCACGCCGGAGCTCGCCCGAGCTTGGTCGTGCCTGCAGGCCGCCGCTACTGCTACTGATGTGGCTTGCTGCTGCTGCAGCCCACGCACGAACAAAGCCACCCGCACGCACGCCCCGTGCGCCGCCCGCTGCGTCCCCTAGCCGCGTCCGGCAGCGACCGACCGCGCCCGCCGAACCTTGCCTTGCGCCGGCCCCCACCCCGCACACCCACAACCACCGCCGCCTCCCCTCCAGTTCACCGCGCCCCCGCAGCCTTCCAGCGCTTGCTCGCCTCGTTGTGCTTTCGCGTACGCCACCCGCCGATGCGCCCGCCACTTGAGTCCTGCCGCTGCTCATTGGTGGCCTCACCAGCAGCCCGACCCGAGAGGCATGACCAGCGTGGCTGGCCGGCTACTGGAGCCGCCCCTGGGCCACTGCCAGCGGGCCCCGCCCTTGTTAATTAGGGGCTAACCCCACTGTCAAACTAACCCCCCCTTTTAGTTTTAATGCTTTAGTTTAGTTTGCTAGCCCTTGTACCTATGACATGTGGGCCCCTTCTGTTGTTTAAGCTAGACAAATAAAATCTGTTAAAATGAAAGCCTATGACATGCGGGTCCCCAGGTCAGTTTGACCAGTCAACCAGTTGACTGTTGACTGCTGACTCAGCAGTCAACAGGGCCCACTGTCAGCCTCATGCACTCTGGTTGGGTACACTTTTGGGTATCCATAGCCATTTTGCTATTTAATTCAATTTATTAATTAAATCCAGGAATTCTGGAATATCGTTAAAACTTTAGAAAATCATAGAAAATAATCCGTAGCTTGGATGAAAAAGTTTTATACATGAAAGTTGCTCAGAACGACGAGACGAATCCGAATCAGTGGTCCGTTTACCTGTCAGATGCCTCTAACTATCTGAACATGGAACATTCCCCTTCCGGTCATCTGTGTGACACAGGTCCGGACCCGGGAAAACATTCCCGGTTGAATTTCCCCTTCAACTATATCGTGTAGTACTGCGTTAGAACACCCCTAGCACCGCTTTTTGTCTTCTCATGCATCTATTTGCTCTGTATTTACTATTTCTTCCCCCTCTTCTTCTCCGGTAGACCCCGAGACCCCTGTTGATGCCCCTGTGATCGACTGCTTCGACGACGACCCCCTCCTTCTCGCCTGAGCAACCATGCAAGCCCCCCCTTTGCTCATCCCGATATCGCCCATTCCATTTCTCTCATGCTTGCATTAGATTTTGCTACAGTTCTTGTTTTCTCCTATTCTGTTGCATAGCCTGCTTTTGTATCTGCTGTTGTACCTTACCTGCTTATCCTAAACTGCTTAATATAGGTTAGTTCGTGATCCATCAGTGACCCCCACCTTGTCCTTGTTGCCCCTGCTTCATCATTGAAGACCCGATCAACGGGATCGAAGACCAGGCCCCGGCACCGCACATCACTTTCCCCTTAGTTGCTCGACACTACTGGGTTACTATTGAGTGCCGAGGGTGAGACCTCGATAGCACTTCTGATGTTAACCCTGTAGTGTAGCTATTCGGTCGTGGTCATCGAGGGTGATTCCGCCTCAACCACTTCCGATATGACTATGCCGTGCAACCCCTCATGTGTGAACCTCGGGGGTGATTCCACTTACATTCACCTTGATGATTACATCAAGTGGAATTCACCGGGGGTGATTCCTCGGGTTTTCCCCTTGATGTTTGTACACGCAGTTACTATGGTTACTATGACTTTACACTGAACCATGTTACTAAAGGCGGTCGGCCGGAGGGGTACCCATACGAGCTTAATTGCGAGTGATGTGGAAACAGGTTGACTGGAGGGTGCTGCGGGATAATTACGAGGCGTGGCGGGCATTCCTAGCCCTTGCCACAAGTCCTCGAGGCAGAACGGGATCACATCTTTCGTGAGTCTCTGCTTGTTACCGCGTTCCTAATCCACTACGATTTGGATATTTGATCGAGGGCCTCTGGCACGATAGCGATAACCATCATGTGGGCATAGTATGGGCGTTACGTGTCGTATACATCGGTGAAGCTTAATAGGCGTCGTGGCCCAGGCGGTCTTGCGCCCGGTTTGGATTAGCGTAAGCACTGCCTTGTTGAAGGAGGTAGCTAGGTCTGCTCACCGGCCGCGTTACGCAACATGCAGGAGTTCTGGGGAGATGGCCCATGACCCCACAGGGGCATAGGTTTAGTCCGTCTTTGACCTCTCTATTAAGCCTAGGTCGGGTTGCGGCGTATTGTTTGGCCCAGTGCCGCATGACCCAGAAAGTGTGTCCGGCGGAGTTAATCGAGCGTGGTGGGTAAGTTGGTGCACCCCTGCAGGGAAGAAAACATCTATCGATAGCCTGTCCTATGGTAACGGACACTTGGAGTTGTATCCCGATCGATACAACTAGAATTGGATACTTGTGATGAGCAATGGATTGTGATGATAACTGGATAGTATGGCTATGGGATTGCTTTCTCGCAGGGAGTCGAGAAAGGATCTCTGGCCGAGGTTGATAACACTTCTACTACTTTACTTTATGCTACTCTACTCCCTCCTGTTCTTTGCAAGGTGGTGGTTTCGAGAAGATGCTAGTCTTCGATAGGACTAGGCCTTGTCTCTATTACGGCATTTACGCAGCCCAGTCCACATATACAACCTTCCTTTGATAATGTTGCATATGTAGTGTAGATCCTTGCTTGTTAGTACTTTGGATGAGTACTCACGGTTGCTTTGCTCCCCCTTTGCCCCTTTCTTCTTCTTTCTGGTTGATGCAACCAGATGTTGGAGCCCAGGAGCCAGATGCCACCGCCGATGCATACTACTACGTGGAAACCGCCGACGACCAGGAGTAGTTAGGAGGCTCCCAGGTAGGAGGCCTTTCCTTTTCGATCGTTGCTACTTTTGTGCTAGCCTTCTTAAGGCAAACTTGTCTAACTTATATGCATTCTCGGATATTGTTGCTTCAGCCCGACTCTTGTGTTTTCGAGCTGATGTATTCGAGCCCTCGAGGCCCCTGGCTTGTAATATAAAGCTTGTATTATTTTAATTTGTGTCTAGAGTTGTGTTGTGATATCTTCCTCGTGAGTCCTTGATCTTGATCGTACACATTTGCGTGTATGACTAGTGTACGATTGAATCAAGGGTGTCACAAGTTGGTATCAGAGCCGACTGCCCCAGTGTGAGGCCCCTTCGGTGGCGGCGTCCATACCAACCGGAGCTGCTGCTGCTGCTCCGGCTCTCCTTCCTTCGGTCGTGGCTTGCTGCTGCTCCCCCTCGCTTTCGTCTTCTTTGCTCTGCTCCAATTTAGCTACACTTTAGTCGGTGAATCGACTTTTGGGTCGATCGATTTTCAAGGGTGGGGGGCTCATGATTTAAGGAAGAACCACCCGCAGCGGGGACGGGGGCTCGCCTGAGATATACCCCAATATCTATCTTAGGGTTCAGGGTGGGGGCGGGGCCTATAGGGCTGGCAGGCGTGCGAACCCGGCGATGGGGAGTTGTTTGAGGCGGCGAGGCGGCCTGGGGCCGACGGTTCGGCCGGTGGTGGCTGGCGGCTCGGGGGGTGCAGGTTGAAGATGAACTATAGGCCCTCCCTAAACTACATGTCAAGTGCCTCTGCTACCATTGCGTTCAGTTTTGTGATAACATTCAGATTCCACAGTAAATTTCAGTTTCGACAGTTAAGTTCAGAGTCAACAGTTTTTACCTCATCTGTTGTAGTCAGGTGGTTTTTGGTGATGTAAATTTTACATCTAGATTACACCATCTATTGGAGATGCTATTAGAATCCCACTTGAGATTGACGTCTTTCTTGTGCTGCTTCAGCCTTGACGTCTTACGGCTCACCGGGTCTGCTCCAACGACAGAACGATCCATCACAATAGACCAGTGCCCTGGACGCCGTCTACAGATTCCTCAGATCTTCCTCCACACCTCCGACAGCCACCTCTGCCTCAACTGCTTCAGCGACCAACCCAATGATGCTTTGAGGTCGACACGGCTCTGACAAAGAGGTTGTACACTTGCTGCATCACTTATTACTATACATTCATGTCGATCCATTAGGGCTATTTTGGTTCAGCGGAAAAACATAGCAATAGGGAATTTTCAATGGCACTCTACTATTCAATTATTCATGCATTTTGTTGAAAAGAATGAAGCAAAACATCCACCTGGACCTACTTTTCAAAATCCTATGCATGAAAACAAGACCAAGTGCGTTAGTGGCAGAATAACATTCTAACTGTACACGCTTTCATATGGTTTCACTTTATTTTGGCCATGTTTCTTTGCATTCCTCTGCTCTTCCAATTCCTTTAAACCAAACACTCAATTTGACAGAAATCCTGTGTTTACAAATGCTCTGTTTACCATGTGCATTCCTATCCTATTCCGGTGTTTCTCCTATCCCTGCATTTTCAGAATCATGCAAGCCAAATGAGCCCTTATAGAATTACTTGATTCTGGTAGGTGTCGAAGGGAACTTTGTGTGGTTTGTCCTGCTCTGCCATGACGTCGTCCACCTCAACTGAGCTGCTCCATCGACAGAAACATCCACCAAATCAGACATCATGACTCCTGACCGTCTTTCGCCGCCTCAGATCTCCTTCCCTGCCGCCGGCACCCACAGCAATGGCATCACCATCATCGACTCAGCAGATGAACCTGAGGAGTACACGGGTCCACAAGGGAGGTCGCACTCTTTTGTTTCTGCTTATGTTATGCATTGCTTAAAATAACCTCTACTTTATCGTCCTGTTCACCTCTTTGACTCCAAGTCAGGTCCAAATTAATGTTCAAACTTGAGTTCTAAATTAGTTGTGGGGAACATATCGAGGAAGCACTGAATAGTACCTCTGTCTAATATCTGGTTCACCTAGGGTATACCTATGTTGTTCATCTTGGATGGGAAACAAATAGTAAAGCAATCATCATCTGTCTTTTTATTAAATTAAAGCAATCATCAGCCTGCTATCATTATTTTTGGATCCATCCACTGGTTGTTACCATCACTCTAAATTTCTGCATGCTCTCGTTACATAATCTCACCATATTTTTTCATATGCATGTCAGATATTGTACACGATCATCTTTGAACATGTAGAGAAAAAGAGAAGAGTTTTCTTGGCGGCAATATAATGTCATGCAGACATCGCTCCATGGTGGGTTCAATGGCAAACCCTTCCCACCCCTCTCCAGATTGTAATCCAGAGGAAGATATATGTTCTGAGGCGGATTCAGACGCCGCTGACCACTCCTATTTACACACCAAGGTGTTTGCCCTACCTTGGCATGATGATGTTAGTCATATCATGCATATGTTGCCTTGCAGTGCCTACTTTTGACATCATATATGTCATCTACTTAGTTTAGACATGTTCTGTAATGCCACCTATTTAGTTTCTATATCATATATGGGAATTGTGCAGTCTCATGTCTTTTAGCCAGCCATGATATACGTCAAATGTGCAATGCCATCCTGTTTAACCAGGCATCATATATTTGATTGATATCATGCCCATCCTTTTCTTCATTACATTTCCATTTGTCGACAATGTTTGTACATTAAACTACTCTTCCTGTGAATCAGCCATTTGGGTGGGAGATTGAAAAATCTGGAGCGAAAACAAGGCCTTGACCCAGGACATTGCTACACATCAAGGCGAGATCTCTTGTTGGGTCCCGATAGCTCCTCGAAGATGGATTCGAGACAGATGACCAGTCCTATTCCCCGACCGAGGTGTATGCTATAACTTGGCATGGTTATACTGCTCATATCATGCATATGGTGTCTTGCATTGCATAGATTAGACATCATATACACAATATTCAACACCATGTTCTTAGTTCAGACATCATATCTAATGCCCTTTGTTTAGCATATAAATCACATATGTGAATTAAATGATGAGATCCTGATTACTTAGATAACATGTAGGTGAATTATGTCATGCGATCCTGTTTAGTTATTCATCATATCTTTGAATTATGTTATGCTATGCTATCCAGTTTAGATAGACATCATATATGTGAAATTATATCATGCTATCCGTTTTAGTTAAACAATATACCTGTCAACTATTTCATGCCCTCTTTTTTCCACACTATCTATTGCATCTGTCTCTCATACAATGTCTGTACATTCAACTATGTTTCCTGTTTATCAGCCATTTGAATTGGAGCGGGTGATGCCAGCATCTAGCGGACTAAAAACACGGTCTTCAAATAAAACAGTGCTACCTCATGGTGGAGATAGCACCTCGGTTGTACATGCACGAGAACCAGCCCTACCACACATAACACTAACTCTCGCAGATTGTACCCCTACTGCGATGGACAGAGAACCAGCTTCACCCAATCTAACCCCAACCCCAGCAGATAGTAACCCAGTTCCTGTTGACACAACACCATCTCCACCACAGAGCTCCCAAACAAGAGCGGTTAGTAAGGCAGCTCTAGTGCCCAAAGGGCCAAAACTACCACGGCGAACCCCAACTCCACCAGTTAGTACGCCTAATCATGTGGAGGAAGCACAACCAGCTAGTCGTAGTTTAGCAGATATCGCATTTGATGTTGTTAAATCGTCTGTGCGTATCTTACCATCTTGGAAATATTATACTAAAGATGAAGGAAAATGCCAGTTGCAGGTGTTTGTCCAGGAGTTATGTGTAAGTAATGTTATTCATGGCGATTAGTTTGCTTTGTCCCATACATCCTACCTCCATGATGGTTATAATACAGTAAAATTTCCCAATTTTCTCTATAGAGAAGGACCGATTTGGAAACTCAGGATGAGGTAACCTGTGCTAATACCTCTGCTATCTTCAAGAATGATTGATGGCGATGTCGAATTACACAGAAGAAAACGTACTTCACCGGCAAAGAAACTCATCAAATTCCCTTACGTTCTCCCGAGACACATTTCTTTGGGCGATGACTTGGGCAACGCCTTTGTTCGTATGGTCCCGAACCAAGAATGTGGTAAGGTCTATGAGCTCATTTTCTATTTTTAAGTACTATATTCTTCCGTCTTACTGTACTTTGTTCATGTAGAACAAGTGCCTAAACCTGAAGAACAATTGTTCTAATTTAAGATTCCATTGCTATCATAGTTCAAAAAAGCGCTAGGCGTTAATTGTGCGTTTTGCCACCGCCTTGCGCTTTACTGACCAAAGCGCATGCTTATGCGCAGTTATGCACAGATTAAGCGTAGTTATGCGCACGCCTAGAGCCTAGGCGCGCTTAAGCGCTTGCTTAGGCGCGCCTTTGTTAACTATGATTGCTATCGTGCATACTGCTTTGCTCTTGTATCACTATATTTACTCATACAAACTTATTTTTAAATTGAAGGATCCAATCGAAACATCAATGGCATAGCAGGTATGTTCACGCATGTTTCTTTAACAGGCTTGCTCTTATCAATAGCTCTGTTGATTTCAATTTCAATTGTGTATCTGATTGACTTTCATAACATGCACATTACTAGCATCACAACCGAGCCAATCGTGTTGTTGTACATGTAGACCCGTGGTACCCATCTGAAATCTTGTTGTGCCGTGTAGTTTCCCACGCTTTGTATTCTTTCACTGATATGATTTGAACCGTGTCTCTATTTTGATTTGGCAAGACAATGCAGTGACCATAGGAAATAGATATATGTTTGTTTGATGCTTTTATTATGTACTCTTTCCCAATATTCTGTTTAGTTGTTTGCTTGTAGTCACTGCAGTTCTTTTTCTGTGTTTTTCTAGTGGCCACAATAACCTATTTTTGGAAACTAGGCCAAAATAATCATGGCAACACACGGACTGTTGTAACCATGGGCCTCCTGCGGGCCGTATGATCCATGGGCCTTCTACGGGCCGTAGGATCCATTGGCCTTCTATACGACCCGTAGGATCCATGATACACTGTTCATTACGGGCCAGTTTTACCACGGGCCGTTAAGGGGCCGAGGGTTACTAAGGGCCTCATATGGGCCGAAAGACGTCATGGGCCATACATGGGTCGGAAGTTAAAATGGGCTGGAATTATATTGGACGGCCCAGATGACGCTACTGGGCCTAATTCGGATAGGCCGTAAATGGGCCCTGGGATAGCGGGCTGTAAATGGGCTATATGTGAACAGGCCGTTAGCAGGCTTGCCGTGGGCTGGCCCGCCACCTTTTGACCAAGTCAAATGGGTCGGCCTTTTCACAGGAATGGGCCTCTATTGGGTCGTGCCACATGTCGGCGTATCATAGGCGCTTTGGGTCCAATGAGTGGATGACATCTGTCCCAACGGTGAGCCGACACGTGTTTACTCCAGCCAATGATGATTTTACACGTGGAAAATCCCCATTGGTTGGGGCTGTTAACAGGTTATCGGAGCCAAAACCAGACCCAATAGCTTAACGGCGTTCCGTTACGATGGATGCCATGTCTCGGTCACCCTTGATGAAAGCACTTCTGTGACGCGCGATTTATCATCATGGAAGTGGACACTTCCGTGATGATAATTTTGGTAATGTCATGGAACACTTCTACGACAGCACATGTATGACTATCTTGATTATGTCATAAATTTTCCATGGATGTACATGCATGACAGAAAACGTGACCTACTGTGACAAACACGTATCATCACGGAAGTGTATTTTTTTTTGTAGTGTGGACCGATTTAGTTCAAAATGTCAACGTTAGGATTTTCGATGGGACCGACATGATCAACTCGGTGGGACCGATGTGCTAGGGTTAGGGTAAAAACTCATCTCGGTTTGACCGATTACACAAACTCGGTGGGACCGATTTTGGTAGTAAGCTAACTAGAGAGTTGGTCAAGCAAACTCGGTGAGACCGATTACAAATCTTGGTAAGACCAAAATTATTGCAACATGCAACAAAGAGTTTGCAAGCCCATCTCGGTGAGACCGAGATCCCATCGGTGAGACCGAAGTGACTAGGGTTTGTGGCAGTGGCTATGTCAAGTGAACTCGGTGGCGCCGGATAGAATGTTTCGGTGGGGCCGAGTTTGACTTTTTGTTTGGGGCATATGTGGATATGAGAAAGTGGTTGAGGGTTTTGGAGCATATCACTAAGCACTTTGAGCAAGCAAGCCATTAAGCAACACCTCATCCCCTTTAATAGTATTGGCTTTCCTATGGACTCAATGTGATCTTGGATCACTAAAAGTAAAATTTAGAGTCTTGAGCTTTTGAGCTTGAGCCAATCCTTTGTCCTTAGCACCTTGAAGGGGTTCCATATTCTCTTGTCCACGCCACTCCATCTGTTGAACTTGTCTGAAATATTCTAGATAAAAACATTAGTCCAACAGGAGATATGTTGACATTAATTACCAAAACCACCCAGGGAGCACTTGTGCTTTCACCCCGGTGCACTCCAGCATCATCCTCGTGTGCGTGGTAGTACGCAAAATATCTACACCACAGGTCAAAATGTGGCTGGCATCCGAGGAATGCTTCACATAAATTGACATAACATGCTATGTGGAGGATCGAGTTGGGGGACAAGTGGCATAGTTGAAGGCCGTAAAAATGCAGCAAGCCCCTCAAGAAGGGGTGAATTAGAAAGCGGAGGCCCCCGAGAAGGAAGGGAACAAAGCATACCTGCTCGTTCTCCTGAGGGTTGGGGCAGCATTCCTAAGAGAAATTGTCGCCAAGGGCCACCAACCCGGCGAGGGCGAAAGCCACTTGTGGCGGACGCAGATTTCCTAATTTGGGGGGTCGATCCAGTTGATCTAAAGTCATGGTGCAACTTTTCCACTCCCCCTCAAGATGGCTAGTGGAATGCGAGGATGAAGCAACCGATGAATCCATGGCAGTAGATTACCTCATACGGCAGCGGTTGGATGATTTTCTCGAGATGAATGGAAGTGGAAGGAGACACAAGAGTTTAGACGAAGACGGTCGATGGGGGATGTAAATTTCTCCACCCTGCGACTGCGGCCTTTTTAATAGAATGGCTTCTCACAAGGCATCGACGGGACACTCAAGTCCTGCAGCGGTAAAACCGCAGATTCCCCAGTCATCGTGCGTTAAGCACGCACGAAAAACCTATGGGGTGGTTAACTGCATCAGTATACGTATCTCGGGGTGCGCTGCTTTACTAATTAGACGTCCCATGGTGGGGCCCCAAGCCATGCGGACAAGCAATGATGACCCTTGATTTGAAGACATGCCCAGACAGTAAGGTGAGGCAGTCAAAGTTGTCAAAGCAGATGTGAGCCCTTGTCCATTCCTGAGTGCGGGAATTACTTCAACGCTAAGGCAGCTACGCGCAGGAAACACGTCCTATTGGCGCTATAATGTGGGAATGATAAAAGGCCTTTATGAAAGAGCACTTAAAAACTTGGGAGGGACTCCTCTGATGCCCGAGGTGCGAACTCTTTGGCCAGGCTTAGTCAATTCGAAAGAAAAGCGGGGGAAGGACTTGATGAGCCAACTTTGAAGACCGACGACCAAAGATGAAGAACTTGGAAGGAACGATGAACAACTTGGACTTAAAGACCGACTCAGGGGCTACTAATGGTATCCTGGACTAGGTGGTACTTGTGAAGTCATCTCTCGGCCAAGAGGGCTGGGCTAGTGGGCCACGTTCGTTGGGCTCAGGAGCTCCAAGATGGGATGTTTCCGAAGGCTTGGCACCTACTCCAAGACATAAAGGTCGTCCACACCATGATTATCTTAGATGCAACTGACCTAGGTGTAAACTGAGGGGTAGGGCTCGTAGAAAACATACACACAACGATCTCGCGGTAGTTCAACCTGTACTTTGTACTCCTTCAAAATCAATACAATCAAAGCATGATGTAGGGTATTATCTCTCCGAGAGAGCCGAACCCGGGTAAAATCTTGTGTCCCTGTTGCCATCGCACCAAGGCTACCAGTTCGGGACCCCCTACCTGAGATCTGCTGGGTTTGACTCCATCAGGTGGACGTGAGGTCGACGATGGACATGGAGGGGCCGACACATGCTCGTCGTCCTACCAGCGTGGCCAAACGCTGTTTGTCCATGCATAGGATGCACAATTGGTGGCGTTCTTATCCGCGATCGCCTGCGCCGCCTCCGCGTCCGGCAGCGACGCCTCTACGTTGCGAGCAGCGGCGTGAGTGCGGGCAGCCTTGTGGAGTGCCTACTACTCGGTGAGGAAGTTGGGGTTCGCCGTGGCCATGGCTGCCACGGCTTCCTCGCTCGCGCACTCGACGTAGATTTGGCCCTCCGCCAGCCGGTGGTGCTCGAGAGGAACAAGTTGTGCTGCTGCTCCTCCTACGCCTGCCAGAACACATACATAGGCGCCCGCTCCGGCTGCTCCTCCCCACGACGGCGTTGAAGTGCGCTTGTGCATGCTCCATCGTCAAGCCGGCATGCACTGGCGCAGGCTGCGGCGTGGAGTCATCGTTGGAGCTAGTCCCCATCGTGGGGTCGTCATCGGAGACCTCTGGAGAGCTGGTCGGCATGCTGACCTCTATCCGCCTGGCTCGCGGCTCTGCCAGGCGGCCGCAAGGATGTCCACCTCGTGTTTTCTGCTCCGTCGAGAGGCTCTCCCACAAAGCGTTCCCGGTCAGGTTCATGGCGAATGTGGTGCGCTGGAGGAAGATGCGGAGCGAATGGGGTGTGGTGTGGTGTGACCCGGGTGTGGCCACATTTAAATAGTGAATACCGGTGAGGCCAAGGGTCCGGGTGCGTCAATGCGCGAGTGCCCAAGTTGGTTTGTCGGGCGGCGAGCCTGTTTAAGGACGGGCAGACGGAGGGACGGGCATTGAACGGGGTGGTAGATATCTATCATGTCCCTTCCCATCTCTTCGACACTGAATAGGCGCGGACACCAGGGACACGGCGCGGCACCCTCGGCCAGCGAGCCGCTTCAATGTCGGCGCTAACGAGAGGTCATGTCCGCTCTTGGCCGGCGTCTGTGGAATGGCCGCTTTACAGCGGCATGAATGCGGGCAGGCGGGCGGGAAAGGGCGCGGACGAGGAAGAGAGGTTTATGCGTGCCGGGGTTGTCGGACACTTGCGTGGCAGCGGTCCGGACGCCAGCAAAGCCATCCCCCCTCCCCCTGGTTTGCTTCCGGTCTACGAGAAAAATGACTTCTAGACCGCCAAACGAACCGAGAAGCTGCGTTAGATGGCAAAACACGACCGAACCACGCGATCCAGACTGTTACATGCGGTTTGAGTGTGAGTTCAAGATGCCCTAAGAGAGGATCGGAAATCTCAAGTCTGTACCCTGTGTGTGCTGGTGAAACGGAGGATACTGGTATACCGTCAAAAAATGACGAAGTTGGCAAACAGACTGATTCTGCTATACTACCGTCGAACCAAACTCGTACTAACCACACCGGCGACCAATCCCGATGTGACAGAACTAACCGAAGTCGGCGAGACGTTAACACCGGGATGATGTTTCCTCGCGCACCGGCGGGCCAGAACTGTGCTTTGCACCTAAAAAGGAGGCCGGGAGTAGCCGCGAGGAGAGGGAAGTGAACAGTCCGCCTCCAGCCAGCCCATGCCAATGCCAAGGCCGCGCGCCAACGGCACAGAGATGCGGCGGGACACCTCCTCGTGTCGGCGGTGGGCCGGGAGGAGCGGGATGCATCAAGAAGCATCATAGCCACGGGACTACGTGTTAGCCTGCCGTGCACTGTGCTACGGGCCCGCGGGGGATGGCCGGCGTGCTCCCTGGGTGGGCGGCAGGTGGCCGACAGTCGCCGGCCGGGGCAGCGGAAGGCCGGTCGACCGAGCACGCGGGGATCGAGGGGCATAGGACGTAGCAGCCGTGTAGGGCAATGGACTGGACAAATGGGCAATGGATTGTGGAGGTGACGAGCCGGTCAGTGATGGCGTACGGTACGGGCGGAAGCACGTGAGGTGTCTCCGGCGCCACGATCCAGGCGACGGATGGGTGAAATCGGCGAGCTTGGTGGCCTTGGACGAACGAGGACCACGGGATGGTCAAAAGCGCGGCAGCCGGACATTCTCGGCCGTACGTGATTGGACACAAAGGAGTCATCTATGGGCGCTAGATTATCACTAAACATGGAAAGCTGCAATTTCCGCGAGATCGAGATACACACTGCATTAACCCATAGATTCCCTAAGCTTTGTCTCACATCAAGTTTTCTTGAGTTTAACACCAATAGCTATACGCAAATTGCTAAATCTATAATTTAGACAAATCAATTTTGTGTGAGGAAGAGCGGTTGGTGGACGAAGAAAGCCCAAGGAAGAAGAAAGAAGGACTACCGTTTGATCTCAATCTAATGGCCTAGAAAATTGAAGTATAAAAAATAAGATGATTCACGGTAACCGTTCCTTATGTTCAACTAAATTTATAGACAGAAGAGTTAGGACGCCGATAACGCCCACACGGGCGTTAAAGGGTCTGGCCACATATCGTGTGTGGTGTGAGCAGGAGACAGCCCACACGTATTGTGTTGCCCACACGTGTGGGCGCTGCTACTTCGTGCCACACATCGAATAAGCACTACTCATCCCCACCCCGCGCTTGTGGCACGAAGCAAAAATGCCCACACGTTCTAGCGCAGCTACGTTAGGTACCCGCAGGGTGACGATTTAGTTGCCATCCTGGTTGGCAGATGTAGTTATCCCGGATGGCAAGTGTAGTTGTAAAAGCATGGCAACTCTATATGTTTTAATTAACTATAGCTGCCATGTCTAATTTATGGTAGTTGTCACGTGTAATCAAACCGTAGTTGCCGTGTGTGATTAACTACTTGTCACATATGGTCAAACAGTAGTTGTCATGTGTATTTACCTAGTTGCCACGTGTGGTCCAACCATAGTTGCCATGTATAGTTAATCGCAGTTGCGATGTGTGTTTATCTGGTTGCCACGTACGCGCAACTGCAGTTGCCTTCTAGCAAAAGAATCACAGTTGCCATCTTTGTTTACCTAGTTGCCACGTTAAGCGTAGCTGCGATTGCCATCCACAACGTAGGAGTGTCGTAATGGCGAAAATCAGTTCGCCCACACACACATGGACTAGGTAGTGGCTGTGTGGGCAGAAACTAGTTCGCCCACACAGCGCAGCTTGCAACAGCGTGATGCGAGGCATGTGGGAAAAATCTCCAACGCCCACACACCAGCCCGTCCTACGTGGCACACTAAAATTCACTTTTTCATGTCAAGATTCGTGCAAAAGACAATCAACGACTATCCAGGCGTGTGGGCGAGTTGGAGAACGCCCACACGTGTGGGCGTTAGTGTTTCCGAAGAGTTATTGCACCTATGATACATAAACTTACACGATGAATCTAGATTCATACATAAAGCTAAAAAATGACACAAATCGGCTCTACAGTTTATATTTTAGGTACATTTGAGTACACTTTCACCGTTTGCGGTTGACTATTATTTTTTAGGTTAACTCTCTCTAGTTCTGCCTATGCGCGTCATTAACTATGTGCCATATCAATTAAAAAATTACGTGGCCGTGGAGGTGCGGTGGATCTCGGCCCCCGCAGGCGGGTGAGACCTAGTTCCCGTTTTTATTAGGTTCATCGTATTGGTTGGCGCTATGCGACGGTGGCGATGTCCCTCAGAAGAAATAATGTCTTACACGTCTGATCCACGTCCCAATGGTGTGAACATCATCATCAGAGGATGTGGGGAGGTATGTCTCTGTCGGATCTCGCAGGATCTGATCGTTGCTGGTCTTCAGTGGATATATTTGGATTCAGTTTGTGTTCGTCTTCGTTCGTATGGTTATAAATTTGATCTTTCCGATCTACAACACTATTTATCGGTGATGGTTGCTGCTCTGATTCGCTGGTCCTTTGAAGCCTTAGCACGACGACTTCTCGATTGTCTATTAGAACAAGGTTCGTCCGGCTCCTCTGTGGGGGGGGGTGCGATGACGGAACCTGATTGTAATTTTTACTAGTGTTCTCTGCCATGATTAATGATTAGATTGCAAATTTCTCTCGCAAAAAAACTTGCGTGATGAATTTTACCAACACCTATCATATAATTATTGAAGATGCCCTAATCTTCACCCCGCAATTTTTGGTGGGGATGGTCCAACGCCGTGCTGCCAGTTCGCCCGGCCAAAAAGTTCAACCTCCTCCATTCCACAATGTAATGCACCCACACTTTTCGACATCTACATTGAAGATAAATTTAATCAATGGGACCGACTGCGGCGGCAGCAGAAATTATACCACCGCATTCGTATTTTCAATGCGAATTTAGTGGTATAATTTTTGCTCCCGCCGCAGTCGATTTTGTTGATTAAATTTAGATTTCCGGAAGCGTGGGTTCATCGCGGAATGAAGAGAGTACTAGTTACGTCTTTGTAGCTTCTTTGCTTCTTTTTTTCGGTCTTCCCTCTGGTGGTCCTGCCAACAACTGGCACTAGAAGACCATGTAAGAGTGAGCCAAAGCAAAGCCCCTAATCTCAAGATTATCCGTGTGACCACATGTAAAATGTAAGAAGTTCTACACGTCGGGCATTTGGGCTGACGCGCTCCACTGTATCCCACAACACCAAATCTTGCCTGGGCCCCGACCTGTCACTCTACAGTTCGCTACTTGCATGCATTATTGCCACTATCGCTTCTCGTCTCCGTCGAGGAAGATCCAGCCCCGGCGATCCCGATCGAACAACCGGCGGCTATAATTGGTGGTGGATCGTAGGCTAGCTAGCTGCACGTATACGTCGCGGAGATCCATCAGGCGTAGCTGTCGAACCTTGCTGATCCCTACCGGTAAGCTCTAGAATCCAAGCGCTACAGTCCGCGGACCCGAATCGCCACCGGCGGCCTCCATAGCATGTCGCGCTCGTCGCGGCTGATCTAGGACGCAATGGAGCGCCGACATGTTTGAACCTTGGCGCACACACCGACGTCCGTTAACACCGTGATCACCACGGCACTGGGACATACATGCATGCACTGTGACCATGCGACGAGGTAGGAGAGCATATCCTCGCCCCACCGCGCGCGTCTCCCGTGTGCGTGTAAACTGTGCCTGGATTGTGCGGTGAGCTGGTGATCGACAACGACGCGCTGGGCTTGTTGCCATTAAATTCTCGACGGGAGGACGAACGACGGCGTGTTTTTGTCACCTTGCTGTACGCGTTGCATCGGCCGCGTCAGCTCGAGCATATGGCGTGGATCGGAAATCTGGCGAGATCAAGTGGTACTATGTTGCTTTCTGGTTTGACGGCCGTAGGAAAATATTGCTCCAACGTGTCCGGGTCAAAGACATTCCAAGAAATCTGAAATTCCGCCACAAAAAGGACAAGGAAATGCTAGCCGGCGAACATTCGCTGGGAGGAGGTGGCAAATCGAATGTTTTTTATGATAATAATTTATATTGTGGCGAGGATGACAATTTTTCTTTGCCAGCACGGCAAATTATGGCAAAAACGGAAATGAACTGAAGTGGATTTGTTATGTTCTGTTCTTCAACTAAACTTGCCATCCTCGGCAAATGTAAATTGCCATGCAAATAGTTCGCAATTGCCATGCTTCCCAGCTGACGTTCACTGGATAAGAGGTTGTAAAAGAAAAGGTTTTAAGAAATTGACATAGGTTTCATCGTGAGCATACTTTGACCAACCACATCCTTTTCTGCTGCCACTACCCCGACCCTCGCCGCGGTGTTGACGAAGTCTCGTTCCCTAAGATGGTAGAAATCCTCCACCCGCACAGGCGCAATGGAACTCGGTGACGGGGTGGGGCAAAATTTCATGTTTTGACCCTTTTGGGATACAAATTCATGATCTGACCCCGGTTTGGAAAAAAATCGGGATTTGACCCTTTTTCTTACCGCCAGGGGCTCTGGCGGTAGGGTTAGACAGCCTACCGCCAGGGCCCCTGGCGGCAGGGTACTAATCCACGTCATCACGGGGAGACGACCTACGTCCGCCCTCCGTCGCACCCTACCGCCAGGGACCATGGCGGGAGGCTGTCTAACCCTACCGCCAGAGCCCCTGGCGGTAGGGTTCAACGATTATTCGGCGAGACCCCGCGCCCCTGCCCATCTCCCTCCCCTCCCCTGTCGGCAGTTTCTTTCCTCCTCCCCAACTAACCCCTCTCTCCCTCTCTCATCTCCTCCACTCTCCCCCTCGGATCTTCACCGTGTCTTCATCTTTTTTGCGGATTGAGATGGCCCCGAAGAGAGAAACTTAAGCTCCTCCGATCCCTCCAATTAGTTTTTGCAAACTTGCTTCCGATTCGATACATTATTTGCTTGAAATCCCTCATATTTTTGAACTTAGATTGGAATTTTTTTTCACCTAAGATTGTTTTAACTTGATTGTAGTTCTAGTTCTTAGTTCTTTAGTAACTAGTGGTATTGAATATGAACTCTAATCAATTGTTCATATGTTAGTGTGAAGATGAACCCTAGTTCATAAAAAAAAATTAAAAAAAATTATGATGTAATGCATGTGGGAGGACTTGATTGTAGTTTTATGATGCATGTTGATATGATGATATGAAGATGTTGTTTGGAGAAAATACATTCAAGATGAACTCTATTTAAAAAAATTGTTAAAAAATGATGATATGATGCATGTTGGAGGATTTTTTTTATATGATGCATGTTGATATGATTTGATCCATCATGTGTAGTAGATGTTGTTGGAGGAATATGCTTAAGATTTTATTTTGATATGATGCATGTTGATATGATTTGATTTCATATTTTTTTTATGTATGCTTATGCTTATGATGCTTTTGTTTATGAAATTTTATTAAGGCGGCCACCTGTGGCACCCCGGCTCACCTTGCATTGCCAGCCCAGAGATCGAGTCTTCTGGCAATACACAACAACATGGTACAGAAATAACCGCTTTATTGATACTAGCGTGGTACAAAGGTCTGATATTACATCGAGATTCGAGGCCAAGCGGCACACAGTCTTCTTTGGGACAAGATGTACATTATTTAATGAACATGGCTGGGGCCTCGATCACACGAAACTACGCGGCAGCGGAAGAACGACGTAGCGGAACTCCATGGCACATGGACACCGATGTGGACACGGCCTAGACACTAGATGCGCTCCGATGCGAATCAACTTGCCTGAAAGCTGGCATGACACGCCAGGTCAGTACATTGAATGTACTTGCAAGCTCAGAACAAACATAAGCACGATGACAGACAATATCATGATAATTAATCAAGTTAAATTAATGCAAGAAATTACTACAAATGCAAAGCTATGCAAAGCAACCAAACAGCGCACCGAGTCACACGGACTCGCTTACCAGACGGTTACCTCGTAACCAAACGGTGACCACACCGGGGTCACACCTGAAACCAATCACTTATGAACACCTCGAATGTTCAAGGTTCACCACGAAACAATGCATCACAAAAAATACTAGTTTGCAAGATTAATTATAAAAGTTGATCCATGGTGTGACTTACTCCCGAGTCTTGCCCATAACTGAGGGTGCGGCTATCGATAGATTAAATACACTCTGCAGAGGTAGCGCACTTTACCCACACTACGGAATACCTGGCCTAGTAATCCCATTCGTGTGGACCAAAGTATTCCGACGAAACCCTCCCTTTGCCATGCACTCTCCCTGGCCACTCCGACCATCTCCCTCTCAAGGCTAGGTCTTGGGTGGCCCCGTGTCTACCAAAGACACCAACGGCCACCGTCAGGCAAAAGCGGTCCCAAACGGGACAAGGTACCATAAAAACAAAACGAGCACACAAGGTTATGTCTGCCTACCGGGCCAAGGTATGCACGCCCATAACCTTCCCTCGCGGGTGGCACCGGTGAGATCCACGATAAAGGACCGAATCAAGACCTTCCCATTAGGTAAATGTGTTCGCACTGAATTAAAAACCCGATTCATTGGCAGCATGATGTGATCAACATCATATTCAGGTTGACCTTAATCAAGTATTAACTTTCAGAAAAACTTTTTATTACTAACATGGCATCATACCGGAAATCATGCAACTACTCGTCACACAGAGCAAGCAACTCTTAAGCATGGATCAAAACAAGCAACATAACTATCTTGCAATACTAAGATCAGAAACTTCTCTGGTTATAACTCATTTTTATCTACAAACAACATTTTTATTAGTTCATCATTTAGTTGAAAACTATTACTACCAAAAATAGCTACCATAACATTCCATAACAAAATATCTAGTGCAAAATCTTACTCTACTTAGCCAAACAATTCCATGAACTCAACCAGAAGCTAAAACAAGCATATCAAACATCATAAAACAACTAGCAATTAACCATATTAATTTATCAAATTTTAAATGCAAATAAAGACTCGTATTCAAGTAGAAAATCATAGATATTGAGATAACACCATCCAAATGATGATGTGGCTTGCCTTAGGGCAGAGGAGGGTCACACTCCTCCTGGTTAGCTTCAAGGCAAGATTCTCCTTCTGAAAATATTTTAGAACCACAAAAATAAATGTCAAAACACATTCTGAAAATCACCAGAAATTCTAGACAGCAAGGAAAAATCCACCTTTTGGTGTGCTGCTAGAGCTTTCTGTAACAAAGACAATGCAAAAAGAATCAAATCATTTGGACTTATGGTTCAGAAATAGTGGCTGGTCAAAGTTTGGTCAAATTTCTGAATTAAATTTGAATAAATAGAAAATCACAGGGGGTGGCCTTGAAAGGCGTAAAAGTGGAGTGCGCCTCAACTCGTACCGCTTCTGGTAGCGAGTGGTGAGGCTGACACCGGCCCCACCAGATCGAGAGAGGGAAAGGATCGAGATCGAGAGGAGGCGGTGCTTCACGGAGCTCATCTTGCCGCGACGAGGGGTTTGGGGCTAGGCTAGAGGATAGATCGAGGCGGGGCTCATGGCGCACCTTCCCGTGCACCCGTGGCTTGGCGAAAGGTGGGCCGGAGCTGGTCGCAATCAAGCTCATAAGCCGATGGCGGACGGGTTCGCCGGAGAGGTGCAAGGCGGTGGCTAGAGGCGCTTCGAGGCTTGGCGAGGTCCAGGCAGCTCAGAGACCACAAGGCCCTGCCCAAGCAGCTGCTTGAGCTCGAGAGGCCCTGGAGAGCGGCAATTGGCCTACGGGGATCGCCGAAGTCCTCGGGTCGGGGCGACGGCCAGAGGCCTGCCCGACCTGGCTTCTGCTCATCTACGTGTTCGTGGAGGTGGTGTCACTACAAAAAAACTACACTTCCGTGATGATACGTGTTTGTCACAGTAGGTCGCGGTTTTTGTCATGCATGTACATCCATGACAAATTTACGACATAATCAAGATAGTAATACCTGTGCTGTCGTAGAAGTGTTCCATGACATTACGGAAATTATCATCACGGAAGTGTCCACTTCCATGACGATAAATCGCGCGTCATAGAAGTGCTTTCGTCAAGGGTGACCGACACGTGGCATCCACCGTAATGGAACGCCGTTAAGCTATCGGGTCGGGTTTTGGATCCGATAACCCGTTATGACCCCCACCAATGGGGATTTTCCACATGTAAAATCATCATTGGTCGGAGAAAACTGCGTGTCGGCTCACCGGCTGGGGCAGATGTCATCCACTCATTGGATGATAGGCGCCTATGATACGTCGACACGTGGCACGACCCAACAAGTTTAATTGGGCCGGCCCAATTAATGGCCCGTAAGTTTTGCGGACCATAATGGGCCGGCCCAGCTAAAGGCCCACAAGATTTTGCGGACCATAATGGGCCGGCCTAGCTAAAGGCCCACGAGATTTTTCGGGCCATAATGGGCGGCCGGTAAAACCCACAAGATTTTTGCGGGCCATAGTGGGCCGGCCCGACTAAAGGCCCACAAGATTTTTTGTGTGCTATAATGGGCGGCCGGTAAAGGCCCACAAGATTCTTACGGATCATAATGGGCCGCCCAAAAAAGGCCCACGAGATTTCGCCAACATTAATGGGCGGCCCGGTGTGGCCCACAAGATTTTGAGGACCCTAGTAGGCGGCCCATTAACCGTTGCCATGTTTTGGGCCAAATGCCGCCCATATCTCGATCCGGTCCATTAATGGTCTGCCACGTTAAGACCTAAAAGTGGCCCATATGAGATCCGACCCGTTATAAGCCTACTGCGTTACGGGCCAAATTACGGCCCATATCGTGTCCGACCCTTTAAGAGGCTTTGGGCTCAATTATGGCCCATATCAAATTCGGCCCGACAAGCTGGACACTATGCTTTTGGGCCCACTTGCTAAAGGCCCACTTAGTAATTCGGCACGATATTAGTTTTGTCCTATTAAGGGCCCGTTTAACATTTCGCCCTATATTAATTTTGTTAAAAGCCCATCATATAGTTGGGCCTAACTACGGCCCGATTGCATCCCTTTGCTTTCGCATGACCGATATCCGATTGGGCCAAACAAGGACCGAGACAATTTTGGCTTGTTAAAAGCCCGTGATTTGATTCGCACAATCATGGGCCGGGTTCATTTCGGGTCATGCCGGCGTGAGCTGTTCGACGCTTTCGTGCCCAACCTACATCGTGATTGCATGACGGCCCAATTATGTACCATAATTTTACGGTTTGGCCGGTTTACTGCGAAAACAGGATATATATATATATATATATATATATATATATATATATATATATGCAGTAAAATAACTGCATCATCGTGAATAAGAAAAACCTAGACTATACAATAAAGAAATTACGACATATTACATCCACTAGGCATCAAAGTTCGCCACTATGATAATAAAGCACAAGCAGACAGCAAATTACATACACTGGGCATCAAAGATCGTCACCAGTGCAAATAAACACGCAGACAAAATAATATACAAAACCGACAGCACTTCAATAGAGTTCAAGAAAGGTTAGCCTATTTGGCTGCAGTATAGCGGTGAGCAAGATGATGAGGCTGCGCTTGTTCAACACTTATATCTTCCTCACTCGAGAGATAAACAAGCACCACAGATGACAGGTTTTGCACGTAAAAGTATCAATCTTGACAATTCATCACATTTCTTCTTGTGAATAAAGTGACAGTTTAAAATTGCATTAACACAATATGGTATTGTTCAGGTCAAGACATGGCAGGAAATGACATTGTGAAGGAGTTGGCGACTTCACGACAACACCGGATTACGATCAAGAACTCATAAGTATCAATGGTTAGTGTCTTTGTCAATTTATACCATTTCAAATTGGCAAATAAAGAGACGGTTTAAATAATAGTAGAATGATATGACATTGTTCATAGTTAATACATTGCAGAATATGACATTGTGTTGTAGTGGGTAGGTTCACCACACCACTGGATTACGGATGAAGAACAGAAGCATACATGCAGTGCAAAAGAAGATCACTTGCTCAGATAGTTTAATTTACATGGTATGAAGAAGGAACTTGGTTGTACAACCTGAAAACTTAAATTGAGGAAGGACAAACTTTTGTTTATGAACTACATAATAAACTTTAAATAAGCAATTTGATGCAAACACCAAAAATAAATAGTTGTTGCACCATGCCTAACCAAATATATACAACAAAGTTTGAAGGCTTGAGATGGAAAAACTTACATTATTGGTGAAGACAGGCTCTATAAAGGCCTTGTCCATGCTGATGGGGGGGGGGGTATTCAAGAATTTTACCACAGAATCTTCTTCAAAAGCATTGCCTTTATTCTACATTTTGTTAAAAGTAAATATAGATGTGATAATATACAAAAAAAATGGAGAATATTTAAGATAAGATGAAGAGTGATGCTACATAACCAAGTAGTTATAAATGTAAGTGCAGCGATACAGGCAAAAGGTACAGCCAAGAGCAATGCACAACTAAACTTCTTGATACCAACCTTATGGTAAGAGTAAATATAGATCTGATGTGTAGAAAATGGAGGGCAAAGGAAAATAAGCTGCGAGTGATGGTACATGAACAACTACTGTCATTATAAGTACACCGATAAAGGACATCATGTACTTACAAGAACAATGCGAGCTAAAAAACATTGGCATTGGATATATTCTACACTAATGTAACCATTCATACAGATCGAGATAATTTGGGCGAAGAATTGATAAGCAAGCTATCATGCATCTTCTGTCACATAATGAACCAGGTATGTATGCAAGCCGCGATGATCTGAGGACAACAGGTACTAACAAGAGCAAAGCGGCCGGGCAGCATATTTGCGATTTCACATCATTCTTTTCAAATCGGAATTCTTCTTGAGCAGATTTCCTGCAAAAAAGATCCGTAAGGCACATGCGGAAAAGTAGAAGTTCAAATTGTCATGTGATTTCATAGACATTACCTCATCACAGGAACAAGACCCGATTGCATAACAAGGTTTTTCCATTCAATGTCTTCTATATTTAGCACGTGAGACTTCACCGAAATTAGTTTATAGACTTGCCACCAAAGTGTGATTTCCTCGGGTAACACCGATCTTTGCTGCAATGCTTCCTTCAAAAGCACAAACAAGCTTTGCTCGTCATGACTATCTAGATTGACCCTCGCCTAGTTACAACAATGTAATGTAAATCATTGATGTGTTCAATCGATGAAAAGCAGGAAAATAATAACCATGAATAATAGCACTTACACATAAGTTGGACAGGAAGATGTGAAAATGGTGTTTGTCTTCACAATAATCTTCCCATGATGGGAATATATGCACGTAGTCCCTAACAACATTGAAAGCATTGTCTTTTAAACTGGGAATAAATGGAATGGGGTTCCAATCTGCGAGAATTGGCGTCTCTGCAGCTTGGGATAGGTCTTCGCCGGTGGACTTCTTTGTACTTTTCTTTGAGTTGGATTTTTACGTGGTACAACTGGTGCTATGGCAAATGAAATCGGTATACCTTTTCTTTGGAGTCGAGGTCCTGTGTGGTGGGGCTAGTGGTGTGGCCGGTGAAATATGGGTATAGTCTGTTGGAGTCGGTCCCTCGTTTTGTGTCACTTTGGTTGTACAGCCAATATAAGTGGGGTGTTGTGCGATTTCTCGGCACCACCATGTTTTTCAAGGACTTTCTTTGGTGCTCCTTGAGTTCGGCAATCACCCTCTTCCTTTTTGATGTCGATGCACACGAACAACATTTGAGTGGAAAAACATGGTATGATGACAGATGGAATATGTATTGATAATGGATGGGCATGGCATCTCGACATATATGATGAGTAAACTAAGCGAGATGGCGGTGCAACAAAGTAGAAGAAATGCAAGACAACATATGCAAGATACCGCAATCAATAAAACATTGCCAAATTAGAACAATCACCTTGATGGGTGAACAGACGAGCCATCGCCTTTGACTCCTCGAGGTTAGAATAGTCATTAGGATCATAATTCGAACAAGAGTCAGCAATTGGGGGCGTATGAGTTTCATTGCATCCGAATGGCACTCAATGCTTTGGTGCCAATTTTGTAAGTCATTCGGTGTTTAGCTTCAAGAGTGGACTGCTGCTAGTGCGACACAAAGCAGCTACACGAGATCATAGTGTAGATATCACGGGAAATCCTTAAGCATCGAGTAAAATCAGCAAAGTGGAACTTGTGGAATATATGTGCTAGTATTGCGATGCGGCTAGAAAGGCTTCGGATACCAGCTCTCTTCAAGTGAAGGTGTGGTACTGTTAATATCGATGTAACTCTCAAAAGCGACACAGCTCCGGCGCATTTCCTTGCTATTCTTATAGGATTCAAGTCGGCAGGCCACTACAAATCCTATTCCTATGTTCACAAGATCCTACGAATCAAAGAGACTCAAATTGTCCAAACAAACCGACCGAATAGACCTCTACACGGCAAATGTCCCAGCTCATCTTGATTACAAGGAACATCTTGTACTACTAGCATACTCCCTCCGTTCCAAAATATAAGTCTTGGTAGAGATTTCCACTATGGATCACATACAGATGTATCCGGATACATTTTAGAGTGTAGATTCACTCATTTTGCTCCATATGTAGTCCATGGTGGAACCTATACAAAGACTTGTATTTAGGAACGGAGAGTACATATTAAAGAAGAACGGAAGAGGAACATGGTAAAGAAGAGCAAGCAGATTTTGGATAATAAAATGTTGGTTCTTGCGATTGCCCACAAGATGAACCAGGCGCATTAAGAATGCAACTCCCGGTATCTCTCGACCATTTCAAAGCGGTTGGATGAAGATCCTCGTCACCTAACCCTTCTTCTTCCTCGTCTCTTAATTATTCCCATCTGAGAACACCCTTGCAGACGCTGGCGGACCACCGCCCCCACTTGCTGTGTTCCTCCGCCACCCCACCCCCACCCGCGTCGAGTTTTCTTTGTTCGCGAGGCCCCACAACCACCCGAGCCCTTGGATCGCACCGAACTCCGTGAGCTTTGAAAAATCGGTGACCCAATTTTGAAATTTAGTCTCTTGTGATTTAACTAGTGTGGAATATAAAAGGGAAAACCATAAGCATTGGGAGTATAGTGTTGAGCGTGCCATGGCGGATCTGAAGGTGCAAACCGGACAAAGGCAACCGCAACCAAGACAAGAAATCGAGTAAAGTAATGGCGATCTATTTTCTTGTTGCGATAAATAAGTTGAGCAGAATCTGAAAGAGTACCGCCTGCAGTGCGGCGCCGTGTCTTGATCTGCTGAGAATTTGTGATCTTCTTGCGGTAGCAATGGCTGTCGGCGGTGTGGAAGAAGATCTAGGAGGGTAGACGGTGGCGGCAGGGCGCGGTGGACGAGACGGTCGTAGGAGCGGCGCCGGCAAGGTGGACGACGGCGGGGATGAAGCGAGAGGACGGAATGCAAGGATCCCGGTCCGAAGGCATGGATGAGAGAGGTCGATCTGTTGTAATGGACGGCGGCGTCGGGGTATCAGCTCCGGCATGGTGGAGGACGGCGGTGGATGGGGTGGCGGACGGAGGAGGGTGGGGTGGAGAGGGTGTTTTGGCGCCCACGGAGTACGAATGGGGAAAAGGGAGGTAGAGAGGAAGGGGCGAACCATGTAGTTAGGGTGCGCTTGTCTCAAATGCGAGGAAATTTACAGACTTAGCCCCCGTTTCAAATTTCTACTACATCACAGCAACATTAGTCGGTTGGGGATAGGACGGTAATCTCGCATACACCGAATATTTGCCGATGAGAGTTTGTTTTGGCGTCCACCGTGTATGAATATGAATCGGGAGGAGTCGATTTCGGCCGAGGGCACTGCTTGTGTTTTGGCGCCCGTGTATGAATCCGGGTGAAAGGCGGTTACGTCACGTTTGGGTGGAATTACAAACCTACCCCTATCAAAACCTATAGAAATCCAGCAGATAGGCTTTGCGTGGCAGGGATAGGCAGTAGTGATTTCCATCTCGCACATTTTGGTTTCGGGCGGGGTTACTGCGACTTTCCCCGCTTCGTTCAAATTTTGCACAGTGCATGTTTACCGTGCCAACTCAATTCGAATCCCGTTTGTATCCTACTATTTTTTTCGGGTGGGATCCATTTTCAATTGGAATTACATTCTATATACATCAATTTTTATATATACTTTCAAAAGCACAACAAAGAATTCTGCTCCTTTATATGTATAATATGATTTACAAATACAACATCTCGAAATCTTAAGGTTGAATTCGAAAAAATTTAACCAAATTATGTTCTACTAAAATGTATGGATCAGTAATATCTACATATTAAATAACATAGATGTGCGTGAATTCATATGAGTATGCATGTTTGATAGATCAATTTTGGTTCGAGTATGGATTACATGTATCATCATCTCGAATTCAAATATTTGAATCCCTTTTTGTTCACTCCTTTCACGCCCATCTCTCTCGCATGCATGCTCCTTCAGGTAGCTATCACTCTCTTTTCTCCAGCTCACCCGCATGCTCACTTCATGTTTCTCCTATCCTCGCAAACATGGTCTCTCGACGTCTCCCTTAAGAAGTGTCACAATCTCCCTATCATTATACATTACATGGTTTTCATTATCTCTCATGTCTCTACTGTTCTCTGGTATCACTCGGTACCTAAGCTTTCTTTTTCACCGCCACACACACAGTCTCCACTCGTCTTTCACTTTGTCTTTCTCTCTATGGGATTCTCTCACACACCCTATATGTCTACATATGACTCATACCACTAAAATTACTCTCTCTCTCTCTCTCTCTCTCTCTCTCTTTCTCTCCTGTAGACACAACATTTGCTGCGGTCTCCTTTTCGTCTCCATCCCAGACTGACATTATTCATTTGTTTACCGATCAGACAACCCCGACTACCGTCTCCTCTCTCTCACACAGACATACACACACAACTCCTGCTTCCACTCCCCTTCCCGACTACCGCCT
The DNA here is from genome assembly GCA_021605145.1 of Aegilops bicornis. Taxonomy (NCBI): domain Eukaryota; kingdom Viridiplantae; phylum Streptophyta; class Magnoliopsida; order Poales; family Poaceae; genus Aegilops; species Aegilops bicornis. Next base: position 499,024,199 of record CM038674.1, read on the forward strand.
CTCTCTCTCACACACACAAAACTCTCGCTTTCGCACCCTGACTCGTATTTCTCTCACAAACATTTATCGACTGGCTAGCCTCTAGATAGGTTTATACACCCGCACACTCGTGCTTCCACCATCGCATGCATGTCTCTCTCCCGCTCCTTGTATCTATGTAGCTTTTTCTTCCCTTCTTGAGACACGCCCTCTCGATCGTGCACACACACACTATCGCTTCATTTTAAGCTGATATATATCGCACACACACTACTTGTGTCTTTGTCACACATGCACTCCGTCCTCCTCCACTCTCCCTCTCTCTCACACACACATGGGCCTTTGCAACAACTAGCAAGATGCCCATGCGTTGCACGGAACATCAAGATGCATTTGTATGAGTAGTTTATCTTGTGGGGGAAAAGGATGTCACAGCCCTAGAGCTTGCTTGTAGCTAGTGGCATTGCATCCATGCATCATGTTTAAATTTCTAAGAAAATTGAAATGGGGATTGCCTAAACCCCTAGCACCAAAATAATGCAAATAGGTTCAACTTCAAAATATTTTCAAGAACCCAAATGGCCTTCAAAATGTTCACCATTTTTGGAAAAATCTTTGAAACAAGATAACCAGAGATGTTGCACATTTTTCCATGACATTTGGATCTTTGAATTAAATCATAAGTATTTGAATTTGGACATTTAAATTCTATAAAATATTTTAAATGTCCAAATACTCCTAAACTGAAATGTTCCATGTTAGATATATTCTATACATTGGGCATGCACAGTTTAGTGATTTTAAAAGTGCCTGGATATTTTTAATAAAGCCGCAGTAGTTTTTCAGAATAATAGAAAACAGAAATAAAGAGAAAGAGAGAGAATCTTACAGACTTACTGGCGCCCACCAACCGGCTCAGCTCGGCTCCAGCCCACCACCGCCTGGCTCCTGTCGCCTTCCTCCTCGCGCCAAGAGAGTAGCGCGCGTGCTCAGCCAGCGTGGCCACACGCCGGCCACCTCCTCCCCGCCTGGCTGCCTCCTCCTCCCCACAGGCGCCTCCATGCGCCGCCACGCATCACCTCGGGTCCTCTCGCCCACTTCCTCGTCCTCATCCCTCCTCTCTCTCGCTCTGCGCCTCGTGCCCAGCGCCACCACCATCGCCACGGACGCCGTTACATGCCACCGGCCACCTCGCCCTGCCCAGGCTCAGAGCTCCGCCTCGACCCCTCTTCCACCCCACCGATCCACGGCCCTCCGGAAGCCCTGCAGGTGTCGTCCTCAAGCTCATCTTCAACCTTGATGTCGCCGTCAACCTCATCGCCGATTCGCCGCCGTTCGTGCTTCCCGAGCTTCGCCGACCAGCCCTACACGATCCCCGTGAGCTTCTACACCATTTTCCCCTTGTCTCCGCTGGGACGCTTGCTAGTTCTAGTCGCCGTTTTGCCGATGATCAAACTGCCGCCGCGTGGCCGCCGCCCGGCGTGCCTCCGGCCACCTAGTGGCCCGGTTGTCGTCTTTCGGCTTTCTTCCAGCTGCATAGAGCACGTGGGTGCCTCGCCACGAGCCTCCCGGCCACCGTGGCGTCGACCACGAGGCTTCGCCCGAGCTCGGCGACCGCCACGGTCGACGCCGATGACGACTCCGCCATCTTAGGCCCACCACGCCACTACTCGATGCGGACGGCGCCAGCGTCACATAGACGCCTCCACCGGCCATTTGGTCGCCGGAGGAGAAACCCGCACCCTCCGCCGTGTCGCTCCGCCCGACCACGAGCCGCGGGTCAACTCCGGCGAGTTGACCCGGGTTTGACCAAGGTTTGACCGTCCCCGTGTGTCACTGACGTGTGGGCCACCCCGTGACATTTTTAGTTAGTATTAGTTTAACACTAATTAACCTAGGTTAGTTAGCTGATTAGTCGTGACTAGTGGGCTGACCCCACAAAAAGTTTAGTTAGAATTAACTTAAGGCTAATTAACTTGGTTAACTAGTTGTGCCAGCGACGGTGGACCCACTGGTCGAGTTTGACCCGGACCAGCCCTGTTGACCTGCGACGTCATGCCAACGTCATCTTGTGTGATAAACCCTTTTCTCGATTTAATTTAATTCAGGAAATTTCAGAAAATACCCCAAACTTCAAATATTCATAACTTTTAATCAGCATCTCCAAATTAAATAATTTATATATAAAAATGATCGAAAATATGAAGAATCTGTTTATGCCATGATCATGCATGTTTGAACAAGTTAACCTCACTGAATAGGATGAATCATGATTAGGGTAAATTATGAAATAACATTTGGAGTTGGAATTTACTCTTGTCTGAATTCCACTTCAATTAACTTGGCTAGATATTGCATTAGGTGAATTCAAGACCTTAACATGACATGTCATTCATGTGAATGTGCATTGCATTGATTGTGTTCTCTCTTGTTTGCGGTAATTGTCCCCTCTCGGTAGACGGCGTTAAACGATTATTCGATGACACCGATGAAGAACTACATTATCTTCGAAGTGCGAGCAAGCAAAACCCCTTGTTCATTCCGATATAATCCCACTCTCTCGCTCCTGCTCTATTCTCTTGCATTAGGACAACAACAATTCAATGTTACTTGTTGCGGTAGCTGAACCCCTTTATCCTCTGCATGACCTGTCATTCCACGGTAATTAGATGAAACCCACTAGCATGAGTAGGAGTTGCTTGAGCCATGTTGTGCCTACTCATTCATGCTTGTTTGTCATGCACTGCTTTGCTTAGAGTTGAGTCAGTGCGATTCATCGGGAATGAATCGGAGGTGTGTGAACATGTCCTCTTGTGTGTGAGCTAAGTGTGTGAACACGATTTGGTAAAGGTAGCGGTGAGAGGCCATGTAGGAGTACATGGTGGGTTGTCTCATTGCAGCCGTCCTCGTGAACTGAGTTACGTGTTTGTGATCCATGAAGCAGTTACTACCACGCATTGGGATCCTTAATTGACCCTCTCGGCTTCTTAACCACCCTTGTCCTCGATCCGGGAGTTGCAAGTAGTTTACGGTGTTTGTAGTATCTTTGGGGCACGCCGCCTTGTGGCCGTAGGGGTGGGTTGTGTTGCAGTGGTAAACCGTCTTGATGTACCGATTCGCCCGTTTGGTGTCTGGGAACCCTGCACACATCGTTCGGGGCTGTATGGGAAACCTCGGACGGACTCCTGCGGATGGAACCCGAATAGGCGATAAACCTGGACTAGGGACTTGTGTGTTTAGGTAGGTCGTGGCCGACACCCACGTTGGGCTTCCGCTTGAAGGTTGCCGAGTACATGTCGTGTAAACGGCGGTAAGTGGTGAGCGTGTGTGAAGAAGTACACCCTGCAGGTTAATATGATCTATTCGAATAGCCGTGTCCACGGAGAAGGACTTCGGGTTGCCTATACCAGTTCATAGACAAGTGAAAGTGGATACTCTAAAATGCGCAAGATAAGCGTGAGTGCTATTGATGGCGTTCTCGTGGGGAGGCGGAGCGGGTCCATAGTGGTGTATTGATATGGTGAATATGTGGACTCGTGTGCGCCACCTCAAAAGAGTTACTTGCGATGCGTAGTTCGTGATAGCCACCGTCAAAGCTGGCTTCTTTGCAGCCAAACTCCACCACCCCTTTTGATAATGATGCATATGTAGTTAGTTACGATGTAAGTCTTGCTGAGTACAATTGTACTCATGTTTGCCTATTTTATGTTTTGCGAGAGGCGTCGGTCTCACCGATGAATTCCGCTTGGACTTGACGTTTAGCTTGTTACCTCAGCCACGATCTTGTGCCCTCGGCAGATCGGTAGATAGTCGAGCTTCTCGGCCTTATTTCATTTATAGTGGTCTCAGTACTCGAGACATGTTTAGCTTCCGCTTGTGCTTTGACTTGTATGCTCGAGTGTTGGGTCATGAGACCCATGTTTGTAATATCTCGCTCCTCGGAGCCTAATGAATAAATATTTGAGTCGTAGAGTTATTTTGTGATGCCATGTTGTATCTACACATATTGAGCATATTGTGTGTATGTTTGAAATGCTTGGTATGTGTGGGATCCGACAAACTAGTTGTTTATCCTTGGCAGCCTCTCATATGGGGAAATGTAGTCTCGTGCTTCGGCGATAGTAGTCCGCTTCTGGCCGGTTCACCGGAGTCCTGCTAGCCCAACACTCTTGCTTGGACACCGTTGGCGGCATGTGTTTCACTTCGTTCCTATGTCCGTCCCTTCGGGAAATGTCACGCGGTGTTATTCGGAGTCATGCCTAGCCTGCTACAGCCCAGATACCGGAGTCCTGTTAGCCAGTGCTACAGCCAATTTATACGTTGATGACCGACATGCTCGATGTGATTCATGTATACTGTCCCCATAGGTTAAGCGCCGCTTTGGGTTCACGACTAGCCATGTCGGCCGGGTTCTTTATCATGTGGATGCTAGCGACCTTTGTCATATACGTGAGCCAAAAGATGCAAACGGTCCCGGCCATGGTAAGACGACACCGTGGGAATACCGTGCGTGAGGCCGCAAAGTGATATGAGGTGTTACCGGCTAGGTCGATGTGATTTGCAATTGGGGTCCCGACAGCGTTGGTATCGAGCCTGTTGCTGTGGGATTACCAAGCCAAACCGGTGAAGTTGAGTCTAGAAATGCTTTAGTTATGTAAGGGAATTGATTGTGGAAGGGAACGTAAGGCTCTTTTTACTCCTTATACCTCATGGCCTTTTGATCTGAGTCATCCTCTTCTCTTCTACGGGGTTAAGAACTAGGCCTTCTCATCTATCTATCAGGATGACGTGTTACTAATCCATAGACCCTTAAGATTGTTGGTTTTAAGCCCCGATTCGATTCCTACTATTTACGTATGATAATTGCTGATTTGGAACCTTGATATTGTGATGTTGAGTGGCTATGCCACCATTTTGCGTGATGTCTTCAATCATTTTGAACATTTACAGCCGTTATGCTATCCGAGTCATCCTGTGTCTCTAAATAGTCCGATGCATTTGCAAGTCTTTTTCTTCCGTTCGATGTCCTTTTGGTCAGAATAAGCACACTAATCGGTAAGTTGAGGTACTTTGTTGCCTCGACAAAGATGTTGGAGCTATTATTATGACCCTAGTTGTTTAGGAAGTCACCTAGAAATTTAGCAATGCTTTTGTATCCCCAGTGTGATGATTCTGGCCATTATTCTTGAAAGCATCCCGTGATGTTATTAGTTAGTAGGCATTCCACTCTGGGTTCTTGAACCCGAGATTCACCTGCTACTTCATGTTGATAGTGTTTGCTAGTTCCTTTAGGATATTAGTAACCTTGTGATAGTCCTCGAGGTCCGTGGTATTTCCTTCTTCCAAATGTCATGAACTGCTTAAGGCAGAAATTCTTTGAATTAAAAGATCACAATCAGAGTACTCTTGAGGAGTTCTCCATTCATAATTGTGACTCTGCCAATTCTACCTTTCCGCATGGCTTATCCGGAAGAAATGTTGAGCTTTGCTCGACATACTAATCTATGCATCCACAACTCAGAAAATTATATGTTCCTTTGAGTTGCTCTCTTTAGTTGTATCCCGACCATCCTCTATCAGTTGATAACCAAGAGTATGTGTGCATTCGTTTATCGATGTCTGTTATCCTTGTGGTCCGTCAAGCCATTTTGTTCTGGAATGAGTAGGAGAAACAAACTCCAGTACCTCATCCATTTCGAGGATTGGGTCAAAGTAGTTGTATTCCGCAGATTAAAATGCCAATTTAGCTTTGATTCTGCTCTACCTTGGAGTGTTACCATCTTTATGTCAGGAACATCATGATAATTGCACCTTCTCTTATGAATTCTTCTCATAGTGATACTTCTCACCATCATCGTTCATTCCTCGGTCCTCGTGTTGTTGTAACCAGAATGCCGAGCAAGTGAATTGTGATGTGTGAAATCAATACTCCGAGCAACTCGTTGCTTGGCAGCTAATGGACAATATCCTCATTCTTAGCGTGTTGGTTATTAAATCATCATCCTAAGATTGATCGTGCTACCTATTCCTTATTTCTGGTGCACCCTTCGATCAATGAGTTAGGATTATTCAATCCCTTGCTTATTTGATCATATCGTCTTGCCCTCAAAAGCAAGATTGATCTCGAGCTTAGTAACATACCGGTGGTTCGTGACTTTCCAAATATCTTCTTGGAAGTGTTACCAGGTTGTCCCCTGACTGTTATGTTGAGCTCGTGACTAAGTTGGCTTTCCTTTGAACCACCCTTTCTCCAAGAATCTATGTCGGATATCCCTGAGCTAGTTGGTTAAGCTAGACAACAACTTGGAGAGTTGGAAGATAAAAGTTTGCCTAATTTAGTTCATTCCAAAGGGATATTCCTGTGTAGTGTGTGTTGAAGAAAGATGATATCCTCATCGATTGGTCCTCGTGATCGATTCTTTGGACCTATTGTCTCATCAATCCTTTGATTTGAGTGTGGGCTATCGTCAAATCAAATCAGTACCAACGATGCTCGTAATGTTGTCTTACTGCGTGGTTGACCCCTCGAGCATATACCATTACATCTTTTGGTCCGACTAATACTATCACCGTGTTCACATGATGGTGGAAGTCCAAGATATGGGAATTCCGATGAGTTGTTGTTGAGCCCATCAGTGACATATTGTCTCCCCCATGAGTCATGTTGAACATCAACCTACTATTGGAAACTTGTGTAAGCATTTCTTCATGTTTCGTTCATGAAGCATATGTTTGGATGAAAGTAGTGACTTCCTCTAATTCACGTGCATTAGGTGCAAGTTGCCGCCGTGGATTTGAGAAAGGTTTGTTTTGCCTCCTCTGGAATCATCCCAGTTCAGTCATGCATACGTGCCAAGTATCCTGTAGTTCAGAGACTTGCAACCTTCGTCCTATATGTGTTCCTAGCACACCAAGCCACTGGATGATTTGTTCAGGGACAAGAAGTTTCTTCATAAGAGCTAATCATATGACTTATGCAAGGACTTCGATATCCTCGATGATGGCTCCCCACCTGAACTCGGTAGTGTTTTGTTGTATGACTACCATGTGGTCATTCTTGTCTTGGACAACGTGTTCACTTGTTTGTAGCAGAACCAGCTCATGTTTTGGAGCTTGCTATCGTAGTTCTTTTCGAGAATCTGCATAGCGTCATCTCGTCGATTTGTGTTGCAAACTTCATTTTCTCTCTAGGCTGGATGGTGCGGAATATCCTGACACCAACCAGATCTGAATCTCGTGCGAGATATGATGGTTGGAACCTTCCCAACATTTGCATTTTGTTCCCGACTTGCATCCCATCATGCCAATTTTCCATGGGCTGCCCTCCTCGATGGTTGATGTCTAGGATCATCCTCAAAAGTGGACTTACCATGGGTCCCATCCATTTCGATGATAAGCAAATCATCCATTGCGTTGTCTTCAACAAGGTAGTCCACATCATCCATTCTAGCCTGGGTATGCCACTCCTTGCACTCCACCAAACGATCGTTTGTGATTGCCTTAGGCTGGTATAAAGAGTTCCAATGATCTATGGATCAAAAGTAATTCTTTTTGCCACTTAAGGGAATAGTTCTTTGCGTCACCTTTCCTAAGGTGTCCCGTTATGGAATCATGGCAATCATCTCCTTGTTACTTTGAAACATGCACCATTTTACTTAAGCGTGGAATGGTTGTCTACCAATTTGAACCTTCGTCATCCATTGCTTCTTCATCATTCCTAATGTGTGTTTGGTGTCTCAACTCAAGAGTTGTTCTTACGTCTCTCCATGAACTGATCTTGAGTTGCTCGATCTTCAAGAAGATTAAATCCTGTAGGGTTTCCCCCTCTTTCTGTTGTTGTGTCGAGTGAAGATCTCGAAAGCAAAGACGTCAAGACCAAGATGATGGAATGAATCAACATTTTCGAGAAGGGCAAATGGATCATGAAGATTGTGATAGTTCTGTGACTCCCCTTTTCCTCTTGCCTCACGTCTTGAATCTCGGGGCGAGATTCTTGTTTAGTGGGGGTGAGTTGTCACAGCCCTAGAGCTTGCTTGTAGCTAGTGGCATTGCATCCATGCATCATGTTTAAATTTCTAAGAAAATTGAAATGGGGATTGCCTAAACCCCTAGCACCAAAATAATGCAAATAGGTTCAACTTCGAAATATTTTGATAACTCCAAATGGCCTTAAAAAATGTTCACCATTTTTGAAAAAATCTTTGAAACAGATAACGAGATGTCGCACATTTTTCCATGACATTTGGATCTTTGAATTAAATCATAAGTATTTGAATTTGGACATTTAAATTCTATAAAATATTTTAAATGTCCAAATACTCCTAAACTGAAATGTTCCATGTTAGATATATTCTATACATTGGGCATGCACAGTTTAGTGATTTTAAAAGTGCTGGATATTTTTAATAAAGCCGCATGAGTTTTCGTAATAATAGAAACAGAAATAAAGAGAAGAGAGAGAATCTTACCTGACTTACCTGGCGCCCACCAACCGCCCAGCCCACCACCGCCTGGCTCCCCTGTCGCCTTCCTCCTCGCGCCCGGTGGCGAGGCGCGTGCCCGGCGTGCGTGGCCACACGCCGCCACCTCCTCCTCCCTGCTGGCTGCCTCCTCCTCCCCTGGGCGCCTCCATGCGTCGCCACGCATCACCTCGGGTCCTCTCGCCCACTTCCTCGTCCTCATCCCTCCTCTCTCTCGCTCTGCGCCTCGTGCCCGAAGCGCCACCATCGCCACGGGCCCGTTACTTGTGACCACCGGCCACCCCTCGCCACCTGCCCAGGCTCGGGAGCTCCGCCTCGACCCCTCTTCCACCCCACCGATCCACGGCCCTCCGGAAGCCCTGCAGTGTCGTCCTCAAGCTCATCTTCAACCTTCGGTCGCCGTCAACCTCATCGTCGATTCGCCACCGTTCGTGCTTCCCCGAGCTCGCCGACCAGCCCTACACGATCCCCGTGAGCTTCTACACCATTTTCCCCTTGTCTCCGCGACGTTTGCTAGTTCTAGTCGCCGTTTTGCCGATGACCGAAACCGCCGCCGCCTGTGACCGCCGCCGACGTGCCTCCGGCCACCTAGTGGCCCGGCTGTCGTGCTCAGCTTTCTTCCCGCGCTGCATAGAGCACGTAGGTGCCTCGCACGAGCCTCCCCGGCCACCGTAGCGTCGACCCTGAGCTCGCCCGAGCTCCGGCGACCGCCACGGTCGACGCCGGTGACGACTCCGGCCATCTTAGGCCCAGCCGCTGCCACTACTCGATGCGGACGAGCGCCCGCGTCACATAGACGCCTCCACCGGCCATTTGGTCGCCGGAGGAGGAAACCCGCACCCCTCCGCCGTCTCTGGCTCCGCCGGCCATGAGCCGCGGGTCAACTCCGGCGAGTTGACCCGGGTTTGACCATGGTTTGACCTTCCCCGTGTGTCACTGACGTGTGGGCCACCCCGTGACATTTTTAGTTAGTATTAGTTTAACACTAATTAACCTAGGTTAGTTAGCTGATTAGTCGCTGACTAGTGGGCCCCGGCCCCACAAAAAGTTTAGTTAGAATTAACTTAAGGCTAATTAACTTGGTTAACTAGTTGTGCCATCGACCGGTGGACCCCGCTGGTCAGGTTTGACCCGGACCAGCCCTGTTGACCTGCTGACGTCATGCCAACGTCATGCTGACGCAGTAAACCCTTTTCTGGATTTAATTTAATTCAGGAAATTTCAGAAAATACCCCAAACTTCAAATATTCATAACTTTTAATCTGTAACTCCAAATTAAATAATTTATATATAAAAAATGATCAGAAAAATATGAAGAATCTGTTTATGCCATGATCATGCATGTTTGAACAAGTTAACCTCACTGAATAGGATGAATCATGATTAGGGTAAATTATGAAATAACATTTGGAGTTGGAATTTACTCTTGTCTGAATTCCACTTCAATTAACTTGGCTAGATATTGCATTAGGTGAATTCATTACCTTAACATGACATGTCATTCATGTGAATGTGCATTGCATTGATTGTGTTCTCTCTTGTTTGCGGTAATTGTCCCTCTCAAGAAGCGACGTTAAACGATTATTCGATGACACCGATGAAGAACTACATTATCTTCAGAAGTGCCAGGCAAGCAAAACCCCCTTGTTCATTCCGATATAATCCCACTCTCTCGCTCCTGCTCTATTCTACTGCATTAGGACAACAACAATTCAACTGTTACTTGTTGCGGTAGCTGAACCCCTTTATCCTCTGCATGACCTGTCATTCCACAGTAATTAGATGAAACCCACTAGCATGAGTAGGAGTTGCTTGAGCCATGTTGTGCCTACTCATTCATGCTTGTTTGTCATGCCACTCTTTGCTTAGAGTTGAGTCAGGTCCGATTCATCGGGAATGAATCGGAGGTGTGTGAACATGTCCTCACGTGTGTGAGCTAAGTGTGTGAACACGATTTGGTAAAGGTAGCGGTGAGAGGCCATGTAGGAGTACATGGTGGGTTGTCTCATTGCAGCCGTCCTCGAGAACCGAGTTACGTGTTTGTGATCCATGAAAGCAGTTACTACCACGCATTGGGATCCTTAATTGACCCTCTCGGCTTCTTAACCACCCTTGTCCTCGGTCCGGGGAGTTGCAAGTAGTTTACGGTGTTTGTAGTATCTTTGGGGGCCGCACGCAATGCTGACCGTAGGGGTGGGTTGTGTTGCGGTAGGCACCATGGCCCGGTGTACCGATTCGCCTGTTTGGTGTCTCGGGAACCCTGCACACATCGTTTGGGGCTGTATGGGAAACCTCGGCCGGACTCCCTGCGGATGGAACCCGAATAGGCGATAAACCTGGACTAGGGACTTGTGTGTTTAGGTAGGTCGTGGCCGACACCCACGTTGGGCTTCCGCTGAAGGTTGCCGAGTACATGTCGTGTAAACGGCGGTAAGTGGTGAGCGTGTGTGAAGAAGTACACCCTGCAGGTTAATATGATCTATTCGAATAGCCGTGTCCACGGAGAAGGACTTACAGGTTGCCTATACCGGTTCATATATAAGTGAAAGTGGATACTCTTAAATGAGCTAGATTAGCGTGTGTGCTTTTGATGGCGTTCTCGTAGGGAGTCGGGAGCGGGTCCATAGTGGTGTATTGATATGGTGAATATGTGGACTCGTGTGCGCCACCTCAAAAGAGTTACTTGCGATGCGTAGTTCGGGATAGCCACAGCGTCAAAGCTGGCTTCTTTGCAGCCAAACTCCACCACCCCTTTTGATAATGATGCATATGTAGTTAGTTACGATGTAAGTCTTCTTGAGTACAATTGTACTCATGTTTGCCTATTTTATGTTTTTGCGAGACGTCGGTCTCACCAAGTAGTTCCGCTTGGACTTGACGTTTAGCTTGTTACCTCGGCTACGATCTTGTGCCCTCGGCGGAATCTGGTAGATAGTCGCTTCTCAGCCTTATTTCATTTATAGTGGTGCGTACTTTCGGACATGTTTAGCTTCCGCTTGTGCTTTGACTTGTATGCTCTGAGTGTTGGGTCATGAGACCCATGTTTGTAATATCTCGCTCCTCGGAGCCTAATGAATAAATATTTGAGTCGTAGAGTTATTTTGTGATGCCATGTTGTATCTACACATATTGAGCATATTGTGTGTATGTTTGAAATGCTTGGTATGTGTGGGATCCGACAAACTAGTTGTTTATCCTTGGCAGCCTCTCATATGGGGAAATGTAGTCTCGTGCTTACGGCGATAGTAGTCCGCTTCTGACCCGGTTCACCGAGTCCTGCTAGCCCAACACTCGCTTGGACACCGACTGGCCGGCATGTGTTTCACTTCGTTCCTATATACATCGCCTTCGGGAAATGTCACGCTGGTGTTATTGAGTCATGCCTAGCACCTTTCTGACCCGGATACCGGAGTCCTGTTAGCCCGGTGCTACAGCCCGAATTTATACGTTGATGACCGACATGCTCGATGTGATTCATGTATACTGTCCCCATAGGTTAGCGCCGCTTTGGGTTCACGACTAGCCATGTCGGCCCGGGTTCTTTATCATGTGGATGCTAGCGACACTGTCATATACGTGAGCCAAAAGATGCAAACGGTCCCGGGCCATGGTAAGACGACACCCGTGGGAATACCGTGCGTGAGGCCGCAAAGTGATATGAGGTGTTACCGGCTAGGTCGATGTGATTTGCAATTGGGGTCCTGACAGCGTTGGTATCAGAGCCTGACTGCCTGTAGGATTACCAAGCCAAACTGGTCGAAGTTGAGTCTAGAAATGCTTTAGTTATGTAAGGGAATTGATTGTGGAAGGGAACGTAAGGCTCTTTTTACTCCTTATACCTCATGGCCTTTTGATCTGAGTCATCCTCTTCTCTTCTACGGGGTTAAGAACTAGGCCTTCTCATCTATCTATCGAGGATGACGTGTTACTAATCCATAGACCCTTAAGATTGTTGGTTTTAAGCCCCAGTTCAGTTCCTACTATTTCTGTATGATAATTGCTGATTTCGGAACCTTGATATTGTGATGTTGAGTGGCTATGCCACCATTTTGCAGGATGTCTTCAATCATTTTGAACATTTACAGCCGTTATGCTATCCGAGTCATCCCAGGTCTCTAAATAGTCTGATGCATTTGCAAGTCTTTTTCTTCCGTTCCCGATGTCCTTTTTGGTCAGAATAAGCACACTAATCGGTAAGTTGAGGTACTTTGTTGCCTCGACAAAGATGTTGGAGCTATTATTATGACCCTAGTTGTTTAGGAAGTCACCTAGAAATTTAGCAATGCTTTTGTATCCCCGATGTGATGATTACGGCCATTATTCTTGAAAGCATCCCGTGATGTTATTAGTTAGTAGGCATTCCACTCCTGGGTTCTTGAACCCGAGATTCCTTACTTCATGTTGATAGTGTTTGCTAGTTCCTTTAGGATATTAGTAACCTTGTGATAGTCCTCGAGGTCCGTGGTATTTCCTTCTTCCAAATGTCATGAACTGCTTAAGGCAGAAATTCTTTGAATTAAAAGATCACAATCAGAGTACTCTTGAGGAGTTCTCCATTCATAATTGTGACTCTGCCAATTCTACCTTTCCGCATGGCTTATCCGGAAGAAATGTTGAGCTTTGCTCGACATACTAATCTATGCATCCACAACTCAGAAAATTATATGTTCCTTTGAGTTGCTCTCTTTAGTTGTATCCCGACCATCCTCTATCAGTTGATAACCAAGAGTATGTGTGCATTCGTTTATCGATGTCTGTTATCCTTGTGGTCCGTCAAGCCATTTTGTTACGGAATGAGTAGGAGAAACAAACTCGATTACCTCATCCATTTCGAGGATTGGGTCAAAGTAGTTGTATTCCATGATTAAAATGCCAATTTAGCTTTGATTCTGCTCTACCTTGGAGTGTTACCATCTTTATGTCAGGAACATCATGATAATTGCACCTTCTCTTATGAATTCTTCTCATAGTGATACTTCTCACCATCATCGTTCATTCCTCGGTCCTCGTGTTGTTGTAACCAGAATGCCGACAAGTGAATTGTGATGTGTGAAATCAATACTCCGAGCAACTCGTTGCTTGGCAGCTAATGGACAATATCCTCATTCTTAGCGTGTTGGTTATTAAATCATCATCCTAAGATTGATCGTGCTACCTATTCCTAAATTCTTGTGAACCCTTCGATCAATGAGTTAGGATTATTCAATCCCTTGCTTATTTGATCATATCGTCTTGCCCTCAAAAGCAAGATTGATCTCGAGCTTAGTAACATACCGGTGGTTCGTGACTTTCCAAATATCTTCTTGGAAGTGTTACCAGGTTGTCCCATTTGTTATGTTGAGCTCGTGACTAAGTTGGCTTTCCTTTGAACCACCCTTTCTCCAAGAATCTATGTCGGATATCCACAGAGCTAGTTGGTTAAGCTAGACAACAACTTGGAGAGTTGGAAGATAAAAGTTTGCCTAATTTAGTTCATTCCAAAGGGATATTCCTGTGTAGTGTGTGTTGAAGAAAGATGATATCCTCATCGATTGGTCCACGTGATCGATTCTTTGGACCTATTGTCTCATCAATCCTTTGATTTGAGTGTGGGCTATCGTCAAATCAAATCAGTACCAACGATGCTCGTAATGTTGTCTTACTCGTGGTTGACCCCTCGAGCATATACCATTACATCTTTTGGTCTGACTAATACTATCACCGTGTTCACATGATGGTGGAAGTCCAGTGATATGGGAATTCCGATGAGTTGTTGTTGAGCCCATCAGCAGCATTTTGTCTCCCCCATGAGTCATGTTGAACATCAACCTACTATTGGAAACTTGTGTAAGCATTTCTTCATGTTTCGTTCATGAAGCATATGTTTGGATGAAAGTAGTGACTTCCTCTAATTCACGTGCATTAGGTGCAAGTTGCCGCCGTGGATTTGAGAAAGGTTTGTTTTGCCTCCTCTGGAATCATCCCGATTCGATCATGCATACGTGCCAAGTATCCTGTAGTTCGTAGACTTGCAACCTTCGTCCTATATGTGTTCCTAGCACACCAAGCCACTTTGGATGATTTGTTCGGGGACAAGAAGTTTCTTCATAAGAGCTAATCATATGACTTATGCAAGGACTTGATATCCTCGATGATGGCTCCCCACCTGAACTCGGTAGTGTTTTGTTGTATGACTACCATGTGGTCATTCTTGTCTTGGACAACGTGTTCACTTGTTTGTAGCAGAACCAGCTCATGTTTTGGAGCTTGCTATCGTAGTTCTTTTCGAGAATCTATAGCGTCATCTAAATCGATTTGTGTTGCAAACTTCATTTTTCTCTCTAGGCTGGATGGTGCGGAATATCCCGACACCAACCAGATCTGAATCTCGGCAGATATGATGGTTGGAACCTTCCCAACATTTGCATTTTGTTCCCGACTTGCATCCCATCATGCCAATTTTCCATGGGCTGCCCTCCTCGATGTTGATGTCTAGGATCATCCTCAAAAGTGGACTTACCATGGGTCCCATCCATTTCCGATGATAAGCAAATCATCCATTGCGTTGTCTTCAACAAGGTAGTCCACATCATCCATTCTAGCCTGGTATGCCACTCCTTGCACTCCACCAAAGCGATCGTTTGTGATTGCCTTAGGCTGGTATAAAGAGTTCCAATGATCTATGGATCAAAAGTAATTCTTTTGCCACTTAAGGGAATAGTTCTTTCGTCACCTTTCCTAAGGTGTCCCGTTATGGAATCATGGCAATCATCTCCTTGTTACTTTGAAACATGCACCATTTTACTTAAGCGTGGAATGGTTGTCTACCAATTTGAACCTTCGTCATCCATTGCTTCTTCATCATTCCTAATGTGTGTTTGGTGTCTCAACTCAAGAGTTGTTCTTACGTCTCTCCATGAACTGATCTTGAGTTGCTTGATCTTCAAGAAGATTAAATCCTGTAGGGTTTCCCCCTCTTTCCGTTGTTGTGTCGAGTGAAGATCTCGAAAGCAAAGACGTCAAGACCAAGATGATGGAATGAATCAACATTTTCGAGTAGGGCAAATGGATCATGAAGATTGTGATAGTTCTGTGACTCCCCTTTTCCTCTTGCCTCACGTCTTGAATCTCGGGGCGAGATTCTTGTTTAGTGGGGGTGAGTTGTCACAGCCCTAGAGCTTGCTTGTAGCTAGTGGCATTGCATCCATGCATCATGTTTAAATTTCTAAGAAAATTGAAATGGGGATTGCCTAAACCCCTAGCACCAAAATAATGCAAATAGGTTCAACTTCAAAATATTTTGATAACCCAAATGGCCTTAAAAATGTTCACCATTTTTGAAAAAATCTTTGAAGCGAGAACTGGAGATGTTGCACATTTTTCCATGACATTTGGATCTTTGAATTAAATCATAAGTATTTGAATTTGGACATTTAAATTCTATAAAATATTTTAAATGTCCAAATACTCCTAAACTGAAATGTTCCATGTTAGATATATTCTATACATTGGGCATGCACAGTTTAGTGATTTTAAAAGTGCCTGGATATTTTTAATAAAGCCGCAGAGTTTTCAGAATAATAGAAAACAGAAATAAAGAGAAAGAGAGAGAATCTTACCTGGACTTACCTGGCGCCCACCAACCGGCCCAGCCCACCACCGCCTGGCTCCCTGTCGCCTTCCTCCTCGCGCCAGTAGGCAGGGGCGCGTGCCCGGCGCGCGTGGCCACACGCCGGCCACCTCCTCCCTGCCTGGCTGCCTCCTCCTCCCCCTGGACGCCTCCATGCGTCGCCACGCATCACCTCGGGTCCTCTCGCCCACTTCCTCGTCCTCATCCCCTCCTCTCTCTCGCTCTGCGCCTCGTGCCCGAGCGCCACCATCGCCACGGACGCCGTTCGCCGCGGCCACCGGCCACCCCTCGCCCTGCCGCTGGGCTCAGGAGCTCCGCCTCGACCCCCTCTTCCACCCCACCGATCCACGGCCCTCCGGAAGCCCTGCAGTGTCGTCCTCAAGCTCATCTTCAACCTTCGGTCGCCATCAACCTCATCGTCGATTCGCCACCGTTCGTGCTTCCCCGAGCTCGCCGACCAGCCCTACACGATCCCCGTGAGCTTCTACACCATTTTCCCCTTGTCTCGCTGACGTTTGCTAGTTCTAGTCGCCGTTTTGCCGATGATCGAAACCGCCGCCGCTTTGTGACCGCCGCCCGGCGTGCCTCCGGCCACCTAGTGGCCCGGCCGTCTCGGCTTTCTTCCCGCTGCATAGAGCACGTGGGTGCCTCGCCACGAGCCTCCCGACCACCGTGGCGTCGACCACAGGCTCGCTTGAAACTCCGGCGACCGCCACGGTCGACGCCCGATGACGACTCCGGCCATCTTAGGCCCAGCTGCCACTACTCGATGCGGACGGCGCCGCGTCACATAAACGCCTCCGCCGGCCATTTGGTCGCCGGAGGAAACCCGCACCCCTCCGCCGTCTCTGGCTCCGCCGGCCATGAGCCGCGGGTCAACTCCGGCGAGTTGACCCGGGTTTGACCATGGTTTGACCTTCCCCGTGTGTCACTGACGTGTGGGCCACCCCGTGACATTTTTAGTTAGTATTAGTTTAACACTAATTAACCTAGGTTAGTTAGCTGATTAGTCGTGACTAGTGGGCCCCGACCCCACAAAAGTTTAGTTAGAATTAACTTAAGGCTAATTAACTTGGTTAACTAGTTGTGCCAGCGACCGATGGACCCATTGGTCGAGTTTGACCGGACCAGCCACTGTTGACCTCTTTGACGTCATGCCAACGTCATCTTGTGTGATAAACCCTTTTTGGATTTAATTTAATTCAGGAAATTTCAGAAAATACCCCAAACTTCAAATATTCATAACTTTTAATCTGTATCTCCAAATTAAATAATTTATATATAAAAATGATCGTAAAAATATGAAGAATCTGTTTATGCCATGATCATGCATGTTTGAACAAGTTAACCTCACTGAATAGGATGAATCATGATTAGGGTAAATTATGAAATAACATTTGGAGTTGGAATTTACTCTTGTCTGAATTCCACTTCAATTAACTTGGCTAGATATTGCATTAGGTGAATTCAGTACCTTAACATGACATGTCATTCATGTGAATGTGCATTGCATTGATTGTGTTCTCTCTTGTTTGCGGTAATTGTCCCTCTCGGTGAGCGGCGTTAAGCGATTATTCGATGACACCGATGAAGAACTACATTATCTTGAAGTGCCGGGCAAGCAAAACCCCTTGTTCATTCCGATATAATCCCACTCTCTCGCTCCTGCTCTATTCTCTGCATTAGGACAACAACAATTCAAGCTGTTACTTGTTGCGGTAGCTGAACCCCTTTATCCTCTGCATGACTGTCATTCCACGGTAATTAGATGAAACCCACTAGCATGAGTAGGAGTTGCTTGAGCCATGTTGTGCCTACTCATTCATGCTTGTTTGTCATGCACTCTTGCTTAGAGTTGAGTCAGTCCGATTCATCGGGAATGAATCGGAGGTGTGTGAACATGTCCCTCTTGTGTGTGAGCTAAGTGTGTGAACACGATTTGGTAAAGGTAGCGGTGAGAGGCCATGTAGGAGTACATGGTGGGTTGTCTCATTGCAGCCGTCCTCGAGGAACTGAGTTACGTGTTTGTGATCCATGAAACAGTTACTACCACGCATTGGGATCCTTAATTGACCCTCTCGGCTTCTTAACCACCCTTGTCCTCGGTCCAGGAGTTGCAAGTAGTTTACGGTGTTTGTAGTATCTTTGGGGGCCGCCATAGCGCTGACCGTAGGGGTGGGTTGTGTTGCGGTAAACTGCCGTGTTGATGTGTACCGATTCGCCTGCTTGGTGTCTCGGAACCCTGCACACATCGTTCGGGGCTGTATGGGAAACCTCGGACGGACTCCTGCGGATGGAACCCGAATAGGCGATAAACTGGACTAGGGACTTGTGTGTTTAGGTAGGTCGTGGCCGACACCCACATTGGGCTTCCGCTTGAAGGTTGCCGAGTACATGTCGTAAACGGCGGTAAGTGGTGAGCGTGTGTGAAGAAGTACACCCTGCGGGGTTAATATGATCTATTCGAATAGCCGTGTCCACGGAGAAGGACTTCTGGGTTGCCTATACCAGTTCATAGACAAGTGAAAGTGGATACTCTAAAATGCGCAAGATAAGCGTGAGTGCTATTGATGGCGTTCTCGTGAGGGAGGCGGGAGCGGGTCCATAGTGGTGTATTGATATGGTGAATATGTGGACTCGTGTCGCCACCTCAAAAGAGTTACTTGCGATCGTAGTTCAGGATAGCCACCGCGTCAAAGCTGGCTTCTTTGCAGCCAAACTCCACCACCCCTTTTGATAATGATGCATATGTAGTTAGTTACGATGTAAGTCTTGCTGAGTACAATTGTACTCATGTTTGCCTATTTTATGTTTTTGCGAGAGGCGTCGGTCTCACCAGTAGTTCCGCTTGGACTTGACGTTTAGCTTGTTACCTCATTTCACGATCTTGTGCCCTCGGCAGATCTGGTAGATAGTCGGGCTTCTCGGCCTTATTTCATTTATAGTGGTGCATTTTCGGACATGTTTAGCTTCCGCTTGTGCTTTGACTTGTATGCTCTGAGTGTTGGGTCATGAGACCCATGTTTGTAATATCTCGCTCCTCGGGCCTAATGAATAAATATTTGAGTCGTAGAGTTATTTTGTGATGCCATGTTGTATCTACACATATTGAGCATATTGTGTGTATGTTTGAAATGCTTGGTATGTGTGGGATCCGACAAACTAGTTGTTTATCCTTGGCAGCCTCTCATATGGGGAAATGTAGTCTCGTGCTTCCGGCGATAGTAGTCCGCTACAGCCCGGTTCACCGGAGTCCTGCTAGCCCAGCACTACTGCTTGGACACCTGACTGGCCGGCATGTGTTTCACTTCGTTCCTATGTCTGTCCCTTCGGGGAAATGTCACGCGGTGTTATTCGGAGTCATGCCTAGCCTGCTACAGCCCAGGATACCGGAGTCCTGTTAGCCCAGTGCTACAGCCCGAATTTATACGTTGATGACCGACATGCTCGATGTGATTCATGTATGCCTGTCCCCATAGGTTAGCGCCGCTTTGGGTTCACGACTAGCCATGTCGGCCGGGTTCTTTATCATGTGGATGCTAGCGACACTGTCATATCGTGAGCCAAAAAGGCATAAGCGGTCCCGGGCCATGGTAAGACGACACCCGTGGGAATACCGTGCGTGAGGCCGCAAAGTGATATGAGGTGTTACCGGCTAGGTCGATGTGATTTGCAATTGGGGTCCTGACAAAGGATGAACGAGGGAAGGCCTTATTTGCAAATGTGGAGAGGGGTGTGGGTATCTTTTTGCAAAATTGCCATAGTTTTCTTCCTATCCGTCAGATATAGATCGGACAGCCTATATTGGAGGATGGAAGGCACACGATCATCACCGACAATGCTTTTTATAAGAGTAGGGATAAAAAATAGAGTTGGTGATGATGGTGGGCCTGCCATCCTGCAATGTAGGTCGTCCGATTTATATCTGATGGATAGGAAGGAAAATATGGCAATTTACCCGCACTCTTCACCACATTTGCGAATAAGGCCTTCCCTCGTTTCATCCTTTTCTCCCACAAGATCTTGATGTTCCGTACAGCATGCGCATCTTGCTAGTAAGAGTAGAATTTAGACATATACCACTTCTCGAATCTTGAAACCAACAACATTCCTCCCTTATCTCTTCAAAACCGCCAAAGGAATATATTTTGAGTGAAACATAACATATTTTTAGTGATATACGTATTTCAAAACTAGACTTTTTTTCTATCAAATCGGTGAATATGTATTAATCTACTTTGATCGTGTGGCAACGCATTGGCACATTGCTAGTAGTTATTATAATTTTTGGACACCATACAAGCGGTGGAGTACATATACGAAGAGAAGAGGCGCACGACGCAGACCTCTCATTGTCTCGCACACATGAGTGTTACGTAAGGCGACGTTAACAAATAAACCCTAAAACCCTAGGCGCACGATTCCTGCATTCGCGGGTACCGGGTACGTGGTGGAGCACCTTTGTAGGAGTTGATGGTCGGGACCACAGGTGAACGACTTGGAGGGCAGTGGCTCGCCAGTTGCCACGGATCGAGTAGACACGTTTAAAATATCGTTTTTTAGCAGGGTTAAGAGTTCCGATTTTCAATGGTACATTATAAGTAGTAAGTAGTTTTTAGAACGATTGGTATGGAGCGAAAATGGAATACATAGTACTACGTACCTCCTTGGCTTATGGTTGTATGGGTCTATGTTGCGAGATGTTGAACCTGGTAGTTCTAGGGCAAATCCTATGGTTTAGATTTAGATGCTGGTTTTCAGTAATCGGAAGGGGAAACCCTTCTTTGATTAAAAACCTACTACCTCCATTCTGGTTTACTAGTCCCCATCATACTTTGGGTCAAAGTTTGTCCACGAATTTTACTTGTAAAATGTGAATGGAAAACGAGATTTTGTTATACACAAGCAAAAAAGGATTGGAGGGAGTGATTGCTCTGACACGGACGCGACCTCTCATAGCGCAGACATTGAACGGCGCCCGACAAGAGGGTCACTTTTCACTGCAGGCCCGGTGAGCACGACTCCTCGCCGCGTGCAACCAGCTTAAGACTGCCCTTTGCCTTCATTGAACCAGCGGCGTGTCTAAGCAACACGCCCTTTCATGAGCAGTGGGCATTTTAGAACTGAAAACATGACTATAATATAATTATTTTACACATGGTCTTGACTTGTTATGCTCGCACTGGTAGCAGGAACTAGTAGAGGTTTTTCTTTATTTATAACTCTCCTCACATTTTTTTTGGCTTTGAAGTGAATCATGGTTGTGGACATTATGTATGAATGTGCAGATATCTGTGAACATGAGTTTGATGTGGAAGTTGAACTTGGAATGTCGGGCTTTCGCGTGAATTATACCATGTCCAATGCTTCGTATGTTATTGTTTGGAAAGTAATTGCTATTATTATAGGACCCGGAAAAAAACATTTTGTGCCACATCAGTAGATGCACAGACATCACAACAATCATGCTGACTGGATAAACATTTGAACCTAGCTATTATGAAGGAAACTTTGTATTGACAACAGTTTTAGATAGCAGGAGACGCCTAGCCTGCTCTGCCTCTGCTAGCTTATTTCTGGCTTCTTCCATCTCTTCTTTGGCTTGGGTGAAGAGAGCATCTGATTGCTCTTTTCGCTTCTTCAGGTACTCAGCCACATTCTCAAGGGTTGTTGCACGCTTTCTTTCAGCCTTTACTAATGCCATGAGGACACGAACAACTGACGACTCCACCTGGCGTGTGTGTAATCCAGCATCATCTGGGAATTTGCACCTTGTGTCTAATCCAACATCATTAGGGAACTGGCACCTTGTGTGTAATCCAGCCTCATTTTGGAAACATGATCTCGAGGTTGACCATACTTCCCTCCTCGCAGAACTGCATCCCCGACATGAAGTTACTTCTTTTTAGATCAATACTCGAGAGAAACCTAGATCCATTTAGTAGAAGCCAGATAAACAGAACTCGGAGAAGTGAATTCAAAAGGAAAAGAAATATAAAAACAGACTAGAAGGTGAGAACACCCACTTCCTACATCAAGTTAAAAACGAAAGCATTAGGACGATTAAGACTCTCCTTGTTACACTTCGAAGAACACCACGCTTAAGAGAAACAGAAACTACAACATATACACATCGAAGAACAGGAGGCTAAACGAAAGTAATTGAAAGGGTGTTACTTACCAAAGCTCGTTTTACAGGTTCGGTGCAGCTCCTCTTTAACTTGCCACGCTCCTTGAAGATGTCCCGAATATCCCGTGTTTGGTCTTCATTGCTCCTCTGCATGTTCACACTCGTGGTTTTAAAATCTCAACATGGCAAGGAAAATACTACTAGTAATACTCGCGCTTCTTGTGGGCAACATTAAAGCACTCGTCTGCCATGATAGAGCATCTCCAACAGAATTGCAACGCGCGGCACTTTAAAAAAGTGTTTACAGTGCTGAGATCGAGAAGTAGATACTAGAGAGTAGAGGATAGTTCTCAGCATAGGTAGATAAAAAAAGATAATTCAACTACTCCTCGTCGTCCGACTCCTCCTCGGTGATGTCCTCCTCCGACTTCTGACTGTAGGCGTGAAGATACCGATCGTCGTCAGATTCCCAAGGCGACGCTGCTCCTAGCCTCATGTTGAATTGAGCGTCCGCTTTTCTCCTACGCTTGTCCTCGCGATAGGCGGCTCGCTCCGCCCTCCTCTTATCCCTCTCCGCCCTCCTTTGCGCATAGAACTCGCGCTCGTTTATGATGTCCTGCGGGAAGTGTTGGTGCCATAGCACCATGGCTTCCTCGTCCATCTCGGCGATGCCGAGACGGTGCTCCCGCCTCTGGTTGTCGCGATGATCCTCGTCGGTGCTAAGCCGCGGCAGAGGCGCGAGCTCCTGCGCCCGCTCCCGCGTCGGCATGTTGGGGAAGTTCAAGGTTCTATGAGGCCACCGGAGGCGCCACACCGCTGCATCATATGTGCGGGTGGCCTCGTTGGCGGTGTCGAAATTGCCGAGGCCGAGGCGCATCCCGCGGAACCGCATCTCGGCGGAGAAGCCGCCGGAGGGGCGCGTGAGGACGCCGCAGTATCCCCAAGTTTCCCGGCGACGCGGCGGCATGGTGGCGCGGCGGCGGCGAGGCGAAAAAGAGCGGGGATAGAGCGGTGGCGAGGCACAGAGCGGTGGCAAGGCACAGAGCGGTGGCAAGGCACAGAGCGGTGGGAGGGTGTTGGATTTTATAAAGCGCGCCGGACACCGCGCGCCAAAACTAGCGCACGCAAGGCCGCTTTTTCCCGGGCGCGCGATCCTTTCCCGATGTCTCTGCTATCTCTACTCACTTCTCTACGGTTATATTTATTTTATATTTAATATTTAATATTTATCTCTACTTCCTTTACTGTCTACTTTTTTTTCTCTATACTTTTTTTTTCTTGCAATATAGGCCGTCTGGTTTATATCTGACAGATAGGAAGGAAACAAATGGGAATTTTGCAGAAAGATACCCATACCCCTCTCTAGAATTGCAAATAAGGCCTTCCCTCGTTCAGCCTTATCTCCCACAAGATAAACTACTCATACAAATGCATCTTGATGCATGCAACGCATGGGCATCTTGCTAGTTCTAAAAACCTTTCCATCATTTGCCACACTACAGGTTGCAGATGAAAAACCTACCCAAGCACAACGCGATACAGGAGCGACGCACAATTACCAGCTGATATTCTGTTGGACAATGGAGGCTATAACCAATTACTTTTACGGGAACAATAGCACCCATGAAAATTGAAGGGTAGGTATGAACAAAATTGGAACTGCACATGTCTTTGCTAAGTGATTCAATACACACATTACCAATCGAGGAGGAGAACGATGGTCACGGCGGCCTCTGTGAGTCATGGTCGGCAACGGGAGTCAGTTCATTGTCCACGATGGTGGTACTTCTGCGCTTGGCGTCGGCTTCCGGGAAGCAGATCTGAGACCGTGGAAGACGATGCCAGGGAAGAGGCTCCGTCTACGAGACGATGGTGGACCGGCTCTAGTGCGGCGTACGAGGTCGTCGATGAGGCCGATGCGCTGCGGTGGACGAGTGCGCCGATGTAAACGGGAGGAGCATGAAGGCTACGGTGCCGTGGAGAAGTTTATTTTGCGGTGGGGATAGAAAATGGGGAGTATTCAGGTGTACTACTCTGGGTGCCGGGGTGGGGTTGGCTGGGTAGGGTGAACCTGAAGTTACAAAAACAGCCCCCTACCAAGCATCGTCCGTAGGCCTGTTCCGAAGGCCATGATGGTAACTTCCCACTGCTCGAATCGTGGTCGCGGGAGATTTTCCGCCGACCTCAAAATTTTGTGACACTTTGGACTCCCCGTGTGGCGTCTTTGAGTGATTCAATAAGCAACTAGCGAGTAGTAGTAGTAAACTCTGCATATTGGGTTTGACCGAAGTCAAACTTCCTAAAGTTTGACCAAGTTTATATAAAAATATAAACATTTACCATAAAAAATATGTATGATGTGGAATTACATTCAATAATGAATCTAATGGTATTTTTTTGTTATTGTATATGTTAATATTTTTTGTTATAAGCTTTCTGAGAGTTTACAAAACTTGACTTTGACCAATGCTAATCTGGCGGACTTAAATAAAAACGGAGGGAGTACACATTTGTTTTCTTAGTTTGTAGTGAACTAATCATTTGTTGAAATTGTGAAATAAATATATTAGGCTATTGACTTCGAACGTAATGGTCTATACAATTCAATAGTTACAATCATTGTCGAATCCCAAGATATATACAAGGTCTATAACACTTCACAACATGCTCAAACTCACATAATCCCAGTCAAATGAGAATCTAAATGCATTTCATAGTTATTACTTTGTAGAATGCAACAAAAACAACCAAAACTCTACATCAGCCATTATAGAAGCAACATTTTGACATATCCCATTGTGTGAATGAAACGTGCAGAGAGAGCTTTTGAAGATGGAGCAGATAGGGCGGGAAAGATTGTATGTATATGGACGAGAGAGTAGGAGACAAACCTAACGAGACAGAGAGAGAGAGAGAGAAAGAGAGAGGAAGAAGTTAGGTCTCTGAGAAAGATGGAGACATGTAATATATGTGAGATGCGTGTGCATCCGGATTCTGTATACGTGGAAGGAGAAGAGACAACATGTTTGATGAGAGAGCTGGAAAAACATTGACGAGAGGGGAAGGATCTCATGGGTTGAGGGATTGACAATTTTGTGCGGGGGAGAGAGGGATTGGTAATTTTGTGCAACAGAGAGAGAGGGTGGGGGGAGGAGTCAGTCAGCCTTCGTCACATCACCCTGCTTCCAAATGACCTCGCATTCTCTAGCGTGGTGTGGTCGCCGTCTTCGATCTGCTCGGTGCCCTCTTTGAAGATTGAGGTGTTGTGCATGTTGGGGTGCAAAGAAGCACAAGCGAGAGTGGTCAGCCAGTATAACCTTGGATGGGGATGAATTGTGTGCTCGGGGAGTGTGCGTGTGTGTTGTGCTGCGTGTGTGTGTGGTGTGTGTGTGTGTGTGCGTCGATATTGAGCGAAACAAACCTAAGGAGAGAAATGGGTATTCACGAAGAGATTGTTCGGGCCTTGAGGTGGGCGGGGGGCGAGTGAGGGTGTCAAAATGTGCGCGTTGATGCATGTGTTGCATGCGATCGTGCGAGGGACGGACGAATCGAGAGAGATGGTTGTTGTGTTACGGATGCTCCTCTCTCTCTCTCTCTCTCTCACACACACACACACACAAGTAAACTAGAAGACCGTTCTCTCATGTATACACAACGTATCGGCATCTGTCTATGTCTCACTCATGCATGATCATTTGCACATTCACACCTCTCTATGTCTCAGATCACACGCACACCGTCTCCACATTGCCCTTCCGCCACAACACACATATGGACACATACACACGTTCTCTCTCAGTCACACACACAAAATAAGTATTAAAAAAAACTAGGGCGCACCTAAAACGTCCAAATCCAAATAAACACAAGCTGGAGCTAAATTCAAATATATGGAAATATTGCAGCGTCAAGAACTTTCCCAGGAAAAAAAACGAGTAATATTCGAGGATTGTTTTCACACACACAAAAAGGTTCGGTGGATGTCCTTCGAGCACGACACGGTGACGCACCATTCGATCGACGCGGCCAGATTCACGCAGCGCTTGCACAGGATACCGTATCGTGGCTGTGGTACAAACTTAATTTTTTTTAATAAAAGCGCTGCCTAAGTCTAATGTATACGTGTACTAGTACGGTTTTCTTTTAAGTTTGACCAACCATATATCTATACCTATTATTAAAGGGATGTGATATTCTTAGTTTCGTCCCACTTTGTTTGGTCCCGCTTCAATTAATTTCACGTACGCTATTTGGTTTCGTTACTTGCCACCCGTTTTGGCCCAATGGAGGAAGCCATCTGACGACGCATGATGGCTCATGTCCGGAGAACTGG
This sequence comes from Aegilops bicornis, assembly GCA_021605145.1. Lineage (NCBI taxonomy): Eukaryota > Viridiplantae > Streptophyta > Magnoliopsida > Poales > Poaceae > Aegilops > Aegilops bicornis. Next base: position 499,050,730 of record CM038674.1, read on the forward strand.
CAAAAAATAAATTAGCCGATGGCAGGGTTCGACCTCATAACCCACCAACCAGCCACGCACAGTTTGTCCAACTGGCCCATCTAATGATATGGGAGGATGTTTTTTCTCCAAACTAAAGTAAGCTCCCATACACGCACTCATCAATATGCCGCCGCCGCCGTTGCGCATGCTGGCGCCCGCCTGCTCCGGCCAACAATTTCTCGCCCATCACCACCGTGTCGCCGCTATCCCTGTGCCATGAAGCCGAAGGCACGCCCGCTCACGTCGTCTGCAGTCCCTCCTCGCCATGCCGCCGCGCTGCCAAGCATGCGAGCAGCTGGTGGAGCCGTGTCTATGCACGCAGCGTACGAAGAGGAGGACGAGCGCGTGCTCCAGCACGCCGGCAAGGAGGAACTAGCGTGTCATTGTTGTCTCCACCCGCCCGGAGGAGGCGCACATGGTGGCTGTCGCGGTGGAAGCCGGTCGCGCACGCGTCGAGCCCGCAAACCGGGTGCGGACGCGGAATCTAACTTCAAGACCTTGAATGCCACGTGGATCCTGCAATCTGAAGGAGCAATTTGGGTCAGTCGACTCATGTGAGCCATTTGATGCAACATGGATGGCTAGAAGGGCTTCTTCCACCTCTTACGCCGTCTTCTTCCTTCGCTCCGCCGAACTTCTTTCACAAATCGGTGACCCAAATTATACTACTAGTAATGCAACGTATTAAATGCAGTGGGAACACGAAGATCTGACGATGGTACCAACTGCAAGAAGAACAGTAGTAAGACATAGTACTAGTACTACTCTACGTACTGAAGAGTTCAAATAACGAGAAAGAACATAAACATAGTTCTGTTGGGGCCTCAACACAACACACCCTTGAAAATAAACTAAGCAACTATTCCTCTTGACACTACAGTAGAACCAGCAAGAGCGACGACACTGCCACCTACTGGGAGTCCGAGTCCACGTCCTCGACTTCGTCCTCGTCCCTCTTCCTCTTCCTCTTCGCTGATGCTTCTTTCCTTGAACCGGACACTGGGCTCTGCTTCTTCATCCAACCCATGTAGATATTTAAACAAAGGTAGGCATCCATTGCTGCGTACAGGATGTGATCTTCATCTAATGTCTTCGACTCCCATGCATAATGAAACTTGTGATGAGGTTTCTTCAGTTTAGCGTACGAAGGATCAGTCATGGCTGCTGCCAGGGTCAACATTGAAGGTTGAGAGGAGGACACCAGGCTTGCCTTCTGGAGATCGAAGGGCTGGCCTACAACGAGACCTATCCGACGCAGGACATCTATGTCGTTCTTAAAGCCTACAGTAAAGAATTTTCACTCCTTTGTCCTTGAGGAAGTTCTTAAAATCCTGGCACTCAACGTCGGCATGGCATATGTGGTAGAACAAGCAAACATTATGTACGCAAACCTGGATCACGGCGGGCTTCTTCCTCTCTTCGTCCTTTAGATCCTTCTCTCGTCCCAGGACTGTGGTGTACTCAACATCTAGCCCAGCGACCCACTCATCCGTTGAACTGTTCAACATGCGTAGGAAGCGAGCAAGCCATGCTTTCACCGTCGCAGATCCACGTGTATAGATGACGATGAACTGATCGCCGGTGATGGCTCTAAACTGGTACTCAGCGGCGACCATGGAGATTTGGGAGGCCATGGATTTTGGAGGAGGGTTAGGAGAAGTTGAACTGTTGTACCCCGCAAAAACTGGGAGCGAACTAATGTGAAAGGACGAGACAACTGGGAGCGAACTGTTGTGAAGTAGAAGACGGGGACGAGTAGGGCGTGCGGACGGCGTGGGGTTGCTGGCTTGCCTAGTGGATAAAGGGCTGCAAGCCCCCAAAGAGTTCTCGAGAACTATGCAGGACCCACTAGATGTCATGTCTACTAGACCCATATCGTAGGCCTGACGGTATAGCTCCTGCCTGTTTGCACGCCATGCCGGCACGTGGATGTAACTTCACTTAATTCCGTCAACCGTCGTGCCTCCCACGACCTTCGCCTCCCTCGCGCGGTCGCGCCCATTGAGACTTCGACCAGCTATAAATGAGCAATTTTTTGCCTACTCCGCATGCATGATACTCCCTCTGGTCCTTTTTACTCCCGTCAACCGTTTGCAAAGTGTTTGACCAAATATATACTTTTTTAACACCACCTTTTATTAATTAACCAGCCACACCGGTACACTCATTCGATACAATATTCACCACACGAGTGATGCGTTATTTACAAAAATACCATCTAATCTATTGTCAAAGTTGTACTTAGCGATTAAGTGTGCCACCTTATTGGCCGAACAGCTAATCTTTGACAATTGAAGATTGTTGATCAACTTCGAGATGCTCAACGCTTTCATCTTCAGGTCACGCGCATAGCAGACTGTCATAGTCCCCGATGCAAGAGGCGCTACCACAAAAGCGCAATCGGTCTCTAAAATTACAGGATTATGAAGAAAAATACCTATGTAGAGACCAGCAATGCAAGCCCTAAGCTCCGGTTCCTCCACGCTTTGTGAGGCATCAATGAAATCCCACGACCAAATTTATACTAAAAATATCAATATCTACAATACGATTATAATGAGTATAAGAACTACGTTTTATAATGAGTGTAAAAATATTGATTTGACATTGTGAATGTTAATACTCCCTCCGTCTAGGTGAGTAAGTCATCTTGACTATGCACCGTGACCAAGGAGGGGAAAATGAGAGACATTAATGTTTATTTGCTAATTAAATAGTATTGCATGCAATGAACTAACCACTGCATGTCATGCTTGATAGTCTCAGGTCATTAAAAGCATGCACACCCTCATATCTTATTGGTTGATATGTCAAGAAACAAGAAACGAGATAGAAGTTAATGCACCGCGCCTACGTGTTTTGGGATTATTTGGTTTTCGTAAGATGACTTACACACCTATTAGAGTACCACTACCTCCCTTCTAGTTTAAAGGGCTCGACTCAAAAATTTCACCTACTCTTAGCAAGATAGTAGAGGCGGTGGAATAGTTTTTGAAGTCTGCAAAAGTACTCAACTAATGCTGTCGTTCTTCACAAAAAAAGTGTTTACCAATGCATGCATGAACACTAGTTACTCTAACCCCCTCTCTTCTTTAATTCTTTGCCACATCAGCATGTTTGCTATTCCCGTATGCATGATACCAGCTAAGATACCACCATTATGGCCAGCCTTAATCATCGCATGCAATAATTTAGTGCACCTTGAAATATGAACATGTGTGGGGCGTGTATATTTTTAATGACTTGAGACTATACCTAGCCCGGCATGCAAGATGACTTATTATGCACCGTTCCCCATACCTGCAGGAAGCCCATTCTTCTCCAAATCTTTTCCTCTCCATGTGTGGAAACAATATGCCTGCCAAACTCTCCTTCTCCCTCCGGCGGTCCCACCACTCCACCCCGTGTGAAAAAATCTGCATGCATGACCCTCCTCCCCCAACGTCGTCCAATCCATTGTGACCAGCAATATTTCCACCCCTTCGCTCCCCCGTAATTTACTCCAACAAATATGCCCACGTAGCTTTTACTTAACTTCAGTGCATTGGGTCAGCGACATACGGGCGGCGATTATCTTGGCCCACATGTCGGTGGCATAGCTGGACCTGCGATTAAGTCGATGCAACTTCGATCCATATCTTACGTAGGTGTGCCATTGCTCGCTATAAATACTGCGCCTCCCATCAAATCGCTATCTCCTCCCCCTCACATTCACGTTCATCGCTATCTCCTCCCCCTCCCTCTCACGTCGACCACCATGGCATCGCCCCTCCCAAGCCGTAGGAGCCCCTCACTGCACCGCGCAGACGATCACGCGTCGCCGTTCCGTTCCTCGCCGCCACTAGTCGAGGAGGACGCGTCGGCGTTCCGCTCCTTGCCGCTACGCGACGCGTCGCCGTTCCGTTCCTCGCCGCCACTAGTCGAGGCGGACGCGTCGGCATTCCGCTCCCTCGCCGTGGCCGCGTCGCCGTTCCGTTCCTCGCCGCAACTAGTCGAGGAGGGCGGCGTCGGCACTCCGCTCCCTCGCCCGCGATGTGTCGAGGTGGGCCAGCGTCGGCGTTCCCAATCTCCCGGCATGCGCGTCGGAGGACGCGTCGGCTCCCCGCTATGAGGAGAACGCCGCGCCGCCCACCGAGCCCCCCCAGCCTTGAGGAGCTTTGGAAAGAAATGGGTGTCGCCTTGTGGGAGGCTTTGCCTCCAGCAGAACAAGCTTTCTGGGAGATCTATGTCTCGTCCGAGAGAGTCAAGCAATTGGTTCTTCGGCAGAAGACTCGTGCGAGGGCCGTGAGGGTGGCCGAGGACGCACGTGCCGACGCCCTGAGTGCAGTCGGGCCCAAGCGCCTCATCTACGCTTGGCGGTACGTGGACCGGGTGCAAGCTTCCAGCCAGGAGGAGTACCTGTTGGTGCCGGATCACCACACCGGTGAGATCGCGCTTCGCCCAAGAAGCCGCCAATCAGCACCTCGCGAGTTGCAAAGGCTGAGGAAGAAGGCGTTGTGTCGGCCTGTTGTGAAGCGGCCGTGCACGGCACTCGTGGCGCGGCCGCAAGCGCTCCTCTGACGTCGTGGCTTTTAGGAGGAATATAATTTTTGTTTCGTAAGGCGATCTCATTAGTTTTGGGACACAAATGATAAATCCCGAACGTTCAGGAATTTTTAGCGTCCTTAATTAAGTATTTAAAAGGGAAAGTTTGGAAACGTTGTGTATTATTACACATTTTGCAAGTACGTGCATATAGCACAAACTTTACTATACACTATCGGACTACACGTCTCTCTCGATATATGCTTGCAGAATTTTCTACTCCCTCCGTCTAGGTCAATAAGTCATCTTTGGTTGTGCACGGTGACCAAGAAGGAGGGAATATTTGTACACCTAGACGGAGGGAGTACCACTATTACTTATGTACGTGCAAATGCACGTTTTAACATTACGATGCAGTTTTTTAAAAGTACAAGAACAGCACTAGTCAAGCTTGTGAAACGATTCCAACATGAGTACTACTACTAGTAGGAGTACCAGGGGCCAGTTCTTTTAGGCTTCTAGATTAGTAATCCCATAATTACTACCTCCGTCCTGGTTTATTGGTCCCCATTGTAATCCGTGTCAAATTTTGATCATAAATTTAACTAATGAAATGTTAGTGCATGTCACATGCACTACTCAGTCCATCTAGGTGAGTAAGTCATCTTAGGCTGTGCACTGTGACCAAGGAGGAGGAGAAAACGAGAAACGTTAATATTTATTTTCTAATTAGTAGTATTGCATGCAATGAACTAACCACTGCATGTCGTGTTTGATATCTCAAGTCATCAAAAGCATGCACACTCTTTATCTCTTATTGGTTGATATGTCAAGAAACAAGAAACGAGGTAGAAGTTAATGCACCGCACCTAAGTGTTTTGGGATTATTTGGTTTTCGTAAGATGAATTACACACCTAGATGCACCGCGCCTAAGTGTTTTGAGTAACATTTTATCGATTAAATCTTTGGTCAAAATTTAGCACAAATTACAATGGTGAGGAATAAACCAGGGCGGAGTAGTAGTTTAGAAGCCCAAATAAATGAGTGAGGCGCCTTATTGTTACTCTCAAGCTGTGACTAGTCTTGTGGGAAAAGCTGGGGAAGCCGCCAAAAGAACTGGCCCTAGGAGTAGTAGCTAGGGATCGAGTGTGGGAGATGAACCGGAGAAAGTAAATGCAGAGAGATGAAATGCAAAAAAGACGGAGGGATGTGATGGTTGCTTGTTCCGTTTATTTTACCGAGCCACTTATTACTTTGGGAGTGGTTGGGTTTTGTGATATAATGACTTTTCTTCTTTGCGCCACGAGTGAGAGGTGAGACTCCCGTGCAGCGCCGCCCTCTACACTTTTACTACATCGGTCGTGGTTTATTAGTCCCCATTGAATTTGGTGAAGATTTAAGTGACAAAATGTTAGTGCATGTCAACAAAAACTATATCGTTGGATTCGTATTTGAACATAGTTTTGAATGATATAATTTTAGGTGACATGCATCAGTATTTATCGTACTATATATAATGTTAGTTCAATTTTTGGTTGTACTAATCTATAGTAGTAAGGTGCCCGTGCGTTGCACCGAAGAGTGAAATGCATTGGTCGGGGAGTTGTTTATTTTGACAAAGGATGTGGGGGGTCATGTCATGTGTAGCAATTGTCGATAGGTTTCTTCGGATATTATCTCATCTCTAGAGCTCACAAACATCCGGGTGAAATAGATAAAAAGGTACCTTTTGCAAACAAAAGCGTTCAACTGTTCAACCTGCATCCAAAACTTGTGAAGAAATAACACTTATTGTGCTTTGGAAGAAATGATCTTTAAGAATTAGTTTTTGAGTATCGATTGTTATACATGTTGGCTACAGATGACATGGCACTTTCTTATAGTCAACAGTTAGCTATACTACTAAATAATATTAACCATGCCCCTATACACCTAGACAGAGGGATTAAATCAAGATGACTTGCAAGGGGGCATAGGAGATGTAAGAAATGGTTCATCGTAAGTATTTCACCAGTACTGTAGTAAAAATTCATACATGGAAGATTCTAGACTAAACCATAAACGGATACACTTTATTCATGCGTGATATTCCAATAGAGCAAGATCCTGCATGGAAGTCTCCACATGCTTAGACAGCGGATTACATTAAGCGAAGACTAATGATCAACATTTAACTTGATAATGCATATTTTTTTTTTAGAAGAAGCAGAGGCTCCTCCCGGTTCCGATATCAAATGAAACCCAAAGTGTCTTACATCAGCTCACCGAGGAGCAGTTCAAAGGAAGGACTGCGCGAAAAGCCACTCAAGTTTAACGACAAGCTTACAGAATCAAAAGCGGCAAAGACACGGGCCATAAGCGCCCACACACACACTACATGTTTTCTAAGTGCACTTGATAATGCGTATGTCCAGGTGAACCTCCTTGGAGTCCCCATGCACCGAGTCGGCGGGTAAAGGATAGAACGGATGCCATAGGTTTTCCAAGTCCACATTGGCGGGATAGTCCCAGCTCCTCAGAGTCCAAGTCTGTCCGATGAGGCCGGTTTCGCCCACGCGACCGGAGGGGTAGTAACATTGACCACGCACCCGTACATCTACCTCGTGTCGATTAACCGATTAATCGTGGCGCCATACGACGCTTCTACAAAGACGGGCGGCGGCTGCGGGCCTCGCCGGTGCCCACGATCAAGAGGAAGACGCTGCCGTCCTCCTCCGAGACTAGCGGCGGCGGTGATCCTCCAGCGACTCCGGCATGGTGAACCGTAGCACATGTCGTATGATGTTCTCCGCCAAGGGCAGCGGTGGCCGCTGCGCGTCCGTGAGGTGATGCACCATGTCCGCCCGGCGAGCCACAAAAGCGGCATCGGGCACTCATAGCGATGGACGAAGAGGGCTCCTTGGAGGCATCGACCAGGCCGTCCATGAAATGGGAGTGGCTGTAGGGGCGTTGCCAGCTTGAATATGTGAGCAAGTTACTACGAGATTTAATTGAATAAGCACAAAATAAATCATGGCGACTATAACAGAGATGAAACTAATCATGTAGACTAGCATAGTTGTAGGATACAAAGTAGAAACATGAATTCTACCACGATTTGAGCAGGGAAGGGCGGAAACACATACGGTGCAGCAGGAGCAGCACCGTTGGCATTGAGGTTATCGCCCATGTCGTTGAGGAAGAGGTTTCGAGGTCGGGAAGAAGTCCTCATCGGTGAAGTCGTGGCTGCCAATGATCGAGAGTGCGCTCCCAGATTTCAACCTTGCCCGCCGAATGGAGCAGGAGGGAGTGGGTCAGAGGGGACGTTCTATGGCCACCGAATGGGCGCAGGAGTAGCACACTAAGCGATAGATGGTGTCCTTACTAGTACTCCCTAGTCTCTATCTATCTATCTATATATATCTACTCTTATAGAAAACCGAGTTGGTGATGATGGTATGCCTGCCATCTTGTAATATAGACCGTCTGATCTATATCGTGGATAGAAAGCCAACTATGACAATTTTACAAAAGATACCGCACCTCTCTCCACATTTACGGATAAGGCCTTGCCTCGTTCATCCTTATCTCCCACAACCTCGTGCTCCTCCCTATGTCTCTATCTCTACTACTTTTTTTATAACAAATCGAATAGTGTTGCGCCCGTTAAGCTGCCTTGGCTAAACACGCCTCCTCGCCTCCATCATCACCAAGCGGAGTCTTTTATAGGAGTAGGAGTAGAGAAAAAACCGAGTTGGTGATGATGGTGTGCCGTGCAATGCACGGGCATCTTGCTATTTTTGCATATAAGTCCAAACACCACGTGAACCACGGTCTTTGAGCACGGTTCGTAGTCGTTCCACGCCGGGCATTGAAGTTTGTAACTATTTTAGATTAGAATATACTACTCCTCCGTTGCTAGTAGTAGAGCAGTCCTACTCTACTACTCTACTCTAGCAAGCTAGGGCATAATCTTTGTAGTGCGTCTTGTAGGGAGTACCAAGATCTTGTGATCACTCAAGCAAGTTGTCCGCATCGATATGACCCTCTGTTCTTTGGTATGTGTCTAAATAAGTCAAGCGGCGTCTTGTAGTCATCATCACCTGTCCACTTCCCTTGACACATATTCGCTTCTCCATCTTTGTCCGCACATAATCTCGTCCAAGCTTCCATCCCCGCTAAAGGCGCCTCCCCCTCGTCAAAACCCAAGCACTAACAATGGCAGAACCGAGCAGCGTCCGCCAAAAGAGTGGCTGGAATTCACTCCCCACAGAGGTAATCAAGCTCATTGTTTCGTGTGTGGACAATCTCAGTACCATGCCGCTCACCGCGTGCTCGTCGAGGCTATATCGTTTACCCAAAGCTCTCAGGCCGAAGCTTTTTAAGCCAGTTCCTTGCTTGTTGATGCCGCTGATCTTCAGAAACGGCGTGTTACGCAGCATAACAATCGTAGGGTGGCGAGCATCACCCCCTTCATCGCGATCCGATCCCCGTCGACCTCGGCTACATTAATGGTATGTACTTTGGGTCGGCATGAACACGTCTTGGATGGTGCTGCGTCGATGGTCGCGGCAATGGATGCTCGTGGAGGTCTACACCGGCGATTGATCCCCCTTCCCTTGATTAACACTTCACTGCTTTGGCACCGCGGCCCAGAATACTCGGAATCTTACAGTAGCCAACATGATACCAAGTTTGATTTGCTCAAGGTTGTAATCTGCCAAGTGCCCACAAGATATGTGAATTATAATGATTTCAGGCTAATTGCGTTCTTCAACCGCGGTCTCGCCTATCGGCAGTCAACTGCGGTAAGTGGATAAATCTGCACGTCCATCACAGGATCATACATCCTCCATGGTTCTCGATGCCATTGAACACAAGGGCTTCACTTATCTTTGTCGACTCCTTCTATGGCTGGACGTATTGCTGGCCTACTCCGATCATCACTACAAACGGCTGTTACAGCGGTATGTTACTTTCCTATGATATCATGATGGCTTGCTTATATTATCATCAACATTCTTGAAAAAATATTCATGCTCATAACATGATGTTCTTAAGATTGACTAAATCAAGAGCCCTTTTTATTTGACTCCAACTTGATATGATGTTGTAGGCCGCTGGTGTCCCTACCCTTCCTAATCCCGTAACCTTCCAAAGAAAAGCGGCATGGCGATTGCGGTGGTTCTGGCTCGATCGGTGACGATGAAATATTGATGATCGTTCGCACGTAACGGACGTGTTGTTTCGCGGAATACAATCACAGTCACTGCCAGGTCCTTGAGCAGGATCCCAGCTTCTCTAGGCCTTCAGGAATTTTGACTGGAGGCTGGTAAGTAGCCTTGGTACACGCTCTCTGTTTGTTGGACTGAATTATCCGATTAACTAGGAGATAACCGACGGCAAGGATCATGATGGCAGCGTGGTTTCGTTCATCAGGCAAAACTGTGTGTACACAGCGTACCATGCGTCTCTGCATGCACCATACCCTGATATGTGCCGCCATGCTCTGCAGCCCAAAGTAGGAGAGAGGTCGCAAGTATCAGACTTCGACCTGCTGGCTGGAGTTTCCCCTGTCAGGAACCCATCTGGTTCAAGCCGCCAGCCAATCTCCACAGCTTAATAAATAGTAACGTCTAACTGAGCCAGTTAGTTAGATGCGTACACTTGGTGTAGTAGGATCTTTATTTAGTTTGATGCATACACTTGTTCTTTTTTGGTAGCCCTTTTGTAATGATGGCTGATGTTTGGTTTGGAAGAGAGAGCTGCGTCTTCACTCTTACGGCACCTTGCTTATCTGTTGCACCCCAGCCCTGATTCTTTATTGCTGCTGTTTTCAATGTACAATCAGTAGTATATTTTATCTTTTGGTTGAATAAATGTGTTGTTTTGGAAGTTGTTGCACGGTTCGATCCTTTAGTGCCCCGTACCGTATGTAGCTCATACTATTTTTCGTACGGAACACATTTTCCACTTGTTGATAACATGCAGCCCACTGCTGAAGGCCCAATAGAGAAGCCCATAATTAACTGGAAGGGAGGCTCTCACATGAATCTGGCCCAGGTACATGCTCATGGTCCCCTAAACATAAATAAGTAAATAAATAAATAAAGTTAAATGCTCATGCACCAATTCTTTGGAAAAATAGGTAGCCCAATATTTCTTTTTGAAGAATACCCAATCTAGGCCTATTTGTTTTCTCCGAATTATTGGGCTGCAAATCTTTCAAGACGAGGAGGGATGCATTCCGTCCTGGCCAAAGAGTATGGTCAATGTCTATTAAAAGTAATATCAAAAGGGGTTGAAAATTCCAAAAAAATTATAGCAAATGGGATATTAGTTTTTTTTTGAATTTTGTTCTTCACTGATATCTTATACGTATTTCATTGGATTTAACATGACATAGTAATAATTTATTTTCAAATTTGTTTTAGTATGGCTATTAATTTTGGGATTAAGAATGTTTCGTTCCCAAGCAAAAATTTGCGAATTTTCAAAATTTACCACATATTTAGTTAATTTTTTGACCACAATGCTTGACCCGAGGAAAATGGCGGCAATTCTAAAAATGGAAAACGGGCTGCAATAAATTCCTTATGAATTAGAAAATGAGTAAAAATTATAAAAATAATAGCAAATGGGATGTACACGCCACAGATTTCGAGGCTGGCTTGTTTACGCAAGGCTTTGTCAGTGAACACACGATTCTAGCAGCGGTGACTGTTGGATGTCCATCCGACGGCCGATGTGCTTCTTCAATCTCTGATCTTCCTGCTCCAGCCGCCTAAACTAGCGCCGGCGGGACTGCCTGCTCCCTCCTCTTGTGGCCCGCTGTGATACCGTGCAGGCTTCCCCGGCCCACCCTACTCCCTCCGCTGGCCTGGCCGCACGCAATCAACTGCCTCCTTATTACGCGAAAAAAATGATTCCTCCCACTGACATCTGGGGCGCACCGGTTGGGAGGCTGACCTGTGGGCCTACTACGTTGACGCCAGCGTCAGGGCTTGCCAACTTAGTCAACAAATGATTCTAGCAATGATAACCGTTGGATTTGAATCGAGCAGTTCTGCTTCTTCAATCGCTGCTCTTCTTGCACCAGCCGCCCAAACCAGCCAGGGAGACCGCTGCTCCTGCCTCCGGTGGCGGTCTTTGTCGTTGAGGCCTCATCGCCCCTACTACTCCCACCGCTAGCCAGGCCCTGCGGTGGCAGCCTCACACGGCCGAACCGGTGAACCCTCGTACTCCTCTGGCGTGGGCATCCCTGCCGCGTCTTCCCCGGCTCCGCGTCGTCCCCTTCCTAGGCCTCGCCGTCGTCCACCGCCTTGGTGCTCTCGGCGCGGCGTGGTCAATGTGGTCAACGACATTCCATCGGAAGAGTATTGTACATGGAGAGGCTGACAGCTGGGTCCACGGCCACATCCCAGTTTTTTTGTGATTTGCCAAGTAAGTCGTTATGTCAGGCTTGTTGGGCTGCAAATCTTTCAAGATGAGGAGAGCTTTCTTTCGGCTGGCCGAGAAAATGGCCCATCAGTAATGAGAAATGGGCTGTACATTTTAAAACACATCAAACCGGCAATTAGTTTCAAACATCTTTTTTTTCATTTTGAGATTTTAAATTACATTAATTTTTATGCGTGGAGAATTTGTTGGATTTTATATTGATATACATTTATTTTTAAAATCAGTTTGAATGTGAGTCGAAATTTCGAGATTAAAAACAGTTCGGACCGCTTTTGAAATATGCAAAATTTCGTATAATTTTTTAACCGTGGCCACAATATGGGTTGTAATGCTAACAAAAAGAATATGTGCTCCAAAAAAACCTTAAGAATTAGCAAATGGGCTGTAAATTATTAGAAATAATTGAAGAAGGGCAGTATGCTGTTTTACACAGATTTGAGGCTTTCCTAAAAAGGTTGACACGGCGGTGGATGTTGGATGTCCATCCAACGGCCGTCGTCTTCTTCAATCTCTGCTCTTCTGCTCCGGCCCGCTCAAAAAAGCGTCGGGAAGACTGCTGCTCCCTCCTCCACAATGGTCGGTGTCTTTGCCGCTTGTGACCTCACCGCCCCACCGTACTCCCATTGCTGGCCTAGCCATCCCTCTACTCACTCACACTGTTGTTATTCTCCGTGACGGCAGACGAACGATGAAACCCTCGTCTGGTCGTACTCCCTCCACGTGGGAAACAAGCTGCCGAAGTCTTCCACTGCCTTGATGTCGTTCCTTCCTAGGCCTCGCCGTCGTCCACCGCCACGGTGCTCTCGGCACGGCCTGGTCAGCGTGGTCAACGACCGACATGCATCTGAAGTGGGATCAGACGTGGAGAGGCCGGCAATTTGGGTCCATGGTCACGCAAGGAAATGCCCCTTATTACACGCATAATGATTCCTCCGGTGACATCGAGGACCCACCGAATGGGCCTCTGTATTTAAATGAAAAAAAGCGTTACCGCCCGACATTTCGGGACCCATAGCTATATCTTCGCATGCAAGGAAGTGCCTTCTTATTACGCACAAAATATGAATACTCCCCCTGTTAGCTGGGACCCAGTATAGTGGCAGGCAGACTTGTGGGCCTACTAAGTTGACAGGGACGGAGGGCTTTGTCAACTTAGTCAATATGCACGATTCTAGTTCAAGTGACCGTACGATGTCCATCCAACGGCCGTAGTGCTTCTTCAACCTCTGGTCTTCTTGCTCCAGCCGCCCAAACCAGTGCCTCGTGCTCCTGCCTCCCGTGGCCGGCTGCGATGCGGCGGAGGCCTCACCGCCCCCTACTACTCCCACTGCTGGCCAGGCCATCCCTCTACTCACCCACACCCCCTGTTATTCTGCGGCGACAACAGCCTCATACCACAGCGAACCAGTGAACCCTCGTACTCCTCTACACGTGGGCATCCACTGCCGCGTCTTCCCCGGCTCCGTGTTGTCCCCTTCCTAGGCCTCGCCATCGTCCACCGCCCTGGTGCACTCGGTGCGGCGTGGTCAACGTGGTCAAGGAACGGCTTCCATCGGACGTGGGTACATGCGTGGAGAGGCGGCGGCTGGGCCCACGGCCGCAGCAAGGAAGTGCCTCCTTATTACGCGCAAAATAATTATTCCTCCACCTGACAGTGGGGACCCACCGGACGGGCCACCATAATTCGTGAAAAAACGTTCCCCCCTGACTGCTCAGACCCACGAGCTACACCTTCGCATGCAAGGAAGTGCGTCCGGAAAAAAACAAAATGATTCGCCCCCCTGACTGCTGGGACCCACCAGCTACATCTTCGCACACAAGGAAGTGTGTCCGGGCAAAAAAAACAAAACGATTCGCGCCCTAACTGCTGGGACCCACCAGCTACATCTTCGCAGGCAAGGAAGTGTCTGACAGTCGGGACCCACTTGGTCGAAGCGTACGTAGCGTTGTCATTCTGGTCACGAAGGTGTACATATATATATAGTGGTGGATGTCGAGGCGCGCATGTAGCATGTACACGTACGTACAACGGCGAGGGTGCAAGAAAGAAAATACGGCCACGTATGTACATCCGGGCAGGGTATCGAAAGCCTACTCGCGCATACGTACATGGCTGGGTCGGAACGGAGAAACAACGTCGTCGTCGTGTTCATGGGGAGGCAACGGAATGCGTCGTGTTCATGGGGAGGCAACGAAATGTGTCGTGTTCATCAGGAGGCAATGGAACGCGTGGGAGCCAACCAGCTGGGTCGGAACGGAATGCGTGGTCGTGTTCATCGGGAGGGCTTGGACGGAACAGGCGATGGAAACGAGGCCTGGTGTACCGCTGGCGGAGAAAGCGGCCTTGTGTTCGACCGGCCACGTTCAAAATGGGATCCTGTTCGCCAGCGAAGTGCGGCGTGCCGCAAAAGCGGAGAAGCGGACCTCCTACGGTCGAAATGGGGTCCTGTTGATCGGGGGTGTGGCGTGCCGCCAAAGCAGGCTAAACGGACCTCCCTACGGTCGAAATGGGGTCATGTTCATTGGGAGGGTGTGGCGTACATAAGCAGGAATCCACGGGATACTGTTCATATCCACCGTCGACCTCCTCAAGCCTCCACGGGCTACCGTCGACCTCCTCCAGCCTCCACGGGCTCCTGCTCATCCAGCCTCCACCGCGCGCTACTCCACCGGCTACTATTCAACCACCCCTCCACGGGCACCCCTCCACCGTCTACTGTTCATCTAGCCATCCACAACACGGGGTCCTGTTCGACCACCCCTCCACGGCCACCCCTCCACCGTCTACTATTCATCCAGCCCTCCACACCACGGGGTCTTGTTCATCCAGAGGCAACGCCACCGCTCCCTGTTCATCCAACACCCCCGCAACGCTCCTTTGTTCATCAATCGATCGGCTTGATTAGCGGCGATGGCGAAGAATCGCTCCATCGAGTTGAGCTAACAGCCATCGATCGATCGCTCGGGTTCAATAACGCGTAGCCTGCAATCTGTCCTTTCGGGTTCGATTAGAGCCCAACGCCTCACTCGGGTTCGATTAGAGCCAACGCCTCACACACTGCAGCGTCGTCGTCTGAGAAAGCGATGCATCGCTCGGCCCCCGACCTCCACCGTAACCGGCAACTCCCCGAAATTTTCCTACCCCTCGCTTCTACCACGGTTTTTCCGTCATGGACGGCCCAAAGAATGTCATGCAGCTGCGTCTCCGGCCCGCCCAGGACGAAAATCCCATTTTCTGTCATGATTTTTTGTCATAGAAGTAGGATCCCACCACATCTATGATGATACCGGGTTTTGTCACAATTATCGTCATAGAAGTGTCATATGTATGACAGAATTTTTTTTCGTTCGGTCCAAAATGTCACGGATGTTTCTTTTTTTTGTAGTGTGTGGAGTGGTGGGTGGCTAGCAAGGGAGGCGGGGTGGATTTATATAGCCGGAGCAGAGGGGGGGGGGGATGTGTCGCCGTCAGAGCGCTCTGGACACGCGGCGAACGTCGACGAGAGGCTCCAACGCGAGGGGACATGGTGCAGCGTCAACGTTGGCGCTTGCCCACGCTCGCGGACGAGCACATGACGTGGTTTGAGATGGGGACAAGCACACGCGCACACTGTGCCGTTTTGGCCGCGACTTGACCGAGCTTGCTGCGGCGGCTCCGGCATCGGCGAGCGCCAGGGAGGGGTCATGGGTGATGGGTCGAGGGTTGTGGCACGTTGCGGCAGTAGGAGGCGAGCGCTTGCATGTACACGCACGAAACAGAATGCAAAGCGCCAGCCAGAGCGCGTCGAGACGCTGCCGGGCACCGTGTCCTTGCGCGGTCACCAATCTGGCATGGCCAAAACGATGGCCAGGAGCAGCCAAACCTTGTCTACGAGCTCGACCATGCAGTGCTACGTCTAGGAGAGGTGATGGATCATACCCAGGCCGACCAGACGCGACTCTACCAAGCTTCTAGAAGGCCATTAGGGCTAATCTCCTGGGGTTTAGGATTTCTTAGGAAGGTCTTTAAGTTCAAGAAATCTCAAGGCCAAAAGCTCAAGGAAAAATGCACTTGCTGTACAAAGTGCATTTCTGGTCCAAAAGTGAAAAGATTTTCTACAGCAAAAATATTACAAAAAGTGATGCAATATTTTTGCATGGGAATATGTGCCATGGTCCTAAGAATATGTAGGAATTATCTCAGATTTTTCTGAGCAAGAAAAATTGAAGTTGCTTTGGAGCACAAAGTTCTGAAATGAGCTTAAGAGGGAAAAATGAATATTTTCCTTTGAGGAAAAATATTCATTTTATTATTTTTTGGAATTTTTGGGAGGAATAAGGTAGATAGGTCACTTGGGTGAAAGCCAAGGATGTGCCCAAGTGACAAGTCCATTTGAATTGATCATAAAATCCAAATCAAATGAGGGCAAAAACCACGATGAAAACCAAGTCCGGAAAGAGAGAGAAGGCAAGTCCGGTCAAAAGAGAGAAGGCAAAATCCAGGCTGTCACAAACCTCCCCCACGTAGGATGACTCTCGTCCTCGAGATTGGTTGCTGGGAAAACCATTCTGGGTATGCAGTCCTTCAAAATTCCTCTCTTTCCCAGGTTGCTTCTTCTTCGGTGTGATGCTCCCACTGAACCTTGTAAAATCTTATCTCTTTGCTGCGAGTGACCTTTGTCTGATCCAATATTCTGATTGGCTTTCCCTCATAGGTCAAATCCTTAGCCAATTCTATCTTTGACATATCAGTCCTTTTCTCCGGTGGCGAGATGCATCTTCTTATCTGTGAGATGTGAAACACGTTGTGTACTTCTGACAATTCTGGTGAATTCCAACTGGTAGGCAACTGTTCCGACTCTGGCCATGACGGGGAATGGACCGTTATATCTAGGTGGCAATGTTCCTCGGGTCTGAAACCTCTTGACTCCTTTCATAGGGGTGACTCGGAGATATACGTGTTCTCCGGGTTTAAAGCTGATCTGACGATGTTTGGCATCATAGTAGCTCTTCTGCTGGATTTGGCGATTGCCATCTGTCTTGGATTTCCTTGACTTGCTTCTACGCTTGAGCATTAAATCAGTCTCAAAATACGGCTATCTCCGGTTCGAGACCAATTTAATGGGGTGCGGCATTCCGGCCATCTGAGGGCTTCATAGGGTGACATCTTTAAGCTGGCACAGAAACCGTTGTTGTAGGAAAACCGGCGTAAGGCGACAGTCTTCCCACTTGGTTCCTTGGGCCAATGTACATGCCGGAGCATATCTTGAGTATTTGATTTACTCGCTCGGTCATCCATCGGTCTGAGGATGGTAAGCCGTGTTGTACTTCAGAGCGGTCCCCAAGGCTTGATGAAGTCGGGACCAAAATGCGGATGTGAATAGAGATCCCCTGTCGGAGGTGATAGTCTTGGGTACTCCATGCAAACTGACGATTCTTGATACATACAACTATGCAAGTTGATTTGCACGGTGTGTGGTCCGGATGGGTAGGAAGTGTGCCACCTTGGTTAGAGTTTCCACTATGACCCATATCGCGTCGTTTCCTCGATGAGAACTTGGTAATCCGGTGATGAAATCCATGCAAATATCATCCCATTTCCATTGGCATACCGGCAGAGGCTGGAGGAGTCCGGCGGGTTTTTGGTCTTCCGCCTTTACCTTATTGCAGATATCGCAGCAGGCCACAAAATACGCGATGTCTTTCTTCATTCCATCCCACCAAAATATCGTGAAGATCCTCATACATCTTGGTACCACCGGATGAATTGAGTATGGTGCTTCATGTGCTTCCGCAAATATTTTCTTCTTGATTTGTCTTGGTTGGGTACGCAAAGTCTTCCTCGGAACCTTAGCGAACCTTGCTGATCCATAGTGAAATCCGGTGCTTGCCCTTGGTGCAGCTTCTGAACATATATCCGTAACACCTTATCATCCGCTTGAGCTCTACGGATATCTTCTTCGAGAGTAGGAGAAACTTCCAACATATTGGTAAGACGGGCGTCGGTGATGACCAGATTTAGCTGCATGATTTCTTCATAGAGCTCTGGAGGCAAGGAATCCATTAGGGCATTGAGGTTGGCTGGTTTGCGGCGGCTGAGGGCGTCAGCCACCACATTAGCTTTGCCCGGGTGATAATTTATTCCGAGGTCATAGTCCTTAACAACTCGAGCCATCTTCGTTGTCGAAGGTTCAAGTCGGGCTGAGTAAATATATACTTGAGACTTTTATGGTCGGTGAATATCTGGCACTTCTTTCCAATCAGATAATGTCTCCAGATTTTCAAAGCGTGCACCACTGCGGCGAATTCCAAATCACGAGTAGGATAGTTTCCTTCATGTTGTCGCGGTTGGCGAGATGCATAGGCCACCAATTTGCCATCTTTCATGAGTACACACCCCAGTCCTTTTCTGGAGGCGTCGCAGTAAACATCGAAAGTGCGGTAGATATCTGGAATAGTTAATACGCGTGCCGATGTCAGTCTGGTTTTTAACTCATTGAAGCTCCATTCACAGTCCTCAGTCCATACGAACTTCTTGTCCTTCTTGAGGAGCTCAGTCATTGCCTTGGCGATCTTGGAAAATCCTTCGATAAAACGGCGATAATATCCGGCCAGACCAAGGAACATCCGGATTTACGAGGCGGTGGTGGGTGCGGACCAATCAAGTACATCTTTTACCTGGCTTGGGTCCACCGAGATTCCTTCTGCCGAGAGGATATGTCCGAGGAATCCCACTTGCTGGAGCCAAAACTCACATTTGCTGAATTTTGCATACAGTTGATGATCGCGAAGCCGTTGCAAAATTGCACGAAGATGTTCCTTATGTTCGTCCTTGCTTTTGGAGTAAATGAGGATGTCATCAATGAACACCACCACAAACTTGTCCAAGAAGTCCATAAATACCTTGTTCATCATATGCATAAAGAATGCAGGAGCGTTGGTGAGGCGAAGGACATAACGGTGTATTCAGTAAAGACCGCACTAGTGGTGAATGCGGTCTTAGGAATATCTTCCTTCTTAATCTTGAGTTGATGATATCCCATCCTCATATAAATCTTTGAGAATACTTTGGCCCCAATCGAAGTTGATCAAGCGGATCGTCAATCCTCGGCGGTGGATACTTGTTTTTAATGGTGGCGTCATTCAGCTATCGTGATCTACACACATTCGTGAGACTGCCATCCTTTTTGTCCATGAAGATTGCTGGTGATCCCCATGGGGAAGACCTTGGACGAATGTATCCTTTTTGCAGCATCTCATCCAGTTGTTTCTTCAATTCCACCAATTCTGAGGAGGGCATCCGATAATATTTCTTATGTACCGGGGTGGTTCCAGGCACTAGGTCAATAGCGAACTCCAATTCTAGGTCTGGTGGCATGCCGGGCAATTCTTCAGGAAATACATCTTGATAATCACTGACCACTGGGATTAATTCCACCTCTTCTGTCACGGCTGCGAAAACCATATCCTTCGTGGGGATGCGCTTGCGGGCATAAAAACTGGTAGTGCAACCATCCATATTTTTCACGGTAACTTCTCTGGTTGCACAGCTGATGCAAACTTGGTATTGGGTTAACCAATTCATGCCCAGAATGACATCCAATTTTGTCGGATGTGGGGTTCCGGCAAACCCTTAAGGTTCGAACACTGGGGTGCGCGCGAAGTCTTTCCCTCCTACCGATCTACGCTCTAGCTCGCTAGGATCTTGCGGACGAACTAGACGAACTCACAACACAGAGAGACACAGGGTTTATACTGGTTCGGGCCACCGATGTGGTGTAATACCCTACTCCAGTGTGGTGGTGGTGGATTGCCTCTCGGGCTGGTGATGAAAAGTACAAGGGAAGAACAGCCTCCTGAGGTTGAGGTGTTCTTGTGCGTATAAACTTGTGGCGTGAATCCCTGTGTTTTGGATCCGTCCCCTCCTACTGTGGTGGCTAGTCCTGTTTATAGAGGCCCTGGTCCTCTTCCCAAATATCGAGCGGGAAGGGAGCCAACAACGGCGAGCAAATTTGAAGGGGACAGCTAGTACAAGCTATCCTGACAAAAGCGGTCTTCGCCTGCAAAAAGCTTTGGGGTGACGCCGTCTTGGGCTCCACGATGACCTCCGCCTTGCCGTCCTCTTGGTCTTGGTCTCGTTGCACCAATATGGCAACCTTTGCCTGATGCCTTGGTACTCTTCGCCTGCGCTGGCCTCCTTAGCACCAAAGAGGAAACAAGGACGCTACGCGCACCGGTGCCCACCTAGCACCCGCCTGGCACCGTTCGTCATGGCTCACATCACGAGAGCCTCGTGAGGTTTGCCCCACCTTGATATCTCCGCTCCTCGTGAGCCTGCCTGGCTAGGCCACTCCAGAGGAGGTCTTGCGTCGTCCGCCTCGCGAGGCTTGGACCCTCGCGAGGGTCTTGGGTGCCTTGTTGATGAAGATGGGCCGTACGGCCTGCTGCTTAGCCACGCTGTGGACCGTAGGCAGGCAGGTCTGGGGACCCCCGTTCCCAGAACGCCGACAGTAGCCCCTGGGCCCATGGTGCGCTC
Organism: Aegilops bicornis; assembly: GCA_021605145.1. Lineage (NCBI taxonomy): Eukaryota > Viridiplantae > Streptophyta > Magnoliopsida > Poales > Poaceae > Aegilops > Aegilops bicornis. Next base: position 499,071,231 of record CM038674.1, read on the forward strand.
GGGTTTGGCTTCGCGGCGAAGCCAAGTGTCAAGTTCGGAGCACCGCCGGCCCCAAAATCCTGCATCCTCGGTCGACGCGTGGCGGTTGATTGGACGTGGGCGCCTCCGCTTCTCCATGCTGCCTCGGCAACTGCATGACTTGACGAGTCCCTGCGACATGCAAGGAAAACCATCATTACCTGCGATCGTGGGAGACGTCGGTTGGCCTTCTCTTGCTATAAATGGGGAGAGGGGCGGAGCCCCCGTTGCCCATCTCTTCCTCGCTTGCTCGCTTCTTCCTCCTTGCTCCATTAATGAAATCAATGGCTCCCATCAGAAGGTTTTCCGCCGAAGAGAAGGGAAAGCTCCCCGTGCTGATCCAGGGCCACTTTCGCCGAAGAAGAGGTCGATCCATCGTCGTGACGAAGCGGCGATGCAAGTGGTGACGATGCCCTGGTGCGAGCGGCCTCTGCCGGAGTACCCGCTACCCTTGTACGCCCGAGCTGAGGGCTCGGGAGGTAGGAGCGACGAGCAACGCCGCCCACGCCGCGACTAGGGTCGCCGCGCCATGGCTCCGCGTGCCGTTCCCCCTGGGGTCCACGCCGCTGACTCCTCGCGCGAGTTGGTGTTGTGGGTGCCGATGCCACCAAGCTCCTGGATCCGCTTCCCGCGGTTCTTCTCCGACGTGATGCCGCCGAGGGGGCCGCTCCAGCAATGGCTGCAGCATGCGGACTGTAGTACTCCAGCGACAGGAGCGGAGATCGAAGCGGTCCCCTCCGACAAGATCTTCATGACTCGCGGCTGGGGCGAGATCGCGCGGGTTTGCCGTGCGAGGGGTGCTCTCGTGATCCACTTCGAGTACGACAGTGCCTCCACGCTCTCCTTCCAGGTCTTCGACGCCGAGGGCCGCCGCCTAGAGTGCTGCCCTGGAGAGGAGCGCCAAGCCGACGCGCGCCCCGCCCGTAGCTACTCCAACAGCAGCAGCAGCTCTTGGCAGTCCGGCAGCTCTCCCGAGCTTTACGAGACTCCGGAGACGAGCGACGACAGCTACGTCCCCCCGAGCTCTCGCCGCGCTCAGAGCAGGGCTGCAGCGTCCGGCCACCGCCACTGATCTGGATGGGGTTGGCGCCGGCCTCGCGTGGCCCACTGTTGATGATGCCGTCCGCCATGGGAGGGTGTAGATAGGATTCTCCTTAGTATCAGCTTTTGTTTCCTGCGAAGGATCATGAACCACCCAGTGGGGGCATGTAAGGGTCTGTAATGCCTTTGGTGCTTATCTTCCTTAATACGAAAACTTGGTGAGTGCATGTCCCGTTAAGGCTTGGCCCCTCATTTCTTTCCTCGCGATGGCTTCGTTGCTCTACGCTGATAGGTCCCGGTCCCCAGGCAGGCTACAGCCTTCGCTGGTATGCCAGGTCGCGTGCCGTGGTCAAGGCCAGGAGGTGTGCGTCCCGAGGTCCAGTAAGAGCCCCTGAGGCGCGATGCTCAGAAGGTCCCCCTTAGCGCTCAGGCAGCCATGGTAAGACAAGAAAGGAAAAGACTTGGCCGCAACGGAGCTGCGGCACGGAGTAAGTGACCACCAGGCTCAGATATTTAGCCGATCTTAGGGCGAAACTTATCTTGCTGACTTCGTGGTGGTTCCTCATGTCGTGCTAGGGCTGCGCGGCAATTCGTGCGACATAGCCAGGTTGGACCATTCGAGTTCCCCCCCCCTCATGCTCTCCTTAGTGCTCTACGTCCTCACGTCCTGACCCTCGAATGAGCTCAGCCGCCGCTGGTATGCTAGGTCGCGATGCCGTGGTCAAGGCCAGGGGGTGAGGGCTGGAGAGCCAGTAAGAGCTCCTGAATCACGATGCTCAGGAGCGCCCCCTTTAATGCGCAAGCGAATCACACGAGGGGAAAGGAGACTCGCGGTGCCGTCTGCTATCCTTTCCTTGGGACCCCTGTGAACAGGCACAATAAGGAACAGGTTTCACCGCTACAGCTATTAGCCTGTCGCTGGTTTCTCTGGGTGAGGCGAAGGCACCGACGGCCTGGTGAGGTGACGTGCACTGCGCGAACCGCGTGCCAGAGCTCGACCACTCGGATTTGTCGGTCGTGGCAGGGACGGACCCGTGCACCAGTGTCGTGCCTGTGCGAAGGCCCCGGGGGAGGCGATGATCAAGCGGGCGATTGCCGTTGGCAGGTTAGGCATAAAGAGCAGATCGACTTGGATAAATGTAGGAGATACATGCCACTGGGTCTGGCCCGAGCGGCTTGGGGATGATGCAGCCCGAGGGGCGCCCCCAGCAAGGTAAGCTAAAGACTTAAGCAAAAGGGATACATACCACAGGGACGGACCCATGTGGTGCAGGAATAATGCAGCCGAGCGCTCGGCTTAAACAAACTTGGAAGATGTCACCTGGTTCTGTAGACGAAGTAGGGTTGGTGCAGTGGAAGCCTCGCGTTGAAGGAATGGCTCCTCATGAGCCGCCGGGACCCTGAGCCTCGGGAGGCTCTAGGGGCTCAAGAGGTTCCCTAAAGGCCGCCTCCATATCCTCCCGAACGGCGTGGATCCTGGCCTCTTGAGACGCCAGGACTTGTCGCATGTTGTGCTGATAGGCCGACGCCACGCACGGCAAGCCGAAGGGCATGCGAACGTAGCTATGTGGTGGCCCCTCACAGCGGCCCACACATGATGGCCAGAAGCGCTCCTGAGATGCGGCCCTGTTGAGCCCTGGGACGTGGATGCAGACGCACAGCCCGGCATCCTCGCCTGGATGGGGAGCCGCGCCTTGTGAGCGGCTGTGGCCGCCCATGGCTCTTGCTTCTTGCAGTTCCTGAGTGGTCTTGGCGATGAACTCCTGGGTGTTGGGCACTCCTTGCCCTGTGCTCTCCTGAGGAAGGTGTGCCGTGAAGCACGCCTCCAAGTGGTGCCCAAGCGCCTCCCTCATGAGGTTGGCAAGGTCTGAGGCTCTCCAGGAGAGAGCCCCCGAGCCCTGCCTGAGGAGGGCGTCGAGCGCGCTTTCCTATGTGGTGGAGGGAGGCCCCTGGTGCGGGCACTGATCCTACCGAGGCTCCTAACGCGACGCCATCTTCTTGGGGTCCTGCACGGCGTGGCAGCTTCTTCTTGGGGATGGTCTCCGGAGGGTTTTCACTTCTACTGTCGGGGTCGTCGATTGCTACGGCTTGGAAGGCGCGCTCAAGGGAGCACACCGCATCCCTCTCTTCACATGGGACCGTGATGATTCCCCCGCTTCCTGGCATCTTGAGAACGTTGTAGCCGTGGTGAGTGACAGCCATGAACTTGGCCAGGGCTGGATACCCGAGGATGGCATTGTACGGCAAGTGGATGTGCGCGACGTCGAAGTCGATGAGCTCGGTGCGGTAGTTCTTGCTCTCCCCGAAGGTGACAAGCAGGCGGACTTGCCCTACCGGTGTGGTGGAACCAGCGGTCACTCCTGAGAAAGGCTTGGTTGGCTGGAGCTGCTCATAGGGCACTTGAAGGTTGTCAAACGTGTCGATGGATAGGACATTGAGCCTTGCGCCGCCGTCGATGAGAGTCTTGGTGACTTGCACATTGCTGATGACTGGGGAGCACAACATAGGGAGAGCGCCAGCGGTGGCTGCGCACTCGAGCTAGTCTGCCGAGTTGAATGGGATTGCGCATTGGGACCACTTGAGCGGGCGCGTGGCCTCAAGCTTGGGGAGCACCGCGTTCACCTCGCGAGCGAACTGTTTGAAGATGCGCTGAGAGGCTGGGGCCTGTGCGCCTCCCAAGATGCAAGTGATCGCACGAGGCTCCTGGAAGCCCCCAGCCCCCTCGTCCTGCTGGTGGTCATCGTTCCTTTTGGGTGGCGTCAGCGGGGGAAGACCGGCGTTGCCATAGGGGCGATCCTCACGAGGCGGGTCTCTCCAAGTGCCCTCGCGAGGTTGGTCCAGCCAGCGATCCTCACGAGGCCGCTCGCGCCATTCCTGGCGCGGGCCACGTTCTTCCCAGCGTCCGCCTCCGCGTCCTCCTCCGCGGACGTAGCCCTGGTCGTTGCGCTCGGGGCGTCGACCGTAGCGTCCTTCTCGTATGGCTCTGAGCTCTTGGCAGTCGCTGGTGTTGAGGGTGTTCAGGTTATGGAAGGCGCAGAACGGTCGGCCGTTCTTGGACAACTCAGGCAGATCTCTGCCTCGCTTGGTGTCGGGCTCCGCCGCGAGCAACTGCTTCTTTGCACTTCACGTCCTTGGCCTTGGCCTTCTTCTCCTCCGCTCCCGCAGCTGGCAGCTCAAGGAGAGAGAGGCGCCCCTTCTCAACTCTTGTGCACTTGGTCGCCAGGTTGAACAACTCCTGAGACGTGCAAAGCTCCTCGTGGATAGCAAGCTCTTCCTTCATCTTGACGTCACGGATGCCGTCTGAGAACGTAGAGATGATGGCTTCGTCCGTGACCTTGGGAATCTTGAAGCGGGTGTTGTTGAAGCGTTGGATGTACTTCTTGAGGGTTTCTCCTGGCTGTTGCTTGATGCGGCGCAGGGCACCCGCGGCCGGCGGGCGGTCGCGAGTTCCCTGGAAGTTGGCAATGAAGCGGTCGCGCATCTCCTCCCAGGAGGAGATCGAGCCGTGCTGCAGGTTCAGGAACCAGGAGCGGGCCCATCCTTGAGAGCCATGGGAAACCAGTTCGCCATGACTTTTTCATCGCCGTTGGCCGCTTCGATGCTCAGCTCATAGAGCTGCCGGAACTCAGCGGGGTCGGCGGTACCGTCGTAGCGAGGAGGCAGGTCTGGCTTGACCTTGCCTGGCCAGGCGACACTACGCAGCTCGGGGGTGAAGGCGCGACAGCCGGCCGTGGTCGCCGGGGCCCGCTTCGGAGGCGGAGCTTGATCTTGGCGAGGTCCACGCTGCGCCACCGCAGGCGGCACGCGGTCTTGACGAGGTGGCGCGGGGAGCAACGGTGCAGCTTCTCGCGGCCACGGGATTTCTTGGCAGCTTCTTTCTTCACGCGCGGGCGCCGGGCGCGGGGGATCACGCCGCGGAGGCGCGCGCCTTGGTGCCAAGGCACCGTCTTGATGTTGAGACGGTGGAAGCATGCCATGAGCTCCATCGCCCACGGCTGGTTGAGGGGGAGGCAGAGAGTGGGACGGCGCGGAAGAGCCCTACTTGGCCTTGGTGAGCTCGGTGGCGGTCGAGCCACTCCTCGTGAGAGGTCGCCGACGGGCGTGCTTGTAGGGAGCTCGTTCGCCATGAGGAGCGCGGCCGGTGCGCGTGAGACGAAGAACCAGCAGGGGTCAGTGATGGAGTAGCGATGCGGCCGTCCTGCCGCACCGAAGGGTGGAGCGAGGACGCCTGCTGCTCGTTCCCCGCCGGGCCAGTGGCAGCATTGGCGAAGGGGGATGGAGAACGACGAGGTGGCCTGCCTACGGTAGCCGTCTGAGCGACGCGGGCGGAGAGGGCAGCCCGACGCTCAGCTCGAGCACGGCGAGCGTCCGCCATGGAAACAACGGAGCGATGGAGCAACGAACCGACAGAAGGGAAACTACGACGCACCCCTACCTGGCGCACCAAATGTCAGATGTGGGGTTCCGGCAAACCCTTAAGGTTCGAACACTGGGGTGCGCGCGAAGTCTATCCCTCCTACCGATCTACGCTCTAGCTCGCTAGGATCTTGCGGACGAACTAGACGAACTCACAACACAGAGAGACACAGAGTTTTATACTGGTTCGGGCCACCGATGTGGTGTAATACCTTACTCCAGTGTGGTGGTGGTGGATTGCATCTCGGGTTGGTGATGAAAAGTACAAGGGAAGAACAACCTCCTGAGGTTGAGGTGTTCTTGTGCGTATGAACTTGTGGCGTGAATCCCTCTGTTTTGGATCCGTCCCCTCCTACTGTGGTGGCTAGTCCAATTTATAGAGGCCCTGGTCCTCTTCCCAAATATCGAGCAGGAAGGGAGCCAACAACGGCGGGTAAATTTGAAGGGGGACAGCTAGTACAAGCTATCCTGACAAACGCGGTCTTCGCCTGCAAAAGCTGCAGGGTGGCCGCCGTCTTGGGCTCCACGATGACCTCCGCCTTGCCGTCCTCTTGGTCTTGGTCTCGTTGCACTAATATGGCAACCTTTGCCTGATGCCTCAGTACTCTTCGCCTGCGCTGGCCTCCTTAGCACCAAAGAGTAAATAAGGACGTTGCGTGCACCGGTGCCCACCTGGCACCCGCCTGGCACCATTCGTCATGGCTCACGTCATGAGAGCCTTGTGAGGTTTGCCCCGCCTTGATATCTCCGCTCCTCATGAGCCTGCCTGGCTAGGCCACTCCAGAGGAGGTCTTGCGTCGTCCGCCTCGCGAGGCTCGGACCCTCGCTAGGGTCTTGCCTTGTTGATGAAGATGGGCCACTCTGACTCTTTGCTTAACCATCTTTGTGGGCATAAGCGGCAATTCTGGGGACCCCCGTTCCCAGAACACCAACAAATTTGTTGGAGTCGATGATTATCAACGAGGTTGGAAATTTGACGCCCTTGATGTCAATCTCCAAATTTGGGCAGACGAGATTGCTTCTGTGGAGGGATCCCGAGGATTGTACTAGCATGTGTTTTCCCAAAATCGAGCAAGAAAAATTGTTTTGGGAAGAAAAACTCCGCGAAATAAAAGAGTGGGAAGCCCCAGAGTCAAATAGAATTATGGCGGGTATGTCGTTAACGAGAAACATACCAATGACGACTTCCGGGTCCTCTTGGGCTTCGTCTGCACAGATGTGATGAACTTGCCCTTGGATTATATCAGGGGCGGAATACTGCTCCATGTAGTTGACTTGCGGCTGAAATGGAGCGACGTGCTTGGTGTTCTTGGGACACTGTCGGGCATAGTGTCCGGTTTGACCATAGCTGAAGCACGAATTGTTGCTCTGGCAATCGTCGCGCACCGGGCTGGTCACGGCATTCTTGACTTGTGTAGTAGTCTTGTTGATGTTCTGCTGCCAATTGGGTTTGTACTCCACCTTAGTCTGTTGCCATGTACGAACCTTTTGCACTAGTTGCATATCCTTCTTAGGCTCGAATTTGCGCTTGTGGTCATTAGCAGCTGGCTTGTTGTCGTGCAGGAGCTTGTGTTCCCTCTCGGCGATGAGGGCCTTATTCACCAGGGTCAGGAAGTCCGGGAAATCAAACATACTGAGAGTGCACCGGAGATGTTGATGTAGGCCTCCAAGGAATCGGTCGATCTTCCGCTCTTCATTGGCCACATCGTGGAGAGAATAGCGGGCCAGATGGTTGAATTTATTCAGATACTCGGCAACGGTCATGCTGCCTTGACTGAGAGCGAGAAATTCGCGTTGCTTCATATTCATGACTCCGGTGGGAATATGATATTTGCGGAAATGATCCTTGAATTTTGTCCAAGTAATTTCCTCATCGGCAGGCCATATTGCTTTGGCATTATCCCACCATATAGCGGAAGCTCCTTCGAGATGATGCGTTGCAAAGGGAACCTTCTCTCCGTTGTCTGTGCGAGCAATTTCCAGTTTTCTTTCAATAGTCCTTAGCCAGCCGTCGGCGTCCAAAGGATTAGTAGCATGGCTGAAACTGGGAGGCTTCGTTCGCTGAAAATATGATAGCTTGGAATGATGGCCATTATGGTTTCCATTCTGCCCAACCATAACTTGTACACTTTTCAGTATTTCCAGCAGATCGTTGCTCCTTCTTTCTTCAAACATTCGCAGGATTTGCTCGGTGGAAGGCGGTTGTGGCGGTGGAGGCGAAGGTGGCTGGTATGGTTCAGGGGAATGTCCTGCCTGTCTTGCGAAACGACGGACAGGGACATCCTCACCAGCTTGACTGCTGCTGCCTCCATGCGGCATCCTACTTTTCGTTTTCCCAATACATAGCAACCATGATGAGAAAATTCCAAAATGGGGGAAAAACCAATGACAAATCCCGGAAGAAAGCAGGGAATAAAACCAAGTCGAAAATGAGTCCAACATAATTATACATAGTCCCAACATGAAAATAAACACCGCAATGGGTCTACTACCCTCGTACATGAAACTACGCATCATGACAAGTGCAATTACAGCCATACATCATGCTCATGACTACCACGATACTCTAACGATCTACTGCTCGAATGGTGCTGCTGCAGGCTCGTCTCCTGAGCCGGACCCAGATCCTGAACTGATAGTAGAGACCTCCGGGGGAAGAGAGGTACGCTGGCGCTGCCTTGAGGGCTCTCCCTCAGGGGCAGGCGGGGGATGGGATCTAAGCATAAGAGCAGCAGGAGTAGTGACAAGAGAAGACCATGCAGTAGAGCGCTGCGAGGGTTCACCGTCAAAGGGTTAACGGTAACCTGCGAGGTCGTCGTAGGAACGGAGGTGGGAGGAGCAGAAGTGTAGATGACAGCGGGAAGAGGGTTCCTTATACGAGCAGTAGCGAGAGCGCGTGAGAGCTCCCGAGCTAACTCGTAGTTAAGGAGATAGCTAGCGGTGATGTAGCATGCAAGGTGGCTAGTAGGACGATCGCACGCCGGATTAATCAAAGGAAAGCAGATACGCCCATTCTCGTGCAGAGATGGGTAGAAGAAAAGTCCAGGGTGGGTGTGCATGCGAACCTCATTGTAGCGCAAGTCTACAAGAGCCTCGATAGCAGCAAACTGAACCGCCTCAGATGGCATAGAAGCAAGACCACCCTTAGACGAACGAGTGTAAGCGCCGGATGGGGAATTTTGGTGTAGAGTGACCTCAGCATAATACTCATACAATGCACCGACCAGATGCTCGCGATACACCCGATACTCTGGATCAGCACCCTCTGGATAGAGTCATCACCACACGTTCTGAAGTAGGTGCGACGATGTGCATGGAGCTGGCTCAGGATGGTACAAGATCGGTACTGGTGCCATCTACACTCACAAACCATACGGTTAGTAATAACAACAATAAGTCATGCATGAAATGCAACAACCAATTCCTATGTCTATTGGCACTCAAACGAAACTATCTACCGATTTACTAACGCACTACCGGTCTAGCATGTCCTACAATCAGCACGGCTCTGATACCAAGCGTTGTGGCACCCCGGCTCAGAGCAACCAGTTTACCCTGCATTGCCAGCCCAGAGATCGATTCTTCTAGCAATACACAACAACATGGTACAGAAATAACCGCTGTATTGATACTAGCGTGGTACAAAGGTCTAATATTACATTGAGATTCGAGGCCAAGCGGCACACATGATGCTGCTGGACAGTATGTACATTATTTAATGAACATGGCTGGGGCCTCGATCACACGAAACTACGTGGCAGCGGAAGAACGACGTAGCGGAACTCCATGGCACAGGGATACCGATGTGGACACGGCCTAGACACGAGATGCGCTCTGATGCGAATCAACTTGCCTGAAAGCTGGCATGACACGCCAGGTCAGTACATTGAATGTACTTGCAAGCTCAGAACAAACATAAGCACGATGATAGACAATATCATGATAATTAATCAAGTTAAATTAATGCAAGAAATTACTACAGATGCAAAGCTATGCAAAGCAACCAAACAGCGCACCGAGTCACACGGACTCGCTTACCAGACGGTTACCTCATAACCAAACGGTGACCACACCGGGGTCACACCTGAAACCAATCACTTATGAACACCTTGAGTGTTCAAGGTTCACCACGAAACAATGCATCACAACAATTACTAGTTTGCAAGATTAATTATAAAAGTTGATCCATGGTGTGACTTACTCCCGAGTCTTGCCCATAACCGAGGGCGCGGCTATCGATAGATTAAATACACTCTGCAGAGGTAGCGCACTTTACCCACACTACAGAATACCTGGCCTCGTACTCCCATTCGGGTGGACCAAAGTATTCCGACGAAACCCTCCCTTTGCCATGCACTCTCCCCGGCCACTCCGACCATCTCCCTCTCAGGGCTAGGTCTTGGGTGGCCCCGTGTCTACCAAAGAAACCAATGGCCACCGTCGTGGCAAAATGGTCCCAAACGGGGACAAGGTACCATAAAAACAAAACGAGCACACAAGGTTATGTCTGCCTACCGGGCAAGGGTGTGCACGCCCATAAACTTCCCTAGCGGGAGGCACCGGTGAGAGCCACGACAAAGGACCGAATCAAGACCTTCCCATTAGGTAAATGTGGTCGCACTGAATTAAAAACCCGATTCAGTGGCACCATGATGTGATCAACATCATATTCAGGTTGGACTTAATCAAGTATTTACTTTCAGAAAAACTTCTTATTACTAACATGGCATCATACCAGAAATCATGCAACTACTCGTCACACAGAGCAAGCAACTCTTAAGCATGGATCAAAACAAGCAACATAACAATCTTGCAATACTAAGATCAGAAACTTCTCTGGTTATAACTCGTTTTTATCTACAAACAACATTTTTATTAGTTCATAATTTAGTGGAAAACTATTACTAGCAAAAATAGCTACCATAACTTTCCATAACAAAATATCTAGTGCAAAATCTTACTCTACTTAGCCAAACAATTCCATGAACTCAACCAGAAGCTAAAACAAGCATATCAAGCATCATAAAACAACTAGCAATTAACCATATTAACTTATCAAATTTTTAATGCAAATAAAGACTCATATTGAAGTAGAAAATCATAGATATTGAAATAACACCACCCAAATGATGCTGTGGCTTGCCTTAGGGCAGAGGAGGGTCACACTCCTCCTGGTTAGCTTCAAGGCAAGATCCACCTTCTGAAAATATTTTAAAACCACAAAAATAAATGTCAAAACATATTCTAAAAATCACCAGAAATTCTAGACAGCAAGGAAAAATCCACCTTTTGGTGTGCTGCTGGAGCTTTCTGTAACGAAGACAATGCAAAAAGAATCAATTCATTTGGACTTATGGTTTTGAAATGGTGGCTGGTCAAAGTTTGGTAAAATTTCCGAATTAAATTTGAATAAATAGAAAATCCTGGGGGAGGGGTGACGTCGAAGGCGTAAAAGTGGGAGTGCGCCTCCACTCGTACCGCTTTGGCGCGAGTGGTGAGGATGACACTGGGCCCCACTAGTCAGGTGAGAGGGAAGGGGATCGAGATCAGAGGGGAGGCGGTGCTTCGCCAGAGCTCATGCCGGCAACGAGGGAGTTTGGGGCTAGGCTAGAGGGATAGATCGGAAGCGGGGTTCGCGGCGCACCTGCCCGTACCCGTGGCTTGGGGAAAGGTGGACGGAGCTGGTCGCAATCGAGCTGGCAAGCTTCATTGGCAGACGGGGTTCGCCGAAGAGGTGGAAGACGGTGGCTAGAGGCAGCTCCGAGGGCTTGGCGGGGTCCAGGTAGCTCCAGCAGACCATCAAGGCCCTGCCCAAGCAGCTGCTTGAGCTCGAGAGGCCCTGGAGAGTGCCAGCTGGCCTGCGGGGATCACCTGAGTTCTCGGGTCGGGGCGACGGCCGGAGGCCTGCCTGACCGGGCTTCTGCTCATCTACGTGTTCGTGGAGGTGGTGTGGAGTGGTGCGTGGCTAGCAAGGAGGCGGGATGGATTTATATAGCCGGAGCAGGGGGGACGTGTCGCCGCCGGAGCGCTCTGGACACGCGGCTAACGTCGACAAGAGGCTCCAACACGAGGGGACAGGGTGCAATGTCAACGCCGGCGCTTGCCCACGCTCGCGGACGAGCACATGATGCGGTTTGAGATGGGGACAAGCACACGCGCGCACTATGCCGTTTTGGCCGCGACTTGACCTGGCTTGCTGCGGCGGCTCCGGCGTCGGTGAGCGCCAGGGAGGGGTCATGGGTGATGGGTCGAGGGTTGTGGCACGTTGCGGTAGTCGGAGGCGAAGATGTGCCATGGTCCTAAGAATATTTAGGAATTATCTCAGATTTTTCTGAGCAAGAAAAATTGAGTTTGCTTTGGAGCACAAAGTTCTGAAATGAGCTTAAGAGAGAAAAATGAATATATTTTTTTAAGAAAGCTATTCATTTTATTATTTTGGGAATTTGTGGGAGGAATAAGGTAGATAGGTCACTTGGGTGAAAGCCAAGGATATGCCCAAGTGACAAGTCCATTTGAATTGATCCAAAAATCCAAATCAAATCAGGGCAAAAACCACGATGAAAACCAAGTCCGGAATGGGAGAGAAGGCAAGTCCGGTGAAAAGAGAAAAGGCAAAATCCAGGCTGTCACACCACCTCTTGCGGACAACATCGGCCCACGGTACTCCATGCTTGACTACGCATTCGACAAGGGTCATCGTGCCCGTTTCATAGAGAACGGAGTGGTAAGTAATATGAAGGAAATATTGATCAAAGTTTTCGGATTGATGAAAATAAGTTCCTAACTTTTGCCATCCACTTTTTGATAGATGCTCTAGCCACTGCGCATGAGGAGTCACGGGGTTGCCGGGAATATGGACTACACGAGCGCTACGCGCCGTACTTCAAGAGAACCCGACCGTTGGGTTTCGTTTTGCAGTTCAAGCGTTAGCCGCCGACGCTTGTCCACGCAGCTCTGACAGCTTTGATTGACCGGTGGCGATCCGGAGACCCATTCTTTGCATCTGCCATGCAGGGAGATGACAATGACCCTCAAGGATTGGTCAATGATTACTGCCATGCCGATCGAGGGTCATGCACTCACCGGGCGAGTGGAGAGGACCAACTGGCAGAAGAGGGTTACCACCCTCATCGGCGATTGCCTCGGTGCTAAGGGTAACCGTACATCCGGTGTGTTGTTGCCCTGGCTGTTGGAGCACCGGAAGACATGCCTCGAAGATGCCGATGTGGCGACTGTGGACTGGTACGCGAGGGCCTACCTGTGGTATCTTCTCACGGAGGTCGTGTTTAGCTCCGGGAACTCTGCCAACTTGTCGTATATGTTCTTCCTAGCGGACTAGGATGCAGGGTACAGTTGGGGGACCACATCTCTCGCCTACCTATACCGTTCGGTAAGAGAGTATCTAATTGCCTACCTACGAAAGTATGTCCATGACACTTTGTTATATCTGATCCTCATTTGATGTTTTGCAGCTTGACGACACAACGCAGAGGACGGGAGACAAGTCCAATATAGGTGGCTTTGTCTGGGCCTTCTCCATTTGGATGTGGGAGCGGCTGTCGGAGGGGCATCAGGTGAAGATGCCAAGATGCCCATGGGGTGCCTATAGCAAAGACGGCGACGAGACTCGACACCCCACCGTAGCTTACGAGTGGGACGTTGTCAAACTCTACACGGGCCTGAACAAGACTTCGTACAAGGCCTACACCAACGAGTTGGACGCTTTGACGCATACGCAGGTATATGAACTCGCTCAACACCTTTCTCTTTGATTCCACTTTTGACCGAGAGTGGGAACTTACCAATGTATATGTAATAGGTAAACTGGTGACCGTATCATGACCGACAGTGGGACTTCGATCTAAACATGATGTAAGATGCGGACAGAGGTCTTTCGGTGCATCGTGCCCATGATCTATGTGTACGCCGTCGAGTGGCACTTGCCACACCGCGTGGCCACACAGTTTGGCAAGTATCAGCATACCCCACCGGGCCCGCCGACCGATACCGGCGGCCACGCGCTCCACTTGTGAGTGCACTTGTTCTTCATGCCCAAGATTTCATTGTGTTCGACTTTATTATGATGTTTCTTGTGCCGTATGCCTTGCAGGATGAGCCGACAGAAGAATCAGTCGATCACAGACTGGGGAGTGGAGCATAAAACTCATGTGACAGAGTGGAACCGATGGAGGTTCTGTAAAGATGTGATAGGAAAGTGACTAACTGGGATGCTTACCTGGGCCGACACATGAGGCGGTACGATGATGGCCAGAAACACCATCTTCGTTTCAGGCCTCGATGGACAGCGGAAGACATCGCGGAGCTGGAGAGGGATGACTCGGAGGAAGAGGCCTACCAGACCGGCATCAGAGATATGCACAGTGGATTTAGGGAGTTTGCACCCCTCATCAACAGAGTGGTAAGTTTGAACCGACGATTGTATTTAAATTATTTTATTCGTCATCGTGACTAACTTTGTTTCATTGCCGTTACAGTACGGTGATCTGAACAGATGCATCTTTGAAGCCTCAAATGCACTAGGTGATGCCCTCGGGAGCGTACAATCTGAGAACAAAGTGAGGGGACGATGAAGGTACAATTTCAGCCTCCTCGGAACATATGCATCTTGTTCACTTGCAATCATAAATCTGATACTTATTATGCCCTTGTTTCATTGTAAGTGCAGAAGTTCGTGAAGCGTTGTCGCAAGCTGGTAGGGCTGCTTGGGTGTGTTGGAGCTGTGTCGGTTGAACCTTATCAGCCTATAGCCACACAGGGTCACATCGGCTCATCGAGCCATGTTCCCTCGTCGTCCAAGTTGGTTGAGGAGGAGGAGGAGGAGGAGGAGGAGGAGGAGGAGGCTACACATGAAGAAGGGGAGGATGAGGAGGATGAGAGCAACGGGAAGGAGGAATACGATGAAGATTATGGACCTCCGCCAACTCAATCATCTCAACCACCTCAGCTGCCGAAGAGGAATCCGAAGAAGAAGGATTTGCTGAGTCCGGACCATTTCCAGAGACCTGTTACTCGACGGCCCAAGAAGAAGACTGAAGAGACTCGTTCAAAGAGTAACGAGGACCGTAACTCCAAGAGGGGAAGGAGCAACTGATTCTGCTCTTTGATACAAGAGACTTGTAGTTGGGTTGTCTATGTGTTTGCTATTTGGTTGAACTTCATTTGGTTGAACTGTTCTAGTGGTTGTGAAACTACGTGGAACTATGTGTTTGCTATTTGTGGATCTATGTGTTTGCTATTTTTGAAACTATGTGGAACTCCGTTTACTAATTAGTTGAACTTCGTTTGACATGTTCTATTTACTTCAAATTTTGTTAATGTGTATGTGATGCCCAAGTTTAATTGTTTAAGATCTGTGATATTGCTGTCATATTGAATTTGAAAAGAAGCAAGAAACTGAACTGGAAACAATAAAACACAGGAGCCTACCGCCATGGACTCTGGCGGTAGGGTCACACAGCCTACCGCCACCCCCTGGTGGTAGGGTGAACCTACCGCCAGGGCCCTTTGATATTTTGTTACAGAAGGTTTGCGAGGCAAAGCCAAGCCACACCCTACCGCCAAGGGCTCTGGCGGTAGGGTTAGACATCCTACCGCTAGGGGCTCTGGCGGTAGGGTACTTATCCACGTTAGCTCAGGAAAACGGCTGCCGTCCCCCTCCGTCGCACCCTACCGCCAGGGCCCCTGGCGGTAGGCTGTCTAACCCTACCGCCTGAGCCCCTGGCGGTAGCGAAAGGGTTAAATCCAGATTTTTTTCCAAACCGGGGTCAGATCCTGAATTTGTATCCCAAAAAGGTCAAAACACGAAATTTGGCCACGGGGTGGCTGCTACGTCTTGAGCTTCCGTTGGTTTTCCCCGAAGAGGAGAGGATGATGCAGCCAAGTAGTGTAAGTATTTCCCTCAGTTTTTGAGAACCAAGGTATCAATCCAGTAAGAGGCCACGCGCAAGTCCCTTGTACCTACACAAAACAAATAGCTCGTCGCAACCAACGCGAATAGGGGTTGTCAATCCCGTCACGGTCACTTACGAGAGTGAGATCTGATAGAGATGATAGATAATATTTTTGGTATTTTTGGTATAAAGATGCAAAGTAAAATAAAAAGGCAAAGTAAAAAAGCAAAGCAATAATAAAGCGTGGGAAGATTAATATGATGAAAATAGACCCGGGGGCCATAGATTTCACTAGTGGCTTCTCTCAAGAGCATAGGTATTTTACAAAGGTGAACGAATTATGTTGAGCAATTGACGTAATTGAGCATAGTTATGAGAATATCTAGGTATGATCGTGTATATAGGCATCACGTCCGAGACAAGTAGACCGACTCCGCCTGCATCTACTACTATTACTCCACTCATCGACCGCTATCCAAAGATGCATCTAGAGTATTAAGTTAATGAAAACAGAGTAACGCCTTGAGCAAGATGACATGATGTAGAGGAATAAATTCATGCAATATGATAAATACCCCATATTGTTATCCTCGATGGCAACAATACAAGACATGCCTTGCAACCCTTTTACATCCTTTGGGTAAGGACACCGCAAGATTGAACCCAAAGCTAAACACTTCTCCCATTACAAGAACTACCAATCTAGTTGGCCAAACCAAACGGATAATTCGAAGAGACTTGCAAAGATAACCAATCATACATAAAAGAATTTAGAGAAGATTCAAATATTGCTCATAGATAATCTTGATCATAAACCCACAATTCATCTGTCTCAACAAAAACACCGCAAAAAGAAGATTGCATCGAATAGATCTCCACGAGAGAGGGGGAGAACATTGTATTGAGATCCAAAAAGAGAGAAGAAGCCATCTAGCTACTAACTATGGACCCGAAGGTCTGAGGTAAACTACTCACACTTCATCGGAGAGGCTATGGTGATGATGTAGAAGCCCTCCATGGTGGATTCCCCTTCCCATGGAGCTCCTAACAGGACCCAAGATGGGATCTCGTGGATACGTAAAGTTGCGGCGGTGGAATTAGGTTTTTGGCTCCAGATTCGATCTGTTGGGGGTACGTAGGTATAAATAGGAGGAAGGAGTACGTCGGTGGAGCTTCGGGGGGCCCACGAGGCAGGGGGGCACGCCCTGGGGGGGCGCTCTCCACCCCCGTGGCCGCCTCGTGGCTTTCTTGACGGAGGGTCCAAGTCTCCGGATCTTATCTCGATGAGAAAATCACGTTCCGAAGATTTCATTCCGCTTTGGACTCCGTTTGATATTGCGTTTCTTGAAACACGAAATAGGCAAAAAACAACAATTTCGGGCTGGGCCTCCGGTTAATAGGTTAGTCCCAAAAGTAATATAAAAGTGGAAAATAAAGCCCAATATAGTCCAAAACAATAGATAATATAGCATGGAGCAATAAAAAATTATAGATACGTTGGAGACGTATCAGTGGCAGCCTTGAACCTAGTGACGATGTATGACAACAGTCATGGCAACGCTGTGGGCGGCACGCATGTCGTAGTATGTGTGGCGAGGGACGCGTTGAGAGACGACATCAGGTGATGGTGTTGACTGAGTCCTGCTACGGTGCCACGATGCAGAGGTGGTGCAGAAGTGCGGTCTCCCCATCAGGTGGAGCGGTGGTGCATGTGGCGTAGCTCGGCAGGGTTCGTCGTAACGGTGCAACTCGACGGGCTTTGGCACAATGACATTTTTTGAGGCCTCCATGGTCTAAATTTAGTAGTCTGCCCTCGAATCCATGATGAGAGATGCACGACTGTACAATGATACGTCTCAAACATATCTACAATTTTTGATTACTTCATGCTATTATATTATTACTTTTGAATATTTTTTGTAGCAATTATGTTATTCTTCTGGACTAACCTATTAATCCAGTACCCAGAGTCAGCTCCTGTTTTTGCATGTTTCTGACATTCCAGAAAATCTATATCTACAGAGGTCAAAAAACTCTGAATATTCAATATGATTTTTTTGTATCACGAGGATTCCTGAAAGTGTTGGGACATGCTGAGGGGAGGGGCACTCAGGGGCCCATGTGGCCAGGGACTAACCCGCGCCACTAGGCCGCATGGGCCCTCTGAGAACCGCCTTTCGCCAAAAAAATTCATAAATAGAGAAACTGTCGGGACCATTTTTCTCTGTTTTTTTGCCGCTGCAAGTACCTGTTACATGGAGATCCAATCTGGAGGCCTGTTCTGGCACCCCACCAGAGAGGGAACCCATCATCGGAGGCTTATTCATCAATCTTGCTGCCTCCATGAACATGTGTGAGTAGTTCCCTTAGGACCTTAGGGTCCATAGAAGTAGCAAGATGGCATCTGAGGGCGTCCTGGATTAGGGGGTCCTCGGGTGGCCTGCCTATTCTATGCGGGCTGGACTGATGGGCCGTGAAGATACAAGAAGAAGACTTTCCCCCTGTGTCCGGGTAGGACTCCCCTATGCGTGGATGGCAAGATTGGTGTCCGGATATGTTATTTCCTTCCCCCACAAACCGACTCTATATAACCCTAGGCCCCTCTAGTGTGTATATAAACCAGAGGGTTTAGTCTGTAGAGGCTATCAGAATTATCATAGGCTAGACAGCTAGGGTTTAGCCATTACAATCTTGAGGTAGATCAACTCTTGTAACCCCTATACTCATCGAATATACTCAAGCAAGAAGTAGGGTTTTACCTCCTTTAAGAGGGCCTAAACCTGGGTAAACATTGTGTCCCCTTTGCTCCCTGTTACCATTGATCCTCAGGCACACAGTTCGGGACCCTCTACCCGAGATCTGCCGGTTTTGACACCGACAATGGTGCTTTCATTGGGAGTTCCATTGTGTTGTCAATAGAGGGATGAATGGCTCGCCTTGTCATCAACAATGATATCACTTCCGGTAGGAGCCTGACTTCAAGGCACGTCCTCCAGATCGGCGGTTTCACCATAGGCGCCAGCAGCCGTGCCGACGCCCATGATCGCTAAAAATCATCTCCGCATCGGTCTCGAACACTCCGAAAAGATGGATCCGGCAGACATCTCGTCCTTGAACGAGCTGCTAGATCGCATCGTCGCCCTAGGGTTTTTAACATATTATGATCGGATCGGGCTTAAACCAGACCAGAGTGAAATCAAGTGAAATCAACTCCCCGCCGATCACTCACCTGTTGGCGGTCGTTGAGGAAGGAGATAAGAACACTTCTTCTCCTAAGTTGAAGACCAACTATGTTCGAATCTCCAAACCTATGGAGCCAGATACTCCCCCTTTGGAGGAAACCCCATGTCCCCTGAGCTCGGGGTCGGACTTAGGGTCCGGGGAACATTTGGATCTTCCCAGACCCGAACCGGTGACCTCAGAGATTTTACAAACTCCGAACACAATCTTGGGCAGGGATTCAAGCTTTAACCCACCCGCCCACCACAATCAATACTCTCCAAGAAATTCAAGCCCACCTGGTATATACGACCTAATGTATGTACGAGAAGTACCTCAGGAAACAGTCCATCACTTTTGGGCCAGGTTTCTACTTGTTAAAAACAAGATCAAAGATTGCTGCAATGATGATACGGTCTCGGTTTTTCATCAGAACTGCATCGGTGAGGGAATTAAGAATGCCCTCGACCGCCGTTGCATACAGAATTTTACGGAACCATCGCACATAGTATGGAAGTACTGCTCGATGGAAAGTACAGGGAAGGCCCAAAAAACCCAATTGGAACATACTGCCTTTAAGCAGAGCACTGCCCGGGCAAAACAGACGCACCCTTACGAGGCATCTGATCATAAGTCTACCGGCAAGAAACATAAACCCCTTATAGGACATAGGCCCGTTCTTGACAAAGTCCTCGACAAGCTATGTCAGATACATGCCACACCGAGCACCGAGCCAACTCATAGCCTTCGGGCTTGTTGGGTACTCTGGCAGGTGGTTAATCGGCGAGGCTAACCTCACCATTGCTACCCCAGAGAAACACTCTCCGGAGAACAACGCCGTTAATGTCTTCACTATCTTCGAGACCTTCTCCTCAAATAATCGGCGTAAAAGGGCACTCCGCGACCTCGTCGAAATTAACCAAGCAGCCACAATGAGCCCATGGAACGACGCGACAATAACTTTCACCGCTGACGACGAACCAAGGGCCCGATCAGTCCGAGCACCTGCCACCTTGGTCTTAAACCCAATTGTGGACGGCTTTCGACTTACCAAAGTTCTCATGGACGGCCGTAGTGGACTTAACCTCATCTACGAGGACACGCTCGATAAAATGCATATCGATAGAGTACGCATCAAGCAAAGCAGTACCACCTTTCGAGGAATTATCCCCAGCCGAGAAGCACGGTGTTTGGGAAAAATCGAACTTGATGTAGTATTTGGCACTGATGTCTACTACACAACTTTCTTCTTGTAGACGTTGTTGGACAGTAGCAAATTTCCCTCAAGTGGATGACCTAAGGTTTATCAATCCGTGGGAGGCGTAGGATGAAGATGGTCTCTCTCGAGCAACCCTGCAACCAAATAACAAAGAGTCTCTTGTGTCCCCAACACACCCAATACAATGGTAAATTGTATAGGTGCACTGCTCGCGAAGAGATGGTGATACAAGTGCGATATGGAGAGTAGATATAGGTTTTTGTAATCTGAAAATATAAAAACAGCAAGGTAACAAGTGGTAAAAGTGAGCGTAAACGGTATTGCAATGATAGGAAACAAGGCCTAGGGTTCATACTTTCACTAGTGGAAGTTCTCTCAACAATAATAACATAGTTGGATCATATAACTATCCCTCAACATGCAACAAAGAGTCACTCCAAAGTCACTAATAGCGGAGAACAAACGAAGAGATTATGGTAGGGTATGAAACCACCTCAAAGTTATTCTTTCCAATCAATCCGTTGGGCTATTCCTATAAGTGTCACAAACAGCCTAGAGTTCGTACTAGAATAACACCTTAAGACACAAATCAACCAAAACCCTAATGTCACCTAGATACTCCAATGTAACCTCAAGTATCCGTGGGTAAGATTATACGATATGCATCAGACAATCTCAAATTCATCTATTCAACCAACACATAGAACCTCAAAGAGTGCCCCAAAGTTTCTGCCGGAGAATCATGACGAAAACGTGTGCCAACCCCTATGCGGAACCCGCAAGTTGATCACCAAAACATACATCAAGTGAATCACGTGATATCCCATTGTCACTACAGATACGCACGGCAAGACATACATCAAGTGTTCTCAAATCTTTAAAGACTCAATCCGATAAGATTACTTCAAGGGGAAAACTCAATCCAATACAAGAGAGTAGAGGGGGAGAAGCAACATAAGATCCAACTATAATAGCAAAGCTCGCGATACATCAAGATCGTGTCAAATCAAGAACACGAGAGAGAGAGAGAGATGAAACACATAGCTACTGGTGCATACCCTCAGCCCCGAGGGTGAACTATTCCCTCCTCGTCATGGAGAGCGCCGGGATGATGAAGATGGCCACTGGTGAGGGTTCCCCCCTCCGGCAGGGTGCCGGAACAGGGTCCCGATTGACTTTAGGTGGCTCTGGAGGTTTTGCAGCGGCGGAACTCCCGATCTATTCTCTGTTCTGGAAGTTTTAGGATACGTAGGTATATATGGGTGAAAGAAGTACGTCGGTGGACCGAAGGGGGGGGCACGAGGCAGGGGCGCACCCTAGGGGGGGGCGCCCTCCACCCTCGTGGGCACCTCCCTTCTTTCCTGACGTGCACTCCAAGCTTTTCCGGTAGCTTTCCTTCCAAAAATAACTTCTCTAGTTGATTTCGTTCCGTTTAATTCGCTTGATATTCCTTTTTCAAAACACCGAATAGGCAAAAACAGCAAGTCTGGCTGGGCCTCCGGTTAATAGGTTAGTCCCAAAAGTAATATAAAAGTGGAAAATAAAGCCCAATATTGCCCAAAACAGTAGATAATATAGCATGGAGCAATAAAAATTATAGATACGTTGGAGACGTATCAAGCATCCCCAAGCTTAATTCCTGCTCCCTTTCGAGTAGGTAAATGATAAAAGATAATTTTTGATGCGGAGTGCTACTTGGCATAATTTCAATGTAAATCTTCTTAATTGTGGTATGAATATTCAGATTCGAAAGATTCAAGACAAAAGTTTAAAATTGACATAAAAATAATAATACTTCAAGCATACTAGCAAAGCAGTCATGTCTTCTCAAAATAACATGGCCAAAGCAAGCTATCCCTACAAAATCATATAGTCTGGCTATGCTCTATCTTCACCACACAAAGTATTTAAATCATGCACAACCCGATGACAAGCCAAGCAATTGTTTCATACTTTTGACATTCTCAAAACTTTTTCAATCTTCACGCAATACATGAGCGTGAGCCATGGGCATAGCACTATAGGTGGAATAGAATGGTGGTTGTGGAGAAGACAAAAAGGAGAAGATAGTATCACATCAACTAGGCGTATCAACGGGCTATGGAGATGCCCATCAATAAATATCAATGTGAGTGAGTAGGGATTGCCATGCAACGAATGCACTAGAGCTATAAGTATATGAAAGCTCAACAAAAGAAACTAAGTGGGTGTGCATCCAACTCGCTTGCTCACGAAGACCTAGGGCAATTTGAGGAAGCCCATCATTGGAATATACAAGCCAAGTTCTATAATGAAAAATTCCCACTAGTATATGAAAGTGACAAAATGAGAGACTCTCTATCATGAAGATCATGGTGCTACTTTGAAGCACAAGTGTGGTAAAAGGATAGTAGCGTTGTCCCTTCTCTCTTTTTCTCTCATTTTTTTATTTTTTTATTTGGGCAATTTCTCTTTTTTTATGGCCTCTTTTCTTTTTTTTTTTTTCATTTTCCGTCCGGAGTCTCATCCCGACTTGTGGGGGAATCATAGTCTCCATCATCCTTTCCTCACTGGGACAATGCTCTAATAATGATGATCATCATACTTTTATTTACTTACAACTCAAGAATTGCAACTCAATACTTAGAACAAGATATGACTCTATATGAATGCCTCCGGCGGTATACCGGGATATGCAATGAATCAAGAGTGACATGTATGAAAGAATTATGAACGGTGGCTTTGCCACAAATACGATGTGAACTACATGATCATGCTAAGCAATATGACAATGATGGAGCGTGTCATAATAACCGGAACGGTGGAAAGTTGCATGGCAATATATCTCGGAATGGCTATGGAAATGGCATGATAGGTAGGTATGGTGGCTGTTTTGAGGAAGGTATATGGTGGGTGTATGATACCGATTTAAAAGTGCGCGGTATTAGAGAGGCTAGCAATGGTGGAAGGAAGAATAGTGCGTATAATCCATGGACTCAACATTAGTCATAAAGAACTCATATACTTATTGCAAAGATCTACAAGTTATCAAAGCAAAGTATTACGTGCATGCTCCTAGGGGGATAGATTGGTAGGAAAAGACCATCGCTCGTGCCCGACCGCCACTCATAAGGAAGGCAATCAATAAATAAATTATGCTCCGACTTCATCACATAACGGTTCACCATACATGCATGCTACGGGAATCACAAACTTTAACACAAGTATTTCTCAAATTCACAACTAGTCAACTAGCATGACTCTATTATCACCATCTTCATATCTCAAAACAATCATCAAGCATCAAAATTCTCTTAGTATTCAACACACACATAAGAATTCTTACAAATCTTGTATGCTTAGCATATTAGGATTATTTAAGCAAATTACCATGCTATTTAAGACTCTCAAAATAATATAAGTGAAGTATGAGAGTTCATATATTTCTCCAAAATAAAACTACCACCATGCTCTAAAAGATATAAGTGAAGTACTAGAGCAATAACAAAAACTACTCTGAAAGATATAAGTGAAGATCAATGAGTAGTCGGATAATTATGCAACTATGTGAAGACTCTCCCATTTAATAATTTCAGATCTTGGTATTTTATTCAAACAGCAAGCAAAACAAAATAAAATGACATGACGCTCCAAGTAAAACACATATCATGTGGTGATTAAAAATATAGCTCCAAGTAAAGTTACCGATGAATGAAGACGAAAGAGGGGATGCCACCCGGGGCATACCCAAGCTTAGGCTCTTTGTTATCCTTGAATATTACCTTGGGGTGCCTTGGGCATGCCCAAGCTTAGGCTCTTGCCACTCCTTATTCCATAGTCCATCGAATCTTTACCCAAAACTTGAAAACTTCACAACACAAAACTTAACAGAAAAATCGTAAGCTCCGTTAGCGAAAGAAAACAAAACACCACTTCAAGTTACTGTAATGAACTCATTATTTATTTATATTGGTGTAATATCTACTGTATTCTAACTTATCTATGCTTCATACCCTCCGATACTACTCATAGATTCATCAAAATAAGCAAAAAACACAAAGAAAACAGAATCTGTCAAAAACAGAACAGTCTGTAGTAATATGTAACTAACGCAAACTTCTGGAATTCGAAAAATTATAAAATAAATTGGTGGACCTGAGGAATTTGTCTAGTAATAATCTGCAAAAAGAATCAACTAAATAGCACTTTCCAGTAAAAATTTCTAGCTAATCTCGTGAGCGCTAAAGTTTCTGTTTTTTACAGCATGATCATAAAGACTTCACCCAAGTCTTCCCAAAGGTTCTACTTGGCACAAACACTAATTAAAACACAAAACCACATTTAAACAGAAGATAGATGGATTATTTTTACTAAACAGAACCAGAAAGCAAGAAACTAATATAAAGTTGGGTTACCTCCCAACAAGTGCTATCGTTTAACGCCCCTAGCTAGGCATGATGATTTCAATGATGCTCACATAAAAGATAAGAATTGAAACATAAAGGGAGCATCATGAAGAATATGACTAGCACATTTAAGTCTAACCCACTTCCTATGCATAGGGATTTTGTGAGCAAACAACTTATGGGAACAATAATCAACTAGGATAGGAAGGCAAAACAAACATAACTTCACAACTTTAAGCACATAGAGAGGAAACTTGATATTATTGCAATTCCTACAAGCATATATTCCTCTCTCATAATAATTTTCAGTAGCATCATGACTTAATTCAACAATATCACCAGCACCTAAAGCATTCTTTTCATGATGTACAATAATAGAAATTTTACTACTCTCCACATAAGCAAAATTCTTCTCATTCGGAATAGTGGGAGTATCATAAGAGACTTGAATACTATAAATTGTTTACACATTAAAAGAGTAATATTCAGAAAAAGGGTAATCATAATAATGACAAGCTTTATAAATATAATCATCACTACTTTTTATGGCATAAGTTTCATCACAATAATCATCATAAGTTGCAACTTTGTTCTCTTCATAATCGATTGAAACCTCTTCCAAGATAGTGGAATCATTACTAAATAAAGTCATAACCTCTCCAAATCCACTTTCATAAATATAATCATCATAGGTAGAAGGCATGCTATCATCATAACAAGTTTTCATATCAAAGCTTGAGAGGCTTAAAATATCATCTTCATTAAACATAGCATCCCCAAGCTTGGGACAAACATTAATTGCATCAAATATATTCTCAAATATGTCATCCTCATTAAACATAGCTTCCCCAAGCTTGGGCCTTTTCATATCATAAGAATAATCACTCTCATCATCAATAGTATGGATAGCACCAATAGTGTAGCAAACATTATTATTATATTCTTCCAAGCAAGTGCCAAAAAGATTTTCAAGATCATAAGAAGTATTATTATCTTCCCAATCGTAATCATCACAAGAAGCAATAGGCATAAAAAGGTCATCATCAAGCGCACCATCTTCCATAATTACTTTTGGTTCATTTTCATGAGGCATAACAAAAATAGGAGCAACATTATTTGGGAGGGATACCTTTTTACCTCTCTTCCTTTTTCTTTTCTTCTTCTTCGCCATATCATCTGTGGGTTCAATCCTCTTTTTGGAGCTCCTTATTAATGAGATTGGTTGAATAGAAGGCTCCTCCTCGTTACCTGATTCATCATAACAAACAATAGGAAAATATTGGGAAGTCTCTTCCCTTTCATTAGTATTCTCTTCATCTTCTATTTGTTTTCTTTTCTTTATGTAATTGGCAATATAAGGATTTTCAATGCAATTCACTGCACAATACATATAAATTTCCTATAGATCAATATCAAGAAAGTTCTTAAGGTTAAATTCTGGAATATGCTTAGTTGCACGTTTCAATTCTTCATAACCCAAAAGCTAACTAAGTTCATTATAATGTGCAAGGGAAATCAAGTCATCACAATTTTTGGACACGATTCGATCATGAAACAATTTGCATTGGAGATTTAAATGACCATGTTCATTGCAAAGTTCACAAGTATGGTAAAGATATCCTGTGCTTCTGGGCAATGCCACCATACCCTGCGCTTGGTTGGAATGCTGTTCCACCGAACCATAATCCAAATCAGGGTAACAATGTGGTAATTTGGTGTGGGGGGTGCTGCGAGGCCCATAATGTCAATGATGATGGATGGGGCCCTTGGGATGAACAGATTCAAAGACCACATCAAGAAGATGAGGATGTACCTTCCCAGCAGCAAGATATTGTTCAGGAGCAGAATTCCATGGTCCTTAACCCTTCTTTGGACTCTGACAATGACATGGATTTGGAGGAAGTTCAGCAGCCCATTCATCATGTTGTGGCGCAGCACCTAGTGGCTCCCCTTGATCCAATTCAACTGGGCATTGTTTGTGTGGTTTATGGTCCTATGCTTCCTCCACATCTTATATGGGAGAGGTCTTTCTGTTCTCTGCTGCCCGAGTTTTTCATCCGCAAAGTGCCTGCTCCACTATCCTCATTCCAACAATGGCAGTCTCATCTCACCACCTGCGTTTTGCCTGAGCAATATGAGTTCTCTTTTAGATCTCTGATGATGCCCACCAACTCCTCCATGCCTCGCTCGTCTGTTGTTATTGAAGAGATCTCCTCAGATCAGATGGAGCCTGAAGCTTCTGCTCATGAACATGATGAACCTGTGTAGCCTATAACTGCTGACTTGCCACAGAATCATGAGGATTTCCTATTCACGCATGTTCTTCCTTTAGTGCTCGGCAAACGTGGACGTGAGGTCAACCGTGGTCGTCGGTCATCCGTTGCAGTGGCTCCAATTCCAGATTTCTCCGTCAGACGCATGACGCGCAGTGCTGCTAAGGCCTCTGGCTACAAACCAACTTCAGCCATTCCCACCAAAGCTTCTGCTTTGCGCCGCCCGAGGGCCAAGAAGACCAAGCCATCAGTTGTTGACTCGGACGATCAGGATGATGCTGCACGGGCGATACCTCCACCAACACCCATCGCTGACCTTCAGGCAGTTGGCGCTCGTCTTGGTATTCCTGCAGATCATCTGACTCCGGAGAAGCTTACGGCTCCTCCTAAGAAATCTTCTTCTAATTCAGTGTTCGATGATGAGTAAACCTAGTCTTCAGAATTGGTGCCAGAGGAGTATTGCCTGGCATAGTTTTTGTTTCCTTCGTGGTTATGTGTTTTCTGAACTTGTGGCTCTGTATGCTCTTTTGGGTCGTCTGTCTGTGGTCTATGAAACTGCTAGGTTATGCCTGACAGTACTTATTTTATCGCCGCGAGTTATTTATGGATAATACACCTTATCGTAATTGGCGTGTGCTCTGTTGGAATGTTCGCGGCCTGAATTCTGATGCTCGTCAGCGTGATGTGAGAGCAAAGATTGCGGAGAGCCAATGCTCCATTGTTTATTTGCAAGAAACAAAGTGTGCGGACTTTGATATTCGAAAAATTAGATCCTTTTGTCCTCGGCGCTTCGATACTTTTGTTTTTGCCCCGGCAGTTGGTGCTTCTGGTGGCATCCTTGTGGTTTGGAACTCGTCCATCTTCCATGGGACCCTAGTCGAAATTCAGAGCTTTAGCATTGTTATTTCTTTCCAGTCAGTTCATAATGTTGAGAAGTGGACCTTAGTGTCCGTTTATGGACCCTGTGATGGCCCCCTTAGGGATAATTTTGTTAGTTGGCTCTACCACCTAAATATCCCCTCTGATGAGAATTGGTTGCTTCTGGGAGATTTCAATTTCATTTGTTCCTTTGATAATAGAAACAGGCCAGGTGGTGATATCAATGATATATTCCTCTTCAATGAGATAATTGGCCATTTGGGCTTGCTAGAATTGCCATTAAAGGGCAGAAGTTTCACTTGGTCCAATATGCAGGAGCAACCATTGCTTGAGTAGCTTGATTGGTTTTTTACCACCTCAGACTGGATTTCTATTTATCCCAACACTGTCGTTCTACCCCTGGCAAAAACATCGTCTGATCATGTACCCTGCGTGGTTTCAATTGATACCAACATACCTAAATCTAGAGTCTTCAGGTTTGAGAATTACTGGGTGGACATGCCAGGGTTTATGGACCGTGTCAAGATTTCTCGGAACCAGCCAGTGTTTGCTGATTTGTCTCCTTCTGCTGTCCTGACAACCAAGTTTAAGCGTTTGCGATCTGCCCTCAAGGCTTGGAGCAAGAACTTGTCGTTCCTTAAACGACTGACTATGGATTGCTCCAGAGCCATATTATTCTTTGATAATATGGAGGAGTTGAGGCCTCTCACCACACCTGAATTTAACTTTCGGAAGATTGTTAAACTTCACCATGAGAATCTACTCCGGATACACTATATTTATTGGAAGAAGAGGTGTACTATCCGTTACATTAAGGTGGGTGAGGAGAATTCTAAGTTTTTTCATGCAATGGCTTCTGAACGTCTGCACAGGAATACGATTGCTAGCCTCTCTGTTGCAGGTGCTGACCCAGTTTCTGATCATTCCAAAATGACGGGAATCCTTTGGTGTTCTTTTAAAAGTAGAATGGGCCAGGCCCAAGGCATCAATATGGGCTTTGATTTGCCTCCTCTTATTCAACCTGTTGAGGGCCTGAGCAGTCTGTCTGCACCGTTTTGTGCTGAAGAGATCAATAATGTCCTAAAAGGGTTGCCGACTGATAGAGCTCCTGGGCCGGATGGCTTTAATGGTATGTTTGTTAAGGATCAATAATTGAGAAGGATTTTTTGGCTTTAATTCAGCGGTTTTATGATGGGAGCCTATCTTTGGAAAATATTAATGGATCCCTTATTACCTTAATTCCTAAGATGTTATCTCCTGCAGGACCTGAGGATTTTAGACCAATCTCTCTCACTAACACATGCCTCAAGTTCCTTCTGAAGCTCTGGCAAATAGGCTTCAAGGTCATTTTGCAATGCATCCATAAGAATCAATATGGGTTTCAAGAAGCGAGCTATTCAGGACTGCCTGGCTTGGGCTTTTGAATATATACATCAATGCAAACAATCAAAAAGGCCAATTATCATCTTGAAGTTGGATTTTGCCAAAGCTTTTGACACAGTGGAGCATGATCTCATCTTGTAGGTTCCTCAGCACAAAGGTTTTGATGCCAAATGGATCTCCTGGATTAGAGAGTTTCTATCCTCAGGATCGTCTTCTATTTTGCTTAATGGGGTGCCTGGCAAACAGTTCAAGTGTAAATGTGGGGTCAGGCAGGGGGATCCTCTATCCCCTATTTTATTTGTCATAACTGCTGATTTACTTCAATCAGTAGTCAATGACATGCTAGCTAAGGGAGTCCTATCACTTCCAATCCCATCCCAGGACCCTGATTTTCCTATCATACAGTATGCTGATGATACAATAATTATCCTATCTGCAGTAGAGGGTCAGTTGGTAGCTCTCAAGAACATGCTCCATGTTTTCCAACAGTCTACTGGCCTTAGGGTTAATTTTGCAAAATCTTCAATGGTGCCACTAAAGGTTGATCCCTCTGAGGCACTGCGGTTATCTTCCATCCTGGGATGTAAGCTTGAATAGTTACCTTTCACATATCTGGGTTTGCCACTTGGTACGACAAAGCCTAGAATCATTGATTTCATGCCCCTAGTGGATTGTGTTGAAAGAAGATTGTTCACATCCTCAACCAAGAATCCAAGTTGCAATTGCTCACATCTGTGCTTAGTTCAATGCCCATATACTTCCTCTGCAGTTTGCATATCCCACCTGGCATTATCAAACAGTTGGATAGGATCTTCAGGCAGTGCTTGTGGAGAGGAAATTCTGATGTGCCTAAACAGTCCTTAGCTGCCTGGGATTTAGTTTGTAGACCAAAGGATAAGGGAGGTCTCGGCATCCTAAACCTCAATGTCCAGAACCAAGGTCTGCTTCTCAAACATTTGCATAAGTTCTACAACAAGCAGCAGGTCCCTTGGGTGCAATTGATTTGGGATACTTATTATGACGGTGTTGTGCCCCATGCAACAGTCATAATTGGATCCTTTTGGTGGAAAGACATTATCAAGTTGGCTGACACCTACATGTCAATTGCTTCAGTGCAAGTTAATATGGGTGATTCTACTCTCTTTTAGCTGGATGCTTGGCATGTAGGTGGCTCTTCAAGGCCACTTAGCCTCGGATTACCAAGGCTTTTCTCTTTTGTTTTGGATGATAAAGTTTCTGTCAGGGATTTTTTACAAACTCAGGATTTGTCCTCCATATTCTATCTGCCAATCTCCCAGCAGGCAGCATCTGAATTAGAAACCTTAGAAGGAAGGTTATTCAATCTCCAGAGAGATCCAACATTGCCTGATGTTTGGGCTTGGCCTAGCAAATCTAGGAACTTTTCTGCAAAGAGCTTCTATGTCATCATGCACACACACCTCCCCACTATTCAACCTTGCAGGTGGCTTTGGCAGAGCAGATGCACTATGAAAATTAAGGTGTTTGGCTGGATTCTATTTTTTGACAGGCTAAACACAAAGGACATGTTGGTCCGCAGGCACTGGAGATCCCCTACGGCTGCTGATCTATGTGTTATCTGTAATGCCTTTGTTTGGGAGGACAGATCTCATCTCTTCTTTGGATGTAATTTCAGTGTCAGAGTTTGGAACTACCTGCAGATTGATTGGTCTCATGGTTCTTCTATACAACAAACTATATATCAAGCAAGTCATAGATTTGGGCATACTATCTTCTATGAAGTTATGCTTACTGCTGCTTGGAATATTTGGATTCTCAGAAATGGGAGAACCTTCAGGGGTGTCCAGGCCACTTTTGCTGCCTGGAGGGGCAGTTTTGTACATGATATCCTTCTCCTGTCACATAGGTTTAAGGATAGCTATAAGTCTAGGCTTGTAGATTGGGTTAACTCTCTCATGTAATTGTAAGTAATTCTTAACCTTTAGTTTAGGATGCTATTTTATTACCTTTTCTGTACAGTTTGATACTTTAAGTCTGCAATAAAGGGCTGTGGGTTTTTTACCGTAAGTAAATATTCAAAAAAACGGTAAAGATATCTTAAATTTTCAGCACTAACATCTAGCCTTTCTTGCAACCATTTAGTTTCTAAGTACTTATGCCTCTTGCAATATCTATCTTCCCTATTTGGTGTGTACTTGCAAACCCAATGCACTCCACAAAAATTGACATGTTTATAGGAGATATTTTCATCATAACTAGTGCAATCATCATTAGTAGCATGGATATTCAAGGATTTCATACTAACAACATTGCAATCATGCTCATCATTCAAAGATTTAGTGCCAAACATTTTAATGCATTCTTCTTCTAACACTTTGGCACAATTTTCCTTTCCATCATACTCACGAAAGATATTAAAAAGATGAAGCGTATGAGACAAACTCAATTCCATTTTTTTGGTAGTTTTCTTTCATAAACTAAACTAGTGCTAAAACAAGAAACAAAAAGATTCGATTGCAAGATCTAAAGATATACCTTCAAGCACTCACCTCCCCGGCAACGCCGCCAGAAAAGATCTTGATGTCTACTACACAACCTTCTTCTTGTAGACGTTGTTGGGCCTCCAAGTGCAGAGGTTTGTAGGACAGTAGCAAATTTCCCTCAAGTGGATGACCTAAGGTTTATCAATCCGTGGGAGGCGTAGGATGAAGATGGTCTCTCTCGAGCAACCCTGCAACCAAATAACAAAGAGTCTCTTGTGTCCCCAACACACCCAATACAATGGTAAATTGTATAGGTGCACTAGTTCAGCGAAGAGATGGTGACACAAGTGCGATATGGATAGTAGATATAGGTTTTTGTAATCTGAAAATATAAAAACAGCAAGGTAACAACTGGTAAAAGTGAGCGTAAAGGGTATTGCATTGATAGTAAACAAGGCCTAGGGTTCATACTTTCACTAGTGCAAGTTCTCTCAACAATAATAACATAGTTGGATCATATAACTATCCCTCAACATGCAACAAAGATTCACTCCAAAGTCACCAATAGCGGAGAACAAACGAAGAGATTATGGTAGGGTATGAAACCACCTCAAAGTTATTCTTTCCAATCAATCCGTTGGGCTATTCCTATAAGTGTCACAAACAGCCCTAGAGTTCGTACTAGAATAACACCTTAAGACACAAATCAACCAAAACCCTAATGTCACCTAGATACTCCAAGTCACCTCAAGTATCCATGGGTATGATTATACGATATGCATCACACAATCTCAAATTCATCTATTCAACCAACACATAGAACCTCAAAGAGTGCCCCAAAGTTTCTACCGGAGAATCACGATTTAAAACGTGTGCCAACCCCTATGCATAGGTTCATGGGCGGAACCCATAAGTTGATCACCAAAACATACATCAAGTGAATCACGTGATATCACATTGTCACCACAGATACGCACGGCAAGACATACATCAAGTGTTCTCAAATCTTTAAAGACTCAATCCGATAAGATTACTTCAAGGGGAAAACTCAATCCATTACAAGAGAGTAGAGGGGGAGAGCCAACATAAGATCCAACTACAATAGCAAAGCTCGCGATACATCAAGATCGTGCCAAATCAAGAACACGAGAGAGAGAGAGAGATCAAACACTTAGCTACTGGTACATACCCTCAGCCCCGAGGGTGAACTACTCCCTCGTCGTCATGGAGAGCGCCGGGATGATGAAGATGGACACTGGTGAGGGTTCCCCCCTCCGGCAGGGTGCCGGAACAGGGTCCCGATTGACTTTTGGTGGCTCTGGAGGTTTTGCGGCGGCGGAACTCCCGATCTATTCTCTGTTCTGGAAGTTTTAGGATACGTAGGTATATATGGGTGAAAGAAGTACGTCGGTGGACCGAAGGGGGGGCCATGAGGCAGGGGGGCGCGCCCCAGGGGGGTGGGCGTGCCCCCACCCTCATGGGCACCTCCCTTCTTTCCTGATGTGCACTCCAAGCTTTTCCGGTAGCTTTCCTTCCAAAAATAACTTCTCTAGTTGATTTTGTTCCGTTTCGACTCCGTTTGATATTCCTTTTCTTCAAAACACTGAAATAGGCAAAAAACAACAAATCTGGGCTGGGCTTCCGGTTAATAGGTTAGTCCCAAAAGTAATATAAAAGTGGAAAATAAAGCCCAATATTGGCCAAAACAGTAGATAATATAGCATGGAGCAATCAAAAATTATAGATACGTTGGAGACGTATCAGGCACACGTGAGAATTACATGTCTGAAGAGTTGCTTTTCCATGTGGCTCCCTTTAATAGCGGATATCACGCCCTTCTAGGGCGGGACGCTTTCTCACGCTTCCAAGCCGTACCCCATTACGGGTACATGAAGCTTAAAATGCCAGGACCAATGGAGTAATCACGATCACAAGTGATCCGGATATAGCACTCCGTGCCGGAAAAAAAAGCCGCATCACTGGCCCTTGAGGCACTATCCGAAGCCCTCGCGGCCGAAGAATTAACCACCCTGCAATCCACGGTGGACAAACGCGATGTGATCCTCGATAAGAGGCCCAAATCTACATCTTTCAAACTAGCAGATAAAATAGTCAAATTTCAAGTAGACCCGACGGATCCTACCAAAATAGTGTCGATAGGAGCATAGCTGGATCCGGCGGTGGATGCCGCCTTGCGAGCGTCTCTACGAGAAAATTGGGATATTTTTGCCTGGCACCCCTCGGACATGCCTGGGAACCCATGTAGACTGGCCGAACATAGCCTCAACATAATCAAGGGGTTCAAACCAGTCAAACAAACGCTACGGTAATTTTCAGAACCCATACGACAAGCTATGGGGGAGGAGCTAGCCAAACTACTCGAAGCTGGGTTCAGCAGAGAAATCAAACACTCGGATTGGCTGGCCAACTTGGTCATGGTGCCGAAGAAGGATAAGTCTTGGCGCCTTTGTGTCGATTTCAAAGACCTTAATAAGGCTTGCCCCAAAGACCCTTTCCCGTTGCCCCGCATTGACCAGATTATCGACACAACCGCGAGACATGACTCATTTTGTTTCCTCGACGCTTACTCCGGATACCATCAAATTAAGATGAAGGAGTCCGACCAGGCCGCAACGGCGTTCATTACCCCGTATGTGCCTTTTGTTTCAACACTATGCCTTTTGGGCTTAAAAACGCTGGTGCCACTTACCAACGCATGATTCAAACATGTTTGGAAAACAAATCGGCAAGAAAGTGGAAGCATAGTAGACGACGTGGTCATCAAGACTAAACACGTCGAATCATTGGTGGATGATCTCCGCCTCACATGTGACAACCTCCGAACTTATGACATACAACTCAATCTGGAAAAAAGCATTTTCGGCGTTCCAGCCGGAAAGCTACTAGGGTTCATCGTCTCCAATAGAGGAATCGAAGCAAACCCGTCTAAAGTCCAAGCCTTGTCGCAACTGGCCATACCAACAGACTTAAAGAAGGTCCAAAAACTAGCAGGGTGCATGGCAGCTTTGAGCCGCTTCATCTCTAGATTAGGAGAAAAGGTACTACCACTCTATAGACTGCTCAGACGCACCGACCACTTCGAATGGACGGAGGCAGCTACAGCCGGATTGGAAGAAATAAAAGCCCTGTTAGCAGGCAACCCAATCCTAGCCGCCCCGAGTGTTGGCGAACCTATGTTGCTTTACATATCAGTGACTCACCAAGTAGTGCGCGTCGTACTCGTCGTTGAGCAAGAGGAAGAGGGACATAAATTGCCCATCCAGAAACCAGTATACTATGTATCGGCGGTCCTTACACCATGCAAATCCTGATACCCTCACTATCAAAAATAGCTTACGCGATCTTCATGGCATCCCGCAAGCTCCGGCACTATTTTCAAGAGTGTTCGATCACGGTGGCATCCGAAGTACCACTCAATGACATTATAAATAATAGGGATGCCACCGGCCGGATAGCTGATACGTCTCCAACGTATCTATAATTTTTGATTGTTCCATGCTATTATATTATCTGTTTTGGATGTTTAATTGGCTTTAATATACTCTTTTATATTATTTTTAGGACTAACCTATTAACCGAAGGCCCAGTGCAAATTGCTATTTTTTTTGCCTATTTTAGTGTTTCACAGAAAAGGAATATAAAACGAATCCAAACGGAACGAGACCTTCGCGATGATCTTTTTTTTGGAACAAACGCAATCCAGGAGACTTGGAGTGGAAGTCAAGGAAGCAACAAGGCAGCCACGAGGCAGGAGGGCGCGCCCAGGGGGTAGCCGCGCCCCCACCATCGTGGGCCCCTCGTAGCTCCACCGACCAATTTCTTTCGCCTATATATACTCTTATACCCTGAAAACATCTAGGAGAGCCACGAAAACACTTTTCCACCCCTGCAACCTTCTGTACCAGTGAGATCCCATCTTGGGGCCTTTTCAGGCGATCTGCCGGAGGGGGATTCGATCATGGAGGGCTTCTACATCCACACCATAGCCTCTCCGATGATGTGTGAGTAGTTTACTGCAGACCTTCGTGTCCATAGTTATTAGCTAGATGGCTTCTTCTCTCTCTTTGGTTCTCAATACAAGGTTCTCCTTGATGTTCTTGGAGATCTATTCGATGTAATACTTTTTGCGGTGTGTTTGCCGAGATCTGATGAATTATGGGTTTATGATCAAGTTTATCTATGAACAATATTTGATTCTTCTCTGAATTCTTATATGCATGATTTGATATCTTTGCAAGTCTCTTCGAATTGTCGATTTAGTTTGGCCTACTAGATTGATCTTTCTTGCAATGGGAGAAGTGCTTAGCTTTGGGTTCAATCTTGCGGTGTCCTTTCCCAGTGACAGTAGGGGCAGCAAGGCACGCATTGTATTGTTGCCATCGAGGATAAAAAGATGGGGTTTATATCATATTGCTTGAGTTTATCCCTCTACATCATGTCATCTTGCTTAATGCGGTACTCTGTTCTTATGAACTTAATACTCTAGATGCATACTGGATAGCAGTCGATGTGTGGAGTAATAGTAGTAGATGCAGAATCGTTTCGGTCTACTTGACACGGACGTGATGCCTATGCTCATGATTATGCCTAGATACTCCCAAAACTATGCGCTTTTCTATCAATTGCTCGGCAGTAACTTGTTCACCCACCGTAATATATGCTATGATGAGAGAAGCCACTAGTGAAATCTATGGCCCCCGGGTCTATTTTACATCATATTAGTTTCCCGTCAACTAGCTATTTCTGTCGCCGTCTATTTTGCAATCTTTACTTTCCAATCTATACAAGAAAAATACCAAAAATATTTATCTTATTATCTTTATCAGATCTCACTTTTGCAAGTGGCCGTGAAGGGATTGACAACCCCTTTATCGCGTTGGTTGCAAGGTTCTTGATTGTTTGTGCAGGTACTAAGCGACTTGCATGTAGTCACCTACTGGATTGATACCTTGGTTCTCAAAAGCTGAGGGAAATACTTAGGCTACTTTGCTGCATCACCTTTCCTCTTCAAGGGAAAACCAACGCATGCTCAAGAGGTAGCAATAGCTAAATGGGCCACTGAGCTCTTACCATGCGAAATCACATACAAGCCGCGCCGAGCTATTAAATCCCAAGTGCTGGCTGACTTCGTCGTCGAGTGGACGAAAGCTGAGCTCCCTAAAGAGTATAGTTCATACTCCAATTGGATCATGTACTTCGACGGCTCTAAAATTTTAGTCGGACTGGGAGCCGGCATCATCTTGACATCCTGAACAGGGGACACAGTCCACTACATGTTTCAGATCATATATACAGACTCCAATAACGCAGCCGAATACGAGGCACTCCTACATGGTGTCCAAATGGCTGTCTCGGTGGGCATACAACGCCTAGAGGTGTGAGGTGATTCAAACCTTGCCATATCCCAGATAAATTGCGAGTTATATGCAAAAGATCCCAAAAATGGCGGCATATCGAAACGCCATACTAAAAATATCGGCTCGATTTGAGGGGCTCTAGTTTCATCACATTGCTCGAGACAGTAACCAGGCAGGGGACATCCTTGCTCGGATGGGCGCCAAGTGCGATCCCGTCCCGCCTAATACGTTTGTGGAAAGGCTCTTTAAGCCATCCTTGGTGTGGCAGGACAAGAGCGGAAAAATTAGTCCGGACCTGATAACACCCCTAGGAGCCGAAAAAGATACACGTATCATCGGGGGTTCGAATACCGAAGTAACACCCTCTGCTAATGCAATCATGGCTGTTATTGCTCCATGGACCGAACACTTCCTGGCCTACCTTAATAGGCAGGAGCTTCCTGATGATCAAAACGAGGCTCGTCACATAGTTCAACGTTCTAAAGCCTATAAAGTTCACGAAAGTGAACTATACAAGAAAAGTACCACTGGAGTCCTCCAAAGGTGCATCTCCGAAGAGGAGGGACATCAACTCTTGGCTGAAATACATGTTGGTCTGGGCGGCCATCATGCCACAGCTCAGGCCCTTGTAAGCAAGGCCTTCCGGACAGGTTTCTTCTGGCCGACGGCCTGAGAAGACGCACAAGCCCTTGTGCAACGTTGCGTAGGATGCCAGCTCTTCGCCAACCAAATTCACATGCCTCCCACTGCCCTACGAACAATCCCTATCACGTGGCCTTTTGCGGTCTGGGGGCTAGACATGGTCGGACCCCTTAAAGGGGGAAGCCACAAAAAGAAATATTTACTGGTCATGGTGGATAAATTCACTAAGTGGATAGAAGCAAACCAGTGAAAACGGCTGAAGCAGGGCGAGTGATCGACTTTATATCCGGCGTGGTTGTCACATGCCTAGCTACTGGTACTGCCTGGTGTTTGCATCTTGTTGCATCATGTTTAAATTTTATTTAAGTTGAAATGGGGATTGACAAACCCTAGCACCAAAATTAAATCAAATAGGGTCAACTATAAAATCTTTCCAATAAACCCAAAATGTTCCTAAGAAAAGTTCATGATTTTTGTTAAAGGTGAAAACCTCTGCCAAAAATGATGCACATATTTCTAGGCCATTCTGGATTTAAGTAAATCTTATTGTATTTGACTTTGGGCATTTAAATACTATAAATAATTTAAATGTTCAAATAATGTTGGAACTATTTTTTTGGGCCACTGAAATAATTCAGCAAGTGTCCATGAATATTTTCAGGATTTTCGGAAATGCCTTGGAACTTTTCCTAAGCTCAAAACAGAGGCAAATAATTAGAAAACAAAAACAAATTAGAAAATGTAAGAGAGGGAGAGCTTACGGCCTCACCGAGCAGCCCACTCCGCCTCAGGCGGCCCAAGACTGCAGCTGGCCAGCCCACCTGGCCAGCCCAACCCACCTAGCCTCCCCCCCTGTCGTCTTCTTCCCTTGCCAGGAGGACGGGAGCGTGCCCGACGCGCGCGCACCGCCGTGCGCCACCTCCTGCTTGCCGCCGAGGGTCTGGACGCGTCCCCGAGCACCACGCAACCCCCTGACCCCTCTCACTCTCCCTGGACCCCTTTCCCCTCCTCCGTCTCGCCCTCCTCCCCACAGCCGAGCGATGCCGTCGCCACCGATGCCGTTCGCCGTGGCCACATCCACCGCCTAGCCTCCCCAGCATGTCCAGGTGATCCGCCTCCGTCGTCTACGCCTCCTCGAGGACACACGAACCGCCGGACGCCCCACAGCATCGCCATCTTCAACGTCTTCATCATCGCGGCCGGCCAAGATCCCCTCGCTGCTCCGCTGCTTGCTCCGGTGCTTCCACAGGCTCGTCGACCGACGTGATCATCAGAGCTCCTGTCCGGACACCCTCTCCCTTGCCTCGCTTGCACACCGTAGCCACCGCGCGTCACTGCGCCTCGAATGCGCTGCCGCCCGAGCTCGTCGCCGACGAGGCTCCGGTGACCAACTCGTCCCATGCTTATGCCCGTTGGCCTCGCGAGCACATGTAGAACCTGCAGGTACTAACCGTTGTTTCCCCCGCGCGCTGCGTCGTCCCGGTTTAAATCAGCGTCCAGAAGCTCGGCCGCGGCCGCGCTTGTCGTCCTTGCCGTCGCCGTTGTAGTCCACCCCGGCACCACCCACGGCCACCAATCGATGCGCCTAGGCAGCGCTGCATCCAGAGAAACCCAGCCGCGAGCTCTCGTCGCCGGAGATGGCCGGACGAGGAGCGCCACCGCGTCCTGCTTAGCACCGGCGGCTAATCGCCGGTTAGCCCACGTGGCAGTCAATAGGTTAGGAGGTAACTAACCCTGTTAGTCTAACAATAGACACTGACAATGGGACCCACTTGTTAGTTTACTGCTTAACAAAAATAATTAGATTAGTTATTTAATTCAGTGGGCCCACGCGTCAGCTTTGACCGTGCTGACGTGGATGTTGACCTGACCCCACATGTGTGTGACCCGAACTGACATCAGTGTCAGCGACCAGGTCCCCACTGGTCAGGTTTGATCTCGACGGCGCTGTTGACCTGCTGAGGTCAAGATGATGCAATGCCGACGATTAATTCGATTGGAATTATTCTTATACAGGAAATTCCAGAAAATAACCAAAACTTCTAAAAATCATAGAAAATCAACCGTAGCTCAAAATGAAATAATTTATATATGAAAAATGATCAGAAAAATCCAATCTATCCATCTGTACAATTTTCATGCATGTTAGAACAACTTATACGTGCTGATCAGGTCAAATCAATTAAATGGCATTTAAACTCTCACATATGGAGTTTGAATTTGAACCTAGTGTTCAAACCAACCCCATTTAACTTGTTGCTGGATGCATTAGGCCAATCAACAGCATATTGCCATGTCATCTTCATGCATCATATTGTTGCATGGCGTTGATTGTGTTTCTCCTTTGTTTGTCGGTGTTTGTCCCCTCTCAATAGACGACGTACCGACGATGAGTTCGATGACACCGATGAAGAACTATATTATCTTCAGAAGTGCCAGGCAAGCAAAACCCCCTTGTTCATTCCGATACAATCCCACTCTCTCGGTCCTGCTCTTTTTTACTGCATTAGGACAACAACGACATACTTGTTACTTGTTGCGGTAGCTGAACCCCTTTATCCTCTGCATGACCTGTCATTCCACAGTAAATAGATGAAACCCACTAGCATGAGTAGGAGTTGTTTGACCCCTGTAGTGCCTACACATTCCTGCTTGTTGTCATGTGCACTCTTGCTTAGAGTTGAGTCAGGTCCGATTCATCGAGGATGAATCGGAGGTGTGTACACATGTCCCACTGTTGAGAGCTAAGTGTGTGAACACGATTTGGTAAAGGTAGCGGTGAGAGGCCATGTAGGAGTACATGGTGGGTTGTCTCATTGAAACCGTCCTTAGGAACTGAGTTCTGTGTTTGTGATCCATGAATAGTTACTACCACACATTGGGATTCTTAATTGACTCTCTCTGCTTCTTAACCACCCTTGTTCTCTGTCCAGGAGTTGCAACTAGTTTCTGGTGTTTGTAGGATATGTGTTGGAGGCCGTGCGTGTGGCCGACCCTAGGGTGGGCTATGATGCGGTAGATACACCGTGGCACGATGTACCAGCGCCTGCTTGGTGTCTCGGGAACCTAGCTCACATCGCTCGGGCCGTATGTGGAAACCTCGGCGGACTCCTCATGGATGGAACCTGAATAGGCGATAAACCTGGACTAGAGACTTGAGTGTTTAGGTAGGCCATGGCCGACACCCTCGCCAAGCTTCCGCTTGAAGGTTGCCGAGATACATGACGTGTACATGGCGGTAAGTGGCGAGAGCGTGTGTGAAGAAGTACACCCCTGGAGGGTTATCATCATCTATTCGAATAGCCGTGTCCGCGGTAAAGGACTTCTGGGTTGCCTATAACAGTTCATAGACAAGTGAAAGTGGACACTCTAAAATGCGCAAGATAAGCGTGAGTGCTATGGATGGCGTTCTCGTGAGGGAGACGGGAGCGGATCCATAGTGGTGTATTGATATGGTGAATATGTGGACTCGTAGCGCCACCTCAAAAGAGTTACTTGCAATGTAGTTCAGGATAGCCACCGAAGTCAAAACTGGTGGTCAGAGTCAAACTCCACCACCCCCTTTGTTGATACTAATGCATATGTAGCTAGTTCGATGTAAGTCTTCTTTGGGTACATTTGTACTCACGTTTGCTTATTTTATGTTTTGCAGAGAGACGTCAGTCTCGCTAGTAGTTTCGCGTGGACTTCAATGTTTAGCTTGATACCTCAGCTATGATCTTGTGCCCTCGGCAGGATCTGGTAGTTAGTCAGGCTTATCAGCCTTTTTCATTTGTAGATGTCTGTACTCAGACATGTTAAGCTTCCGCATGTGCTTTGATATGTATGCTCTGAATTTTGGGTCTTGAGACCCATGTTCGTAATATCTCGCTCCTCGGAGCCTAATGAATAAATACTTAAGTCGTAGAGTTATGTTGTGATGCCATGTTGTATTTACACATATCGAGCATATTGTGTGTATGTTTGAAATGCTTGGTATGTGTGGGATCCGACAATCTAGTTGTTTATCCTTGGCAGCCTCTCTTATGGGGAAATGTAGTCTAGTGCTTCCTTGAGCCATAGTAGTCCGACATACAGCCCGGCTCACCGAGTCCTCGCTAGCCCAAAGACTACCGCCAGGACGCTTGATGGCCGGGTATGTGTTTCACTTCGTTCGTGGTTCTGTCCCTTCGGGAAATGTCACGCGGTGACATCCGGAGTCCTGCCTAGCCTGCTACATGCCGAAGTTCCCGGAGTCCTCATAGCCCAAGGCTACAGCCCGGATTCACACGCTGCTGACTGACATGCTCGAAGTTGATTCACGTATGCCTGTCCCCATGGGTTAGTGCCGTATTTGGGTTCACGACTAGCCATGTCGGCTCGGGTTCTCTGTCATTTGGATGCTAGCGACACTATCATATACGTGAGCCAAAAGGCGCAAACGGTCCCGGGCCATGGTAAGGCGACACCCGTGGGAGTACCGTGCGTGAGGCCGCCAAGTGATATGAGGTGTTACCGGCTAGATCGATGTGACTTGGAATCGGGTCCCGACAGCTTTGGTATCGAGCCCCGATCACTGTAGGATTACCAAGCCAAACCGGTCAAAGTTGTGTCTAGAAATGCTTTAGTTATGTAAGGGAATTGATTGTGGAAGGGAACGTAAGGCTCTTTTTACTCCTTTACCCTATGGCCTTCTGATCTGAGTCATCCTCTTCTCTTCTACGGGGTTTAAGAACTAGGCTTCTCATCTATCTATCAGGATGACGTGTTACTAATCCATAGACTTTTAAGATTGTTGCTTTTAAGCCCTAGTTCA
Source organism: Aegilops bicornis (assembly GCA_021605145.1). Classification (NCBI taxonomy): domain Eukaryota; kingdom Viridiplantae; phylum Streptophyta; class Magnoliopsida; order Poales; family Poaceae; genus Aegilops; species Aegilops bicornis. The sequence goes on from CM038674.1 coordinate 499,113,252, forward strand.
GTTTTTACTACTTCTGTATGTTCATAGCTGGTCTCAGAACCTTGATATTGTGATGTTGAGTGGTCATGCCACTATTTTGCAGGATGTCTCAAATCATTTTGAGCATTTACAGCCGTTATGCTGTCCGAGTCATCCCAGATTTCTAAATAGTCTGATGCATTTGCAAATCCCTTCTCTCTGTTTCTAATGTTCATTTGGGCCAGATTAATCACACACATTAGTATGTTGTGGTACTCCGCTGCCTCGGCACATATGTTGGAGCTACTATTATGACCCTAAGTGTCTTAGAGAACCACCTAGTAATCTAGCCATGTTTTGTGTCCCGGTGTGATAATTCTGGCTACCATTCTCGAAAGCATCCCGTGATGCCATTTAGTAGTAGGTATTCTATTCCTGGGTTCTTGAACCCGAGATTCACCCTACTTACCTAATGTTGATAGTGTTGCTAGTTCCTTTAGGATATTAGTAACCTTTGTGATAGTCCTCGAGGTTTGTGGTACATCTTTCTTCCAATTACCATGAACCATTCTTGGCAGGAGTTCTTTTAAACCAAAAGATCACAACCAGAGTGCTCTTGATGAGTCCTCCATTCTATATTGTGATTCTGCCAGTTCTACCCCTTTCCGCATGGGTTATCCGGAAGAAATGTTGTGCTTCGCTCGACATACTAATCTATGCATCCACAACTTAGAAAAACATATCTTCCTTTGAGTTGTCCCTCTTTACTTGTATCCTGATCTCCGTCTATCAATTTGTAGTCAGGAGTAGTCGTGCACTCGTGCTCATCGATGCCCATATTCTTGTGGTCCGTCAAGCCATTCTGTTATGGAATGACTAGGAGAAACAAACTCCAGCACCTCATCCATTTCTTTGAGTGGTCAAAGTAGTTGTATTCCGCAGATCAAAGTGCCCATCCAGCTTTTGTTCTGTTGTATCCTGAAGTATTACCCACTTTATGTCAGGAACGTCATGAGAATTGCACCTTCCCTTATGAATTCTTGACGTAGTGATACTTCTCGCCATCACCATTCGCTCCTCGGTTCCGTGTTGTTGCAACCGGAATACCGACAAGTGAATTGTGATGTGTGAAATCAATACTCCTAGCAACCTCATTGCTTGGCAGTTAATGGACAATATTGTCATTCTTAGCATGTTGGTTATTAAATCATCATCCTAAGATTGATCGTGCTACCTAGTCCTTATTTCCGGTGCACTCTTCGATCAATGAGTTAGGATTATTCAATCCCTTGCTTATTGTTCATATCGTCTTGCTATGAAAAGTAAGATTGTTCTCGAGCTTAGTAACATATCGGTGGTTCGTGATGTTCCGAATATCTTCTCGGAAGTATTACCAGGTTGTCACCTAACCGCTATGTTGAGTTCGTGATCATGCTGGTTTTCTCCAAACCACCCATTATCCAAGAATCTGTGTTGGATACCCCTGAGCTAGTTGGTTGAGCCAAACAACAACTTGGAGAGTTGGAAGATAAAAGCTTGTCCGACTTAGTTCATTTTAAGGGATATCCTTTTGTGTGTGTGTTGAAGAAAGTTGATACCTTCACCAATTGGTCGTCGTGATCCGTTGTTGGATCTGTTGTCTTGCCAAAACTTTGACTTGAGTATGGGCTATCATCAAGTCAAATCAGAACCAGCGATGTTCGTAATGTTGTCTTACTCATGGTTGATCCATCGAGCATACACCATTACATCTTTTGGTCTGACCAATCCTATTACCGTGTTCACATGATGGTGGTAGTCCAGTGATATGGAAATTCCGATGAATTGCTGTTAAGCCCATCAGCAACATTTTGTCTCCCCCATGATTCATGTTGAACATCAACCTAGTGTTGGAAACTTTGTAAGCAATGCCTTCGTGTTCCGTTCATGAAGCCTATGCTTGGATGGAAGAAGTGACTTCCTCGAATTCACGTGCATTAGGTGTAAGTTGTCGCCATGAATTAGAGAAAGTTAGTTTTGTTTCCTCTGGAATCATCCCAAATCAGTCATGCATACGTGCGAAGTATTCTATGGTTTGGTAGATTAATTACCTCCACTCCATATGTGTTCCTAGCACACCAAGCCACTGATTGACTTGTTCAAATAGAAGAAGTTCCTTCATAAGAGCTAATCATATGACTTATGCAAGGGCTTCACTCTCCGCACCGATGGTTCCTCACCTGAACTTTGGTAGTGTTTTATTGTAAGACTACTCTGTGGTCCTGCTTGTCTCGGACAACATGTTCACATGTGTGTAGCAGAACCAGCTCATGTTTTGGAGCTTGCTATCATAGTTCATCTCCCGAGATTCTCGCAACATTATCTCGTCGACTTGTGTTGCAACCTTTTCTTTCTGGACATGTTGTCTGAAAAATCCGGTTACCAGCCAGATCTGAATCTCAGGCAGATATGATGGCTGGAACATTTCCAAGATCTATGATGTAGGTCCCGACGAGGTTGATGTTCTGGCCGACGCACCTAGCCAGAAGATCTATTATTCTAGTATCTTGAACAAGCAATTCAACCCTTCTCCATGAGGATTTGGTATGACTTATTCCACAAGTTGATCCATATAAATTTTGTGCTTCCGAAGTCCGACCTTTACTTGATGGCCATGTTGATGCTTTTAAGCATGACCGTGGTAGCTAGAACATCAAGGAGAACATTAGAAGCGGAGTGCTAAATGTCTCTCGGTCGATCATCCAGATTTCGTTCTCTTGGCCTCGCTAAGGGGAAGTCTGAGAAGGTGTTATCTTCCTTTGTATCCGCATCATCCATCACTATTCATCATGGTAGTAAGATGTGTTGCCAGGATCCTCGTCATGGATGTTGGTAAAACCTTGATGACTATGGAAATACTCAAGTTCTTGAGAGCACACTCAGTCACTAGGTTATATCCTCGGTATCAATTGGAATGTGCCTCCCGTTTGCCGTGTTGTTCTATAACCATAGTTTTCCTTTCCGAACTGAGTATGCCATTTCCCCGAACCCCTTTGAAGCGATCATTGTGAATTGCCTTAGCCTGGTATGGAGAGTTTCAATGATTCTTTCCGATAGAGTTTCCTTCTAACGTCATCGAGTTGGATGAAGATCTAGCAAGCAAAGACGTCAAGATCAATATGAAGCAATGAATCAACATCTTGAGAAGGACAGTTGGATCGTGAAGATCGTGTTAGCTTGTGACCCCTCTGACTTCTTACCTCACGACTTGAATCTCGGGATGAGATTCTTGTTTAGTGGGGGTGAGTTGTCACATCCCTAGCTGCTGGTACTGCCTGGTGTTTGCATCTTGTTGCATCATGTTTAAATTTTATTTAAGTTGAAATGGGGATTGACAAACCCTGGCACCAAAATTAAATCAAATAGGGTCAACTATAAAATCTTTCCAATAAACCCAAAATGTTCCTAAGCAAAGTTCATGATTTTTGTTAAAGGTGAAAACCTCTGCCCAAAATGATGCACATATTTCTAGGCCATTCTGGATTTAAGTAAATCTTGTTGTAGTTGACTTTGGGCATTTAAATACTATAAATAATTTAAATGTTCAAATAATTTTGGAACTATTTTTTTTGGGCCACTGAAATAATTCAGCAAGTGTCCATGAATATTTTCAGGATTTTAGGAAATGCCTTGGTATTTTTCCTAAGCTCAAAACAGAGGCAAATAATTAGAAAACAAAAACAAATTAGAAAACAGAAGAGAGGGAGAGCTTACCTGGCCTCACCTGAGCAGCCCACCTGCCTGTGCGGCCCAGCACCGCAGCTGGCCAGCCCACCTGGCCAGCCCAGCCCACCTAGCCTCCCCCCTGTCATCTTCTTCCCCTGCCAGGAGGACGGGCGCGTGCCCGACGCGCGCGCACCGCCGTGCGCCACCTCCTGCTTGCCGCCGAGGGTCTAGACGCGTCCCCGAGCGCCACGCAACCCCCCTGACCCCTCTCACTCTCCCTGGACCCCTTTCCTGTAACGCCCCGGATTTGATGCGCCAGGTGTTAGCCAGTTATTCGCCGTCATTGCCATGTCATGTGCTTGCGTGTTGCACTTTTCCATGTCATCATCTGCATTTTTATCATGTCATCATGTGCATCGCATTTGCATACGTGTTCGTTTCACGCATCCGAGCATTTTCCCCGTTGTCCGTTCTCCAATCCGGCACTCCTATGTTCCCTACGCCTCTTTACCTCTTTTTCGTAAAGGGTGTTAAACGGTCTCGGAATGGACCAAGGTTTGCCAAGCGGCCTTGGTATAGCACCGGTAGACCGCCTGTCAAGTTTCGTGCCATTTGGAGGTCGTTTGGAACTCCAACGGTTAACGGGGTAACCGTAAAGCCCCTCTCTCTTTGCAGCCCAACACCCCTTCCAAAGTGGCCCAAAACCCAGCAAACTCCCCTCCATGCTCTTGGTCATTTGATCACGATCGTGTGGGCGAAAACCGTGCCTCATTTCGACTCTCCTAGCTCCCTCTACCTATAAATATGCCTCCCCCTTCCAAATGCGCGTATAAATCCCACCCCAACCCCTAGTTTTCCCCTCCGCGCCGCGCCGTACTTGTCCGCCCCCAGCCGTACTTGTCCGCCGCCGCTCCCCAGCCAATCGCAGCCCGACACGTGGCCTCCGCCGCCCGTCCATGGGGCGTCGGGCCCTTCCGCTCCGCCGCCGCCGAGGCAGCGCCCACCTCGCCTCGCGACCTCCGCCCGGATCTCCTCCCGCGCCCGCCCGCCTCCGCCGCGGCTCGCCGGAGCTCCGCCCGTCGCCCGTTTTCCTCGACGGAGCCGACCGCCCGCCCGTCTGAGCTCCGTCGCCGCGCCTCCGTGGAGGAGCTCCGCCGCCCTCGCCGCCCGTCCTCGAGCCGCCCGGCTCCCTGGCCGGCGCTGGCCAGGCCTCCACCGCGCCCGGCCCGCCGCCCGATCGCGCCGCGCCCGTCGCCGCCGCTCCCTCCGCCCGCCGCGGGTAACCGCGCCTCCCGTCGCCGGTGTCCCGCCGCCTCCGCCGCGCCCTCGCTCGCCGGAGTCGCCCCGCCCTCGCCGGAGTTCGGATCCGGTCAGATCCGTCCAGGTGGGACGAGATCCACCGGGATCCGATCCAAACGGCCCCACTCCGTCCCGGAACGACCCCGTCCAGCTTTTCCAGAGGTGAAATTTGTCCAAGTCCCCAGATTCTGTGTAATTACCATGCCATGTTCGTTATGCCGTATCTCCGCATCCGTAGCTCTGTTTTGTGTGTATAATATGTCAAATTATTCGCCTCGACGAGTACATCGTACCATTCCATTGCATCATGTTCATTTAAGTTCATATTGATGCCTGAATCATTGTTGCAAGAGTGCTATATGATGTTAATCTGCTGAAACTGTTATAACTTGGTGATTTGTCATTTTTGTTGCATTTGATGAGTGCATCCTATGAGCATGAGCTCTACATGTGTTTTGTGCTATGTCATGCTATCTTCACAGTGGCTCCATCCATATATTTTTGTGAGTTGTGTAGTGAGTGCATCGAGCTTGTTAAGTAGGGTACTTGCTGTTGCTGTTTTGCATGTCTGAATCTGCTATATCATGATGCTATGTTAACCTGCTTCTACAAGTCATTCTTTGCAGAATCTGGAGATGTTCAATAAGGATGTTTTGTTACACATGTCATGCTCTATCCATCCATAATCCTTGTTGCATTTATAGCCTGCTGTAACTTTCTGTAATCTTGCTCTAAAGTTGCGAAATAATGTTGCTGTCAGCCTGTTAACATTAAGTTCAATGTTGCCATGATTGTTGCTTGTGATACATGCAGTCTATTAACTTTCTCTTGCCATGCTTAGTTTCACAATCATGTCTTCTTACTGTTGGTTTCCTTGCCATGCCATGTATTGCTCTGTGGTGAGCGGTTCAAGCTCATCAACATGCCTACTTATTGTTGTTCCTTCCATGTATGAATCTGTCATATAACTTGCCATGTTTACATGGGTGCCATCATATTTTCTTATCCTTTTTGGCTCATGGTCAGTAAGGGACTTTTGTTCTATGCATTTATTAGATTCATGCCATGCCTTTTTTTGCCATGATAAGTTCCTGTAACATGTTGTTTGATAGCTCTAAACATTGCAACCTGATGTTATTTTCTGCAAAGTCTGAAACTTCTATTATTTGCAATCTTGCCATGTGTTTTTGAGCATGTTCTAGTGGTTTCTGGGAGATAGCTCAGTGTTCATGTTTTATCATGATTTAGCTTTAATTCATGCCCATGCCTTTTGTTCTTACATTGAGATGCTGTAGCATAGGGTTTTGATGCTTGCAATATGCCTAGTTGCTGTTTTGGACAGATTGTTGCTATAACTTGTTTCATGTGTATGTGTTGAACCGTTGCTCCGTTTTGAGTGTGCTCTATATGAAACTTTCTTAGAATTGCATGTAGTTTCATATTATCATGTTGCATCCATGCTTTGAGGTGTTTGCTTGATGTTTGTATGCATTTTGCATCAATGCCATGCTTATCTTGTTTTGCTCATATCTTCTAGGCCGTAGTCTCAATTTAATGAACTTTATATGTAACTTGACTAGAATTTCGTGTAGATCATCGTGGTGCATCTTAACTTGCTGTTTAACAACTTGAACATAAGGTTTATTCAGATCTGGACCAATTTCGAAATTTGCATATGAGGACTTACCGGAATTGTTATATGTTGCTTACGGCCTCATTTAAACTTGCTTTGATGTGTTGCTCTTGTATGCATTATCTCTTGCCATGAGTAGCTTCACGTAGCTTTGTCATGCACCATGCTTGGTTGTGCATCATGTCTTGTTCATGTGTGGTGTGTTTACCATGTTGTGTGCTTCTTCTCGATAGTTCCCGTTTCGTTGCGATCGTGAGGATTCGTTCGTCTACGCTTGGTTCGGCTTCATCCGTTCGTCTTCTTCATGGACTCGTTCTTCTTCCTTGCGGGATTTCAAGCAAGATGACCATCACCTTGGATCTCATTACTATCATTGCTATGCTAGTTGCTTCGTTCTTTCGCTATGCTGCGCTACCTATCACTTGCTGCTCAAGCCTCCCAAATTGCCATGAACCTCTAACCTTTGTCACCCTTCCTAGCAAACCGTTGTTTGGCTATGTTACCGCTTTGATCAGCCCCTCTTATAGCGTTGCTAGTTGCAGGTGAAGTTGAAGATTGCTCCATGTTGGATTATGTTTATGTTGGGATATCACAATATCTCTTATATTATTAATGCATCTATATACTTGGTAAAGGGTGGAAGGCTCGGCCTTATGCCTGGTGTTTTGTTCCACTCTTGCCCCCTAGTTTCCGTCATATCGGTATTATGTTCCCGGATTTTGCGTCCCTAACGCGGTTGGGTGATTTATGGGACCCCTTGACAGCTTCGCTTTGAATAAGACTCTTCCAGAAGGCCCAACATTGGTTTTACCATTTGCCTCACTGTTACCTTTTTTCCCTTGGGAGTCGCGCATTCCAAGGGTCATCTTTATTTTAGCCCCCCGGCCAATGCTTGTCTAAGTGCTGGTCCAAACTAGAGCCACTTGCAGCGCCACCTCGGGGAAACTTGAGGGCTGGTTCTAGTTGTACGTAGTGCTCATCCGGTCGTGGCCTGAGACGAGATACGCGCGGCTACTATCAGGATGTCGGCACGCCGGGAGGTCTTGCTGGTCTTGTTTTATTGCTGTCGAAATGTCTTGTAGCCGGGATTCCGAGACTGATCGGGTCTTCCCGGGAGAAGGAATATCCTTCGTTGATCGCGAGAGCTTATCATGGGCTAAGTTGGGACACCCCTGCAGGTATAAACTTTAGAGAGCCGTGCCATGGTTATGTGGCAGATGGGAATTTGTTAATATCCGGTTGTAGTAAACTTGAAGTAAACTCTTCTAAAATACACCAACCGTAGCGTAACCGTGAGTGTCTCTTTTTCGGGTTGATCGAGAGGAGAACACGGTTTCTTGGGTTATGTCCGACGTAAGTAGGAGTTCGTGATCACTTCTTGATCATTACTAGTTGACGACTGCCTTTGTTTCTCTTCTCGCTCTCATTTGCGTATGTTAGCCACCATATATGCTTAGTCGCTGCTGCAGCCTCACCACTTTACCCCTTACTTTCCCTTTAAGCTTTGCTAGTCTTGATACCCATGGTAATGGGATTGCTGAGTCCTCGTGGCTCACAGATTACTACACCAACAGTTGCAGGTACAGGTTATGCGATGATCTTGACGCGAGAGCGGTGTTACTGTTTTGGAGTTCTTCTTCTGCTTCTTCGATCAGGGGATAGGTTCCAGGTCGGCAGCCTGGGCTAGCAGGGTGGATATTGTTTGAGTTTCTGTTTATGTTTCGTCCGTAGGCGGATGTTGATCTCTTGTATATGATGTTGATGTATTCTTGTGGCATTTGTGCCTTATGTATGTATCCACATCTATAATGTAATGTGGATGTAATGATATCCACCTTGCAAAAGCGTCTTCAAGATGCGCTTATATCCTTGGTGGGACCTTCGAGTTCCTTTAGGATAGGGTCGCATCTTGGGCGTGACATTTCCCCTCCTCTGTCTCGCTCTCCTCCCCACAGCCGAGCGCTGCCGTCGCCACCAACGCCGTTCGCCACGGCCACATCCACCGCCTAGCCTCCCCAGCATGTCCAGGAGATCCGCCTCCGTCGTCTACGCCTCCTCGAGGACACACGCATCACGGACGCCCACAAGATCGCCATCTTCAACGCCTTCATCGCCGCCACCGAAGATCCCCCTCGCTGCTCCGCTCGCTCCGGTGCTTCCCCGAGCTCGTCGACCCGCCCGGCGTGATCACCGTGAGCTCCAGTCCCGGACACCTCTCTCCCTTGCCTCGCTTGCACGCCGTAGCCACCGCGTCACCTGCGCCCAAATGCGCCGCCGCCCGAGCTCGTCGTCGACGAGGCTCCGGTGACCAACTGGTCCCGTGCTTATGCCCGTTGGCCTCGCGAGCACGTGTACAACCTGCAAGTACTAACCGCTGTTTCCCCAAGGCTGCGTCGCCGGTTTAAATCAACGTCCGAAGCTCCGGCCGCGCTTATCGCCATTGCCGTCGTCCTTGCTGCCGCCAGTAGTCCACCCGCACCACCACGGCCACCAACCGATGTGCCTCGACGCTGCGCTGCATCCAGAGCCCAAGGCTGAAGCTCTCGTCACGGAGATGGTCGGACGAGGAGCGCCACCGCCCTGCTTAGCACCGTGACTAATCGCCGTTAGCCCACGTGGCGATCAATAGGTTAGGAGGTAACTAACCTGTTAGTCTAACAATAGACACCGACAATGGGACCCACTTGTTAGTTTCATCGCTTAACAAAAATAATTAGATTAGTTATTTAATTCTGCTAGCCCACGCCCGCCTTTCACCGTCTTGGCGTGGATGTTGACCGACCCCACATGTATGCGTGACCCGAGAGAGCATCAGAACATCGACCAGTGGTCCCCACTGGTTAGGTTTGATCTGGACGGCGCCTGTTGACCTGCTGAGGTCAGCATGATGCAATGCTGACGCATTAATTCGATTACTGGAATTATTCTTATACAGGAAATTCCGAAAAATAACCAAAACTTCTAAAAATCATAGAAAATCAATCGTAGCTCAGAATGAAATAATTTATATATGAAAAATGATCATAAAAATCCAATCTATCCATCTGTACCATTTTCATGCATGTCAGAACAACTTATACCTGCTGATCAGGTCAAAACAATTAAATGGCATTTAAACTCTCACATATGGAGTTTGAATTTGAACCTAGTGTTCAAACCAACCCAATTTAACTTGTTGCTAGATGCATTAGGCCAATCAACAACATATTGCCATGTCATCTTCATGCATCATATTATTGCATGGCATTGATTGTGTTTCTCCTTTGTTTGTCGGTGTTTGTCCCCTCTCAGTAGACGACGTACCGACGATGAGTTCGATGACACCGATGAAGAACTATATTATCTTCGTAAGTGCCGTGCAAGCAAAACCCCTTGTTCATTCCGGTACAATCCCACTCTCTCGCCTCCCGCTTCTCTTTTTACTGCATTAGGACAACAACGACATATTTGTTACTTGGTCGTGGTAGCTGAACCCCTTTATCCTCTCGTGCATGACCTGTCATTCCACAAAGAATAGATGAAACCCACTAGCATGAGTAGGAGTTGTTTGAGCCTGTTGTGCCTACTCATTCATGCTTGTTGTCATGTCTCTCATCGCTTAGAGTTGAGTCGTCTGATTCATCGAGGATGAATCGGAGGTGTGTAAACATGTCCTACTGTGTGTGAGCTAAGTGTGTGAACACGATTTGGTAAAGGTAGCAGTGAGAGGCCATGTAGGAGTACATGGTGGGTTGTCTCATTGAAACCGTCCTTAGGAACTGAGTTCTGTGTTTGTGATCTGAAAGTGCTAGTTATCGACTAGAGGGGGGGGGTGAATAGGCGATTTTTATGGAAGTCTTCAAAACGTGGAAGTTTCGAAGACAACCAATAGAAATGACCTAATTGATATGCAGTGGAAGATAAACTACAACAAGCAAAACATAGTCAAGTATGCAAGTACAAGACTGACAGCAGCTTAGTAGTAAGGATCGGGATGGAAGATAGTATGAAGCCAACCAACTATAGTAGTCAAGCAATGAAGTCAAACAGGTAAGACAAATAGGCAATGACTTCACGAAGACAAACACTAAGTAAGGGAAGGGAGAGGATAGAACCAGTCACTTGTTGAAGACACAGGATTTGTTGGACCAGTTCCAGTTGCTGTGACAACTGTACGTCTGGTTAGGGAGGCTGAGATTCAACTCAGAAGACCGCGTCTTCACCTTATTCCCCTTGAGCTAAGGACACACAGTCCTCGCCCAATCACTCTGGTAAGTCTTCAAGGTAGACTTCCAAACCTTCACAGACTTCGTTCATCGGCGATCCACAATGACTCTTGGACGCTCAGAACGCGATGCCTAACCGGCTGGAGGATTCGTAGTCCTCAAGTGTAATAAGTCTTCAGGTCACTCAGACAGAAAGACTTCAGTGATGCCTAACACTCTTTGGCTCTGGGTGTTTGGGCTTTGTCCTCGCAAGGATTTCTCTCTCTCAAAGGCTTCGAGGTGGGTTGCTCTCAAACGACAAAAACCGTGCACTAACTCTGAGCAGCCACCAATTTATCGTGTAGGGGGTGGGCTATTAATAGCCACTAGGCAACCCGACCTGATATGTCCGAAATGACCCTGGGTCACTAAGGAACGGACACGTGTTCCAACGGTCAGTTTGCAAACACACACGACAACTTTACTTGGGCTACAAGCAAAGCTGACTCATCCAGCTCTGGATAAGATTTGCTCTCGTTGTCTTTGCTCGAAGACATATGATTTGGGTTGAGCATCACTTCAGTCATTCTGACTTTGTTCACTTGGACCCCACTTAACAGTACGGTGGTTCCTATGACTCAACAAAGAAGAAGAAGAAACAACAAAACAACACAGTCTTCGTGCTCCATAGTCTTCACTCAATGTCTTCTCATGTCATAGTCTTCAATATGAATATCTTCATATACCACCATTGTCGTCAATGTGTTCATACATTTTTAGGGGTCATCTCCGGTAGGTAAACCGAATCAATGAGGGACACTACTGCGTTATCCTGCAATTCTCACAAACACATTAGTCCCTCAACCAAATTTGTCGTCAATACTCCAAAACCAACTAGGGGTGGCACTAGATGCACTTACAGTCTCCCCCTTTTTGGTGATTGATGACAAACTGGTTGAAGTTTTCAACGGGGATAAAGTATGTGGAATTGTAAAGGATAGGGAATTATCTTCATAAGTGGCAAGGGCTCCCGCTGAAGATGTGCATATAAATAATTTTCTTTTGGAATGCAAATGCACATGGCAGGTTGTACTTGCGGAGATCCTCTTCAACTTATGAAGACAATTCATCATGCATGAAATGATATAACTAAGAAAATGACATGCATAATGAAAAATAGACGTCAGCAAAATGATCTAAGTGCGGAAGTTATCATCGCACATGCGGAATTTATCATTGCATCACAGAAAAGCAAATAAGTAGCGCATTTACCATCAAGTTTAAGTGTTACAACTCAAAGAACCAAATGTATCAAAAGCGAGAGTTGTAAACACTAGGCAAAATATAAAGCAACCGCCCATATGAACCCGCTTGAAGAGTATCAAACTCATATGCTTCTCCCCCTTTTGTCAGTAAGGACCAAAAAGGTTTGAAGACATAGAGCATCTACTCGCTCTCATCGGGAGAAGGTGAAGCAGCAGGGTTGTCGTTGTTGTTTGGCGGTGCAGCATTTAACTTGGTGCAAAGGTCGATGCATGCATGCGTAAGTAGGGGCGGTGAAGTAGCATCGGCTTCATCATCGATCACTCGCATTCACAGCTTGCCGGAGGAAGAATAGTCAGAGTCTTCAAGGGAGGGAGTTCGACGTAGGACCGCATTCCGTGGAGGAGTGGAGTCAAACTTGAATCTTTCCGTGAAGCCATCGTCTTGAAGATCTGCTTCAGCACTAAGCAGCGTCAAACTCTTCCATGATCGACGACAGGTCTCGTGAGTGACAAAAGCATTCTTGGTGGCAAGACTTCGAATGCGATTGACGTCCACCAAGAGGCTTTGCATCTGTCGCTTGAGCCAAAAATGATGCTTGTCTTGTTTCTGATGCAGTTCCACAAGAAGTTCTCGGTCATTTAGGACACGAGAGAGCTTCCGAGGCCTTTGGGCTAGTGTGCTCTCAGTAGCTTCAGTTTGTGCACGGTGAGGCATACGAGTGTTCCCAGCCATTGGATAGACACGAGATACTGCTTGGACGCCTTCCATGGGTTGAGAGAGCTATGGTGATCTGCATTTTGAAGACAAAGAGGTGTTTTAAGGTGCCTGTGGTATATGGCTTCAACTGTCATATCAACCTCGGGTAGAAAGATCAGATGATTGTGAGCAGAGGGCTGATAGTTGACAGCAGAGTGTAGCTTGATGAGGCGCATGACCCATGGTGCATAGAATTTCAGGCCAAAAAGGTCAGAACCAGACGCAGCCAATTGCCGGATGAAGAATTCTTGTGTATTGAAGCTGATGCCATTGAGGATGTAAAAGACCAATGTCTTCATGGCTCCTTCAAGTTTTGCAGATGACGAATGCCCTTTGATAGGCCATAGAGTTTGCCTGATGATGTGATAGATTGTGCGAGGCAGATACTCAAGGTCATCAACAAAGTACTCAGTTGGGTATTCAGCGTCAGGTGGCAAAGGCTTCATCATGCTTAACATCTCGCTCATGTTGGGCTCTGGCTTATGGAAGATGCTCTCTAGTGCATTGCGGTGGAGTCGACAATTAGGTTCGAACAGCTCTCCGGGAGTGGGTAGGCCTGTAAGCTCAATGACGTCAAGAGCTTTGGCTTCATGATGAACATTTCTGTCATCCACTCGAGAACCCATGTCTTTGTATCTCTCGTAGTAGCCGCGAATGTGGAGGGTAGCATAGAATTGAAGCAAAAGTTCCTCATTCCAATGTTCTTTATCTGTCACAAAGCTGAGCAGGTGCCTGCATCACTTAAAGCAGCCAAGTGCTTCTTCTAAGCATGGCAGTCCCAAGAATGGCTTCAAAGGTTTAGACACATATGAGGGAAAATGCGCCTTGATCATACAGAACACAAGAGTAATAGCTTCGCTGTTGATAGCTCCAGAAACGATCTGATGATATTCTTGGCCTAGAGTAGGGGTTCTTTGCTCTGTCAAAGAAAGTGTTGTGGGCTTTGAAGCCATTTGCATTGAAGGACCCTAGAGAGGTGGCAGTACTTGGGAACCTTGGTAGTCTTGGCTTTGATTTCTGGACCAGAGGCCTATGCCCAACATGATATTCAAACTGAGGACCAGAGGGATGAGGCGGAGGGACAAGAACGGGCCATCTGACAGTGACTAACTGACCATAGTTGTAAGCTTGCTCAATTGTATAGGGCCTTGGTGGCGGAACAGGAGCAGTGGCAACAACAGAGGCTTCAGGTTGTATAACAGGGGCTTCAGGAGCAGTTGCATCATTGGCTTCAGGCACATTGGTTTGTGCAGGCTCCACATTTGCTTCAACCATGACTACATCATTGGCTTCATTTGTGTTGGTGGTTGCAGCCTCAAGATTTTCAACCTCCACTTGATGAGCTGGAGGGTCGGGCACTGTCACGTTCACTTCAAGAACAGCTTCTACAGTAATGGGGGGGGGGTGTAGGGACACGTTCTTGTACTGGGTTGTCATTGGCTAATGCAGCCGGATTGTCTTCAGCAGCTTTGGCTTCAGACTCGGAGACATTCACAGTTGGAGTGGCTTCTGGAAACACTTGACGTGCAACAGATTGGTGGTGCACTTCTCCTTCTAGAACGCTCGAAAGAGGGACTTGTGGCCTTGGTCCTTTGCAAAGCCTGCGGAATGCTGGCGACGCCTTTGGAGATGGAGTTGGCTGGGCCTCAAGGTCTTCCTCTTCTTCTTGCACAAGTGGTGTGAGTTGTTGTTGTTGGGGAGTACTTGGGGAGTCTTGTTGTTGTGGGTGATCAGCCCATGATGCATCCTGAGCAATTGGCGTCAGAGGACGACCAATGTCGATAAGTTCATTGCTCGTGGGAACAAAGCGATGATACCAAGGTTGTGTTCGATCCGAGGAAGAACGTCATCATCTTCAACATTGTCATGGTGACCAATGTCTTCAGAGTGATGGGATCAACCATCGAATGTCTTCAGCCTTCGTGGAGCCTCTGTGGAAGCAGGCTCATGAACTATCATTCGTTGTTCTTGGTGTTCAGATGCAGGTCGAACCATTGAGATAGGTTCAACAATTAAGGGCTCTGTGGAAGCAGCCCGATTCTTCTTGGTTTTGCGCTTCTTCTTGGAGGGAGCAGCATCAGAGGCTTCAGGATTTTTCCTTTTTCGCTTCAGCCTCGGCAGCCCTCGCCTTCTTCTGCTCAAGCGGTTGATCCGATCTTTGGCTTCGAGCCACCATGCCGCTTGGGAAGACTATGCGAGGTTCTTCCTGCCTTGACGGTGCAGCTTGATCATTGATGGCTTCTTCTTCTTTGCAGCCATTCTGGGGTCAAGGTTGCAGACGACTCAAGAGCTCTTGCGCTTCTCAAATTTCATTGTAGGCTAGTACACACTTGTCAGCCAGACTCTTCATGCGCTCACGAGAACCTTTAGCTTCGTCTCGCTTCTTGTGAAAGGCTTCTTTTAGCTCGTGCAACATGGTCTTGAAGTTTTTGACATCTTGCACACTGAGCTTTGCCAGATGCTTCTTGAACTGAGCTTTCTCATAGTCGATCTTGTGCTTCAGTTCAACGAGACGCTGAGCGAGAGCTAGCTCAGAAGCAATGGCTCCATTGAAGGAGACGCTGAGGCCAATGGGAAGTTGCAGATCTTCAAAGCTAAGAGTTGGGTTGTCAAACCACTCATCAATGAAGTGATGTATGATTGCCACATCAAAGAGAGGCGAATCATTGAAGATCTCTGCTTCTTCCTTGCTCTTGATCAGTTGCTCAAGAGCATCATCTGCAAGATCTTCATCGCTGGATAGATCAATGTGCTCTTCTCGCAGAATGGCAGCAGGAGTTAATGACTGATCAGTATGTTTGACGATTTTCTTTTTCTTCTCCGTCTTCTTGGAGATATGTGATTGATCTTCAGACTGCATAATCGCCTTCAAGAGGTGCAAGCATGCTGGCTTCACACGTGAAGCTTTTGGAGGATTAGCTGATCTTGAAGCCTTAGCCTTCTTTGGCTTATTTGGCTTTGGAGTAGGGGGTGGGGCTTCATCAGTGTCAGTGTCATCTTCAGAATGATCCACTTGGGCACCTTGGACCGTGATGTGAGTGATGAGGCCATCAAGGTTGTAGAAAGGACCGATGACCTTGGGTTCTGCTTCACGGGAGCCGTCAGCACGGGGAGCAGAGGGACCAGGGTTGAAGTCTAATCCCAACGACTTCTTGTTTTCCTTGGCCGATGCCTTGGCGTGCTGGAAATTTTGCTTGAAGAGATTATCGTCACGACACCAGAGCAATGACGATGGGTCGGCATTGTCAGGCTGAGGTCCACGAACCATACAAGGATAGAAACCATGTGCAATAGCTTCAACTCTGTTCTTGGGTGGAAGGCCTCGAAAGAGAATATCACCCCAAGGACTTTTAATAGCATTCTTCTCAGCGTATTCCTGGGTCACAAACTTGTATTTGAACCATTGTTCAGCCCAATATCATCGAATCCATGGGATTCGTGTCTTGCGCTGATTGTAAGTCTCTTCAGGATCTTTCTTGTAAAGCTCTACGAGGTCATTAGGTAAATCTTTTGATGTTCCCTCACGACGCTGTCTGCCACCCTTCCTTACTGATTTCTCTGCAGCCATGAAGTTCAAACTGAAGGGCTTCAATACGTTCAAAGGCTTCAAAAGCTTTCGCTTGCTGGACAAACAGGAACTGGCATCGGGGGAGTTAATGTGATGCTGTAAGAATTCTGCAAACGAATGCAGACTATGAGAACCAAGGGATTCTCCCATGGACATGTACCGTGACGCATTAGAGATGCGAGGGAAGGGGAAGAGGTCATATGCATTCTCGTAAGATTTTGAAGATAAATCAGTTTGAAGACATTGACCTCATGATGCGAAGACATTCACTTATACGTTGAGAGTTGATTCCAGATTTGTACGAATCCGTGAATAGGTACAAGTGAGGAATCTAACTAGATATGAAGCTTAAGTGAATATACTAGGCAGTATGAGATGCAGACAGAACAGATCTAACATTGTATAGGTAGAAACCAACTTTGGTAAACAGGATGAATCTTTGAGGATCAAAAAGATTGCAAAAATAGAGATATATTTACCACACGAAGAACTGCTAGATGGGATGAGTAGGAGACCGAGCAGTTCAATCCACCGTGCCCTAACTTGGCGACGGAGGACAGCTACGGCGGCGGCGGAGAGGACGATGTTCGGCCGGGCGTGAGGACGGCGCCGAGAAGTCGCGGCAGCTAAGCGCTTCGTCACAAGGCCGTCATGAGCTAGCGGTGGTGCTAGGGTTTTTACGAGGTGGAGAGGTGGACGAAGGTTTTCTTTACCGCAGGGGACAAGTTTTTATAAGGAGGTGTGCGGCACAGCACAATTACTCAGGTGCCCCTGGCGGTTCACATCTGAGGGGTACGTGGCAAGCATGCAACACACACAGAGCTGTCCCACGTTCCCACTCCCTCCAGGTTTGTCGGATGGTCGTTCCGTCTTCTCCGGATTTCAAACAATAATGATGAATCATTTAAAACAGACACAATGTTTGTCTCGTGTCTTCTGGCGACAAGGACGCAGAGAAGACATTCGGCAGTTTTAATAGAATGCATATGATTTGGACAAGATAGAGTTTGAGATAGAAAGCATTGAGAGATTAGGGTCCCATCACATTCACTTAGTTCAAAAGATTCAACTAGGAATACATAGCTATAAGTGAATGCTGTCAGAGGACAGAACACTAGTATATATATATATATATATATATATATATATATATATATATATATATATATATATATCGTAAAGCAATCAAACCAACATAGTGAAGAAAATCATGAATATAAGTTCAATTTTGAAGACAAACCAAATGTGAAGACATAGCTAAAATAACGCCATAAGTGAAACACTTCAAACAAACAAATTTGGTGGTGGCGTTACCCACCGTATAGGAAGTATTAGACCCAGACACGACGCACAATTATCGTGGCGCTCCGAAGTCAAATTCCATGTTAATGTATTCACACTCAGAATGTAAGTCTTCATTGATTGAAGATATACTTTACTTCGTGTGTTGCACATCTAAGTCATCAACATGCATAAGTGTTAGGATGTGTGCCTGCTCATAGGACATTTGAGGATTCCAAGATATTTAGCTCACACCGTAACTTGCAAAACCTTTTCTCATCCAAGGGCTTTGTGAAGATATTTGCCGCTTCTCTTCGTTGACGTGAATGATGTCAATATCCTTTTTCATGACATGATCTCTGAGAAAGTGATGACGAATTTCAATGTGCTTTGTCTTCGAGTGCTGGACTGGATTGTTGGCAATCTTGATGGCGCTTTCGTTGTCATAGAAAAGAGGTACTTGTTTCAGATTGATGCCATAGTCCTTGAGAGTTTGCTTCATCCATAGAAGCCGAGTGCAAAGAAGATCCAAAGAAGAATGTATTCAGATTCAGCAATTGAGAGTGATACACGCTCGCTTGTTTGAAGACCAACAGACAAGTGATCGTGCTGAAGGTGACATGTGCCCGATGTAGACTTGCGATCCACCTTGTCACCAAAGCATAATCAGCATCCGAGAATCCAACCAGATCAAATTCGAGCCCTTTGGATACCATAATCCGAGTGTTGGGGTGTGAGCCAAATATCGAAGAATTCGCTTCACGCCTAAGTGATGCGATTCCTTTGGTGCCGCTTGGAATCGAGCACACATGCAAACACTAAACATAATATCTGGCCTAGATGCACATAGGTAAAGTAAGGAACCAATCATGGAGCGGTATACCTTTTGATCAAATTCTTTACCATTGTCGTCGGGACCCAAATGGTGTTTGGCTCGCATTACGCTGTGTAACCTTTGCAATCTTGCATTCCAAACTTCTTCGCATAATCTTTGAGGTATTTTTCTTGCGATATGAAGATGCCATTCCTTTGTCGATTTAATTTGAAGACCAAGGAAGAACTTCAGCTCACCCATCATGGACATCCGATATTGCTCTTGCATCATGTATCCAAACTCATCACTATACTTCCGTTGGTGCAAATGAAGATAATGTCATCCACATATATTTGGCACACAAACAGTTCACCATCATATGTCTTCAGAAGAGTGTTGGATCGAGGGATCCAGGTTTGAAGCCTTTGCTCTTCGTGAAGTCTTTGATCGTATCATACCAAGTGCGAGGAGCTTTTTGAGGCCATACAAAGGCTTTGTTTAGCTTGTACACCATATCGTGGATGTTTTGGATCTTCAAAGCCGTGTGGTTGAGCGACGATACTTCTTCTTCAATCTTGCCTTTGAGAAATACACTCTTCACATCCATTTGATATAGCAAGATGTTGTGGTGGTTAGCGAGGCTAGCAAGATGCGAATAGCTTCAAGCCTAGCCACAGGAGCAAATGTTTCATCAAGTCAATTCCTTCAACTTGAGTATATCTTTGAGCCACAAGTCGTGCTTTGTTTCTCATTTACTTAACCATGCTCATCTTGCTTGTTTCGATATATCCATTTTGTGCCAATAATGTTATGCTTGCGAGGGTCAGGACGCTAGACAAGTTCCCAAACATTGTTCAGCTTGAACTGTTGAAGTTCTTCTTGCATAGCTTGTATCCATTCAGGTTCCATAAATGCTTCAGCGACTTTCTTGGGTTCTGATATTGACACAAAAGAAAAGTGTCCACAGAAATTTGCTAATTGGGTTGCTCTTGAGCGAGTAAGTGGACCAGGTGCATTGATGCTATCAATTATCTTCTCAATTTGTACTTCATTTGTGACTCGAGGATGAATTGGACGAAGACTTTGTTCTTGCTGATCATTGTCATCATTGGGAGGATTATCTTCAAACTGAGCATTGTCTTCAGGTTGGTTAGGTGCAGAAATGATAAGTTCCTCTTCTGGCAGTGCCTCAGAAGGCATGATTTCTCCAGTTCCCATCAACTTGATAGATTCACTGGGCGGAGCTTCGTCTAGTGTACTTGGCAGGAGCTCTCTTTGGGAACCATTGGTTTCATCAAATCGCACGTCCACCGTTTCGACGATTTTGTAGAGATAGAGGTTGAAGACTCAGAGGAGTGTGAGTCCTTTCCAGAATCGAGCATGAAGCCTTCGTGAGCTTTAGGTGCAAATTTTGACATGTGATGGGGATCCTTGATCCAGCACTTAGCTCCAAATACTCTGAAGTAGCTGACATTTGGCTTCTTGCCAGTAAGGAGCTCATAGGATGTTTTGTTTAGAAGCTTATGGATGTAAAAATGGTTGATGATGTGACACGCTGTATCAATAGCTTCAGGCCAGAACTTTCTTGGTGTCTTGTACTCGTCGAGCATGGTTCGAGCCATCTCAATGAGGGTTCTGTTCTTGCGCTCTACGATGCCATTTTGCTGAGGTGTGTATGGAGCAGAGAACTCATGAGTGATTCCCATTGTATCCAGATAAAGATCAAGTCCGGTGTTCTTGAACTCAAGGTCATTGTCACTTCGATATGCTTGATCTTGACGTCAGAATTGGTCATGGCTCGATTGGCGAAACGTCTGAAGACATCTTGCACTTCAGTCTTGTAGAGAATTATGTGCACCCATGTATATCTTGAGTAGTCATCAACAATGACGAAGCTATAGAGACAAGCAGTTGTTGTGAGGGTAGAGTAGTGAGTAGGGCCAAATAAGTCCATATGTAACAACTCGACGGGTGCTTTGCCCTAGTCATGTTTCCAGCTTCGCAGGCACCACACAGATGCTCCTTCTTGAACTTCACACCTTCGATGCCTATGACATGCTTCTTCTTGGCGAGTATGTGTAAGTTCCTCATGCCAGCATGCCCCAGCCTCCGATGCCAGAGCCAGCATTCTGAAGCTTTTGCAAGAAGACATACGGCAAGCTGTTGACCTGTTGAGAAATCTACCATGTATATATCATCTTTCCGATACCCTTCCAAGACTAGAGACTTGTCAGATTCCATTAGTACAAGGCAACGATATTTTCCGAATAGCACAATCATGTTTAAGTCACAAAGCATTGAGATGTATATTGTCAAACCAAGGGATTCAACAAGCATCACTTTATCCATGTGTTGATCCTTTGAGATTGCAACTCTACCTAGACCCAATACCTTGCTTTTACCAAAGGTCAAGAAATGTGTTGTGACTCTTATCCGATGGACATAAGGTTGAGTCCATGAGAAGACTTCGATCACCAAATATATGATTAGTGCATCCGCTGTCCATAATCCATTCTGAAGCATGAGGTGTCATACCCTACAGTACAGTTAGGGGGATAGGCTTCACCAAGAGCATTGTGAAGCATAAACATTTGATGGGCAAGTGGATTATTGAAGCTCAAATCAATATTAGTACTGATAGGATGAACGGCAAACAATTCAGGAACAAAATACATAGTGAGACCATTTGGGCATTTGATCTTGTGCCCTACAAGTTGTTTTAGGTCCCCAGCAATATCATCAGACGCCTTTGATTTTCGGCTGGAGACTCTTTCCTGCAAAAGAAAGTTAATTCTTCTTAACCACCCACATCTTCAGGGGTGGCTTAGAAGCAATGAGTCTAAGTGCAAGATCTCGAGAACTTCGGCTTTGGAGCCCTAGCAAATAGCCTTGCAGGAGATTAATGATACTCATATGAATAAGCAGAAAAGTCCTTAGTTCTATGAACATAGCGGTTTGAAGACACACGCTCATATTCATAGGTTTGAGTACGGTTTCCCTGCAAAACATTGGCGTTAGGGTGACTCAGGTGAGTCATCTGTCTGTTTGAAGCCTTTGGACCATATGACGCCTTAGGTCTGGGGTTTGTCTTCTTCCCAGGAGGTGTCATGATCACATTCACTGGAAGATTCTCAAGATAACTTTTGGGAACCCAGATCTTCTTCATAGGTGGTCCATTCCTGCAGCTTAGTACCAATATACCCGCAAACACTTCACCATTCTGATTTTTGAACAGTTTATAGTTTGCATCAAAGGACTCATCAATGATAATAGGATTAGCATAGGTAAAGCCGGATAAGGTGGATGGATCCATCAAGGTTCCTTTGCAAAGCAACACATGTGGTTTTGGGATACCGCTCAAAGCTTCCAAAGAGGAACCATCAACATTCATTTTCCTCTCAACCAAACACCCTCTTTCCTAGGGTTTCGGTTCAGAATCGCTTTTGAGGACATCGCAAAGTGTCTGATGTCCTTTCAGACTTTTATACATCCCTGTTTCAAGCAATGTCTTCAACCTAGCATTTTCATCAGCAACGGCAGTGGTATCCTCCGCAGAGGGGTTAGTTACCACATTAGTAGTTGAAGACAATGCAACAGTAGCAGCAGTTGAACATTCATCAACAGAGGTAGCGATATCTCGCTCAAGGCATTTTAGACATGGTGATTCAAATCCATCCTGAGCGGAACTGATCTGTTGAGCGCGAAGTGACTCATTCTCTTTCTGAAGATCTTCATGAGCCGCTCTCAATTTCTCAAGCTCTTGCTTCCTTTGAAGATAATCATAGGAGAGCTTTTCATGAGTGGTTGAGAGCGATTCATGATGACTTTCAAGTTCTTGGTACTTAGCATGAAGATTTTTTATGTCTTCAACTAAGGACTGTGAACGTGTCATTTCCGCATCCAACAGGTCATCGCTTTTGTCTAACAGTTTTTGAGTATGTTCCATAGCTTTTTGTTGTTCAGCTTGCAATTTTAGCAAGTGTTTTGTAGCTGGTCTTGGATTCACAATCGAGTCATCTTCACTTGATGTTTGAAAGTAAGCATCATGTGATTTTACCTTGGCACCATGTGCCATGAAGCAAGAGGGTGGGAGCAGGGTCGTCCATGTCATCGCCTTTCTGCTGGTGTGGAAGTCATTGTCTTGATGTTGAAGATGGACTTGGCAACATAAGTCGTGGCTAGAGCCGACTTGCAACGCCTGTGGTCGGACTCCTCTCCAAACTCCACCTCCACCTCCTCGTATGCATCTCCTCTCAATCCATTTCCTTGCCAACAAACGCATTTGAGCCTTGCCAGATGAGCTCTTCTTATGTGATGAAGACTTTGATGAGGACTTGGAAGAAGACTTTGAAGATTTCTTCTTCTTCTTGTCATCGTAATCATATTCCTTGCTCTTCTTCTTCTTCTTCTTCTCATTGTCCCACCGTGGGCACTCGGATATATAGTGTCCAGGTTTCTTGCACTTGTGACATGTTCTCTTCTTGTGGTCATGAGTGGAAGCTTCATCATTTCTTGAGCTAGATTGTGAAGACTTTCTGAATCCCTTCTTCTTAGTGAACTTCTGGAACTTCTTCACAAGCAAAGCAAGTTCCTTTTCAATGTATTCAGGATCATCAGAACTGCAGTCAGATTCTTCTTCAGATGAGGAAACAACTTTTTCCTTCAAAGCGCGAGTTCATCCATAGTTGGGACCATAGATATCTCTTTTCTCAGAAAGCTGGAACTCAAGTGTGTTGAGCCTCTCAAGTATATTAGAAGGATCGAGTGTCTTGAAGTCAGGGCGTTCTTGTATCATGAGGGCAAGGGTGTGAAAGGAGCTGTCAAGTGATCTCAGTAGTGTCTTGACGATTTCATGCTTGGTAATCTCAGTGGTGCCGAGGGCATGAAGCTCATTGGTGATGTCGATGAGACGATCAAACGTGAGCTGGACATTTTCATTGTCGTTTCTCTTGAAGCGGTTGAAGAGGTTGTGAAGAACACTGATCCTTTGATCTCTATGGGTTGAGACGCCTTCATTGACCTTGGATAGCCAGTCCCAGACTAGCTTCGACATTTCCAGAGCACTCACACGGCCATACTGTCCTTTGGTCAGATGACCACAGATAATGTTCTTGGCAATTGAGTCCAGCTGAATGAACTTCTTGACATCAGCAGGGGTGACACCTTCACCAGGATTGGGAACGCCGTTCTTGACGACATACCAGAGGTCGACATCAATGGCGTCAAGATGCATGCGCATCTTATTCTTCCAGTAGGGATATTCAGTTCCATCGAACACGGGGCAAGCAGCGGAGACTTTGATTATCCATACAATGACATAGCTAAAACTCTCCGTGGTTAAATCAATCACACGTAACAAGGGAGTACCTTGCTCGATACCAATTGAAAGTGCTAGTTATCGACTAGAGGGGGGGTGAATAGGTGATTTTTATGAAAGTCTTCAAAACGTGGAAGTTTCGAAGACAACCAATAGAAATGACCTAGTTGATATGCAGCGGAAGATAAACTACAACAAGCAAAACATAGTTAAGTATGCAAGTACAAGACTAACATCAGCTTAGTAGTAAGGATCGGGATGGAAGATAGTATGAAGCCAACCAACTATAGTAGTCGAGCAATGAAGTCAAATAGGTAAGACAAATAGGCAACGACTTCACTAAGACAAACACTAGGTAAGGGAAGGGAGAGGATAGAACCAGTCACTTGTTGAAGACACGGGATTTGTTGGAAAAGTTCCAGTTGCTGTCACAACTGTACGTCTGGTTAGGGAGGCTGAGATTCAACTCAGAAGACCGCGTCTTCACCTTATTCCCCTTGAGCTAAGGACACACAGTCCTCGCCCAATCACTCTGGTAAGTCTTCAAGGTAGACTTCCAAACCTTCATAGACTTCGCTCACCGCGATCCACAATGACTCTTGGATGCTCGTAACGCGACGCCTAACCGGCCGGAGGATTCACAGTCCTCAAGTGTAATAAGTCTTCGTGTCACTCGAATGTAAAGACTTCAGTGATGCCTAACACTCTTTGGCTCTGGGTGTTTGGGCTTTTTCCTCGCAAGGATTTCTCTCTCTCAAAGGCTTCGAGGTGGGTTGCTCTCAAACGACAAAAGCCGTGCACTAACTCTGAGCAGCCACCAATTTATCGTGTAGGGGGTGGGCTATTTATAGCCACTAGGCAACCCGACCTGATATGTACGAAATGACCCTGGGTCACTAAGGAACTGATACGTGTTCCAACGGTCAGTTTTCAAACACACACGACAACTTTACTTGGGCTACAAGCAAAGTCGACTCATCCAGCTGGATAAGATTTGCTCTCATTGTCTTCACTCGAAGACATAGGATTTG
Source organism: Aegilops bicornis (assembly GCA_021605145.1). Classification (NCBI taxonomy): domain Eukaryota; kingdom Viridiplantae; phylum Streptophyta; class Magnoliopsida; order Poales; family Poaceae; genus Aegilops; species Aegilops bicornis. The sequence continues at coordinate 499,138,064 of CM038674.1, forward strand.
GGTTGAGCATCACTTCACCATTCCGACTTTGTTCACTTGGACCCCACTTAACAAAGACGGTGGTTCCTATGACTCAACAAAGAAGAAGAAGAAACAATGAAACAACATGCCTTCAAGGCTCCATAGTCTTCACTCAATGTCTTCTCATGTCATAGTCTTCAATATGAATATCTTCATATACCACCATTGTCGTCAATGTCTTCATACATTTTTAGGGTCATCTCCGGTAGGTAAACCGAATCAATGAGGGACACTACCTGTGTTATCCTGCAATTCTCACAAACACATTAGTCCCTCAACCAAATTTGTCGTCAATACTCCAAAACCAACTAGGGGTGGCACTAGATGCACTTACATGATCCATGAACAGTTACTACCACACATTGGGATCCTTAATTGACTCTCTCGGCTTCTTAACCCCCCTTGTTCTCTGTCCAGGAGTTGCATCTAGTTTTTGGTGTTTGTAGGATATGTGTTGGAGGCCGTGCGTAGCGCTGACCCTAGGGGTGGGCTATGATGCGGTAGATACGCCGTGGCACGGTGTACCGGGCGCCCATTTGGTGTCTCGGGAACCCTGCTCACATCGTTCGGGGCCGTATGTGAAACCTCGGCCGGACTCCCTGCAGATGGAACCTGAATAGGTGATAAACCTAGACTAGAGAATTGAGTGTTTAGGTAGGCCGTGGCCAACACCCTCGCCAGGCTTCCGGTTGAACATTGCCGAGATACATGACGTGTACATGGCGGTAAGTGGCGAGAGCGTGTGTGAAGAAGTACACCCCTGCAGGGTTATCATCATCTATTCAAATAGCGCCATTCATGTAAAGGACTTCTGGGTTGCCTATAACAGTTCATAGACAAGTGAAAGTGGATACTCGAAATGCGCAAGATAAGCGTGAGTGCTATGGATGGCGTTCTCGTAGGGAGACGGGAGCGGATCCATAGTGGTGTATTGATATGGTGAATATGTGGACTCGTGTGCGCCACCTCAAAAGAGTTACTTGTAGTCGTAGATCAGGATAGCCACGGAGTCAAAGCTGGCTTTCTGCAGTCAAACTCCACCACCCCCTTTGTTGATACTAATGCATATGTAGCTAGTTCTGATGTAAGTCTTGCTGGGTACATTTGTACTCACGTTTGCTTATGTTATGTTTTGCGTAGAGACGCTACCTCGCTAGTAGTTCCGCGTGCACTTCAATGTTTAGCTTGATACCTTAGCTACGATCTTGTGCCCTCGGCAGGATCTGGTAGTTAGTCAGGCTTATCAGCCTTTTTCATTTGTAGATGTCTGTACTCAGACATGTTAAGCTTCCGCATGTGCTTTGATTTGTATGCTCTGAATGTTGGGTCATGAGACCCATGTTTGTAATATCTCGCTCCTCGGAGCCTAATGAATAAATACTTGAGTCGTGAGAGTTATGTTGTGATGCCATGTTGTATTTACACATATCGAGCATATTGTGTGTATGTTTGAAATGCTTGGTATGTGTGGGATCCGACAATCTAGTTGTTTATCCTTGGCAGCCTCTCTTATGGGGAAATGTAGTCTAGTGCTTCCTTGAGCCATAGTAGTCCGCTACAGCCCGGTTCACCGGAGTCCTCGCTAGCCCAAAGACTACCGCCGTGACGCTGGATCGGCCGGCATGTGTTTCACTTCGCTCGTGGTTCTGTTCTTCGGGAAATGTCACGCGGTGACATCTGAGTCCTGCCTAGCTCACTACAGCCCGGGTTCCCGGAGTCCTGTTAGCCCAAGGTTACAGCCCGGATTCACACGCCGTCAATCGGACATGCTCAAGTTGATTCATGTATGCTTGTCCCCATGGGTTAGTGCTGCTTTGGGTTCACGACTAGCAATGTCGGCCCGGTTCTCTGTCATATGGATGCTAGCGACACTATCATATACGTGAGCGAAAAGGCTAAACGGTCCCGGCCATGGTAAGGCGACACTGTGGGAATACCGTGGGTGAGGCCGCAAAGTGATATGAGGTGTTACCGGCTAGATCGATGTGACTTGGAATCGGGTCCCGACAGCTTTGGTATCGTGAGCCGATCGCCTCAGAGGATTACCAAGCCAAACCGGTCAAACTTGTGTCTAGAAATGCTTTAGTTATGTAAGGGAATTGATTATGGAAGGGAACGTAAGGCTCTTTTTACTCCTTTACCCTATGGCCTTCTGATCTGAGTCATCCTCTTCTCTTCTACGGGGTTTAAGAACGAGGCTTCTCATCTATCTATCAGGATGACGTGTTACTAATCCATAGACTTTTATGATTGTTGGTTTTAAGCCCTAGTTCAGTTTTTACTACTTAGGTATGTTCATAGCTGGTCTCAGAACCTTGATATTGTGATGTTGAGTGGTCATGCCACTATTTTACAGGATGTCTCAAATCATTTTGAGCATTTACAGCCGTTATGCTGTCCGAGTCATCCCGGACTTCTAAATAGTCTGATGCATTTGCAAATCCCTTCTCTCTGTTTCTAATGTTCATTTGGGCCAGATTAATCACACACATTAGTATGTTGTGGTACTCCGCTGCCTCGACATATATGTTGGAGCTACTATTATTACCCTAAGTGTCTTAGAGAACCACCTAGTAATCTAGCCATGTTTTGTGTCCCGGTGTGATAATTTTGGCTACCATTCTCGAAAGCATCCCGTGATGCCATTTAGTAGTAGGTATTCTATTCCTGGGTTCTTGAACCCGAGATTCACCCTACTTACCTAATGTTGATAGTGGTTCTAGTTCCTTTAGGATATTAGTAACCTTTGTGATAGTCCTCGAGGTTTGTGGTACATCTTTCTTCCAATTACCATGAACCATTCTTGGCAGGAGTTCTTTTAAACCAAAAGATCACAACCAGAGTGCTCTTGATGAGTCCTCCATTCTATATTGTGATTCTGCCAGTTCTACCCCTTTCCGCATGGGTTATCCGGAAGAAATGTGAGCTTCGCTTCGAGATACTAATCTATGCATCCACAACTCGTAAAACATATGTCCCTTTGAGTTGTCCCTCTTTACTTGTATCCTGATATCCATCTATCAATTTGTAGTCAGGAGTAGTCGTGCACTCGTGCTCATCGATGCCCATTATTCTTGTGGTCCGTCAAGCCATTCTGTTCTGGAATGACTAGGAGAAACAAACTCCAGCACCTCATCCATTTCTTGGAGTGGTCAAAGTAGTTGTATTCCGCAGATCAAAGTGCCCATTCAGCTTTTGTTCTATTGTATCCTGAAGTATTACCCACTTTATGTCAGGAACGTCATGAGAATTGCACCTTCCCTTATGAATTCTTGACGTAGTGATACTTCTCGCCATCATCATTCGCTCCTCGGTTCCGTGTTGTTGCAACCGGAATACCGACAAGTGAATTGTGATGTGTGAAATCAATACTCCTAGCAACGTCGTTGCTTGGCAGTTAATGGACAATATTGTCATTCTTAGCATGTTGGTTATTGAATCATCATCCTAAGATTGAGCGTGCTAACTAGTCCTCATTTCTGGTGCACTCTTTGATCAATGAGTTAGGATTATTCAATCCCTTGCTTATTGTTCATATCGTCTTGCTCTGAAAAGCAAGATTGTTCTCGAGCTTAGTAACATATCGGTGGTTCGTGATGTTCCGAATATCTTCTCGGAAGTATTACCAGGTTGTCACCTGACCGCTATGTTGAGTTCGTGATCATGCTGGTTTTCTCCAAACCACCCATTCTCCAAGAATCTGTGTTGGATACCCCTGAGCTAGTTGGTTGAGCCAAACAACAACTTGGCGAGTTGGAAGATAAAAGCTTGTCCAACTTAGTTCATTTTAAGGGATATCCTTTTGTGTGTGTGTGTGTTGAAGAAAGATGATACCTTCACCAATTGGTCCTCGTGACCAGGTGTTGGATCTGTTGTCTTGCCAAAACTTTGACTTGAGTATGGGCTATCATCAAGTCAAATCAGAACCAGCGATGTTCGTAATGTTGTCTTACTCATGGTTAATCCCTCGAGCATACACCATTACATCTTTTGGTCTGACCAATGCTATTACCGTGTTCACATGATGGTGGAAGTCCAGTGATATGGAAATTCCGACGAATTGCTGTCATAAGCCCATCGCCAGATTTTGTCTCCCCCATGATTCATGTTGAACATCAACCTAGTGTTGGAAACTTTGTAAGCAATGCCTTCGTGTTCCGTTCATGAAGCCTATGTTTGGATGGAAGAAGTGACTTGCTCGAATTCACGTGCATTAGGTGTAAGTTGTCGCCATGAATTCGAGAAAGTTAGTTTTGTTTCCTCTGGAATCATCCCAAATCAGTCATGCATACGTGCGAAGTATTCTATGGTTTGGTAGATTAATTACCTTCACTCCATATGTGTTCCTAGCACACCAAGCCACTGATTGACTTGTTCAAGGAGAAGAAGTTCCTTCATAAGAGCTAATCATATGACTTATGCAAGGGCTTCACTCTCCGCACTGATGGTTCCTCACCTGAACTTTGGTAGTGTTTTATTGTAAGACTACTCTGTGGTCCTGCTTGTCTCGGACAACATGTTCACATGTGTGTAGCGTAACCAGCTCATGTTTTGGAGCTTGCTATCATAGTTCATCTCCGAGATTCTCGCAACGTTATCTCGCCGACTTGTGTTGCAACCTTTTCTTTTCCGGACATGTTGTCCGAAAAATCTCTGTTACCAGCCCGATCTGAATCTCGTGCAGATATGATGGCTGGAACATTTCCAAGATCTATGATGTAGGTCCCGACGAGGTTGATGTTCGCCGACACACCCAGCCGTAAGATCTATTATTGTAGTATCTTGAACAAGCAATTCAACCCTTCTCCATGAGGATTTGGTATGACCTATTCCACAAGTTGATCCTTATGGATTTTGTGCTTCCGAAGTCCGACCTTTACTTGATGGCCATGTTGATGCTTTTAAGCATGACCGTGGTAGCTAGAACATCAAGGAGAACATTAGAAGCAGAGTGCTAAATGTCTCTCGGTCGATCATCCAGATTTCGTTCTCTTGGCCTCGCTAAGGGGAAGCCTGAGAAGGTGTTTCTTCCTTTGTATCCGCATCATCCATCACTATTCATCATGGTAGTAAGATGTGTTGCCAAAATCCTCGACACGGATGTTGGTAAAACCTTCATGACTATGGAAATGCTCAAGTTCTTGAGAGCACACTCAGTCACTAGGTTATATCCTCGGTATCAATTGGAATGTGCCTCCCGTTTGCCGAGTTGTTCTATAACCATAGCTTTCCTTCCTGAACTGAGTATGCCATTTCCCCAAACCCCTTTCAAGCGATCATTGTGAATTGCCTTAGCCTGGTATGGAGAGTTTCAATGATTCTTTCCGATAGAGTTTCCTTCTAACGTCATTGAGTGTGCATGACACACCTTTCTTTATGGTGTACGACGCAGAAGTTGTTTTGCCCTGTGATATTATTCATGACTCACCTCGAGTGTGCATGTACGAAGAGCGAGAAGCCGAGCTCGATCAACAAGATAACCTAGACGGCCTTGAAGAGGAGTGTGATATTGCGAAGGCCAGTTCTGCATTCTATCAGCAACTGGCCAGGCGATACTAAAGCACAAAAGTGCGGGCCAAGACATACAACATCGGCAATCTCGTCTTATGTATCCTAGAGAAGAAGTAGGACAAGCTCAAACCTAAATGGGAGGGCCCCTTCATCATATATGAAATTATCACAGGAGGAGCCTATCGCCTTCGCAATGCATCGGATAATCGGCTTGAGCCGATTCCATGGAACGCGGAATGACTTCGACGGTTCTACGCATAGTTCGCCCCCCCCCTCTTATTGTATCTTTCACTAGGCTCCTTTCTTTTCTCCTCTTCTTTCTTTTTCTTCTTTTTCATTGTTTCCCTTTTTATATATCTCGGTGTATGTTCGGATATACCGAACTATAAGGGGCACACATCATTAAATGTATAAACCCCATTATGACTGGGGGCTTCTTTTATGAAGCTTCCTACTAAAAGCTTATAGTTTACATTGCCATTATATCGTTTGTTATATACAATTTTCTGCCATTATATGCACCTCTATGTCTTAAGTTTTTGCCATGCTGGGTTGCCTCGCTCCTGTGTTTATACCCTACATTCCCGATTGTTCGGCTAGGGTATAAAGGGAGCACCTCTGGAATGTTACAACCGGGTAATCGGGACCTGTACCTCAGACGGGTGAAGCCGAAACCTAGCGGTCTTAAGGGAATAACTAGTCGGCAAGCAACGACAGAATGTATACGTTTCTGTAACTCTTCTCAGAAGGGAAATTATACGGGGTTGGCTCCCCGTAATTCGGATCAAAGCCTAGGCATGCATAATTAAGCATGCCAACCCAAGGAAAGGAACCCCTAACGGAACTATTTTCCTTGGAAGTTGTTTCTTACCATAAATAAGTAATATAACATAACTCCCCGAACAAAAATTGGTCTGTTTGAGCAATATGGCCGGATTGCCCGCTTTCCGGACAGAGTGAATGTTTCTTGCATTCCTACATAATATCCGAAAACACTCCACCTTCCTGGTTCAAAGGTTAAAGCCGACGACCTGCACTGACAATTTTTTGACATGTTCGGCTCGAGATAAGGTTGATCGTAAAGTACATTGATACATCAAATCACATTGCCTACTCCTTATACCATCTATAAGACTGTCTAAACTACAGTCTTCTTGTGAATACTTCGCAGCTATCATTACTTGTCCATGCACCAAGTTCACCAGAATTACATTCTCGTCTAGTACCCGCGGCCCAACTCGGGCCATATGATTTGGATCTAGCTTGGTATAGCGTGTTTTCACCATCGCCCAGGCTTCTCGTGCGCCTTCACGACATGCGGACGCCTTCTATAGCTCAAAGTGGCATCGGGCACCTTTGAACAGGCTCGCCAACCCCTCCATACTTTCTGGAGGGGTATCGGATGGCCATAAAGCCTTGGCCATACTTCTCATGGCTTTCCGGGCCCGGTCATGCACCACGGACAATTCCTTAAGCACGTCGCCTCAAAATCCTGATACTTCTTCTTCAAGCCGACCAGTTAATAGACCTACATCAACAGAGTTATGACAATCCGAATTATGGAATAATATGAGTCTCTCTGACGATTCTAAAGGTCATACCGAATATGCCGCCTTTCAACTTCTCATTCTCTTTTTGTGCGGCTGATAACTAAGCCTTTAAGCTCTTTATCTCTTTAGATTGTTTGTATTTTCCCTCCTCCTGTTTATTCTTCTAACCAGTGGTCATTGCAGCCTTTTTCATATCTGCAAGTTCTGCGGTGACGGCATTCAGTTGTGTCTGGTATGTTTTCAGTTCCTGGGACATCGCGTTGTTCTTCTCCTTGAGAACTTGCAGGTCATATCGATCCTTAAATTGGTTGGCCTCACCGCTTCAAGTCTCGGGGGCTACTGGCATATATCTATTAAATTTGCGTAAACTCTTACCTGCATATCCTTTGAGAAGAGTTGAGTAACTCCAGCAAGTCAGTCTCGCGCGGCTCGGATATATGCATCCATGGAGCTGAGTGCGGTAAATTCCTGCTCAGAAAAGGCTGGAGCACGCATGGCCTCTTTCAGTCGACGGTGATTCATTATGCTCTCCACCTCGGAATTCATGATGGATACGTCATTCGAATCCTCATGAGGGGGCGGATCTCGCACTGCATCAACCCTCGTCCTGGTTGACGAGTCCGCCACGGATTGGCCGACATTCGCCAGCGTATGCGTTTTCCCACTGTCTGCCGTGTGCTCCTCCTGAAACAAAAGTAGAGGGGAAACTTAACAATCCGAACTCATGCTTAGGCACATATCAACGAACATACCTCTTTGAAGACGGAGGAGGATCTAAAACACTCCCGGTTTCCTTTCGTTTTGAATGATTACCCTGCGTAGAGGCTGCTCTCGAGGGAGTACGGCCTGCCGAGCACCGACCCTATGAAGTACAGTTTAGTATAATGGATAAGGTGCAAGTAGGGACCCTTTTCTGAGAAAGATCCTTGAATACTTACAATGGAGAAGGGGTAAAGGCGTGGGTAGTCGGCCGTAATAGACACTTCCGAACCGTCAAGGCTCACCTGATAAAATACTCCATCATCAAACTCAATGTATATATCCGGATCCTCGCAGAATCCAGGGTCCTGGTTGCGATCGTGATCCTCTGGCTGTGGGGAGGGACAATGAACGTCCTCGATCATCTTCCTCCATGAATGTTTTACAACAACAAGAAGTATTTGATTAGTATGCCTTAATAACAAGGAAAAGCAATGTTTTTGATTAAAAACTCACCCATTCAATGGGGTTGTACATGGAATAGCCCTCTCGACAGTTTAAGCGGAGGAAGTCTTCTTTCTCCCCCTTATACAGATCGTCCAGGATTATAGTGAGTTTGGCCGGGGTATCCGGGCCCTTACGTCTGTAACAGGACCCGTCGTTCTCTCCATTGTAACAACATAAAGGGGTCACTCTAGACTGGAGAGGCTGAATACATCGCTTTATTGCTATGGCCGTTACTTCAACCATTGAGAGCCTGAAATGAGCAAGTAATCTGACCTTGCTGACCAACCTCTTCACTTCCGCACTGTCTTCTTCCTTGGGGCTCCGGGAACGCCAATTGAGGTGTTTTTTCAAAGGAGCACCGAGAATTTGGGGAGGCCACGCTGAACTGGGTTCGGAAGGGGAACGTCCTCAATATAAAACCATTCCGAAGACCATTCTGGAGAAACCTCCTTGGGAGTTCCGATAGGTATCCCGATTCGGCTATGCGCCATACTTCGGCGCCGCCCATTTCAAATATGGAACCCCCTCGATGATGGGGAATGAGGCACAAGAATTTTCTCCATAATTCAAAGTGATCCTCGCAGCCCAGAAACAATTCACAAAGAGCAACAAAACCCGAAATGTGCAGAATAGAACCTGGAGTGAGATTGTGCAGCTGGATCCCATAGAATTCTAGCAGACCCCTGAGGAAGGGATGGATTGGGAATCCTAAGCCCCGCAGAAGAAACAAAATGAAGCACACCCTCTCCTCCTTATTGGGGTTGGGGAAATTTTCTGCTTGCACGTCATTGCCAATTGAGGCTAATCCCGCATGCACAGAGACTAGATCTGCGAGAGGGAGATATACCTGCGTCTGGATTCGACTCAACTGAAGATGAGGCACTACGCAGCTTTGCCAATCACCCTCTTGAGGGCGATGAGGGTGCGAAGAAGAGCTAGGAGCGTTGGCCGTGTTTTGATGTTTTTTCGTGGCTAGTCTTGATGTTCTCCGCTCGATGTAGATTGCATTTGGGGATCTAGCCTCTTTATATAGGATTTGTACTTGTGTGGTCAGGGGCATATTTGTAAAAAATTATACTATCGTGAACCGTTCTCATAAAGGCAGAACATGGGGGTCAGGGCTGGACTGTCATCAATTCGAAGTGTGGAGAAGAACCTACCTTGCAAAGCCGAAGACATAAACCGGATACTACGTCGTCATTGAAGGCAATTTCGGGGGCTACTGACGGCGTCCTGGATTAGGGGGTCCTCAGGTGGCTGGCCTATTCTATGCAGGTCGGACTGATGGGCCGTGAAGATACAAGCAGAAGACTTTCCCCCCGTGTCTGGGTAGGACTCCCCTATGCGGGGATGGCAAGATTGGTGTCCGGATATGTTATTTCCTTCCCCCACAAACTGACTCTGTATAATCCTAGGCCCCTCTGGTGTGTATATAAACCAGAGAGTTTAGTCTGTAGAGGCTATCAGAATTATCATAGGCTAGACAGCTCGGGTTTAGCCATTACAATCTCGAGGTAGATCAACTCTTGTAACCCCTATACTCATCGAATATACTCAAGCAGGAAGTAGGGTTTTACCTCCTTTAAGAGGGCCCGAACCTGGGTAAACATTGTGTCCCCTTTGCTCCCTGTTACCATTGATCCTCACACACACAGTTCGGGACCCCCTACCCGAGATCTACCGGTTTTGACACCGAAAGCATCCCGTCTCTCTTGTGATTCAGTACAAAGTTTCCATGAGCTACCTCACATGATCGGCATCCATATGATGTAATCGGTGGTGTGTTGTTGGGATGTGATGAATTGTCACTTTATGATTAGATTGTCGTTGAAATATACTGAATCTTTTGAAGTTTCTTTGTTGCATAACTAAATAGCCTCTTCGATCTGTTTTGTCTACTTTGGAAAAGTTTGATGGGTAGTTCTTCAGAGGGAGTGGTACATTGTAGTGGGTTCAATCTTGCAATGATTCATCTGACGACCCACAAGTATAGGGGATCAATCGTAGTCCTTACGATAAGTAAGTGTGTCGAACCCAACGAGGAGTGCTACCTCTTGAGCTTGCGTTGGTTTTTCCCTTGAAGAGGAAAGGGTGATGCAGCAAAGTAGCGTAACTATTTCCCTCGGTTTTGAGAACCAAGGTATCAATCCAGTAGGAGACAACGCAACAAGCCACCGAATACCTGCACAAACGAACACCAACTTGCAACCAACGCGACAAAGGGGTTGTCAATCCCTTCACGGTTATTCGCAAAGTGAGATATGATAGAGATGATAATCGGTAAAGTAATATCTTTGGTTTATGGAACGGAAAGTAAAGATTGCAAAGTAAAGGAAATAGGAAACTGAAATTGTAGCTCGGAAACTTATCTGATGGAAAATAGACCCCGGGGGCCATAGGTTTCACTAGAGGCTTCTCTCAAGATAGAAAATTATTACGGGGGGTGAACAAATTACTGCCAAGCAATTGATAGAAAAGCGCAAAGTTATGACGATATCTAAGGCAATGATCATGAATATAGGCATCACATCTGTGTCAAGTAGATCAAAACAATTCTGCATCTACTACTATTACTCCACACATCGACCACTAACCGGCATGCATCTAGAGTATTAAGTTCATAAAGAACGGAGTAACGCTTTAACCAAGATGACATGATGTACAGGAATTAACTCAAGCAATATGATGAAAACCCCATCTTTTTATCCTCGATGGCAACAATACAATACATGCCCCTGCTGTCACTAGGAAAGGACACCGCAAGATTGAACCGAAAGCTAAGCACTTCTGCCATTGCACGAAAAACCAACCCAGTTGGCCAAACCAAATCGATAGTTCGAAGATACTTTCAAAGATATCAAATCATGCATATAAGAATTTAGAGGAGATTCAAATAATATTCATAGATAAGCTGATCATAAATCCACAATTCATCGGACCTCGGCAAACACACCGCAAACGAGTATTACATCGAATAGATCTCCAAGAACATCGAGGAGAACTTTGTATTGAGAATCAAAGAGAGAGAACAAGCCATCTAGCTACTAGCTATGGACCTGTAGGTCTGAAGTAAACTACTCATGCTTCATTGGAGAGGCAATGGTGTTATTTAGAAGCCCTCTGTGATCGAATCCCCCTCCGATAGGATGCTAGATAAGGCCCCAAGATGGGATCTCAGGGGTACAGAAGGTTGTGGCGGTGTAAAGTTGTTTCGTGGGGTATAAGAGTATATATAGGAGGAAAATCTAGGTCAGGGGATCCTCGAGGAGCCCACAAGGTCGGGGGGACGCGCCCCACCCCCCTGGGCACGCCCTCCACCCTTGTGGCTGCCTCGAGGCTCTTCTGACTTGCACTCCAAGTTTCTTGGGTGTCTTCTGGTCCAAGAAAAATCATTGCGAAAGTTTTATTACGTTTGCACACCGTTTGGTATTCCTTTTCTGCGAAACTCTAAAAAAAAGGAAAAACAGAAACTGGCACTGGGCTCTAGGTTAATAGGTTAGTCCCAAAAATCATACAAAATAGCATATTAATGCATATAAAACATACAAAATAGATAATATAATAGCATCGAACAATAAAAAATTATAGATACGTTGGAGACGTATCCAGCATCCCCAAGCTTAATTCCTGCTCGTCCTCGAGTATGTAAATGATAAAAACAATTTTTTTGATGTGGAATGCTACGTAATATATTTATCCATGTAATTCACTTTATTGTGGCATGAATGTTTAGATCCATAAGATTCAAAACAAAAGTTTAATATTGACATAAAAACAATAATACTTCAAGCATACTAACAAAATAATTATGTCTTCTCAAAATAACATGGCCAAAGAAATCTTATCCCTACAAAATCATATAGTCTGGCTATGCTCCATCTTCAACACACAAAACATTTAAATCAAGCACAACCCCGATGACAAGCCAAACAATTGTTTCATACTTTTGATGTTCTCAAACCTTTTCAACTTTCACACAATACATGAGTGTGAGCCATGGATATAGCACTATAGGTGGAATAGACGGTGGTTGTGGAGAAGACAAAAAGAAGGAGATAGTCTCACATCAACTAGGCGTATCAACGGGCTATGGAGATGCCCATTAATAGATATCAATGTGAGTGAGTAGGGATTGCCATGCAATGGATGCACTAGAGCTATAAGTTTATGAAAGCTCAAAAAAGAAAACTAAGTGGGTGTGCATCCAATTTGCTTGCTCATGAAGACCTAGGGCGTTTGAGGAAGCCCGTCGTTGGAATATATAATATACAAGCCAAGTTCTATAATGAAAAATTCCCACTAGTATATAAAGTGATATCATAGGAGACTCTCTATCATGAAGATCATGGTGCTACTTTGAAGCACAAGTGTGGCAAAAAGGACAGTAACATTGTCCCTTCTCTCTTTTTCTCTCTTTTTTTCGGGCCTTCTCTTTTTTTTATTTGGCCTTTCTCTCTTTTTTATTTCCTCACATGGGACAATGCTCTAATAATGAAGATCATCACACTTCTATTTACTTACAACTCAAGAATTACAACTCGATGCTAGAACAAAATTATGACTCTACTTGAATGCCTCCGGCGGTGTACCGGGATGTGCAATGAATCAAGAGCGACATGTATAAAAAACATGATGAACGGTGGCTTTGCCACAAATACGATGTCAACTACATGATCATGCAAAGCAATATGACAACGATGGAGCATGTCATAATAAACGGAACGGTGGAAAGTTGCATGGCAATATATCTCAGAATGGCTATGGAAATTCCATGATAGGTAGGTATGGTGGCTGTTTTGTGGAAGGATACTTGGTGGGTTTATGGTACCGGCGAAAGTTGCGCGGTACTAGAAAGGCTAGTAATGGCGGAAAGGTGAGAGTGCATATAATCCATGGACTCAACATTAGTCATAAAGAACGCACATACTTATTGCAAAAATCTATTAGTCATCGAAACAAAGTACTACGCGCATGCTCCTAGGGTTATAGATTGGTAGGAAAAGACCATTGCTCGTCCCCAATCGCCACTTATAAGGAAGACAATCAAAAAACATCTCATGTTCCAACTTCGTTACATAACGGTTCACCATACGTGCATGCTATGGGACTCACAAACTTTAACAAAAGTATTTCTGAAATTCACAACTACTCACTAGCATGTCTCTAATATCACCATCTTCACATCTCAAAACAATCATAAGGAATCAAACTTCTCATAGTATTCAATGCATTATACATGAAAGTTTTTATTATATCCCTCTTGGATGCCAATCATATTAGGACTAATTTTATAACCAAAGCAAATTAACATGCTGTTTAGAAACTCTCAAATTAATATAAGTGAAGTACGACAGTTCATAAATTTATATAAAATAAAATCACCGCCGTGCTCTAAAAAGATATAAGTGAAGCACTAGAGCAAATTTTGCCTAGCTCAAAAGATATAAGTGAAGCACATAGAGCATTCTAATAAATCATGATTCATGCGTGTCTCTCTCAAAAGGTGTGTACAACAAGGATGATTGTGGAAAACTAAAAAGCAAAGACTCAAATCATACAAGACTCTCCAAGCAAAACACATATCATGTGGTGAATAAAAATATAGCCTCAAGTAAGGTTACCGATAGACGAAGCCGAAAAAGGGGATTCCTTCCCGAGGCATCCCCAAGCTGAGGCTTTTTGACATCCTTGAATATTACCTTGGGGTGCCTTGGGAATCCCCAAGCTTAGGCTCTTGCCACTCCTTATTCCACAGTCCATCAAATCTTTACCCAAAATTTGAAGACTTCACAACACAAAACTCCAACAGAAAATCTCGTAAGCTCCGTTAGTATAAGAAAATAAATCACCACTTTAGGTACTATTGTGAACTCATTCTTTATTTATATTGGTGTAATATCTACTGTATTCCAACTTTTCCATGGTTCATACCCCCCGAGAATAGCCATATATTCATAAAAATAAGCAAACAACACGCGAAAAACAGAATCTGCCAAAAACAGAACATTGTGTAGCAATCTGGATATTTAGAATACTTCTGCAACTCTAAAAATCCTGAGAAAATAGGAAGTCCTAGATAATTTGTTTATTAATCTTCTTCAGAAAGAATCAACTAAAAATCACTCTCAAAGAGAGCATGATGTAGCACGTGAAGAACACATATAAGTCTAACATACTTCCTATGCATATACATCTTATAGGAAAACAAATTATCAAGACAAGCAAAAACTAGCATATGCAAGGAAGAAGAAGGAAACAATAGCAATCGCAACATAAAAAGAAGTAATTTAGTAACATGAAATTTTCTACGACCATAATTTCATCTCTCATAATAATTACATGTAGGATCATAATCAAATTCAACAATATAACTATCCAATAAAATTTTCTCTTCATGATCCACATGCATGCAAAGTTGACACCCTTCTGAAATAGTGGGATTATCATAAAATAAATTCATCACCTCTCCAAACCCACTTTTATCAAAAATTTCATAAGATTGAATAATATCCAAACATGTGGGATATAAAGTTGACACTCTTCCAAACCCACTTTCAATATTATTGCTAATACTATTATCAATCTCATATTCATCATGGGTCTTAAATAAATTTTCAAGATCATAAGAAGAATCACTCCAATCATGATCATTGCAACAAGTAGTAGACATAGCAAACTTAGCATCCCCAAGCTTAGGGTTTTGCATATTATTAGCACAATTAAAATTAATATAATTTATAATAACATCATTGCAATCATGGTTTTTACTCAAAGATCTATCGTGAATCATATCATAAAGTACTTCATCACAATTTTCAGATTCACGAATTTCACGCAAAACTTCATAATGATAAACTAGTGCACAAAACTCACTAGCAATTGGTTCATCATAATCGGATCTCTTAAAAAGATTAGCAAGCAGATGAGGATCCATAAACTTTTAGCAAGCTAAGATGCAAGCAAAAAAACAAGGCACATGGTAAAACAAGCAAACAAAAGATCGAACGAAAGAAGGGCGAATAAAAAGGCAAATCTTTTGGAAAATCATTTAGAAGTGGGGGAGAGGAAAACGAGAGGCGAACGGTGAATGTAATGCGAGGGATGAGTGTTTATGATGGGTACTTGGTATGTCTTGGCTTGGCATAGATCTCCCCGGCAATGGCGCCAGAAATCCTTCTTGCTACCTCTTGAGCTTGCGTTGGTTTTTCCCTTGAAGAGGAAAGGGTGACGCAGCAAAGTAGCGTAAGTATTTCCCTCAGTTTTGAGAACCAAGTTATCAATCCGGTAGGAGACAACGCAACAAGCCACCGAATACCTGCACAAACAAACACTAACTTGCAACCAATGCGACAAAGGGGTTGTCAATTCCTTCACGATTATTCGCAAAGTGAGATCTGATAGAGATGATAATCGGTAAAGTAATATTTTTTGGTATTTTTGGTTCATGGAACGGAAAGTAAAGATTACAAAGTAAAGGAAATAGGAAACTGAAATTGTAGATCGGAAACTTATATGATGGAAAATAGACCCCGGGGGGCATAGGCTTCACTAGAGGCTTCTCTCAAGATAGAAATTATTATGGTGGATTAACAAATTACTGCCGAGCAATTGATAGAAAAGCACAAAGTTATGACGATATCTAAGACAATGATCATGAATATAGGCATCACTTCCATGTCAATAAGATCGAAATGATTTTGCATCTACTACTATTACTCCACGCATCGACCGCTATCCGGCATGCATCTAAGTTCATAACAAACGGAGTAACGCTTTAAGCAAGATGAAATGATGTAGAGGAACTAACTCAAGCAATATGATGAAAACCCCATCTTTTTATCCTCGATGGCAACAATACAATACGTGCCTTGCTGCCCCGGCTGTCACTGGGAAACGACACCGCAAGATCGAACCCAAAGCTAAGCACTTCTCCCATTGCAAGAAAAACCAATCTAGTTGGCCAAACCAAATCGATATTTCGAAGAGACCTGCAAAGATATCAAATCATGCATATAAGAATTCAGAGGAGATTCAAATAATATTCATAGATAAGCTGATCATAATGAAGGAAATATGCCCTTGAGGCAATAATAAAGATGTTATTTATATTTCCTAATATCATTATAAATGTTTATTATTCATGCTAGAATTGTATTAACCGGAAACTTGATGCATGTGTGAATACACAGATACAACAAAGTGTCCCTAGTATGCCTCTACTAGAGTAGCTCATTAATCAAATATGGTTAAGTTTCTTGACCATAAACATGTGTTGTCATTTGATGAACGGGATCACATCATTAATGATGTGATGGACAAGACCCATCCGTTAGCTTAGCATAATGATCGTAGAGTTTTATTGCTATTGCTTTCTTCATGACTTATACATATTCCTCTAATTATGAGATTATGGAACTCCTGAATACCGGAAGAACACCTTGTGTGCTATCAAACGTCACAACGTAACTGGGTGATTATAAAGATGCTCTACAGGTGTCTCTGAAGGTGTTTGTTGGGTTGGCATAGATCAAGATTAGGATTTGTCACTCCGTGTATCGGAGAAGTATCTCTGGGCCCTCTCGGTAATGCACATCACTGTAAGCCTTGCAAGCAATGTGACTAATGAGTTAGTTATGGGATGATGCATTACGAAACGAGTAAAGAGACTTGCAAGTAACGAGATTGAACTAGGTATGAGGATACAGACGATTGAATCTCGGGCAAGTAACGTACCGATGCCAAAGGGAACAACGTATGTTGTTATGCGGTTTGACCGATAAAGATCTTCGTAGAATATGTAGAAGCCAACATGAGCATCCAGGTTCTGCTATTCTTTATTGACCAGAGATGTGTCTCGGTCATCTCTACATAGTTCTCGAACCCGTAGTGTCGTGGTTTTGTCACGGCAGATGTCCTAGAGAAAGGACTTAGTCGTGGAGCCATCGCGACAGGTTAGCTTAAAGGGGTTAAAGCGGACAAGGGACGCAGAGAGTTTATACTAGTTTGGCCCATTGCGGTGAAGGTAAAAGCCTACGATCCAGTTGTTGTCGGATTGCTTGGGTTTCGATGAGCTGACCAGCGCTTTAGCTTCTATGGAAAAGCTAAAGGAGAGTTTCAACAAGGAGTGGGCGGATTGGGACACTGAAAAATCCGCTTTGCAAAAAAGAGCCGAGGACGCAGAAGCAGCTCTTAAACCGGTAATATATGAGCTGACTGGCGTAAAGCGGCAGATACATGCCATGACTGCTGCTATGTTCGGTAAACATCCTTGCTTTATATTTTCAACATATCATCCCATACGTTACCGGTTTACTGACATGTGTAATGATGCAGGAACTCGCATTAGCACTACCAAAAAAATACACTTCCGTGATGATACGTGTTTGTCACAAGAGGGTCGCGTTTTTGTCATGCATGTACATCCATGAAAAATTTATGATGTAATCAAGATAGTCATACCTGTGCTGTCGTAGAAGTGTTCCATGACATTACCAAATTTATCATCACGGAAGTGTCCACTTCCATGACGATAAATCGCGCGTCACAGAAGTGCTTTCATCAAGGGTGACCGACACGTGGCATCCACCGTAATAGAACGTCGTTAAGCTATCGGGTCAGGTTTTGGATCCGATAACCCGTTAACAGACACGACCAATGGGGATATTCCACGTGTAAAATCATCATTGGCTGGAGGAAACACGTGTCGGCTCATCATTGGGACAGATGTCATCCACTCCTTTGATGTATACGCCTATGATGATACGTCGACACGTGGCACGGCCCAACAGTGGCCCATTCCTGTGAAAAGACCGGACCGTTTGACTTGGTCAAAAGCTGGCGGGCCGGCCCATGGAAAGCTTGTTAACGGCCTGTTCGCATATAGCCCATTTACCGCCCGCTAACCCAAGGTCCGTTACGCCCTATCCGAATTAGGCCCAGTAACGTCATCTGGGCCATCCAATATTCCAGCCCATTTTCACTTCTGGCCCATGTATAGCCCATGACGTCCTTCGGCACATATGAGGCCCTTTGTAACTCTTGGCCCATTAGCGGCCCGTGCTGAAACTAGCCCGTAATGAACAGTGTATTACTTTACACCCATTAACGGCCCATGGTGAAACTGGCCCGTAATGAAAAGTGTATAACTTTATACCCATTAACGGCCCGTTATTCCGTTGGGCCGTTTCCAGCCCAAGTTAACTATCGTCCTTCTGAGGGCCCATTTATTCTTGGGCTCATTTGCAGCATTCGGTTACTTACGGCCCGTTACTGTCATTTTCTGCTTGTGGGCCCAATTCAGCCCGTCATTACAGTCCGCCCGTTTGTGGACTGTTAGTCTGTTGGGCCATTTTCATAGCATCACCCAATACGGCCTATTAACGGCCCGTTATGGTCAGCCCATAAAACGTACGATTTCCATTAAAGGTCCGTCTACGGCCCATTAAAGGCCCGTACAAGACCCATAAATGAGTCGGCGGCCCATGGATCCTACGAGACGCAGAAGGCCCATGGATCCGACGGCCCGTACAAGGCCCATGGATCCGACGGCCCGTACATGGCCCATTGATCCGACGGCCCGTACATGGCCCATGGATCCGACGGCCCGTACATGGCCCATGGATCCGACGGCCCGTGAAGGGCCATGGTTGGCGAAGTTGGCCCCGTTTGAACGACATAGCATATTCAAAGAATTATCCTACTCAATACTATCACCTCTAAAAAGCATACACTATACAACAAAGAGATCAAGGCATAGAAAGGTAGAATAATCCTACACTATACAATAAGAAATTATAGCCGATTATACCCACTGGGCATTATGGTTCGGCACAGGTGATAATAAAGCATACACAAACAGCAAATTACATACACTGGGCAAATACAGCTCATACATCATGGACATGAATCATCTTAACTCCATTTAAACTATAATCTCTTCAGAAAATAGGATTGGCCGGATTCAGATAGCACAAATTTCAGTCTGCAAAATCTCCAATTCCTTCATGGTTACCTCAGTGTCTTGTTTCATTTTTTGACGCCTGCATCTAATACCTGCATGTCCAGTCTCAACTTGTTGATTATACGTTGACAATCATGTACACGTTGTCTTGCCACCTCTAGTTGATGCTCGAGAACATCAAAGATATTCCAATTCCAATCCATAATCATTCGGTAACGGCCATGCCGCACCGCCATGCAGATCTTTGTGTTGATGCCACTTCATCCTAAAATGTTTACGTAAGTACACATGACTAGGGCAAAATATAGTTACAACAAAGGAAGCTTAACAAGACACTATTTTGTACTACATGGCAAAACAGGACTAACAATAATGTTACACGTCACTTTAAAAAAAATGCTACACGTCATGAAGCATAAGCAGGTGATATTTTAAAAATTATAAAAAAGATAGTCTGTGCAGCCTACATAAAGAAATCCCTCTTAGCTCACCAGAGGAGCATGATGTTGGGGCCCAATCGAAAACACAGACAAGTTACAAATTTAGGCAGCACGTTGCGTATAAGTAAGCAAGCAGTTGGCCATTCTGTACCTCAATTAAAGTCTTAGGGAGCATAATGAACAGCAGAGGGTTTCATACAAACATACTACAATAGGCAATGTTGGAAATATGCCCTAGAGGCAATAATAAAATGATTATTATATTTCCTAGTTCATGATAATTGTCTATTGTTCATGCTATAATTGTGTTATCCGGAAATCGTAATACATGTGTGAATACATAGACCACAACATGTCCCTAGTGAGCCTCTAGTTGACTAGCTCGTTGATCAATAGATGGTTACGGTTTCCTGACCATGGACATTTGATGTCATTGATAACGGGATCACATCATTGGGAGAATGATGTGATGGACAAGACCCAATCCTAATCATAGCACAAGATCGTGTAGTTCGTTTGCTAGAGCTTTTCTAATGTCAAGTATCATTCCCTTAGACCATGAGATCGTGCAACTCCCGGATACCGTAGGAGTGCTGTGGGTGTACCAAACGTCACAACGCAACTGCGTGGCTATAAAGGTACACTACAGGTATCTCCGAAAGTGTCTGTTGGGTTGGCACGGATCGAGACTGGGATTTGTCACTCCGTATGACAGAGAGGTATCTCTGGGCCCACTCGGTAATGCATCATCATAATGAGCTCAATGTGACCAAGTGGTTGGTCACGGGATCATGCACTATGGAACGAGTAAAGTGATTTGCCAGTAACGAGATTGAATGAGGTATTGGGATACCGACGATCGAATCTCGGGCAAGTAACGTACTGATTGACAAAGGAATTGAATATGGGATTGATTGAATCCTTGACATCGTGGTTCATCCGATGAGATCATCGTGGAGCATGTGGGAGCCAACATGGGTATCCAGATCCCGCTATTGGTTATTGATCGGAGAGTCGTCTCGGTCATGTCTGCATGTCTCCTAAACCCGTAGGGTCTACACACTTAAGGTTCGGTGACACTAGGGTTATAGAGATATTAGTATGCGGTAACCCGAAAGTTGTTCGGTGTCCTGGATGAGATCCCGGATGTCACGAGGAGTTCCGGAATGGTCCGGAGGTAAAGATTTGTATATAGGAAGTCCATTTTCAGCCACCGGGAAAGTTTCGGGGGTCACCGGTATTGTACCGGGACCACCGGAAGGGTCCCAAGGGTCCACCGGGTGGGGCCACCTACCCCGGAGGGCCCCATGGGCTGAAGTGGTAAGGGAACCAGCCCCTGGTGGGCTGGTGCGCCCCCCATGGGCCTCCCCCTACGCCTAGGGTTGGAAACCGTGGGGGTGGGGGGGCGCCCCACCTGACTTGGTTCCCCCCTTGCCCCCCTTGAGATTGGATCTCTAGGGGTCGGCGCCCCCCAGGGCCCCTATATATAGAGGGGGGAGGGAGGGCTGCGAACCAAGCCCCTGGCGCCTCCCTCTCCCCCCGTAATACCTCCCCCTCTCGCTGAGCTTGGCGAAGCCCTGCCGAGATCCCCGCTGCTTCCACCACCACGCCGTCGTGCTGCTGGATCTCCATCAACTTCTCCTCCCCCCTTGCTGGATCAAGAAGGAGGAGACGTTTCTCGCAACCGTACGTGTGTTGAATGCGGAGGTGCCGTCCGTTTAGCGCTCGGTCATCGGTGATTTGGATCACGACGAGTACGACTCCATTAACCCCGTTCTCTTGAACGCTTCCGCTCGCGATCTACAAGGGTATGTAGATGCGTTCCTCTGTCTCTCGTTGCTAGTTACTCCATAGATTGATCTTGGTGATGCGTAGAATTTTTTTAATTTCTGCAACGATCCCCAACAGTGGCATCATGAGCTAGGTCTATGCGTAGTTTCTATGCCCGAGTAGAACACAAGTTTGTTGTGGGCGTCGATATTGTCAATTTACTTGCCGTTACTAGTCTTATCTTGATTCGGCGGCATCGTGGGATGATGCGGCCCGGACCGACCTTACACGTACACTTACGTGAGACAGGTTCCACCGACTGACATGCACTAGTTGCATAAGGTGGCTAGCGGATGTCTGTCTCTCCCACTTCAGTCGGATAGGATTTGATGAAATGGGTCCTTATGAAGGGTAAATAGAAATTGGCATATCACGTTGTGGTTTTGGCGTAGGTAAGAAACGTTCTTGCTAGAAACCTATAGCAGCCACGTAAAAATTTGCAACAACAATTAGAGGACGTCTAACTTGTTTTTGCAAGATATGCCGTGTGATGTGATATGGCCAAAAGGATGTGATGAATGATATATATGTGATGTATGAGATTGATCATGTTCTTGTAATAGGAATCATGACTTGCATGTCGATGAGTATGACAACTGGCAGGAGCCATAGGAGTTGTCTTAATTTATTGTATGACCTGCGTGTCAATGAATAACGCCATGTAATTACCTTACTTTATTGCTAAACCGTTAGCCATAGTAGTAGAAGTAATAGTTGGCGAGACAACTTCATGAAGACACGATGATGGAGATCATGGTGTCATGCCGGTGACGATGATGATCATGGCGCCCCGAAGATGGAGAACAAAAGGAGCAAAATGATATTGGCCATATCATGTCACTATTTGATTGCATGTGATGTTTATCATGTTTTTTGCATCATATTTGCTTAGAACAACGGTAGCATAAATAAGATGATCCCTCATAATAATTTCAAGAAAGTGTTCCCCTAACTCATGCGCCGCTATGAAAGTTCGTTGTCTCGAAGCACCACGTGTAGATCGGGTGTGATAGATTCTAACGTTCACATACAACGGGTGTAAGCCAGATTTACACATGCAAAACACTTAGGTTGACTTGACGAGCCTAGCACGTACAGACATGGCCTCGGAACACAAGAGACCGAAAGGTCGAGCATGAGTCGTATAGAAGATACGATCAACATGAAGATGTTCACCGATGATGACTAGTCCGTCTCACGTGATGATCGGACACGGCCTAGTTGACTCGGATCATGTATCACTTAGATGACTAGATGGATGTCTGTCTAAGTGGGAGTTCATTAAATAATTTGATTAGATGAACTTAATTATCATGAACTTAGTGTAAAACTTTTGCAAATATATCTTGTAGATCAAATGGCCAACGCTGATGTCAACCTCAACTTCAACGCGTTCCTAGAGAAAACCAAGCTGAAATACGATGGTAGCAACTATACGGACTGGGTCCGGAACTTGAGGATCATCCTCATAGCTGCCAAGAAAGCATATGTCCTAGAAGCACCGCTAGGTGATGCACCCGCCCCAGCGAACCAAGACGTTATGAATGCTTGGCAGTCGCGTGTTGATGATTACTCCCTCGTTTAGTGCGGCATGCTTTACAGCTTAGAACCGGGGCTCCAAAAATGTTTCGACCAGCACGGAGCATATGAGATGTTCCAAGATCTGAGAATGGTTTTCCAAGCTCATGCCCGGGTTGAGAGATATGAAGTCTCCGACAAGTTCTACAGTTGTAAGATGGAGGAGAATAGTTCTGTCAGCGAGCACATACTCAAAATGTCTGGATTGCACAACTGCTTATCTCAGCTGGGAGTTAATCTCCCGGATGACGCGGTTGTTGACAGAATCCTTCAGTCGCTTCCACCAAGCTACAAGAGCTTTGTGATGAACTTCAATATGCAGGGGATGGAGAAAACCATTCCTGAAGTATATTCAATGCTGAAATCAGCGGAGGTGGAAATCAAAAAGGAACATCAAGTGATGATGGTGAATAAAACCACTAAGTTCAAGAAGGGCAAGGGTAAAAAGGGTTTCAAGAAATACGGCAAGGGAGGTGCCACGCCCGACAAGCAAGCTGCCGGGAAGAAACCAAAGAATGGACCCAAGCCTGAGACTGAGTGTTTTTATTGCAAGGGAAGTGGTCACTGGAAGCGGAACTGCCCCAAGTACTTAGCGAACAAGAAGGCCGGCAACACCAAAGGTATATGTGATATACATGTAATTGATGTGTACCTTACCAGTACTCGTAGTAGCTCCCGGTATTTGATACCGTGTGGTTGCTCATATTTGTAACTCAAAACAGAGCTGTGGAATAAGCGGAGATCATGGCGAAGGACGAGGTGACGGCGCGCTGCCGGGAATGGTTCCAAGGTCGATGTGATCGCTGGCCGCACGCTACCTCTACATTTACGTCTGGGATTAGTTTTAAACCTCAATAATTGTTATTTAGTGCCAGCTTTGAGCATGAACATTGTATCTGGATCTCGTTTAATACGAGATGGCTACTCATTTAAATCCGAGAATAATGGTTGTTTTATTTATGTGAGAGATATGTTTTATGGTCATTGTCGGTGTACTAGAGTAGGGGTACCCTAGTATCCCGTGACTGCAGTGCAGACGATTCTGCAAGACCATGGCAAGGTTCGCCTCGCCACCTCCAACTTCCTCCGTGGCTCCCTTGGAGCCATTCAAGAACAAAGTATTAGATTGAGAAGACAAGGTCCCGACAAGAGGAGCTTGTCGGGAAGGCCACTCCGGGCACGCAGAAGACAAGGCCCCGGCAAGAGGAGCTTGCCGGAAGGCTCGAGCGCACCAAGTCTCCGAGCGCGACAAGGATTCGGCCGCGGCAAGGCGCTTGCCGCGGCATGCAACTTCTCTCCGTCTCCGCTCCAGCTCGCCCAGCGACGTGTCGCCATGGGACCGTTCCATGGGCGCGTGTCGAGCGGCTGTGCAGCCAGCGGAGAGCAGCGATGAGCGGCGCTGACAGGCTCGCCATCGTGGCGAGCGGAGGCGCACCTGACGGTCTCTGTTACACTGTTTGGGCGACAACGACGGGCATTTATTGCTTTTGTCCCTTGCCGTCCGAAAGTTAGGTATTTTGCAATCGTATAATCGCTCAAGTAGGTGTACCAACCCCCGTTTTTACATTTATACCCCCGCCTATGTTGCCACCTGTCGGAGACCCCTTGAGCATATAAAAGGAGGCCCGAGTGCAACGTAGAGAGGGTTCGAGTTCCGTTCAGTTCAGTTGGCCAGGTTCGTCTCGTTGGGTTCAATCGACCCACTCGAGACCAGATAGACTTACGCTAGGTTTTGTAGCCCTCATTGCTCCCTAGCAAGAACACAATAGATCGTACAAGCAGCAGAGGGAGTTTTATCTCTCCGAGAGCTCCGGGCTGGGTAAACCGCCGTGTGCATCGCCTCGATCCGCTCTTCAGGCGACCTCCGCCCCTCCGAACCACAAAGGGGCCTGCTCCGCCGCCCCATAGGTGTCCGTGGGCACGATCAGCCTCCCGACATCTCTCGGGCGCCGCTGTAGGGGCGTCGAGGCCGTGTGAATTCTCATCCGGCGTTCACACGAGCAGGGTCATCAACATCTTCCTCAACATGCCACCGAAGAAGAAGGCTTCGGCAGCAGAGCCGTCTGCGTCGTACCCACCTCACCGCAGCAAAGCGGGTGGTGGGGCAGACGTCGGGCGGAGGAACGGGCGCCGACGAAGGTGCTCGCGACGTTGCCAAGTCCAAGGACGAGGCACCGCAAACCTCGGCGTCCGTGCATCCCCGCGCCCATCTCAGAGACGCGGGACCAACAACGCCATGGCGCCACAACGCCATACGTTCGCTGGATCGAGACCCTCAAGACCAGCATGCGCGCCAACATGCCGGCGCAGTATGATACGGTGCGCCCGGACGGGCGCTGCTCCTTCTAACGTAGTTAGAAGTCCGGAGCGTGTCCCGCTCCTTGCACCGCTTCTCCAATGCCACCTACTACTCCAGCGAAGCTCTGGCGAGAGCCCGGCTGCTCCTCGACTACCCTCCAACGGCCGACAAGGTCGACGGTGGAGGGCCACTATCCGTAGCCTCATCGGCTTTGCCAACGGCGACGCCCACGGCAACCAACGCCATCGCTGCTGCCGGGCGAGACGACAAGGCACGAGCCGGTGGCGACGAGACTGTCGGAGGTGCAACCACTGCGGCACTCTCCGCCAAGAAGGCCAAGATCGCCGACTCATCGGATCCACCTCGACAGCGACTCCACCGCATCGCCGGATCCGCGAAGCCGCCGCGATCAGCGCCACGTTCTTCACGAAGCGACAGCAAGAGGACGCCGAACTTCGCATCGAGCGCCGAAGAGAAGCGCGACGTCATCCGACAAGCGCGCTGGCCTTCTGTTGACATGCACGCGCCGGAGGGGCCAGCGACTTACCGTGCGCGGTAGGTTGCCCTGCGTTCACTCGTGAGCTGCGGCAAGTCCAAAGTGGCCCAGCCGTAAAAACTTCAAGCCGCACGCGTGCGGAGAAGTATGATGGCAGGACGCACCCGTCGGAGTTCCTCAGCATCTACACCATCGTGGTGCAGGCTGCGGGGGGACGGGATGACAAGATCCTCGCCAACTACTTCCCGCTCGTGCTCAAACCCAACGTCGGATCTTGGCTCATGCACTTGCCGGACAGCTCCATATCCTCTTGGGCAGATCTGTGCCATCACTTTGTTGGCGCCTTCACAGGCGGCCACAAACCTCATGGCCAAGAGAGCAACCTTCACTTGCTCGCCCAGAAGGAAGGAGAGTCCCTGCGCAAGTTTATTCAGAGATTCAGCCGTGTGCACTACAACATCCCGTGACGTCCACCCCGCCAAGGGTGATCAGCGCATTTCATCGTAATGTGCGGAACCGCAGGATGAGGGAGGAGATGGCGATGAGAAAAGTCAAGGACGTCGATGAGCTGTACGCCTTGGCCGACAAGTGTGCATCTTACCGAGGAAGGAGGAGACTCCTGGAGAGAATGCGTAAGCAGGATCTCGACAAGGATGACACCGCCTCAAAGAAAGAAGGGCCGTGGCGAGGCAACAGGAAGAAGGAAAGCAGAGAAGTGCTAGATGTCGAGCAGTCCGCAACGGTTAAGGCGGTGACAAGAACGCCAAGGCTGGTGGTTCGCAAGGAGGTTGCCATGACGCCAACCACCGATCGGTGGCGGCACGACAAGCTGTGACGGCTCCGCAAGCAAGATCTGCAAGATCCACCGCACCAAGGGCCACGACCTCCAGAGCTGCAAGAAAGTCGAGCTGCTTGTCGAACAACAGAGAGCTGAGTACGAGCGGCGCGACAAGGAGAAGGCCCAGGAAGGTGCTGGGGGAGCAAGCAAGAAACGTCCCGGCAGGGGAGGACGCCGCGGCAAAGTCAAGCAGCGACAAGGAGATCGACCTCCCAGCGGCCGCGACAAGGATGAAGATGATGATGACGACGAAGATATGGAGGACGACGACGCCGATGAGCAGGAGTTTCAGAAAGCCACAGAGGTTCTCTGCGTTGACGGAGGTGCTTCCCTGCATACCTCCCACCTCCAACTCAAGCAAAGGATGCGGGAGATCAATGCAGCGGAACCATCCGTAGAGTCGCACAAGCCTCTGAAGTGGTCCAGCACGCCTATCATTTTTGATATTGAGGACCACCCTGATCGCATAACTGCGGTCGGGTGCTTGCCGATGTTGGTCTCTCCAACCATCCGCAACCTCAAGGTCACAAAAATGTTAGTTGACGGCGGGCCGGCTTGAATCTGATCTCCGCGGTGCTCCGTAAGCTTCAAATCCTCGACGAGATCGAAGAGACCGGAACCTTCCAAGGAATCAATCCGGGAAGGAGCAAGCCGAAGGGGAAGATTACGCTACCGGTCACATTTGGCAGCGAGCTGAACTTCAGGACTGAGAGGGTTACGTTTGACGTCGCCGATTTCCCATTGCCTTACAATGGGATACTTGGCCGCCCAAATCAGCCGCCAAGTTCATGGCGGCCTCTCACTACGCCTACAACCTACTCAAGATGCCGCCCGATAAGCGTCATCTCTGTCCATGGCGACAAGAAGGATGCCCTTATCTGTGCCGACAAGATCTTCCGGGATGCAAGAGCCGCAACAGATTGCCGGACACTTGCCGCTGAAGCTCCCGGGGAAGAAGACCAAGTCCAAGTCCGCAAGGGCTCGATGCTCACTCCGCAAGCGCACCTCTTGAGTGCTGCGCTACCGTCGAGGACGCACCATCGAGCTCCACCGCAAGTGCAAGAAGATGGTGGCTCCGCCGAAGACCAAGAAGGTGCCCGCCAAGGAGGACAAATACCGGTGGTACCTTCACCATCGGTGCCTCTCTCGACCCCAAATAGGAAGGCGCTTCGTTGCTTTCACATGGGCGAATGTCGGCGTGTTTGCATGGCAACCGTCGATATCCCCGGTGTTCCTGTGAAAGTGATTGAGCACCGCCGCCGCTTGTCCTCATGCGCGCCCGTCAAGCAAAAAGTCGAAGCAAGCGGTGGGCGCCAAGAATTCATAGCCGAAGAGATCAAGAAACTGGAAGCAGCAGGCCTTGTCAGAGGAGTGCTCCATCCTACGTGGTTGGCCAATCCTGTATCGTGCGCAAGGCAAATGGGAAACGGAGACTTTGTATTGACTTCACGGATGTTAATAAAGCTTGTCCCAAAGATCCATTTCCCTTGCCGCGCATTGACCAGATTGTTGACTCCACGGCCGGATGTGATTTGCTTTCGTTTCTTGATGCCTACTCAGGATACCATCAGATCTTCATGGCTGAAGAAGATGAGGAGAAGACCGCATTCATCACACCATGTGGCACATACTGTTTCATACGGATGTCTTTCGGATTGAAGAATGCTGGTTCAACATTTGCAGGGGTAGTCCATGCCGCTTTTGAGCCGAAAATGCACAGAAATGTAGAAGCCTACATGGATGACATAGTGGTCAAGAGCAAGGACAAAACAACTCTGGTTCAAGATTTAGACGAGACCTTTGCAAATATTCGCAAGATCAACCTCAAGCTCAACCCCGAGAAGTGCGTGTTTGGAGTCCCTTCCGGCAAGCTTCTCGAGTTCTTCGTGTCTCAGAGGGGATTGAAGCTAATCCCGACAAGATCAAGGCCATTGAGCAGATTGAAGCACCAAAGCGCGTCAAGGATGTACGAAGACCTGCCGGTTGCGTGGCTGCTCTCAGCAGGTTTATTTCTAGGTCTGCTGAGCGCTACCGCCATTTTTCAAGATTTTGAAAAAGGTAGGTCCAAAGAAATGGACTCGGCGGAGGCTGCGCCGCAGACTTGAAGAGATACATGTCCTCCACTCCAACACTTGTCGCACCTATGCCACAAGAGAAGTTGCTGCTGTATATAGCGGCGACCAATCAAGTGGTTAGTGCTGCGTTAGTGGCGGAGAGGGAGGCGGATGACGAGCCAGCAACCGCGGCAAGCACATCCAGCGACAAGCAGGGGGCTTCGCCGACAAACTCTGGTCCCGACAAGCAGGGGGCTTCGCCGGCAAGCTCTGGTCCCGACAAGGACGGATCTGCGCAGACGCATGAGCAGATGCAGAAAAGGATGGTGCAGCGCCCAGTTTACTTTGTCAGTTCCCTCCTGCAGGGGGCTAGGTCAAGGTACTCTGGTGTGCAAAAACTGCTTTTCGGCCTCCTCATGGCCTCGAGAAAGCTGCGCCATTACTTCCAAGCACATGAGATCACAGTTGTCACCGCTTTCCTCAAGAGGATCTTGCCAAAATCCGTAGCGACAGTGCAGGATTGTCGAGTGGGCATCGGAGCTGTCAAGCTTTGGTCTTAAGTTTGAAAGCACATCAACTATCCAAAGCAGAGCGTTGGCAGAATTCATAGCGTAATGGACGCCAACTCCGGATGAAGAGATTCCTGAGACGAGCATTCCCGCCAAAGAAGCAAGCAAAGAGTGGCTGATGTACTTGATGGTGCCTTCTCACTTCAAGGCGCGGTGCCGGGCGTCTTGCTTATCGCACCCACCGGAGAGCACCTCAAGTACGTCAGTCCGGATGCACTTTCCCAAGGAGCAAGCGACAAACAATATCAGAGAGTATGAAGGTTTGCTTGCCGGTCTCGTGGATCGCAATGGACCTTGGGATCAAGAAGCTTATTGTCGTGGTGACTCGCAACTTGTCGTCCGGCCAAGTGAACAAAGATTACCAGAGTCCGTTGATGGAAGCCTACGTTGATGAAGTGAGGAAGCTAGAAGAGCACTTTTGACGGCCTGCAAATGGAACATGTTCCAAGAGCTCAGAATGATATTGCTGACGGCCTGTCAAAGTGCGCTGCGCTTAAGTTACCTGTGGAACCAGGGATTTTCGTGCTCAAGCTGACTTAGCCAACCGTAACACCATCGACTGGATAGAGCAAGAAGAGGAAGTTGGCCTCTGCTGACTACTTTCCGACAGAGCTTCCCGAAGCCGTCGTTGCAAAGGTCCCCAAGATCAACGCCAACAGTGCTAGGAGCAGTCTGCTCCGACAGACCCTAGGGTTTGTTCCGTTGAAGCAAACGCTCCCGACAAGTCTTGCTCCGGCAAGCTTGTCGGGGAGCATCAAGCTCCGGCAGGGACGCAGGTTCTTGCCGTGGAAGCTGATGTTCCCGCAGCAGAAGATGTGCCTTTAGTCCTTGTTGTCGAGCCACAAGCTCCAGCATGGGCGCAGCAGATTGTCCATTTCCTTCAGATAGGAGAACTTCCCGAAGAGCAGGAAGAAGCGGAAAGAGTAGCCCGACAAATAAGTATGTACCAGTTCGTCGACAAAGATACCGCATGTAAGAAGACTCAACGGTGTGAAATTGAAGTGTATTCCTGTGGAAGATGGATGTAAGCTGTTGGCGAGATACATGGAGGCATATGTGGTCACCACATTGGCAAGAAGAGCACTTGCCAAGCAAAGCTTTCCGGCAAGGTTTCTTCGGCCGACAGCCCTCCGTGATGCAACTGCACAAGTAACCAAGTGTGAAGCGTGCGGTTCCATTCCAAACAGATACACCAGCCAGCTCAAGCTCTCCGGGCGATCCCTTTATCCTGGCCATTTTTGGTCCGGGGCTCGACATCCTCGGCCCCTTCCCCGAGCCATCGGGGCTTTGAGTACTTGTACGTCGCCATCGACAAGTTCACAAAGTGGCGGAAGTGGAAGCGAGGAGGAAGGTGACAACACAACGGCTGATCAAGTTCTTGGTCGATTGTTTGCCGTTTGGAATCCCTAACAGGATCATCACCGACAACGGCACACAATTTACGAGTCGCACCTTCATGCAAGACGTCCAAGACCTTGGCGCCAAGGTCTGCCAGCTTCGTTGCTCACCCGAGAAGCAACGGTCAAGCGAGAGGGCAATGCTGAAGTGCTGCGCGGACTCAAGATCAGAACTTTTCGACAGCTGCACAAGTGCGGAAGAAACTGGATCGAGAGCTGCCGGTGGTTCTTTGGTCGATCAGACGACGCCAAATCGAGCCACCGCCGTGCACCCTTTGCTCTAGTCTATGGAGCAGAGGCAGTTCTCCCCACGGAACTTCGTGATAACGGGTCGCCTCGAGTGCTCGCTTATGATGAGTTTGAGCAAGAGCAGCTGCGACAAGATGACGTGCTGCTCCTTGAGGAGGATCGCCTTCAGCTGCTTGCGGCGAGCCGCTACACAAGAAGCTCTGCGTCGCTACCATGGCCGCAGGGTTAATGCCGAAGTCTCGAGGAAGGCGACCTTGTTCTTGGCGCGTTCAGTCCGCCAAGAATTCAAACAAGTTGACGCCAAAGTGGGAAGGCCCTTATCGGGTGAAACGAGTCACTAGGCTGGCGCTGTCTGCGCTTTGAGACCGAAGATGGCATTCCGGTGAGCAACTCCTGGAACATTGAGCATCTTCGTAAGTTTTACCCATATATGCGCGGTTGTCGGGACCCGTCCGGCAACCACCTTTGTACAAGTCTTGCCGCTGTTGCATGTGATCCTTCGTACAAAGCCGGGCGCAGACCCCGTGCATCAGTAAAGCCCATGTGTTGCGCGCAACCCGTCAAGTTCATGCTTTCATCAATTTATTGCATGTTTTGGCTAACACTTTGTGCAGCAACCACACCCGGTAAGCGTAATCGAGCCACCGGCTCCATAACGTTATTTCCTCTTCTTTCTCTTGTCGCAAAGAAAGAGAGGCTCCCTCGCGCACAAGTTAACCAGGGGGGAAGGAGGAGATAATACTAGGGACTAGACACCGCTCGAGGAAGATTCACCTCATCGGGAAGCAAGAGACCGAAAAGCTAAGTTGCCAAAGTTTGAGCAATCAATTTTTAAATTTTTAAGTTATCTTCCTCGAACGATAGTACTTTGTATGGAGAACCTGTGCGCAGAGGAACCAAGTCGTGACTGGTCGCGCCCTTACTTTGTTTCGAGTCCGCTCAACAACTTAAGTGAGCTGCGGCTAGTCCGCGACAAGGTTGCTTGTCGGTAGCGACCCCGCCAAAGAAGCTCTTTGAAGTTCCGCACACGCGGCCAAGGGCAAGGGTGCTCGCACCGCAAGTTTCCTGAAATGCGTAAGGCGCGTAAACGTACAAAGGAAGGAATCAAGTAGAGGAAATAACGTTGCATCGATCGATTCACCTAAGATAGAGTATATTACAGAATAACTTGTCGCTGATCTAACAAAGTTTTCTAAACATGATCAGCAGCGACAAGGGAAAGATAAGGTTGGCGGCCTAGTCCACGCGGTCGCCCTCAATCCTCTTGATCTTGTTCACCTTGTCCACAATGGGTGCGACAAGAGCCTTGAGCTCCTCCACGTTGGCTTCGGCCGGCAAGGATTTGAGGACGCCGTTGAGGTTGAGGCCCGGGTTGCGGAAAGCCACCTTCATCAACACCTTCTCGAGGGCCCCTGCGCAGACCTGGCATGATTCCTCAGCCAGCTGCTTCGGGACCTCCTCTCGGAGTCGCCGGAGGCCCGTCACCACGCCTTTGAAGAATAGGCTAAGCTTGACGCTGGGTTGGAGATGCTCGTCGGAGGAGTACGCAAGGTCTGCCATCCCCAGCTCTATCATGTGTGGATGTCGTGGCGGTGTCCACAAGACCTTCGGTCCAAAGGCTCCACACTCTCCTCAAAGTGTTCGACGGAGACAAGATTCGCCAAAGAGCTCCTCCTTGGCCTTGATCGCCTCCAACAAGCCCGCCTCCCGCTCTCTGGCACCATCCAACGTCTGCGTCAGAGTGGTCAGTTTCAGCTGCAGATCCGCCTTGGAGTCCTTGGCGGCGTCGAGCTCCTTGGCCCTGTCAGCGAGACGGACCTGCAGCTCGCCCAGCGTGTGGGCGTCCTTCTCGCGCTCACGCTTGAGCACGGCAAGCTCTTCGCCGCTCTTCTTGAGGGTGGCCTCCAGCTGTGCCACCTTCGCCTTCAGCTCTTCCTTGGCGGCCTCGGCGGCTGCGGCAGCGTCCTTCACTTCCTGAAGCGCCCCGCCAAGCCACTCCTCACGCGCGGCAAGGTCCTCCTCGTGGCTGTCCAGGTTGACCTTCCGCTGTGCCAACTCGCTTTCCTACGCGGCGAGCTTCTCGGCAGCCAGCCGCTGCTCCTCATCAGCTGCGGCCTTCTCAAGGATGAAGGCCGTGCGCTCTTCTGCGAGTTGCCCCCGCGCTTCCGCCACGTCGCGGAGGGTTTCTTTGTTGGCGCTCCGGAGCTCCTCGTTGCGCTTCTCTATGTCCGCTCCCGCCCTCGCGACAAGGGCTTCCCGAGTCTCTAACTTGGCCTGGCGGGTGCGGTAGAGAGACAGCAGCTTCTTCAGCAGCTGCACCTCCTCGGACTCGCCGCTGCTGCTGCTTGGCGCATCCACCAGCGTTAGCCCAGCGGACGAGAGTAGCTCGCCGTCGAAGGTCTTGCCCTCGACCGGCGCCCTGGAACTCGGTTCCCAGGGGAGCTTGATGAAGCCGCCACCGGCCTTCGTAGTAAGCGCCGGGCAGGGGCTCCTCGGAGCCTGGTGCGGCAGCTGGGGAGTCGGCTGTCGGTGTAGCGCTTGCGCTCCTGCGGCCTCGGGGCCGTCGATGCGACCGTCCGACCCCTCGCCGGCCTCTGCGCCGGCAGCCTCGGTGGCCTCCTCGCCAACAGGCTCGTCGGCGACGGCCTCTTCTTCCACGACGATAACCTCTTCTTCCTCGACGGCGGCCTCGTCGGTGTTGCCGCGCGTCTCCTCCTCGCCGGCGGCCTCGACCTCCATCGGGTCTGCATCAGACGAAGAAGGGGCAGTCAAGCAGAGATTCAAAAAAAAGAGAAACAAAAGAAAGCAAGCCCAAGGGAGATTTTCGTGTAAGGAGTTACACCTGCAGCAGGATCCGCAGCCATGGCCTCGACCATTGGAGGGTCATTGGCGCCGTCCCTTGCCGGGGTAGCCTCGCTTGCGGAGTGGCCTCCCTTGCCGGGTGGCCTCCCTTGTCGGAGGGAGCTCCCTCGCCGGGGAGTCCTCCCTTGGCGGCGTAGTGGCAGCGGGCAGGATCTCGGAGGCGGCTTCCGAGCCCTCCTGATGAGACTGCTCTGCTCCCGCACAAGCACACAGTCAAATATCAACAAAAAAGGGGCACCCCCGCACGCCCAATAGCGAGAAGAAAACTGCACACTTACTCTGGGGGCTGTGCTGGGGGCTGCTCTGGGGAAGGGTTGCCGGGTCCGGCAAGGCGGTCTCGGACGCGTCCCCCGTCGCCACAGGAGAATCGTCCTCAACGATGACCGTCGGGATCTTGGCCCTCTTCGCCGCTCTCTGGGCCAGCGTCCTCAAAAGGAAAGAGTCCAGAACGAAGCAAATCAGATTCAAGATGAAGCAATAAAAATTGAAGACATACAAGCACAATCTCGAGAAGCTTACTCTTCGCCTTCCTCCTCGGAGCTGAGCGCGGAGAATTCAAACTCCGGCCCGCCTCCGATACGATGAGGCGGGGGAGTGGGTTCTCTTGGCCGCTTGGCGGAGGCGTCGGCGGCGGCCTAAGAAGATTCCGCCCCAGTTGTCGCTGCAGTTTGGGGCGCTCCTCATGCAACCTCGCTTGCAGCGGTGGAGCTGCCGAGCGGGCGCTGTACCGTTGTGGGCCGACCGCCGCTTCTCGTCTCCGCCCCTGCGTAGACGCCTCCTTGGCGGAGCAGGGGGCTCCGCTGGCGGCAAGTTGCTTGGCGGAGGAGAAGAAGCACCCTCGGCGGGTCCACTCGTCCCGGCCTCGAGCTCGACAAGCTCGTCCTCGCCGGCGACCTCCCCTCGCTCAGCAGAGCTTGCCGCCTTCGCCGCGTCCGCCTCCTCCTCCACGGTGAACCCGGCGGCTCCGCGGCAGCGGCTGCTGTCGCCTCCTCCGCTCTGGTGGCGATCCACGCCATCTCTCGCCGGTGGTGTCTCGGGTGAGCCTCTTCGCTTTCGTCGGAGCGGATCGGCACCTCTTGCAAGTTGTCGAAGAATTGCTGCACGACCTCGTCGGGGCTCCTGCCAGGTCGGGACGATCCCGTGGGAGTCGCCATGGCATCATGGCGCGGATGCGGTCGGCGCCGAAGTTGTTGCACAACGGGACGACTTCCCGCGGCAACCTGGACCACTCGATGTTCGGGTCGTTCTTGAACAGCTCGAGCAGCATCGAATCCAGCTCCATGACGGTGAAGTTCCAATTCAGGCCGGCGCAGCCTCATGATGTCCGCCGCGTTCTGAACTCCCAAGCGAGGCCTCCTCCTTTCTGCAAGGGAAGCGATGCGCGCGGCGAATGAAGTCTGAGCCAATCAAGCGCCAACAGTTAACCCAGCAAGCCCGAGGCGCAGAAATTGGTCACAACTATCTTCAGCCTCGCATCCTCCGGCGCCAAGTTACTCCAATCCTTGCCGCGCGCAATTGGGGTCTGGCGCACGGCGGTGAAGGGCTGTGGGTCCTCCTCTACGACCCAGCACCAGTTGGCTCTCCACTCCTCCCACTTGTTCCGCAACTCCCCCTCTAGGTAGGCCTCTTTCTTGCCGATCCTAGAGACCCAGGCTATCCCTCCAGCAAGGGGCTCTCCTCTCTCGACGCGGGGAACAAAGAAATGGCGGAAGAGTGCCACGTCCGGGACTCCGACAAAGTTTTCGCACAAATGCGCGAAAACTGGCATGGTCAAGATGGCGTTGGGGGTGAAATCAAGGAGGCGGAGGCCAAAGGTGTTCATTATGTCGCAAAAGAACTCGGAATACGGCGGGCAAAGACCGCAATAGAAGGAAAGGGCGAAGAAAGGGTACCCTGTTGGGGCCGGATCGATGGCGGCGGGGAGCACCCTCGTCGCGCTGGATGCGCCCAGTCTCCGTCGACCGAAAAAGATAGTAGACGCCCCGCAGCTCCCTGCGCGCCGAGCTGCGAGGGGAAGACGGCTCGCTCCTTGCGCAGCGCCGCGAGCCGCTGGCGCGGCCGACTTGACGCCCTTCTCCTTATCGGCCTTCGGGCCATGGCGAGGCGGAGGAGGTCGACGGCGGTGAGTGTGCTTGTGGCGAAGGGGCGGGCGCTGCCTTCGCACCGGAGAAGACGAGGGGAGCGGCGGTGGTTTCTTGACAAGACGGCAATGGCAGGAGTGGTCGGCATGCCTCTGTTTCCTCCGCTTATAAAGGGGAGGAGGGAGCGGACGTTCCTCTTATATTAATAAAGAACTCCCCACGACCGCGCCCACGATCTCTCGCACGACGCCACGCCCGGTGCGTGCCGTTAGAGGGGATCATGGTGGGTCCAGGGCGAGTTGCGGCGTGGTCGAGGCCGCGCGTGTCCGTGCACAGTTCTGGGCCTGGCCCGACAAGCGCTCGGCACCGTGTCTGGCCCAGGCCGGGGCTCTGTCAGTGTACTAGAGTAGGGTACCCTAGTATCCCGTGCACTGCGCACGGACGATTGCAGCACCTCAGCGGCAAGGTTTGCCTCACACCGCCAATCTCCTCCGTGGCTCCCTTGGAGCCATTCAAGAACAAAGTATTAGATTGAGAAGACAAGGTCCCGACAAGAGGAGCTTGTCGGGAAGGCCACCTGTGCACGCAGAAGACAAGGCCCCGGCAAGAGGAGCTTGCCGGGAAGGCTCGGAGCGCACCAAGTCTCCGAGCGCGACAAGGATTCGGCCGCGGCAAGGCGCTTGCCGCGGCATGCAACTTCTCTCTGTCTCCGCTCCAGCTCACCCAGCGATGTGTCGCCATGGGACCGTTCCATGGGCGCGTGTCGAGCGGCTGTGCAGCCAGCGGAGAGCAGCGATGAGTGGCGCTGACAGGCTCGCCATCGTGGCGAGCGGAGGCGCACCTGACGGTCTCTGTTACACTGTTTGGACGACAACGACGGGCATTTATTGCTTTGTCCCTTGCCGTCGAGTTAGGTATTTTGCACTTTGTACACTGTTCAAGTAGGTGTACCAACCCCTGCTTTTACATTTATACCCCGCCTATGTTGCCACCTGCCGGAGACCCCTTGAGCATATAAAAGGAGGCCCGAGTGCAACGTAGAGAGGGTTCGAAGTCTGCTCAGTTCGATTGGCGAGTTCGTCTCGTTGGGTTCATTCGACCCACTCGAGACCGTGATAGACTTACGCTTAGGTTTTGTAGCCCTCATTGCTCCCTAGCAAGAACACAATAGATCGCATAAGCAGCAGAGGAGTTTTATCTCTCCGGAGAGCTCCGAAGCTGGGTAAACCGCTCGTGTGCATCGCCTCGATCCGCTCTTCGTGCGACCTCCGCCCCCCTCCGAACCACAAAGGGGCCTGCTCCGCCGGCCCCATAGGTGTCCGTGGGTACGATCAGCCTCCCCGACAGTCATGCCCCGCTGGTCAATGGTTTATTCTTAATGAATCTCGAACGTGATGTTACACATATTCATAGTGTGAATACCAAAAGATGTAAGGTTGATAATGATAGTCCCACATACTTGTGGCACTGCCGCCTTGGTCACATTGGTGTCAAACGCATGAAGAAGCTCCATGCAGATGGACTTTTGGAGTCTCTTGATTACTTAAACATTTCACACGCAAGAACCATGCCTCATGGGTAAAATGACCAAGACTCCGTTCTCCGGAACAATGGAGCGAGCAACCAACTTATTGGAAATCATACATACCGATGTGTGCGGTCCAATGAGCGTTGAGGCACGCTACTGCTATCGTTATGTTCTCACCCACACTGATGACTTGAGTAGATATGGGTATGTCTACTTAATGAAACACAAGTCTGAGACCTTTGAAAGGTTCAAGGAATTTTAGAGTGAGATTGAAAATCAACGTGACAGAAAAATAAAGTTCTTACGATCAAATCGTGGAGGGGAATATTTAAGTCACGAATTTGGCACACACTTAAGGAAATGTGGAATCATTTCACAACACACGCCGCCTAGAACACCTCAGCGTAATGGTGTGTCCGAACATCGTAATCGCACTCTATTGGATATGGTGCGATCTATGATGTCTCTTACCGGTCTACCACTCTCATTTTGGGGCTATGCTTTAGAGACTGCCGCATTCACTTTAAATAGGGCTCCGTCGAAATTCGTTGAGACGACACCGTATGAATTATGGTTTGGGAAGAAACCTAAGCTGTCGTTTCTAAAAGTTTGGGGATGCGATGCTTATGTCAAGAAACTTCAACCTGAAAAGCTCAAAACCAAGTCGGAAAAATGCGTCTTCATAGGATACCCTAAGGAAACCATTAGGTATACCTTCTACCTCAGATCCGAAGGCAAGATCTTTGTTGCCAAGAACGGGTCCTTTCTAGAGAAAGAGTTTCTCTCAAAAGAAGTAAGTGGGAGGAAAGTAGAACTTGATGAAGTACTGCCTCTTGAAGCGGAAACTAGCGCAGCTCAGGAAGATGTTCCTGTGGTGCCTGCACCGGCTAGTGAGGAGGTTAATGATGATGATCAAGGTACTTCGGATCAAGTTGCTACTGAACTTCGTAGGTCCACGAGGACATGTTCCACACCATAATGGTATGGCAACCCCGTCCTGTAAATCATGTTGTTAGACAATGGTGAACCTTCGAACTATGAAGAAGCAATGGCGGGCCCAGATTCCAACAAATGGCTTGAACCCATGCAATCCGAGATAGGATCCATGTATGAAAACAAAGTATGGACTTTGACAGACTTGCCCGATGATCGGGGAGCGATAGAAAATAAATGGATCTTTAAGAAGAAGATGGACGCGGATGGTAATGTTACCATCTACAAAGCTCGACTTGTCGCTAAGGGTTATCGACAAGTTCAAGGGGTTGACTACGATGAGACCTTCTCACCCGTAGTGAAGCTTAAGTCCGTCTAAATCATGTTAGCAATTGCCGCATTCTACGATTATGAGATATGGCAAATGGACGTCAAAACGGCATTCCTTAACTGCTTTCTTAAGGAAGAATTGTATATGATGCAGCCAGAAGGTTTTGTCGATCCTAAGAATGCTAACAAGGTATGCAAGCTCCAACGCTCCATCTATGGGCTGGTGCAAGCATCTCGGAGTTGGAACATTCGCTTTGATGAAATGATCAAAGCGTTTGGGTTTATGCAGACTTATGGAGAAGCCTGCGTTTACAAGAAAGTGAGTGGGAGCTCTGTAGCATTTCTCATATTATATGTGGATGACATACTGTTGATGGTAAATGATATAGAACTCTTGCAGAGCATAAAGGCCTACTTGAATAAGTGTTTTTCAATGAAGGACCTTGGAGAAGCTGCTTACATATTAGCCATCAAGATCTATAGAGATAGAGCAAGACGCCCCATAGGTCTTTCACAAAGCACATACCTTGATAAGATATTGAAGAAGTTCAATATGGATCAGTCCAAGAAGGGGTTCTTGCCTTTGTTGCAAGGTGTGAAATTGAGCTCGGCTCAATGTCCGACCACGGC
The DNA here is from genome assembly GCA_021605145.1 of Aegilops bicornis. Classification (NCBI taxonomy): domain Eukaryota; kingdom Viridiplantae; phylum Streptophyta; class Magnoliopsida; order Poales; family Poaceae; genus Aegilops; species Aegilops bicornis. The sequence continues at coordinate 499,177,426 of CM038674.1, forward strand.
AGAAGATAGAGAAAAGATGAGTGTCTTCCCCTATGCCTCGGCCATAGGGTCTATCATGTATGCCATGCTGTGTACAAGACCTGATGTAAACCTTGCCATAAGTTTGGTAGGAAGGTACCAAAGTAATCCCGGCATGGAACACTGGACAGCGGTCAAGAACATCCTGAAGTACCTGAAAAGGACTAAGGATATGTTTCTCGTTTATGGAGGTGACGACGAGCTCGTCGTAAAGGGTTATGTCAATGCTAGCTTCGAAACAGATCTGGATGACTCCAAGTCACAAACCGGATACGCGTTTATTTTGAATGGTGGGGTAGTAAGCTGGTGCAGTTGCAAGCAAAGCGTCGTGGCGGGATCTACATGTGAAGCGGAATACGTGGCAGCCTCGGAGGCAGCGCATGAAGCAATTTGGATGAAGGAGTTAATTACCGACCTAGGAGTTATTCCCAATGCGTCGGGCCCGATGACTCTCCTCTATGATAACACTGGAGCTATTGCCCTTGCCAAGGAGCCCAGGTTTCACAAGAAGACCAGGCACACCAAGCGTCGCTTCAACTCCATTCGTGAAAATGTTCAAGATGGAGACATAGATATTTGCAAAATGCATACGGATCTGAATGTCGCAGATCTGTTGACTAAACCTCTTCCGTGAGCAAAACATGATCAACACCAGAACTCTATGGTGTTCGATTCATCACAATGTAACTAGATTATTGACTCTAGTGCAAGTGGGAGACTGTTGGAAATATGCCCTAGAGGCAATAATAAAATGATTATTATATTTCCTAGTTCATGATAATTGTCTATTGTTCATGCTATAATTGTGTTATCCGGAAATCGTAATACATGTGTGAATACATAGACCACAACATGTCCCTAGTGAGCCTCTAGTTGACTAGCTCGTTGATCAATAGATGGTTACGGTTTCTGACCATGGACATTTGATGTCATTGATAACGGATCACATCATTGGGAGAATGATGTGATGGACAAGACCCAATCCTAAGCATAGCACAAGATCGTGTAGTTCGCTTGCTAGAGCTTTTCTAATGTCAAGTATCATTTCCTTAGACCATGAGATCGTGCAACTCCCGGATACGTAGGAGTGCTTTGGGTGTACCGAACGTCACAACGTAACTGGGTGGCTATAAAGGTACACTCTGGTATCTCCGAAAGTGTCATTGGGTTGGCACGAATCGAGATTGGGATTTGTCACTCCGTATGACGGAGAGGTATCTCTGGGCCCACTCGGTAATGCATCATCATAATGAGCTCAATGTGACCAAGTGGTTGGTCATGGGATCATGCATTATGGAACGAGTAAAGTGACTTGCCAGTAACGAGATTGAACGAGGTATTGGGATGCCGACGATCGAATCTCCGGCAAGTAACGTACCGATTGACAAAGGGAATTGAATGCAGGATTGATCGAATCCTTGACATCGTGGTTCATCCGATGAGATCATCGTGGAGCATGTGGGAGCCAACATGGTTATCCAGATCCCGCTGTTGGTTATTGACCGGAGAGTCGTCTCATTATGTCTCAGATCTCTCCCGAACCCGTAGGGTCTACACACTTAAGGTTCTTGGCGCTTAGGGTTGTAGAGATATTAGTATGCGTAACTCGAAGTTGTTCTGAGTCCGGATGAGATCCCGGATGTCACGAGGAGTTCCGGAGGTAAAGATTTGTATATAGGAAGTCCAGTTTAAACCGGGAAAGTTTCGGGGTCACGGTATTGTACCGGACCACCGGAAGGGTCCCGGTCCACCGGGTGGGGCCACCTATCCCGGAGGGCCTTATGGGCTGAAGTGGGAAGGAACCAGCCTGGTGGGCTGGTCGCCCACATGGGCCTCCCCTGCGCCTAGGGTTGGAAACCCTGGGGGTGGGGGCGCCCACCTGACTTGGGGGGCAAGTCCCCCCCTTGGCCGCCCCCCCCCCCCCTTGAGATTGGATCTCTAGGGGGGCGGCGCCCCCCAGGGCCCCTATATATAGAGGGGGGAGGGAGGGCTGCGCACCCAATCCCCTGGTGCCTCCCTCTCCCACCGTAACACCTCCCCCTCTCGCTGAGCTTGGCGAAGCCCTACCGAGATCCCCGCTGCTTCCACCACCACGCCGTCGTGCTGCTGGATCTCCATCAACCTCTCCTTCCCCCTTGCTGGATCACGAAGGAGGAGACGTCTCTCCCAACCGTACGTGTGTTGAACGCGGAGGTGCCGTCCGTTCGGCACTCGGTCATCGGTGATTTGGATCACGACGAGTACGACTCCATCAACCCCGTTCTCTTGAACGCTTCCGCTCGCGATCTATAAGGGTATGTAGATGCGCTCCTCTTCTCTCATTGCTATTTACTCCATAGATTGATCTTGGTGATGCATAGAATTTTTTTTAATTTCTGCAACGATCCCCAACACGGGGTACCGGCTCCGGCATGATGGAGGAGGGCGGCGGTGGATTGGCCGCTATGGGGTGGAGGACGGAGAAGGCTGGGGTTTCGCGGCTGGTGGAGAGGGTGTTTTCGCGCCCACGGAGTATGAATGGGGAAACGGAGGGAGGCGGGGAACTAGGGGGAACAATGTTTCGGTTTGAGACGCGCTTGTTTGAAATTTGGGGAAAGTTACAAACTTTGCCCCCATCTAAAATTTTGGACATATTGCGGGTTGGGGGTAGGACAGTCATGTCAGGTGTCCCAAATGTGGGCGGGATAGATTTCGGCCGAGCGCATGGGTAGGCGCCCACGGCGTATGAATGCTTCTCGGAGGCGGTTGAGACTATCGTCTTGGTGAAGTTACAAACCTACCCCGGTTTAGACCTTTGGACATCGGGCCGATAGGCTACACGGGCCGAGTCAGATAAGAATTTCCTACCACCAAAACATTAGTCTCGCGCGGTTTTGGGTGACCAGAGGCCTATTTGGCGCTTCGTTCAATATTTGGGAGCAGAAGCACTAACGTTTTTGGTTCTTGATGGTGTCCTGGACTAGGGGGTACGCACCACGTCATCTCCCGATCTGTTAGATTGGGCCGAGGACCCCCATGGCCGTATACTCATGGGCCAGTCTGGACAGCTACCACATACAAGGAAGATTCTGCAAGACTTGGCGATCAAGACAAGGACTCCTCTCCCACGTGCGTATTCGGCTAGGACCCTTGTCATCCTAGGCCTCTGGTGCATTATATAAAACGAGGCCAGGCTAGTCGATAGAGATATACAACAATCATACCATAGGCTAGCTTCTAGGGTTTAGCCTCTCTGATCTCGTGGTAGATCTACTCTTGTACTACCCATATCATCAATATTAATCAAGCAGGAGTAGGGTTTTACCTTCATCAAGATGGCCCGAACCTGGGTAAAAACATCGTGTCCCTTGTCTCCTATTACCATCCGCCTAGACGCACAGTTCGGGACCCCCTACCCAAGATTCGCCGGTTTTGACACCGACATTGGTGCTTTCATTGAGAGTTCCTCTGTGCCGTCGCCATCAGGAAGGATGCCTCATCCCGTCTTTAAAGACGGTGCTGTTCCTAAAGGAGCTTTGGCTATCGAAAAAACTCTCCGGCTAGGCGTTTTCTTATGACCGCCTGTTCGGCCGCCGCGCCGATGATGACTTCTTGGGTCATCGAAAGCAATCTTCACGTCAACTCGGAACTCGCCAAGCAGTTAGATCCGAAGGAGCTCTCTTCCTTAAACGAGCTACTGGATCGCATCGCCGCCCTGGGAGTCGCTACAGACTATGATCAGATTGGGCCTAAACCCGATCTAAGAGAGATTAACTCTCCCCATGTCACCCATCACGTTACTGTGGTGGAGGAACAATGCGGCGACCCTTCATCTATCTTAAGGACTAGCTATGTCCGGATTCCCGATCCCTCCAAGACGGATACTCGCAGAGGGGAGGACGTCACTCAAGACCTGAACTTAGAGTCAGGCAACGGGCTAGATTCATTGGACAACATGCAAGAATCCAAACTTCCAAGTTCGGAAACTCCTTGGCCCTTGAGTCTCAGAACGGGCTAGATTCATTGGACAACATCCGGTGGTCAACTTCTTCGGATCATCATCTCGGCAAGCCGAACAAGAGTCCGGCATCGTGAAGGATAAATCATCACCAACATCGCCGCCCCACGGATTACACGGAGCAGGCATACCGGCATCGCCGCACGGTCGCTTCATCAAGCCGGCATCGACCACGTCACGACCTGCATCGGCAGGGCCGCACTATTGCTTCTTCAAGCTGGTGTCCATCACGCCAACCTACTTCGACATCTTGGCTGGACCGGGGGCTTCGCCATCTCTTCATTAACCTACTCCGGACACTTCGGCGTCACTACCCGACCAGCTCCGTCACGTTAGCTGGACCGAGGGCTTTGCCTCGGCAAGCCAACCTTTGCCAGCATTGCCATGCCGTCGCTTTTATCGCCCATCGTGCAATGGGTGTGCGGATCGAGTCCCTATTTTGGGATCACCTTCCTTCGATTGCTACAACAAATAAACCAGGTGCTATTAATCCCGGATTTTTTTGCTTGTTTGGGTTCATTTTCCCAAGGAATTATTACTCTAGTTTGTCCATCATATGTACACAGGTCTATCAAATGGTGGCGCGTGATTAACGATCGCATGGTGGTTCGGGTCGGGTTCCATACATAGTACGGCGAACGCCGTGATCTCGAGCTTGGACCGACCTGTGAATTCAGGCTTTGCCACGCCTTTACAAGATCACGCCGACGCCTCAGACGACATTGACTTCGCGCCAGGCCATATTTCTTTTATTACTCACTTTGCATAAATTATTTATTATGCAACGATTTTTTATCATTATTACTATTATCTCCGGGTTTGCACCATTTTTGTGCACAGGAAAATGATCCGGGACCTCGGCGTCACTCTGCCGGGTCTGCATTAACCGTGCTATGTCACCACTTCGGCGTGTCGAGCTCTCCGCTCCGCCACCTCGGGACCAGCTTGGGGGATGGAACCTTGTCCCGTATCAAGCTCGGACCGCGTCATCAATACCGAACATATTAACCAGCTAAGTCGCTTTCGTGCTCAAAGCTTTAATTTCTAACTTGTGTTCGGTTCGACCAAGCATTATACTTTTTTGGAAAAATGTTGCTTGTAATTTTTTTTGTCCAAACTTTGTTTGTGACGCATAAATTCAAATACCCAATTCATTTGGGGGCTTCCTTCATGAAGCTTTTCCTCTTGCATATGATTATACTTGTACGGCTTCGTTCCTTATTCGTGTATTACGTCGCAATATGCACCATATTGACTAAATCGACGGTAAGTCGGGTTGCCTCGCCTCCCGTGTTTACCCCCTCGCTCCCGATTGTTCGGCTAGGGAGTAAAGGGAGCACATCTGCGATTGTCACGATCGGGTCAACCGAGCCGAACCTCAGACTAGGTGAAGCTGAAAGCTAGCGCTCTTATAGTTTTCAATGATGGTCGGCCCACAACGGAACTCATGAGTACAAAAAATCTATTGCACAAGTCTCATAATAACAATGAGCACCGAAGAAAGGTATCAGTGGGGGTACTATTTTCTTCGAAGATGCTTCTTACACTTCGTAGTAATATAGCATAAGTTCCCTGAGCGCGCTTTGTCTGTTATAGCCTCATGGCCTGATTGCTTGGTTATTGGAAACACCGTCGATATTCTCGACAGATGGAGTACATAATACTTTTCGGTCCTTGACCGAAGAGGGAGAAGCCGACGGTCGGTTAAGACGCGTTTAAAGTTCGGTTGAACATAGATATGATATAAGTACTTCGGTACATGCAATCTTTCATTTACCCAAGTCACTTGGGGCCTCTTAAATTTATATGAGCCGTTTTATGATAAGTGTTCTTCTTCTCAGTCGTTGCAAAGTTTTTTTTTTATTATTATTACTATTATTATTATTATTATTATTATTATTATTATTATTATTATTATTATTATTATCTATCACTCCTTTTTCGACCTAACGGTGGTCATTAGTCGGAGCCTAATTTCTCTCTCAAAGCCGCTAAAGTTTAGTTTGCTAAACTGACCTAATGAGAAGTACTCCGCCCTCGGGATAGGAGGTTGAAGCCGTAGGCTGACCCGCTTGAAGTCTTGAGATAGGATGTATCATGTTAAAGCATGACAGAAGCACTTCTTTTGCTAAGGCCAATTTTCGGATTGGCACCGAATACTTGATCTCGTTCGGACGTCAAGTTTTTACTGATGTTTTTTGGCTTTCCAAGCTTATGGCACTTTTTAAACTATTTGTGTGTTTTCAGCACAAGTCTCGCAAAGGCAACGCCGGACACCTTTAGAGATTCGGCAAAACATTCTCGGTTATTGCTATATATGCATCGGTTTCAATTGTGTCTTCGATCAATAGTTGGGTTGTTCGCCTCTGCGCTTGCCTCCTATGTTCCGCTTTGTTCGGCTAGGTGTGCAAAGGAGAACCATCACGATTGTGCTTCTAGCTCACATGGTTAAGCACCTCGATGGAGAAAGCCGAAAACCGATCGTCACAATAAGCGTAAACTGGTCGGTGATCCGATGACGGTGTTAAGCGACGGGCCATTCATTCATAACAATGGCGAAGTGTTTACGGCTTGACCTCGATCGTTGCCGAACTCTAACGGGGCTATTAATCGCCTCCCTAACTAAATCCTCGATATTTTGCTCTTACATTGGAGCTGAGGTTTCATGATCATGCTTAGCATGACAACCCAAAGAAAGGAACCGATAGCGGGACTATTTTCTTTGGAAGATATTTCGTCTGTTAAACAGTAATATAACATATCTCTCTGCGTACTTTTGTTTATAAAACCGTATAGCCAGATTGCCTTGTTTGTTATAAATCTTTGCCCTCATAAAGGCTTTATAAAGTAGGACAAACACTCCTCGGCTATTGGCCGAGGAGGTGGAAGCCGATGGTCGGTCAACAAAGTTTTGTACAATGCGGATCCGAGCATTAATGACGTAAAGTACTTGGATACATAGAGTCATTACACATAATTTGTGATTTTACTATGGATATCAATCCTTAATTCAGCCACCCGTGCCCGCATTAAGGCTCGGGGCTACTGGGCTTCGGGCTTATTATTTAGAAATATTAAAGGGGCACATCGATCCCCGATGCAGTGTTGCCACCCGACCGATGTCTCGGGGCTACCGCATTGCCTGTCCAATGCAGAAATTTTAAGTGTAATACAGTCTCGAGGAGATTTTGATCCTCGGGTTGGTCGGCCGCACCCAACCCGAGTCTTGAGGATCGAAAGCACGCCGCTTTTGTGTCCCAAGTATTCTGCCGAAGCTAGGACTTGATCCTCGGAATCGAATTTGCAAATCAACTTGAGTCTCGCTGACTCCACGGGATCAGCGGTCTTATGTCATCCTTCATGTGCATCTCGGGTTTTAGACCAATACCCACCTTGAGGGCTACTGGCTATGTATCTCGGCAGAGAATAAATTGCACCAATCAAAATATTGACAAAAATCGGCCAACATTCGGGGTGGTGCACCACCTCGGAAGCAGTCCGACATAAAGCTCGGGCGCTAGTGGCTGGCTCCATAGAGGGCATTTCCGGCATTAAGCTCGGCTAAACTCCTTCAAACTTCTTTGCACCAAGGTGATTTACGACACCTCGGATACAGTCCGGCGTTGGAGTTCAGATACATAGTCCGACGTTGGAGCTCGGATATAGTCCGGTGTTGGAGCTCAGATACATAGTCCGGCGTTAGAGCTGGGAAGCAGTCCGACATTGGTGCTCGGCTGCAAAAGATACCTCGAATGCAGTCCGGCGTTGGAGCTCAGACGCAAGAGGACGCTGCCGCCCGGGAACAACTTCAAACCCGAGGTGTGGCACAAAAATAACAACGCATTAGTAAAGGCCGGAAACTTAAAGGGGCTCCTCAGATACCCGATGTGTAAACTCGTCGAATGCATTTCGGCGATCCTCAAGATCGAAGATGAGAAGATTTGTTGAACCAGTTTTCAAGACCGACGACTGAAGATGAAGAACGGTTCGGAAGAATCGAGGAGCCGCCCCTAAACTTGAAGACCGGTTCAGGGGTTATCGACGGTGTCCTGGGCTAGGGGTACTCACCACGCCATCTCCCGATCTGTTAGATTGGGCCGAGGACCCCCATGGCCGTATACTCATGGGCCAGTCCGGACATCTACCGCATACAAGGAACATTCCGCAAGACTTGGCGATCAAGATAAGGACTCCTCCCCCACCGGCGTATTCGGCTAGGAATCTTGTTATCCTAGGCCTCTGGTGCATTATATAAACCGAGGCCAGGCTAGTCGATAGAGATATACAACAATCATACCATAGGCTAGCTTCTAGGGTTTAGCCTCTCTGATCTCGTGGTAGAACTACTCTTGTACTACCCATATCATCAATATTAATCAAGCAGGAGTAGGGTTTTACCTCCATCGAGAGGGCCCGAACCTGGGTAAAAACATCGTGTCCCTTGTCTCCTGTTACCATCCGCCTAGACGCACAGATCGGGACCCCCTACCCGAGATCTGCCGGTTTTGACACCGACAGTTCTCTTGAATTGAACCTTCAGGATTTGTCAAACTTCACAAATCTTTACTCTTGAAAATCCTAAAGCTACGATTATTTTGGAATGGAGGGGTTACATTTGAATATACATTGTACACGAGTATATATTAAAAAATATGCAGCTTACCTCAGTTCATGCATGGTTCCAGATATAATCTCCTTGGTTGCAAAAAAAGTTAGATATGCGTAAGAATATATATAACATGTTCAAACTCACAACAAAGATTGATGCCCCCTTTTACATCTGATTTACAAATGCCATTATCTCGGGTTCAAATAGATGAATGCACTTCCTATGAATTCGAATCTTCGAAACCCCCTTTATGTTGAATTCAACATGTATTTTGTTTCATAGCTAGCAATTTGGAATGTATCCATGCAAGTGACAAATGTATAAAGTGCTTCACACTAACAACATGGAGTGCACTAATTCATGTTTATATATGAATTGCAAAAGTATCCATTGCCTGTATTTCAAACCGCTCTCACTCTATGGATCTATAATATGAAATAAACACATGCACATGCTAGAATTCAATAGAGTATGGGTGTTTGATAGACCGATTTTCGTCCATACGCAATTTCCAAAATTCATGATCTCATCCAAAAATAATAATGCAATTTATATTTTTAATTTAATGCGTAGAACCGCCTTTTACACGTAGATGCACTATGCCTCGGCCCGTTCTCAGAAACGCGCTATAAATCTCTCTATCTGCCGCATAAGTGCGCACACTTTATATGCATCGGCATTTCTCTTTAACACATGCTCACAATCTCTCTCGGGGTGTCGGGGAGTCTCGCACACATGCTCTCTCTGTATCTCTGGTTGGGAGGCTCACCATACAGCTCCGTAATTTGTTGATAACACGATTAATTGACCAGTCAAACGGTCCACATTCAGCAGCGCACATTACCATAGGTGACGGTGTCCTGGACTAGGGGGTACTTACCACGTCATCTCCCGATCTGTTAGATTGGGCCGAGGACCCCCATGGCCATATACTCATGGGCCAGTCTGGACAGCTGCCGCATACAAGGAAGATTCCACAAGACTTGGTGATCAAGACAAGGACTCCTCCCCACCGGCGTATTCGGCTAGGACTCTTGTTATCCTAGGCCTCTGGTGCATTATATAAACCGAGGCCAGGCTAGTCGATAGAGATGTACAAGAACCATACTATAGGCTAGCTTCTAGGGTTTAGCCTCTATGATCTCGTGGTAGATCAACTCTTGTAATACTCATATTCATCAAGATCAATCAAGTAGGAAGTAGGGTATTACCTCCATAGAGAGGGCCCGAACCTGGGTAAACATCGTGTCCCTTGCCTCCTGTTACAATCGATCCTCAGATGCACAGTTCGGGACCCCCTACCCGAGATCCGCCGGTTTTGACACCGACATTGGTGCTTTCATTGAGAGTTCCGCTGTGTGTTCGGCAAAAGGTCGATGGCTCGCCTGCAGATCAACTGCGACTTTGGCATCTTCGACGCCACTGACCGGGTCACCTTGGTTCGACCAAGGATCGCGCCTACCTCCGATCGTCATGTTCGGATGAGGGCCTTCGTCAACATCAACTCCTATCTCTATCAAGATCATGGAGGAATCATCCAGGAGCCCGGGGCTCAACGTCAACATTGCCCTCGGCGACCGTCTTATTTTTTTACGGACAGCGGACTTGTGTCCGCCGCCACCGCCTCCTCAAGTGTCGTTTTAACGATTCCTTCGGTGGAATTGTGCGGAATTGAGTATATAACAACCCTGGAAAATTTCGTCGAATTCCGATGGAGGAATCTCTGGCAATCCACGATATACCGGAGCCATGTCAAATCTGGACGGGAATCTGGACGAGTTTAGGGCGTGGTGTCCAGCTTCAAGCTCGGACATCCTTTGGAAGATCCAGCCGTTGATCGACTGCTAAATTCCTATATCTACCGCCCCTCAAAATTTCAGCTCGATCCGACCGTCCGAACTCCAGGAACCTTCCGATTAGTGCATCACTTTTTGGATCTCTTTTCTGCGCGAAAACAAATCCGACCCGAGTTCGTCTTTTTTATGAACGGGATTTTAGACATCTTTTTTGAAGGAAGTTTTGTATGGGGTATTGTGTTTTGTTCCGGAACACATCCCGCTAATTGTGAAGTCTTTTCCAATATGATCTTCACCATCGCGTTGGTGTCAAACCAGCCCGACAACGTTGCTCTACGGCTGCCGACCTGCACTAGACACGTCGTCACTTTATTGAGCCAAGCTCAACTTCTACGGATCATCATCTCGGCAAGTCGAACAAGAGTCTGGCATCGCAAAGGATAAATCATCACCAATATTGCCACCCCACGGATTACACGGAGCGGGCACACCGGCATCGCCGCACAGTCACTTCATCAAGCCGGCATTGACCACGTCACGACCTGCATCGGCAGGGCCGCACTGTTGCTCCTTCAAGCCTGTGTCCATGATGCCGACCTACTTTGACTCATCGGCTGACATCGAGGCTTCGACACCTCGGCTGGACCGGGGGATTCATCATATCTTCATCAACCTACTCCGGTGACTTTGGCGTCACCAAAGACCAACCGTCACGATTAGTCGGACCGAGGGCTTCGCCTCGGCAAGCCAACCTTGCCAAAGATTGCCATGCCGTCGCTTTATCGCCCATCAGGCAATGGGTGTGCGGATCGAGTCCCAGTTTTGGGAATCACCTTCCTTCGGATTGTTACAACAAATAAACCAGGTGCTATTAATCCTAGTATTTTTTTGCTTGTTTGGGTTTATTTTTCCCAAGGAATTATTACTCTGGTTTGTCCATCATCTGTACACAAGTCTGTCAAATGGTGGCCGCATTAATGACTGTCGCATGGTGGTTCGGTCAGTTTCCGTACATAGTCCGGCGAACGCCGCATCTGGAACTCAGACCGACCTGTGAATTCAGGCTTTGCCACGCCTTTATCAAGATCACGCCGACGCCTGCATCGACATTGACTTGGCGCCAGCCATATTTCTTTTATTACTCACTTTGCATAAATTATTTATTATGCAACATTTTTAATTATTATTATTACTATTACCCCGGTTTGCACTATTTTTGTGCGCATGAAAATGATCCAGCCGGACTATATCCTTTGGCGCCACCTCGGCCGGACGGGGGCTTCGTCAACACTTCATTACCCCATGCCGGGACTTGGCATCACTCTGCCGCCTGCATTGACTGTGCTATGTCACCACTTCGGAGCGCCGAGCTCTTTGCTCCGCCACCTCGGGACCGGCTTCGGGGATGGAACCTTGTCCCACATCAAGCTCGGACCGCGTCATCAATACCGAACACATTAACTAGCTAAGTTGCCTTCATGCTCAAAGTTTTAAATTTTTAACTTGTGTTCGGTTCGATCAAGCATTATACTTGTTTGGAAAAAAGTTGCTTGTAAAAAAATTTCCTTGTCCAAACTTTGTTTGTGACGGACAAATTCAAATACCCCGTTTACTTGGGGGCTTCCTTGCTAGAGCTTTTCCTCTTGCATATGATTATACTTGTACGGCTTCGTTCCTTGTTCGTGTATTACGCCACAATATGCACCATATTGACCTAAGTGATTTGCAAGCTGGGTTGCCTTGCTTCTGTGTTTGCCCCTACGTTTCTGATGTTCGGCTAGGGAGTAAAGGGAGCACCTCTGCGATTGTGACGATCGGGTCACCCGAGCCGGACCTCAGACTGGGTGAAGTCGAAAGCTAGTGCTCTTATTGTTTTCAATAATTGTCGGCACACAACGGAACTCATGAGTACAAAAAATATATTGCACAAGTCTCATATTAACAATGAGCACCGAAGAAAGGTATCGGTGGGGGTACTATTTTCTTCGAAGATGCTTCTTACACTTTATCAGTAATATAGCATAAGTTCCCTGAGCGCTTTGTCTGTTACGGCCTTATGACCTGATTGCTCGGTTATCGGAAACACCATCGATATTCTCGGCAATGTGGAGTACATAACACTTTTCGGTCTTTGATCAAGAGGGAGAAGCCGGCGGTCGGTTAAGACTCATTTAAAGTTCGGGTGTACATAGATATGTTATTAGTACTTCGGTCCATAAAATCATTCTTTTACCCAAGTCACTCGGGGGTTCTTAAATTTATGTGAGCTGTTTTATAATAAGTGTTCTTCTTATTAGTCGTTGCAAAGTCTTTTTCTATCACTCCTTTCTCGATGCAAGTGTGTGGTCAATAGCCGGATAGCCTTGCTTCTCTCTAAATCCGCTCGAGTGTAGTTTGCTAAACTAGCCTCGGACAAGCACTCCGCTTTTGGGATAAGGAGGTTGAAGCCATAGGCTGACCCACTTGAAGTCTTGAGATAGGATGCGTCATGTTAAAGCACGGCAGAAGCACCTTTTTTTTTAAAGTCCAATTTTCGGATTGGTACCGAACACTCGATCTAGTTCGGGAATTAAACTTTTGAATAAGTTTTTTGGCTTTTCGAGCCTATGGCACTTTTAAACTATTTGCGTGTTTTCAGCATTAGTCTCGCAGTGCAACGCCGGACACCTTTAGGGATTCGGAAAAAACATTCTCGGATATTGCTATATATGCATCGGTTTCGAATTGTGTCTTCGGTCAATAGTTGGGTTGCCCGGCTCCTGTGATTGCCTCCTATGTTCTGCTTTGTTCGGCTAGGCGTGCAAAGAGAGAACCACTGTGATTGTGCTTCCAGCTCGCATGGTTAAGCACCTCAGTGGAGAAAGCCGAAAACTGACTGTCACAATAGAAGTAAACTGGTTAGCGATCCGATGACTATGTTGAATGACGGGTCCTTCATAACATTGGCCGAAGTATTTACGACTTGACCTCGGATGTCACCGAACACTAACCGGGGGCTCATAGCTAGCTTCCCCAGTGTAAAGCTCCTATGACTAAGCGAAAGTTATAAAGCCCGCATATCTGATTGCCTCGTTTCCGCTAACACAACCGCCTTTCGGCACCGAGACGCCGGCTAAGGGTTGCTTTGTTAGTGCGGAAACACCTCGCAAGATATCTACCAAGGGGTAGAAGGCGGCGATGGGCCACTTTCAACTGATAATAGGCCACAATGGAGTCAAAATAATGATGTAAAGTACTTGGATACATAGAATCGTTACACATAATCTGTGATTTTACTCTGGATATCGATTCTTAATTCGACCGCCCGTGCCCACATTAAGGCTCGGGGGCTACTGGGCTTTGCGCTCATTATCTATAAATATTAAAGGGGCACATATATGAAGGACATAAATGGTAATAAATTAGTGGTCGGAGGGTATTCGAAGTCGTGATACCTCTGGTGGGCAGTCACCGGTGGTTGGGGTGCGTTCATTGGGCGGTGGGGTGGGGTTCCCCGAAGAAAAAGCTCGGCGGGGGGGAGGGGAGGGGGGTGGGGGTTAGAGGGATGGCTGGTGCGGCGGCGGACCGGCGGTGGGGAGTGGTTTCGGGGAGCGCGGGCCGGCCGCGGGCTGCGGGGGCTGGCAGTTCGGCCGGTGGTGGCTGGAGGCTCAGGGGGGTGGAGCTTGATGATAAACTGGAGGCCCTTGATTTCGTATCCAACGGCTAGAAAATCTAATGACCAGAGATGAAAAAGTAAGTCGACTGACGTGTAGCCTCACCCCGCACGTACACATGCACGCACGCAAGACACGCACGCATGTAGGCGTGCAACACTGACACATACACACGCACGCATGCTGGCGTGCAACACTGACACGTACACATGCACTCACGAACACATGCACGTACGCACCCATGCATGCAACACGGAAGCATACCCTTGCACGCACGCAACACTAGCACGCCTGCATGCACATAGCACACGACGCAAGACACACGCTCAACCTATACGTGCATGAACCCTTTGTTAAGGACATGGATTGTTACGGGTATTAATCAATCTTATCTGTGATAAGTAGAACATTGATGTTTGCAGCGGTCTTTATGAATCACAACGTATCGAACGGGCTATCAACATAGTAGGATTATCTACATGAAAAAGATGATGTCACACTCAATGAACAATCATCGGTTTATGAAATGCCTGCTTCTGACCGCCTTGGCCCACCAAAGGTTCCTCTGCTGTGCGCTGCCTGCATTGGGTCACTGACTTGCAGGCCATGCACCCAAAGAGCCCACACGTCAGTGGAAGAACGGCGCGGTGTCCTAGGTCAGAGTCGAGGGCGCCACTCGCGGCACGCCCGGCTGAACACCCCTCCGTGCCGCATTCAAACGCCTCCATGAAACCCGCCAGTGTGGAAGCCGAGAAACCCACTCTAGACACACGTCCGTTCATGACCGGGCCGGCGTTAAACGTAACGCCAGCCGAGCTCCTCCCGTCAGCCATCTATTTAATCTCCTATTTAAACAAGGCCAAACGCCGGCCAAGAATCGCACACCTCCGCCGCTCCCCTATCTCCTCCACCATTTTTTCCACTCTTACAATGGCTTACGAAGAGTAGTTATTCTGCATCCAAGCCGGCTGGGTAGCCCACGGATACGAAGCTATGCAGCTCGCTGATCCACCTCCTCCTCGCTCGACGGAGCTGGGCCTTGCCGCCCCAAGCCGGGCGCAGACGGTTCAAAGAATCCTCGCCGCCTGTGCCAGGCTCGACGAGGAACGGCGCACGGGCGTCGTTGCTACCATCCACGCCGCTGCCTCGTACCGTGTCTCCCATTTCTGTGGCCGAGACTCCCATGTCGGCGGCCGCGCCATGCAAGCAGCAACAGAAGCCGGGTGCGCGGAGAGCGATGAGTCGGTGGCCAGCGCCACCGCGTCCGCCGCCATCATCAAGGAGAAGTAGAACACAGGAGGTCGCCGCCGCTTGGGTCCCATGAAGGCCACCGCGGAGGCAATGTCGGCGTACACAACAGGTGTCTTGCCGGATCCTTTTGTTGCGAGGACCTTCGTCGATCCCGCATGGGCTCCACGGAAGAGGGGAATGTTAGGATGAACTCGAGCCGGTGCCGGCCATGGTGAAGTAGTGGCCGGTGATGAATTCGAACCGGTGCCGGTCACCATCATCTTTGGCACCAGCCAATGATATCAGTTGGGCAGTGGGGAAGCGAGCCGCCCTTTGCGTTGACGCATATACCTCCGGGGCTCCCGGCAGTTCGGTGATCGTGCTGCCGGACATGAGGAACACAAATCGATCGGCGGGCGACCATTTGGGCCAGGTATTATATACATGTGCTGTCTAGAACTAGCACCGCGTAGTTCATTTGAATGTAATGAAATCCGTCATGTTTGTATGAAAATCCGGTATTTTATATGATTTCTGTCGTTGTTTATATGAAATATCAGCTTGTCTACGTGTTTGCGTGGATTTCGTCCGGTTGGTTGAGTTGCTGTCATAATGTGTGCGGCTACGGTTGGATGGCGTAATTCTTGGTCGCCGGTCGGTCTGCATGACGGCTCGAAGCGGCGTTAGGGACAAAAAAACATAGCTCATGCGAGCTCGTCTCCAACGTCTTGTACCGGAGGATGCATGACAGCATGAGCACCCGAGCCATTCCTCATTCATCGGTGGCAAAGGCACCGGTGGACAAAAGGGTCGCCAATATTTTGGCTACCCCGGGCAAGATCCAAGCAGCCCCTCCCAACAGATTAAAATCCCTCGTTCACCGTGGAATTTTGCCATGTCTTGTTTTCATGGACTAGCAACATGCCCGTGCATTGCACGGAACATCAAGGTGCATTTTTTTACAAACTCTTGCATGCATGCAAGGGATAATTAATGTCCTCCTTTGCTATTACCACGAGGCAAACACCATTAATATTGCATCGATTAGTGTTAGTGGCCTTGTATATCTGCAAATTGTAATTTTGATAGTGGCCCCTTGTATATAAAAATGGAGGGAGAAAGATGAGAGATATGGTGAAGGAGTGGGGCGTGGTGGTGACTGGTGGTCGGACTGGGCGGAGGCATGGGGATGGACGACGCATTATGTCTAGGTTTGTATATCTCTCACACACACCCACGTAGGTTGGGGACGTGCACGGAGAGAAGAGGTGCACGCACGGCGCACGTACTCCCGTCTCTTTCCCAACCACACCCGCGCGGGTACACGGTGGAGCTAATATCTGTACGAAAAAGGCAGCCCACGTGGTAATTTGGCACGTGTACTGGTTGTCCACTTGGTGGAGGGAGGATCGTCTACCACGGATGAACATACAAATTGCGACTTGACGCGTTATGTTAAATTAAAAAAGAGGCAAACCATGTGGTGCCTACCTTAGAGGCAAGGCTCTATACACTTGAGTACTTTTGATGTGTCCCGTCAATTCGCAGAACGAGGAGAAGCTTGCTTAGTTGTAACATCCCAAATTTTCAATTTGGAATGTTATACACTAGATCATCATTGCATACCATATTTTATTGTTTTTGGCCTGATCCAGAAATTCTACGCACCTTAAGGACCCACGGAGAGAGTTGGGGATTTCGTTATTTTCATATTGAGTCTTCTCAAATTTTGAAAATAGGATCATTTGATTTTAATTATTTTATCTTCAATTATTTCTATTATAAAAATATGAGAGAGGGAATAAACTGACTTTCAGAAAATAAAGAAATATTGAGGATTTAATATTAAAATCAAATAATATTTTATTTTGGATTTTATTGCTATCTTATTTGAATTTAGGAAAAATTGCGCATTTTTCAAAATTGCATTTAGGCCACAAATAAATGTTTATCTTGTCCGTCTTGATTTTAGAAGTCGGGGAAAATTCATTTCGGGATTTTTGGAGTCTGTTTAGTATTTCTTTTATTTGTTTTTCTACACGTAATGTTTTAAAAAAAAATACCGCCTTACCGGGCCGTGTCCGACCTAGACACTGCTCCCGGGCGGCCTTTAAAGGCCAACGGCCCGCCCCGGGTCGAAACCGCGTCGCCGCCGCCCGCCCTTCTCGAAACAGCGTCGCCGCCCGGATCTCGCCGTCGCCCGGCGCCCGCGCCTCGCCGCCGCCACCTCGCCAGCGCCGCCCTCGCCGCCACCACCCGCCGCCCCGCGCCGCCACCACCCGCCGCTGCTGTCGGGGAGGCTGATTGTACCCACGAACACCTATGGGGCCAGCGGACCAGGCCCCTTTGTGGTTCGGAGGGGGGCGGAGATCGCACGAAGAGCGGATCGAGGCGAAGCACACGAGCAGTTTATCCAGCTTCGAGCTCTCCGAGAGATAAAACTCCTACCGCTGCTTGTTTGATGTATTGTGTTCTTGCTAGGGAGCGATGAGGGCTACAAAACCTAAGCGTGAGTGTTCACGGTCCTCGAATGAGTCGACGAACCGAACCCCCCACGTTGCGCATGGGCCTCCTTTATATGCTCAAGGGTCTCCGGCAGGTGGCAACATAGATGAGGGTACAAATGTAAAAACAGAAGTTGGTACACCTACTTGAATGGTGTACAGTGCAAAGTACCTAACTCTGACGGCAAGGGACAAAAGCAATAAATGCCCGTCTGTGTCGCCTAAAAAGTGCAACAGAGACCGTCAGGTGCACCACCGCTCGCCACGATGGCAAGCTTGCCAGCGCCGCTCATCGCCGCTCTCCGCTGGCTGCACAGCCTCTTGACACGCGCATATGGAATGGTCCCATGGCGACAAGTTGTTGGATGAGCTGGAGCGGAGATGGAGAGAGGTTGCTTGCCGCGGCAAGCGCCTTGCCGCGTCCAGAGGCTTGTCGCGCTCTGAGCCTTCCCGGCAAGCTCCTCTTGCCGGGGCCCTGTCTTTTGCATGCCTTGAATGGTCTTCCCGGCAAGCTCCTCTTGCCGGGGCCTTGTCTTCTTAGTCAAATACTTTGTTCTTGAATGGCTCCAAAGGAGCCACGGAGGATCTTGGCGGTGACCAGGCAAGCCCTACTGAGGTGTTGCAATCGTCTGCGTGCACGAGTACGGGATACTAGGGTACCCCTACTCTAGTACACCGACAGAGCCCCCGGCTGGGCGATACGGTGTGCCGAAGCTGCCGGGCAAAGCCCAAAACAGTGCACGGTCACACGCGGCCTCGATCACGCCGTAACTCGCCCCGGACCCACCATGACCCCCACTAACGGCACGCACCGAACGTGGCGTCGTGCGAGAGATCGTGGGCGTGGTCGTGGGGGTTTCTTTATTAGGAAAAGCGGAACGTCCGCCCCCTCCCCCTCCTTATAAGCGGGGGAAACAGGGGCAGGCCGTCCACTTCGCCATTGCTGTCTTGTCTAGAAAACCACCGCCGCTCCCCCTTCTTCTCCAAAGGTCACGAAGAGAGCGGCGCCCGCCCCCTTTTTCGCCGCAAGCTCACTCACCGCCGTCGACCTCCTCCGCCGCCTCCGCCATGGCTTTGAAAGCCGACAAGGAGAAGGGCGTCAAGTCAGCCGAGGCGCAGTGGCTCGCGGCGCTGCGCAAGGAGCGGGCCATCTTCTCCCCTCAGCTCGGCGCAAAGGAGCTGTGGGAGCTCTTCTATCTCTTTTGGGCGACGGAGACGCGTGCGCATCCACGCACGAAGGTACTCCCCGCCTCCGCTTCTGATTCGCCCCAACTGGTACCTTCTTTGCCCTTTTCTTCTATTGCGGGCTCTGCCCGCCCTTTTCCGAGTTCTTCTGCGATATCATGAACACATATGGCCTCCGCCTCCTTGATTTCACCCCCAACGCTGTCTTGACCATGGCAGTTTTCGCACACCTTTGCGAAAACTTTGTCGGGATCTACCCAAATGTGGCACTCTTCCGCCACTTCTTCGTGCCCCGTGTCGAGAGCGGAGAGCCACTTGCCGGAGGGATAGCTTGGGTCTCCAGGATCGGCAAGAAAGAAGCCTATCTGGAAGGAGAGTTCTGCAACAAGTGGGAGGAGTGGAGAGCCAATTGGTGTTGGGTCGTAGAGGAGAACCCGCAGCCCTTCACTGTCGTGCGCCAAACCCCAATAGTGCGCGGCAAAGATTGGAGTAGCTTGGCGCCGGAGGATGCTAGGTTGAAGATAGCTGTGACCCGGATTTTGCGCCTCAGGCTTGCCGGACTAACCATAGGCGCGGTTACGCGAGACTTCCTTCGCCGCCATCGCTTCCCTTGCAGGTGAGGAGGAGGCCTGCTTGGGAGTTCCAAAATGCGGCAGACATCATGAGGTTGCGCCCGGGCCTAAACTGGAATTTCACCGTCTTGGAGCTGGATGCGATGCTACTAGAGCTGTTCAAGAACGACCCCGATCACCCTGAGTGGTTTAGGTTGCCGAGGGGGGTCGTCCCATTATGCAACAACTCGGCGCTCGACCGCATCCGGCACGCATGATGCCGTTGTCAGCGATTCCCATGGGATCGTTCCAACTGGCGAGGAGCCTCCCGGCGGTCGCAGCAGTTCTTGACGACACGGAAGAAGTGCCGATCCGCTCCGGACGAAAGCGTAAAGGCTCACTCGCGACACCACCGGCGAGGAGATGGCGCGTGTGCCACCAGTTGGAGGAGGCGGCAGCAGCCGCTGCCGCTGGAGTCTTCGGGTACACCATGGAGGAGGCGGACGCGGCGAAGGCGGCAAGCCTTGCCGAGCGAAGGGAGATCGCTGGCGAGGATGAGCTTGTCGAGCCCGAGGCCGAGTCGAGTGGACCCGCCGAGGGCGCTTCTTCTCCACCACCCAGCGATTTGCCGCCAGCGGAGCCCCCGGCTCCGCCGAAGAGGCGTCTCCGCAAGGCCGGAGACGAGTCGAGCGGCAGATCGCCCATAACGCCCGTGCGGCCGCTCTCATGCAAGCGATGTTGCCGCAGGAGCGCCCCATAATGCTGCGACAACTGGGGCGGGATCCTCCGCCGACGCCTCCGCCAAGCGGCCAAGAGAGCCCACTCCTCCGCCTGTCAAGACGGAGGCGAGCCGGAGTTTGACTTCTCCGTGCTCAGCTCCGAGGAGGAAGAAGAAGAGTAAGCCTCAATATCGTGCTTGTATTTCTTCAATTTTATTGCTTCATCTTGAATCTGATTTGCTTCGTTCTGGACTCTTTCCTTTTCAGGACGCTGGCCCAGAGAGCGTCGAAGAGGCCCAAGATCCCGACGGTCGTCGTTGAGGACGATCCACCCGTGGCAACAGAGGACGCGTATGAGACCCCCTTGCCGGACCCGGCAACCCTTCCTCAGAGCAGCCCCAGACAGCCCCCAAAGTAAGTGTGCGGTTTTCTCCTTACTATTAGGTGCGCAGGGTGCTCCTTCTTCGTTGATACCTGATTGTTTGTTTGTGCAGAGCAGAGCAGCCTCATCAGAGGGCTCAAGCCGCCCGAAATCCTGTCTGCTGCCACTCGCCGCCAAGGGAGGATTCTCCGGCAAGGGAGCGCCCTCCGACAAGGGAGGCCACTCCGGCAAGGGAGGCTACCCGGCAAGGGACAACGCCGAGGACCCTCCAAAGTGGTCGAGGCCATGGCTGCAGATCCTGTTGCAGGTAATTTCCTTACACGAAAATTACCCTTGGGCTTGTTTTCTTCTGTTTTTCTTTTCGAACATTTGCTTGACTGCACCTTCCTCGTCTGATGCAGAGCCGATGGAGGTCGAGGTCGCCGGCGAGGAAGAAGCGCGCGGCAACACCGACGAGGCCGTCGTCGTGGAAGAAGAGGCCGTCGCTGTGGAAGAAGAGGCGATCACGACGAGCCTGTTGGCGAGAAGGCCACCGAGGCTGCCGACGCAGGAGCCGGGCGAGGGTCGGGCGCAGACCGACGGCCCCGAGGCCGCAGGAGCGCCAGCGCTACACCGACAACCGACTTCGCCAAGCCACAGCTCCGGGAGCCCGGCCGCCTACTTGAAGGCCGGGCGAGGTGTCTTCATCAAACTCCCCGGGAGTCGAGCTCAGGCGCGGCCGGCGAAGAGACCTTCGACGGCGAAGCTACTCGCCTCCATTGGCTGACGCTGGTGGACGTGCCAAGCAGCAGCAGCGGCAAGTCTGAGGAGGAGCAGCTGCTGAAGAAGCTGATGTCGCTCTACCGCGCCCGGCAAGCCAAGTTGGAGTCCCGGGATGCACTTGTCGCGAGGGCAGGAGCGGACATGGAGAAGCACGCAGAAGAGCTCCGGAACGCCAACCAAGAAACTCTCCGCGACGTAGCAGAAGCGCGGGGGCAACTTGCGTAAGAGCGCCACGGCCTTCATCCTTGAAAAGGCCGCGGTGAGGAGGAGCAGCCGGTGGCTGCCGAGAAGCTCTCCGCAGAAAGGGAATGGCGCAGCGGAAGGTCAACCTGGACAGCCACGAAGAAGACCTTGTGCAGCGAGGAGTCACTTGGCGGGCGCTTAAGGAAGCGAAGGGCTGCCGCAGCCGCCGAGGCCGCCAAGGAAGAGTTGAAGGCGAAGGTGGCACAGCTGGAGGCCAGCCTCAAGAAGAGCGGCGAAGAGCTTGCCGTGCTCAAGCACGAGCGCGAGAAGGACGCCTACACTCTTGGCGAGCTGCAGAGTCGTCTCGCTGATAGGGGCAAGGAGCTCGACGCCGCCAAAGATTCCAAGGCGGATCTTGAGCTGAAGCTGACCACTCTGACGCAGACGTTGGACGGCGCCAGAGAGCGGGAGGTGGGCTTGTTGGAGACGATCAAGGCCAAGGAGGAGCTGCTAGCGAATGTTGTCTCCACTCAGAGCGCCTTGAGGGAGAGTGTGGAGCATTGGACCGAAGGCCTTGTGGACACCGCTGCCGATATCCACAACGAGCTGATGGAGCTGGGGATGGCGGACCTTGCATACTCCTCTGACGAGCATCTCCAACCCAGCGCCAAACTCAATTTATTCTTCAAAGGTGTGGCGACGGGCCTCCAGCCACTCTGGGAAGAGGTCCCAAAGCAGCTGGCCGAGGAATCACGCCGGATACGTGCGAGGAGCCCTCGAGAAGGTGTTGATAAAGGTGGCCTTCCGCAATCCGGGCCTCAACCTTAACGGCGTCCTCGGATCCTTGCCGCCAGATGCCAACGTGGAGGAGCTCAAAGCCCTTGTCGCACCCATTGTGGACAAGGTGAACAAGATCAAGCGGATTGATGGCGACCCGCGTGAGACTAGGCCGCTAATTTTATCTTTCCTTGTCGCCGCCGATCATGTTTAGAACACTTTGTTAGATCAGCGACAAGTTATTTTGTAATATACTCTATCTTATGCGATCAATGCAACGTTATTTCCTCTACTTGATTCCTTCCTTTATGCGTTTCTGCCCTCGCATTTGGGGGACTTGTCGGTGCGGGCACCTTTGTCATGAAGGCCGAGTGCGAACGTCGGCGACTTCTTTGGCAGTGCCGCCTCCGACAGCAACCTCGTCGCGACTAGCCGCAGCTCACTTAAGTTGTTGAGCGGACTCGAAACAAAGTAAAGTAGCGACTAGCCCTGCGAGTTGGTTCCTCTGCACAGGTTTTCCATACAAAGTACTCTCGTTCGAGGAAGATAACTTCAAAATTTAAAATTGATTGCTCAAACTTTGGCAACTTAGCTTTTCTGTCTCTTGCTTCCCGATAAAGCGAAACTTCCATGACGATGCCTGGTCCATAGTATTATCTTCTCCTTCCCCCTGGTTAACTTGTGCGCGAGGGATCCTTCCTTTCTTTGAGAAAAGAGAAAGAAGAGGAAATAAAGTTATGGAGCCCAGCGGCTCGATATTGCTTACCGGGTGTGGTTGCTGCACAAAGTGTTAGCCAAAACATGCAATAAAATGATGAAAGCATGAATTTGACAAGTTGTGCACAACACATGAGCTTTACTGATGCACGGGGTCTGCTTGGCTTTGTATAAAGGATTACATGCAACAGCGGCAAGACTTGTACAAAAAGGTGGTTGCTTTAACAGTTCCGACAACCGCGCCCTATGGGTAAAACTTACGAAGATGCTCAATGTTCCAGGAGTTGCTCACCGGGATGCCATTTTCGGTCTCAAAGCGGACAGCGCCAGTGCCTAGTGACTCGTTTCACCCGATAAGGGCCTTCCCACTTCAAGGCCAACTTGTTTGAATTCTTAGCGGACTGAACACGCCGAAGAACAAAGGTCGCCTTCCTCGAGGCTTACGGCACTAACTGCGGCTATGGTAGCGACGCAAAGCTTGTCAGAAGCGAGCAGCTTCGCCTGCGGCTCAAGACGATCCTCCTCAAGGAGCAGCGCGTCATCTTGTCGCAGCTGCTCTTGCTCAAGCTCATCATAAGCGAGCACTCGAGGCGATCCGTACACGAGTTCCGTGGGGAGAACTGCCTCCGCTCCATAGATTAGAGCGAAGGGTGGCTGGCCAGTGGCTCGATTTGGCGTCGTCCTGATCGACCAAAAAACCACCGGTAGCTCCTCGATCCAGTTTCTTCCGCACTTGTGCAGCCTGTCGAAAGTTCTGGTCTTGAGCCCGCGCGACGCACTTCAGATTTGCCCTCTTCGCTTGACCGTTGCTTCTCGGGTGAGCAACGGAAGCAAAGCGAACCTTGGCGCCAAGATCTTGGGCGTAATGCATGAAGGTGCGACTCAGAATTGTGTGCCGTTGTCGGTGATGATCCTGTTAGGGATTCAAAGCGGCAAACAATCGACCAAGAACTTGATCACGACTGTGGTTGTCACCTTCCTCACTGCTTCCACTTCCGGCCACTTTGTGAACTTGTCGATGGCGACGTACAAGTACTCAAAGCCCCGACAACTTCGGGAAGGGCCCGAGGATGTCGAGCCCCTAGACCGAAAATGGCCGGGATAAAGGGATCGTTTGGAGAGCTTGAGCTGGTTGGTGTATCTGTTTGGAATGGAACCGCACGCTTCACACTTGGTTACTTGTGCGATTGCATCCTGGAGGGCTGTCGGCGGAAGAAACCTTGCTTAGGAAAGCTTTGCCCGGCAAGTTCTCTCGCGCCAATGTGGTGACCACATATGCCTCCATGTATCTCTGCCAGCAGCTTCTGTCCATCTTCCCTGGGAATGCATTTCAATTTCACAACGTTGAGTCTTCTTCTGTACAGTATGCTGTCGAAAAACTGGTACATACTTGACCGTCGGGCTACTCTTTCTGCTTCTTCTTGCTCTTCGGGAAGTTCTCCTGTCTGAAGGAAAAGGACAATCGGCTGCGCCCATGCTGGAGCTTGTGGCTCGACAACAACGACTAAAGGCACATCTGCTGCTGCGGGAACGTCAGCTTCTACGGCAAGAACCTGCGGCTCTGACGGAGCTTGATGCTCCCCGGCAAGCTTGCCGGAGCAAGACTTGCCGGAAGCGTCTGCTTCAACGAAACAAACCCTGGGGCTTGTTGGAGCAGATCGCCTCGGCCTTTGTTGGTGTTGATCTTGGGGACCTTCATAGCAGCGGCTTTGGGAAGCTCTGCGGAAAGTAGTCACCAGAGATCAACTTCCTCTTCTTGCTTTGTCCGATTGATGGTGTTACGGTTGGTTGAGTCAGCTTGAGCACGAAAATCCCTGGTTCCACGAGCAACTTAAGTGCAGCGCACTTTGACAACCGTCGGCAATATCATTACGAGCTCTTGGAACATGTTCCATTTGCGGGCCGTCAAAGTGCTCTTCTAGCTTCCTCACTTCATCAACGTAGGCTTCCATCAACGGACTCGATAATCTTTGTTCACTTGGCGGACGACAAGCTGCGATTCACCCCTGACAATAAGCTTCTTGATCCCAAGGTCCACTGTGATCCTGAGACCGGCAAGCAAACCTTCATATTCTGCAGTATTGTTTGTTGCTTGCTCCTTGGGAAAGTGCATCCGGACTACGTACTTGAGGTGCTCTCCGGTGGGTGCGACAAGCAGCACGCCCGCACCGGCGCCTTGCAGCGACAAGGCATCATCAAAGTACATTAGCCACTCTTTGCTTGCTTCCTTGGCGGAATGCTCGTCTCGAATCTCTTCATCTGGCGTTGGCGTCCATTCTGCTATGAATTCTGCCAATGCTCTGCTTTGGATAGTTGAAGTGCTTTCAAACTTGAGACCAAATCTTGACAGTTCCAATGCCCACTCGACAATCCTGCCTGTTGCCTCTGGATTCTGCAGTATCCTCTTGAGCGGAAAGCGAGTGACAACTGTGATCTCATGTGCTTGGAAGTAATGGCGCAGCTTTCTCGAGGCCATGAGGAGGCGTTCTCGAGGCCATGAGGAGGCCGAAAAGCAATTTCTGCACACCCGAGTACCTTGACCTAGCCCCCTGCAGGAGGGAACTGACAAAGTAAACTGGGCGCTGCACCATCCTTTTCTGCATCTGTTCATGCGTCTGTGCGGATTCGTCCTTGTCGGGACCAGAGATTGTCGGCGAAACCCCCGCTTGTCGCTGGATGTGCTTGCCGTGGTTGCTGGCTCGTCATCCGCCTCCCTCTCCGCTACTAACGCAGCACTAACCACTTGATTGGTTGCTGCTATATATAGCAGCAACTTCTCTTGTGGTTTAGGTGCGACAAGTGTTGGAGTGGAGGACAGGTATCTCTTTAAGTCTTGCAGCGCAGCCTCCGCTTCGGGAGTCCATTTCATTGGACCTGCCTTTTTCAAAATCTTGAAAAACGGCAGGGCGCGCTCAGCAGACCTAGAAATAAACCTGCTGAGAGCAGCTACACAATCGGCAAGTCTTCGTACATCCTTGACGCGCTTTGGTGCTTCAATCTGCTCAATGGCCTTGATCTTGTCGGGATTGGCTTCAATCCCTCGCTAAGACACGAAGAACCCGAGAAGCTTGCCGGAAGGGACTCCAAACACGCACTTCTCGGGGTTGAGCTTGAGGTTGATCTTGCGCAGATTTGCAAAGGTCTCGTCAAATCTTGAACCGAGTTGCTTTGTCCTTGCTTTTGACCACTATGTCATCCATGTAGGCTTCTACATTTACGTGCATTTGCGGCTCAAAAGCGTCATGGACTACCCTTGCAAAGCGTTGAACCAGCATTCTTCAAACCGAAAGGCATCCGTATGAAACGATATGTGCCACATGGTGTAATGAATGCGGTCTTCTCCTCATCTTCTTCAGCCATGAAGATCTGATGGTATCCTGAGTATGCATCAAGAAAGCGAAAGCAAATCACATCCAGCCGTGGAGTCAACAGTGGTCGATGCGCGGTAAGGGAAATGGATCTTTGGGACAAGCTTTATTAACATCCATGAAGTCAATACAAAGTCTCCATTTTCCATTTGATTTATGCACGACTACGAGTTGGCCAACCACGTGGGATGGAGCACTCCTCGACAAGGTCTGCTGCTTCAGCTTCTTGATCTCTTCTCGCTATGAATTCTTGGCGCTCCACCGCTTGCTTCACGGCTTTTTTTCTTGACGGGCGCGCATGAGGACAAACGGCGGCGGTGCTCAATCACTTTCCCGAGAACACCGGGGATGTCGGGACGGTTGCCATGCAAACACGCCGACATTCGCCCTTGAAAGCAACGAGCGCCTTCCTATTTAGGGTCGAGAGAGCGCGATGGTGAAGGTACCACCGATTGCCGTCCTCCTTGGCGGGCACCTTCTTGGTCTTTAGGCGGAGCTACCATCTTCTTCTTGCACTTGCGGTGGAGCTCGATGGTGCGTCCTCGGCAGTGGCGCAGCACTCGAAGAGGTGCGCTTGCGGAGTGGGCATCGAGCTCTTGCGGACTTGGACTTTGTCTTCTTCCCGGGGAGCTTCGGTGACAAGTGTTTGGCAATCTGCCGCAGCTGCTGCATCCCGGTAGATCTTGTCGGCACAAATAAGGGCATCCTTCTTGTCGGCATGGACAGAGATGACGCTTATCGGGCCTGGCATCTTGAGTAAATTGTAGGCGTAGTGAGAGGCTGCCATGAACTTGGCGAGTCTTTGGGCGGCCAAGTATCCCATTGTAAGGCAATGGGAAATCGGCAACGCCGAATGTGACCCTCTCAGTCCTAAAGTTCAGCTCACGCCAAATGTTACCGCAACGTAATCTTCCCTTTCGCTTGCTCCTTCCCGGATTGATTCCTTGGAAGGTGCCAGTCTCTTCGAGCTTCATTGTCGTGGATTTGAAGCTTCTGGAGCACCACGGAGGAGATCAGATTGAAGCCGGCCCCGCCGTCAACTAGCATCTTGGTGACCTTGAGGTTGCGGATGGTTGGTGAGACCAACATCGGCAAGCACCCGACCGCAGTTATGCGATCAGGGTGGTCCTCAATATCAAAGATGATAGGCATGCTGGACCACTTCAGAGGCTTGCGTGACTCTACGGATTGTTCCGCTGCATTTACCTCCCGCATCCATTGCTTGAGTTGGCGGTGGGAGGTATGCAGGGAAGCACCTCCGTCAACGCAGAGGACCTCCGTGGCTTTCTGAAACTCCTGCTCATCGGCGTCGTCGTCTTCCATATCTTCTTCGTCGTCATCATCTTCATCCTTGTCGCGGCCGCGGGGAGGTCTGTCTCCTTGCCGCTGTTTGGCCTTGCCGCGGCGTCCTCCCCGGCCGGGACGTTTCTTGCCTGCTCCCCCAGCACCTTCCTGGGCCTTCTCCTTGTCGTGCCGCTCGTACTCAGCCCTCTGCTATTCGACAAGCTGCTCGACCTTCTTGCAGCTCTGGAGGTCGTGGCCCTTGGTGCGGTGGATCTTGCAGTACTGCTTGCCGGAGCCGTCCTGCTTGTCGGCGGCCGCCACAGACTGGTGGTTGGCGTCAGCAGCAACCTCCTTGCCGGAGCCACCAGCCTTGGCGTTCTTGTCGCCACCTCCGTTGCCGGACTGCTCAACAGCTAACACTTCTCTGCCTTTCTTCTTCTAGTTGCCTCGCCGCCGGCTCTTCTTTGCCGGGGCGGTCTCCTCACTGTCAGATCCTGCTTCTGCATTCTCTCTCGAGTCTCCTCCTTCCTCAAGTAGCGTGCACACTTGTCGGCCAAGGCGTACATCTCACTAACGTCCTTGACTTTGCACATCGCCATCTCCTCCCTCATCCTGCGGTTCCGCACGTTCTGATGAAACGCGCTGATCACCGCGGCAGGGTGGACATCTGGGATGTTGTAGTGCACACGGCTGAATCTCTGAATGAACTTGCACAGGGACTCTCCTTCCTTCTGGGCGAGCAGATGAAGGTCACTCTCTTGGCCATGAGGCTTGTGGCCACCTGTGAAGGCGCCAACAAACTGATGGCATAGATCTGCCCAAGAGGATATGGAGCTGTCCGGCAAGTGCATGAGCCAAGATCGACGTTGGGCTTGAGCACGGCAGGAAGTAGTTGGCGAGATCTTGTCGTCCCGTCCCCCGCAGCTTGCACCGCAATGGTGTAAATGCCGAGGAACTCCGACGGATGCGTCCGCCATCATACTTCTCCGCACATCTGGTTTGAAGTTTTTACGGCTGGGCCCTTTGGACTTGCCGCAGCTCACGAGTGAACGCAGGGCAACCTACCGCTGCACGGCAAGTCGCTGGCTCATCCGGCCGCGCATGTCAACAGTAGGCCCAGCGCTTGTCGGATCGACGCTACGCTTCTCTTGGCGCTCGATGCGAGTTCGAGCGTCCTCTTGTTGTCGCTCATGAAGAACTTGGCGCTGATCGCGGCGAGCTCATGGATCCGATGGCGACGCGGTGGAGTCATTGTCGAGGTGGATCCGGTGAGTCGGCGATCTTGGCCTTCGGGGCGGAGAGTGCATGGTAGTTGCACCTCCAACAGTCTCGTCGCCACCGGCTCTTGCCCTGTCGTCTTGCCGCGGCAATGATGGCGTTGGTTGCCGCGGAGCGTCGCCGTTGGCAAAGCCGATGAGGCTCTGGATAGTGGCCCTCCACTCGTCGACCTTGTCGGCCGTTGGAGGGTAGTCGAGGAGCAGCTGAGCTCTCGCCAGAGCTTCTGCTGGAGTAGTGGGTGGCATTGGCGAACAGTGCGAGGCGGGATATGCTCGGACTTCTAACTATGTTAGAAGGAGCAGCACCCCGCCCAGGCGACCTTATCTCACTCGTGCCAGCATGTTGGCGCGCATGCTGGTCTTGAGGGTCTCGATCCAACGAACGTATGGCATTGTGAACGCCATGACGTTGTTGGTCCCGCGTCTCCTGAGATGGGCGCGGGGGATGCGCGGACGCCGAGGTTTGCGGGGCCTTGTCCTTGGACTTGGCAACGTCACGAACACCTTCGTCGGCGCCCGTCCCTCCGCCGGCGTCTGCCCCACCACCCGTTTGCTGTGGTGATGGTGGGTATGACGCGGACGGCTCTGCTGCCGCCAAGCCTTCTTCTTCGGTGGCATGTTGAGGAAGATGTTGAGGGCCTGCTCGTGTGAACGCGGATCGGATTCACACAGCCTCCACGCTCCCCTACCTAGCGGCGCCAAAGATGTCGGGAGGCTGATCGTACCCACGAACACCTATGGGGCGGCGGACCAGGCCCCTTTGTGGTTCGAGGGGGCGGAGATCGCACGAAGAGCGGATCGAGGCGGTTACACGAGCAGTTTACCCAGCTTCGGAGCTCTCCGGAGAGATAAAACTCCTCTGCTGCTTGTTTGATGTATTGTGTTCTTGCTAGGGAGCCGATGAGGGCTACAAAACCTAGCGTGAGTGTCTACGGTCCTCGAATGAGTCGCCGAACCGAACCCCCTCACGCTATGCATGGGCCTCCTTTTATATGCTCAAGGGGTCTCCGGCGGTGGCAACATAGATGAGGGTACAAATGTAAAAACAGAAGTTGGTACACCTACTTGAACAGTGTACAGTGCAAAATACCTAACTCTGACGGCAAGGGACATAAGCAATAAATGCCCGTCTGTGTCGCCTAAAAAGTGCAACAGAGACCGTCAGGTGCGCCACCGCTCGCCACGATGGCAAGCTTGCCAGCGCCGCTCATCGCCGCTCTCCGCTGGCTGCACAGCCTCTTGACACGCGCGCATGGAATGGTCCCATGGCGACACGTTGTTGGATGAGCTGGAGCGCAGATGGAGAGAGGTTGCTTGCCGTGGCAAACGCCTTGCCGCGGCCGAATCCTTGTCGCGTCCGGAGGCTTGTCGCGCTCCGAGCCTTCCCGGCAAGCTCCTCTTGCCGGGGCCCTGTCTTCTGCATGCCTTGAATGGTCTTCCCGGCAAGCTCCTCTTGCCGGGGCCTTGTCTTCTTAGTCAAATACTTTGTTCTTGAATGGCTCCAAAGGAGCCACGGAGGATCTTGGCGGTGACCGGGCAAGCCTCGCCATGAGGTGCTGCAATCGTCTGCAGTGCACGAGTACGGGATACTAGGGTACCCCTACTCTAGTACACCGACAGCTGCCGACCGCCCTACCCCGCCGGAGGCCGACGCCAGACCTCGCCGGAGGTAGCCGCCCCGCCGCCGGCGGTTTTCTAAGAAAAACCACCCGGTTTATATTAATAGATCGGTTTAGTTTTTTTTGGTTTAGTATATAGCGGACGTTCGTCTGTATGTTCGTTTTAACGAAAGGTTTTCATCGTTTAGGCGCAGACAGCGAACGTTCGTTCGTTAGCATGTTCGTCCGTTTTTCTTTTTCTCGGATTTTCCGCAATTATTTTCGATCGTGATTTCTGATCCGATTTTCGTTTTAGTATAACTTTTCGCTCGTTTATCGGAATCAGGCGATTCAAGCCCCTAGAGTTTCATCTCAAAACCCTCTTCATTTAATCAACTCAAACAAGTTTTTGCTCCTGTAAAATTTTACTTAGATCCAGATTAGTAAACGAAGCTTGTTTCTTTCGTCGTTTGACTTTCGTTGCTTCGTTTGATTTGATTCTTTTTGCAAACCGGAGTTCTTAAGTTGAACTTTCTGGTTAGATCTCTCATTTGAGTTTTACCTGTGAATTAGATGAGTGCTTATTGTATGCTTGTTTGTTTGCGATAGAGTACCCGGAGTGCGCCGCTTGCTACTTCGAATCTCTAGGTTTCACGGATCATCGGCAAGGCAAGTAACACTTTGATCATACCTCTTTACTACCCAGTTTTATTGCATTAGATCAATCCTCAAACAATTGTATGATTAGGATCTGATTAATATGTTGGTTTTGGGAAGTAGATGAGGTAGTACCTATTACCTGTTTTATTATCAAACCCTTGGGAGTTACTTCTACGTTTTCTTATGCCATGCTACGCTAGTAGACGTGGATTGGGCGAGTCTATCCATGACAGATGTGAGATTTTTATTTAATGGTTCAACTTAAGGTGGCAACTTTAACACACATCTGGGTGGATTGAGGCACCTGGGTATTCCTGCGATTGCCTATTATTATTATTATGGACCGCCACCCAGGCTCAAAGGAATCATGAGATTGTTCATGCTAGAAACTTCCGTGTGCAGGCACAAGCTACTATGGGCTCTAGCATAGTTGATTAAGTCGTGCGAACTCTTACAGTGCTAAACTAGCAGATGTAGGGGAAAGTAGGTGTAACTGTCTACCCGATCGTAAGGTGCTAGCGCTTCTGAAAGACTATGTCTCAGTCATCCGTTTCTCAAACACCATGTAGTGCGAGAATCCCAACGGAGGAGATCGAGTCTTGTGGGGAAAAGTGCACAAAGCTCTGCAGAGTGTACAAACTAATCATGGTTAGCCGTGTCCCCGGTTATGGACATCTTGAGTATCTAGTACTTGGATTATCATGTGAATCTCATCATGTTTCATTAATTAATTTTGTTGGTTTTTAATGATGATGCTTAATTGGGATTGAGAGGGTGCCTACACTCTCAATGTTTAACAACCACAATGATAGTTAAATAAAATTTATTCCTTTGCAGTAGGGAAAAATTGGCTTTAAGCAAAACTGTAACCATAGAGCTTTCCACCAGCCATATATGCATGTAGTATAGCCTATTTCTGTTCATAACTCTCTATGTGTTACATTGCCAGCATATTCCATGTGCTGACCTGTTTTTTGGGCTGCAACGTTCATGTTGCGGACTTTTCGAACTGACGAGTAAGGTCTTTGTGGAGTCGTGGTTCTATACTCGATGTGACGCCTGTTGGAGTTGATGGACTCGCTTATCTTCCAAGCCTTCCGTTGTTATCGTTATTAGATGGCCTTAAGCCATATTTATTGTAATAAGTTCTCGTTTGAGACATTCGATGTAATAAGTGTGTGATTGCTACTCTGTTATAAATCTTTCAAGTACTATGCGTGTCAGCATTACTGATCCAGGGATGACACTAAAGCACGTAGATCGATCGCTTGAGGTCCTGTCGCTACAAGATGGTATTAGAGCACACGCTGACTGTAGGACACGACCGCTAAGCTAAAAGCCCTAGATCACTACTCACTCTTCTCATTTCTGACTCCTCATCTTTTCTACTCTTTTAGGATGGCGGATGCAAGGAACAAGTTCACGCAACCGGATGAAGATACACCCTTTGGATGCCACTTGAAAGAAGTCACTAGATACCTGAACATCGGAGTACCAAGCTTCACCGGGACCTACAACGCCACTTTACCTGAAGAGGAGCGCTGGATGATTCAAGTTCAAGTTCCAGGAAGGACATTCGCACCAGTCACTGAGCCCATAGAGTTTTCCTTTGATGCACCAACCTGGAGTCTAGGAAAGAGTATGGCAGCCCACATCACCATGGGGCGCATTGGAGAAATTTACCATAATGATCTCAAGGACACTATCTACCAGATTTGTGCGCGCCGAGATGAGCAATGGGAGATGATCAGCACCAGGAAGGATAGATCAATCGCAGCTTTTATCCAGGAGTTAAACCAGCACATTCGACGCCAGGAGAACCAGATGTCTTAGCAGTACATGACAGATCTGAAGAAGGCCATGACCAAGATCACGGAGCTGGAGGAAGAACTCAAGGCTACACGCGAAGATTATATGGAGGAAATCGAAGTATAAGTGGAGAAGAATGACGACCTGACCAGGAAGGTAGGAGTTTTCATGGGAGATCCCGCGCCAGGAGGAGAAGATGACGATTCCACTTGCCCCGAGAACTATATCATCATCGATGACACCGACTCGGACCTAGACGATAGCGATGATGACTATGTTGATGAAGCTGGAGCGGATATCATGGAGTCTTCATCGGAGCAGTTTTTCTAGTCGATCACCATAACAGTAGTAGCATTCCCCCATGTACCTAGTATAGTCCGAGCACTTTTATAACGATAGTTAGACCGTTGTATGCCCTCGTTTGAATTGAATGAAGTGATTTTGTTTGCTTTTTCCTCATGTGCATATGGGTAGTGTTTTCCCTCTAGTCCTCATTCTTTTCTATTTTCTCATCTTTTCTAAACCCTCAGATGCCTCTGAGACGTGACAATGGATTTGCTTTCCCACCAGAGCTCACTCAGTTGATCCAGAAGCAGAATGCGTTGATGCGATTGCTAGTCCGTAATCGAGAATCGGGAACAACAACAACAATCCACCACCACCACCACCGTTGATCACTTAACCCGTTTTCTTAGACTGAATCCACCGTGTTCTCCAAAGAGCACCGAGCCGATAGTTGCGTATGATTGGCTCCATAAGACAGCAAGGGAGTTGACCATCGCGGGATGCACAGATGCGGAAAAGGTGCATTTTTCCGCACATCAACTTGAAGGACTCGCAGCATCATGGTGGGAGAATTTCACAGCCACTTATCCTATCGACACTGTCACATGGGATCAGTTTCAGCAGGCTTTCCATACTGCCCATGTTTCAGCAGGAGATATGGCCATGAAGAAGCGTGAGTTTTGCAACTTGCGCTAAGTAGGACGGACAGTTGGTCAGTATGTGGATGACTTCAGTAAGTTAGCACGTTATGCCCCAGATGACGTTGCTACAGATGCAGCTAAGCAGGAGAAGTTTCTGGAAGGACTGAATGATGAGCTGAGCATGCAGTTGATGGTAGAAACTTTCAACAACTGCCAGGAGTTGGTAGATCGTGCTCTTATGATTGAAGGGAAACAACAGCAGATTGAAAACCACAAGAGGAAGTATGGACAAGGGAAGTACAATTCTGGAGATCAGCAGAAGCCACGTTTTACCCCGAAATCGGGAGGACATTTTCAGCATACCCATGGAGAAGGGAGTTCGCATAATCATAATGGCCCCAAGAATGGTAATGGGAATGGGGGAAGTAACGGTCAGAACCGTACCAACCCATCAACCCCAGCCAAGAGAGACCTGAGCCAAGTCACTTGCTATATGTGTCAGAAGACTGGACATTATGCCAATGAATGTCCTGAAGCCCAGAATGGAAATGGCAATGGAAGCTCTGGGAAAAAGCCGAACCCTTTCAACAAGGGATAGGTGAACCACGTTAACGTGGAGGAGGTTGAAGCCCAGCCAGATGCAGTAATAGGTCAGTTTTTGGTTAAGTCATTTACTGCATATCATTCTTTTTGATACTGGTGCATCGCATTCATACATATCAAGGGGATTTATGGATAAGTATAAACTGCCCACTAGGGTTCTTAGAACACCTATGTTAGTAAGCTCACCAGGAGTGGAGTATATGGCCAAACGAGGATGTTTTCAAGTGCCATTGAGTATAGGTAGGCATGTTTTCCCCTCGGATTTAATCATTCTGGAATCGCAAGGTTTGGATGTGATTCTGGGTATGGATTGGCTATCGATGTATGGAGGAAACATCGATTGCGCCAGTAAGTCGATTTTGCTTACCATCCCGGAAGGGAGAAGAATCAAGTATGTGTCACGGCATGAGCCGAAGAGGACACAAGTAAATTCCTTATCAGGAGTTGTGCAGGAGGAAGTACCAGTGGTGAAGGATTACCCTGACATATTTCCAGAGGAGTTGTCAGGCCTGCCACCGGATAGAGACATTGAGTTTTTGATTGAGCTTTTGCCAGGCACAGGGCCGATATCTAAGAGACCGTACAGGATGCCTGCACAAGATTTTGAGGAAATTAAGAAGCAGATTAAGGAGTTACTGGATAAATGCTTTATTCACCCAAGTTCTTCACCTTGGGGATCGCCAGTACTTCTAGTGGAGAAGAAGGATGGATCATTGAGGATGGTTGTTGATTATCGAGGATTGAATGAAGTGACAATTAAGAACAAGTACCCGTTGCTGATGATCAACGATTTGTTTGACCAATTGCAAGGAGCTAAGGTATTTTCCAAGATCGATTTACGATCAGGATACCATCAGTTGAAGATTACAGAGCAGGATATACATAAGACGGCTTTTACCACCAGGTACGGGTTGTATGAGTATACCGTTATGTCATTTGGTCTGACTAACGCACCTGCATATTTCTTGAACATGATAAACAAGGTGTTTATGGAGTTTCTGGATAAGTTCGCCGTGGTGTTCATTGACGATATTTTGGTCTACTCAAAGAATGAAGAAGAGCATAAGGAGCATTTGCGTTTAGTACTTGAGAATCTCAGAGAACATCAGTTATACGCCAAGTTCAACAAATGTGAGTTTTGGTTGAAGGAAGTTGGATTCCTCGGACATGTTATATCCGGAGAAGGAATAGCAGTAGATCCCACCAAGGTTGTCACTGTGAAAAATTGGGTAGCCCCAACGATAGTTGGAGAGATCCGGAGTTTTCTTGGACTTGCAGGATACTACCGGAGATTCATTGAGAATTTCTCGAAAATTGCGAAGCCCATGATGGAGTTGTTTAAGAAGGATACCAAGTTCAAATGGACTGAGGAATGTGAGGCCAGTTTCTAGGAGTTGAAGAAACGTTTGGTTACATCACCAGTGTTGATTCTGCCAGATCAGCGCAAGGATTACGAGGTGTATTGCGACGCTTCACGTCGAGGACTTGGAGTAGTGCTTATGCAGGAGGGAAGAGTTGTTTCATATGCCTCACGACAGCTTAAGCCCCATGAGTTGAATTATGCTACACATGATTTGGAGTTGGCAATGTAGTGCGCATTGAAGAGGTGGAGACATTTTCTCATTGGAAACCATTGTGAGGTGTACACGGATCACAAGAGTTTGAAGTACATCTTCACGCAGAAGGAGTTGAATCTCAGACAAAGGAGATGGTTGGAGCTCATCAAGGATTATGATATGAGATTGCATTATCATCCCAGAAAGGCTAACGTAGTAGCTGACGTGTTGAGCCGCAAGAGCCATGTCAACACACTCTTGACTATAGAGTTACCAAAGGAGTTAGCTGAGGATCTTCGAGAGCTATGTTTGGAGATAGTTTCGAGAGGCTATGTAGCAGCATTGGAGATTCAGTCTACTTTGATGGATAAGATCAGAGAAGCTTAGAAGACTGACAAGGAGATTGCCTCTATAAAGGAGAAGATGAGCAAAGGAAAAGCTAAAGGATTTCGTGAGGATGAGCATGATACCTTATGGTTTGAGGACCGCGTTTATGTGCCTAATGATCCGGACATCAGGAAGTTGATTTTGCAAGAGGCCCATGATTCGCCGTACTCGATTCACCAAGGTAATACCAAGTTGTATTTGGATTTGAAAGACACTTTCTGGTGGACCAGAATGAAGAAGGATATTGCGGAGTATGTAGCAGTATGTGATGTATGACAGAGAGTGAAGGCGAGCATCGTGAAGCGGTGGGATTGCTACAGCCATTGCCGATACCGAATGGAAGTGGGATAAGCTAGGCATGGATTTTATCACAGGATTGCCCAGGACTCGTTAGGGCTATGACTCGATATGGGTTGTAGTCGATCGTTTGGACGTAAGTAGCTCATTTCATCCGAAAGTGAAGACCACTTACACGGTGCTAAGTTAGCAAAGATATACATGACCGAGGATCGTATGTCTGCATGGAGTTCCGAGGAGCATTGTATCAGATAGAGGAACCCAGTTTACCTCAAAGTTCTGGAATCAGTTGCATGAAACTTTGGGTACCAGACTAGAGTTCAGTACAACCTTTCATCCGCAGACATATGGACAGACCGAGAGAGTCAATCAGATTTTGGAGGATATGCTGAGAGCGTGTGCGCTAGATTATGGATCTAGTTGGGACGACAATTTGCCATATGCGGAGTTCTCTTACAACAATAGTTATCAATCCAGTTTGAAGATGGCCCCTTTCGAAGCTCAGTATGGAAGGAGGTGCAGATAACCGTTGTTGTGGGATGAAGTTGGAGACCGCCAGTTGTTTGGACCAGATTTGATTAAGGAGTCTGAACAGAAGGTGAAGTTGATTCACGATAGGCTCAAGGTAGCCCAGTCCAGGCAGAAGAGCTATGCAGATTCTAAACGCAAGGAGACACTTTACGAGGTCGGAGATAGAGTTTATCTTCGTGTATCTCCACTTCGAGGAGTTAAGCTCTTTGGAGTTAAGGGAAAGTTAGCACCACGCTTTGTGGGACCATACAAAGTTTTGGTACGCATCGGAGAAGTTGCTTACAAATTGGAATTGCCCGAAGGATTGTCAGGAGTTCACGATGTGTTCCACGTTTCTCAGTTGAAGAAGTGCCACACAGAGATGGCTGATATACCGCTAAGAGATACAGTGCCGCTTGAAGCAATTCAGTTAGATAGTGATTTGACCTATGAGGAGAAACCAGTCAAGATTCTCGAATATGCCAGCCGAGTCACCTGCAGCAAGGTTATCAAGTTTTGCAAGGTTCAGTGGAGCCACCACACCGTGGATGAAGCCACCTGGGAGCAAGAGGAAGATCTGCTGAAGGACCACCCTCACCTATTTTCTAGCACACCCGAATCTCGAGGGCGAGATTCATCTTAAGGGGGGTAGGGTTGTAACATCCCAAATTTTCAATTTGGAATGTTATACACTAGATAATCATTGCATACCATATTTTACTGTTTTTGGCATGATCCAGAAATTGTACACAACTCAAGGACCCACGGAGAGAGTTGGGGATTTCGTTATTTTCATATTTGAGTCTTCTCAAATTTTGAAAATAGGATCATCTGATTTTAATTATTTTATCTTCAATTATTTCTATTATAAAATATGAGAGAGGGAATAAAATGACTTTCCCAAAATAA
The DNA here is from genome assembly GCA_021605145.1 of Aegilops bicornis. Classification (NCBI taxonomy): domain Eukaryota; kingdom Viridiplantae; phylum Streptophyta; class Magnoliopsida; order Poales; family Poaceae; genus Aegilops; species Aegilops bicornis. The sequence continues at coordinate 499,215,693 of CM038674.1, forward strand.
ATAAATATTGAGGATTTAATAATAAAATCAAATAAGATTTTATTTTGGATTTTATTGCTATTTTATTTGAATTTAGGAAAATTGCACGTTTTTCAAAGTTGCATTTAGGCCCCAAATAAATGTTCATCTTGTCCGGCTTGACTTTAGAAGTCGAGGAAAATTTATTTCGGGATTTTTGGAGTCCGTTTAGTATTTCTTTTATTTGTTTTTCGGTGTGTAATGTTTAAAAAAAAGTTACCGCCTTATCGAGCCGTGTCCGACCTGGACACTGCGGCCGGGCGGCCTTTAAAGGCCAACGGCACGCCAGTCGAAACCCTAAGCCCGCCCGCCCGCCTCGAAACCAGCGCCGCCCGCCGCCCTCGCCAGCGCCGCTTCGCCCGTCATCCGCCGCCCGCCGCTTCGCCGCCACCACCCGCCGCCGACCGCCCGCCATTGAGCCGACATTGGACCTCGCCGGAGGTAGCTGCCCCGCCGCCGGCGGTTTTCAAAGAAAAACCGCCAGGTTTTTTAAGCCGCGGTTTATTTAATAGATCGGTTTAGTTTTTTCGGTTTAGTTATTTAGCGGACGTTCGTCCGTACGTTCATTTCAACAAACGGTTTTTGTCGTTAAGACGCAGACAGCGAACGTTCGTTCTTTAGCCTGTTCGTTCGTTTTTCTTTTTCTCGGATTTTCCGTGATTAGTTTCGATCGCGATGTCTGATTCGATTTTCGTTTTAGTATAATTTTTCGCTCGTTTATCGGAATCAGGCGATTAAAGCGCCTAGAGTTTCGTCTCGAAATCCTCTTTCCGTTTAACCAACTCAAACAAGTTTTTGCTCCTGTAAAATTTATCTTAGATCCAGATTAGTAAACGAAGCTTCTTTCTTTCGCCGGTTGACTTTCGTTACTTCGTTTGATTTGATTCTTTTTGCAAACCGGAGTTCTTAAGTTGAACTTTCTAGTTAGATCTCTTATTTGAGTTTTAGCTGTGCATTAGATGAGTGCATATTGTATGCTTGTTTTTTTGCGATAGAGTACCCGGAGTGCGCCGCTTGCTACTTCGAATCTCTAGGTTCCACGGATCATCAGCAAGGCAAGTAACACATTGATCATACCTCTTTACTACCCAGTTTTATTGCATTAGATCAATCCTCAAACAATTGCATGATTAGGATCTGATTAATATGTGGGTTTTGGGAAGTAGATGAGGTAGTACCTATTACCTGTTTTATTATCAAACCCTTGGGAGTTACTTCTACGTTTGCTTATGCCATGCTAAACTAGTACACATGGATTGGGTGAGTGTATCCATGACAGATGTGAGATTTTTATTTAATGGTTCAACTTAAGGTGGCAACTTTAACACACATCTGGGTGGATTGAGGCACCTGAGTATTCCAATGATTACTGTTTTTTATGGACCGCCACCCAGGCTCAAAGGGATCATGAGATTATTCATGCTAGAAACTTTCGTGTGCAGCCACAAGCTACTATGGGATCTAGCATAGTTGATTAAGTCGTGTGAACTCTTAAAGTGGCAGACTAGCAGATGTAGGGGAAAGTAGGTGTAACTGTCTACCCGATCGTAAGGTCCTAGCGCTTCTGAAAGACTATGTCTCGGTCATCCGTTTCTCAAACACCATGTAGTGCGAGAATCCCAACGGAGGAGATTGAGTCTTGTGGGGAAAAGTGCGCAAACCTCTGCAGAGTGTACAAACTAATCGTGGTTAGCCTTGTCCCCGGTTATGGACATCTTGAGTATCTAGTACTTGGATTATCATGTGAATCTCATCATGTTTCATTAATTAATTTTATTGGGTTTTAATGATGATGCTTAATTGGGATTGAGAGGATGCCTACACTCTCAATGTTTAACAACCACCATGATAGTTAAATAAAATTTATTCCTTTGAAGTAGAGAAAAATTAGCTTTACGCAAAACTGTAACCATAGAGCTAACCACCAGCCATATATGCATGTAGTATAGCCTATTTCTGTTCATTACTCTCTATGTGTTACATTGCCAGCATATTCCATATGCTTTGACCCGTTCGGGCTGCAACATTCATGTTGCGCTTTTCAGACGCATTTACGAGTAAGGTGTCAGAGGTCGTGGTTCTATACTCGGTGATGCCGTGGGAGTTGATGGACTCGCTTATCTTCCAAGCCTTCCATTTGTTATCGTTATTAGATGGCCTTAAGCCATATTTATTGTAATAAGTTCTCGTTTGAGACATTCGATGTAATAAGTGTGTGATTGCTACTCTGTTATAAATCCTTCAAGTATTGTGCGTGTCAGCATTACTGATCCAGGGATGACACTAAAGCAAAGAGATCAGACTGTTTGATGTCTGGTCGCTACATTAGTACGTCGTCTCCCCCGCCCACGGGCGTGGTGGCTCGCAGGATGAGGTGAAGCTTGCTTACGAGTAGTAGTAGTACTACTACTACTATCAGACGCCTTTACGCTCATTACATTCGCCCATCGCCACATGGTGGCTCGCAAAGACGAGGAGAAAATTTTACTACTCCCTCTGTTTACTCCTCGTCCCTACTACGTACTTTGGTTAGTACTCCTCCATTTACTTATACAAGGCCACTATAAAAATACATTTTGCATCTATACAAGGCCACAAATAGTAATCGAGACAAAAGTTACTACTCCCTCCTTTCCAATTTATGGCTCAATTTCAAAATCTCTCCAACCAAGGTAGACGGTGAGTGGTCGAATTAATTTGTAGTTTGCACAAGTAATTTGTACGCTCATTTTTCTCAAGAAGTTATGTTTACCGAGGCATTAATTAGAACAAATGCATGAATAACCACTAAATTTCCATGAACTTGTACGTGCATTGGTTAGTTTCCTCTTGACTCTGCTTGCGTCGGGTGATCTAACGCACCTCGAAATCCAACATGTAATGGCACTACTACTAGTATAGTAGAATTCAGACTTATCAAACGGAAAAACAAATGTTTTTTAGATGAGCCCTACAAACCCTAGTGGGTACGTACTCCGTAAAAACATATTTTTCCAAAACTAAGTCGCTCCCTTTCATGAATTCTCTAGTATACTCCTCCGTCGACGCTCCCTTTCATGAATTCTGTACTTCCTATCGCCAACATGTGGGACATATAGAAACTGGGTCGACGTGTCAAGCACCAAATAACAGTGCAAAACAGCAGGGGGGATGCACCCCACTGCATCGCCCAAAGAGTAGTAATGAGCAATGAGACGTGAAATCACAATGCCGCACCTTCCTGCATTTGACGAAGCAACCATTATTTCACACTTCGGTTCGCCATCATCTCAAACCACATAGTATTGCTTCTGCCTCAAGACGGACATGCGCATCGCCTTGGTACATCATGACACGTGGGACCGCATGACAGGTCATGTTCCCCCGCCGATCGCTCGGTAAAATCACCTCATTTTTACTATACTTCCTCCGTATCGGTTTACTACATGGCATGCACGCTGCTCTAGTTTGAGAATTTAATTGGCTATATATGTGATGAACAGTACTCTAGCCTTTTAAAAAATGTATACTTTTGTACAGTAGTACTATCGATGGATTGCGCCATGGAGCAAAAATTGAAATTAAAAAAAAGGTGGTACATATAGAGAGCGCTCGTCACCAAATTTATGCATATAGTACTATTAAAAAAGCTAGTGCGTGCTTAATTGGGGTGCTAAATTCTATTAAAGAAATACTAATAGTATGTACATACTGAAGAGTTAAAGTAACGAGAAGAAACATAACATAGTTCTGCTGGGGGCTCAGCACAACACACCCCTCAAATTAAACTAAGCACACCTGAAATTAAACTATGCAACTAATCCGATAGACAATGCATTAGAAGTTTAGAACCACCATGAGCAACGACACTGCCACCTTACTCGGAGTCCTCGTCCACGTCCTCGACTTCATCCTTGTCCCTCTTCCTCTTGGCCGATACTTCTTTGCTTGAACCACACACTTGGTTGTTGCTCTTCATCCAACCCTTGTAGATATTGAAACAAAGGTAGCCATCCATTTGCAGCGTAGTGGATGTGGTCTATATCTAGTACATTCCACTGCCATGCATGACGATGAAACGTGTAATGAGGTTTCTCCGGTTTACGGCATGCGAAGGATGAACCATGGCTCTCGCCAGGTCGACATCGGATCAAGGCCGACGAGAGCGCACCGGCCGATTTTTACGGAGGTCGAAGGGTTGCCTACAACGAGGCCTAACCGACCAGTGACTTCTTTGTCGTTCTTAAAGTCTACAAGAACGAATTTCACTGTTTTGTCCTTGAGGAAGTTCTAAAAATCCTGGCACTCAACGTCGGCATGGCATATGTGGTAGACCAAGAAAACGTTATGTACGCAAACCTGGATCACGGCGGGCTTCGTCCTCTCTTCTTCCTTTAGATCCTTCTCTCGTCCCAGGACTGTGGTGTACTCAACATCTAGCCCAGCGACCCACTCATCATCTGAGTTTTCGAACAAGCGTCTGAAGCGAGAAAGGCATCCTTTCACCGTCGCGGAAGAACGGGTGTAGATGACGTCGAACTCATTGCCGGTGATGGTTCTAACCTTGTACTCACCGCCGATCGTGGAGATTTGGGACACCATGGATTTGGGAGGAGGGTTAGGATTAGTGGAACTGCCGTAATGTGAATGGACGAGAGGACTAGGAGTGAACCGCCGTAGTATTGAACGATGTGCGGGGACGAGTAGGAGCGAACTGCCAGCGTGCGAACGGCAGGGTAGTGGCTTTCCATTCTCCCATGATACGGGCTTCGAGAGCCCTTGGATCTGAGATCGAGCGGTTGCATGGCGTGATTCTAGACCTATGGGTGAATATCCTATCCTCGGAGGGTTATTCTACAAATTTTCAAAGCAACTTAGCATGTGACCGCTTGATCTCGTGATCCATAGGGCTTCCAAGAGCCCATATCATGGTCGTGCTTACTGTGACCGTCAGCGTCGCTCAAGGGTCGCTATGGAGATTTAACACGGTGTGTTAGGCTATCTGATGTTGGCATGTCATACATAGTCATCACTTAGTCACTCATACTACAACAAGGTTGGCTATAAGGTTGGCTATAAGTGTATTTTTTTTACTCCTCTCTATCTCTTTCTTCGTACTAGTGTAGTGCCAAAAACGTTCTTATATTATGGGACACAGGGAGTACTAGTGTTTATTGCATTTGCCAAGGAGTGACCTCTTCCAATGAAATGGTGTTGCTAAGTTTGCTTTATTTAATTAGCTATAGACTCAAAATTGTCTTTTCACCTAGGTACACGTGCTTAGCACCGTTTCTTCCTTGGGTCACCAAACTAGTCTCTCTCTTCTTGATTAATTTGCCACATCAGACTTTATGCCTATGTGGCAAGCTTAAGCACCTGTAGGAGCAAGTAAAAGTAAGTACAATAGTGCGCTTTACATGGCATTTTTGCATATGTGGAGGAAAGAGAGGCAAGGAAAAAGTGGAGAAGTGGGCTCTCATGCAAGAGCCAGCCTCTAGTACATGTGGAGCATTGGGAGAGACACCTGTATGGAGGTGGTCAGGAATCGGGAGACTCACGCCGGTCATAGCGCCGCAGTTAAAATGATAATGGCAAGTCAAATAATGGGGCCCCACCTGTCCAAAGATAACTTCATTGTCAAATCACACATCCCTACGTTTGCAAAGCAGCCTACTCCCCGTCTTCTCGCTCTGTCGAACCGACTAGGCGGAACTGCCCGCCTACCACGCAGAAAAGCCCCGCCCCGACTTTTAGATACAACTACATCCGCTAAGAATCCAATGATATACTTTTTGTGACATAGTAACTCATATTTAGTTAGTCAAATGGATGACCTAGAACTACGTGCGCAGGCCCTATAAACCGAGACGCCTAAAATAGAAAAAGCTGAGACGGAGAGGGTAGTTCAAAGACGTATCTTTTTAGATCAATATAGTCGGGATTCACCAAGGAGCAAAACCAAGTGGTAGGCTGCTCCTGTCGTGTTGGCGTAGTAACTCAAGCGGTCGATCCGCATGCAAAATGGTGACACACTTAACAGGACCCCTTTGGCCGACATGTGGCTCATCCACCGTCTTGTTCCACGTGCGATGCACCAAATTACAGTTTGGAGCAGCGGTTGGAATTGGAGGCACCCCGGTCGTAGCGCCGCAATAGTAGAAAATGAGCGATGAGGGGTCAAATCACAAAGCCCCGCCTTTCCCGCATTATGCTGGACGGATGAAGAAACCATCATTTCACTCTAGGGCACAAGAGCATAAAGAAAAGAGAAAACAATGATGCGTGTGGCAGCTACCTAGGGCACCCTAGGGTAGGGGTCTCCACTACAGATCCTTTTTGAAAGCGCCTCCACTACAAATCGGCTTCTCCCTCGTCCTCTTGAAGAAAACCGATGATGAGTGCGGCGGTAGGGTTTGTAGGAGTACTACGGCGTGCGGGGCCATGTCGTAGTAAACGGGTTCGAGTCGACGCCTTAAATATGTGTGGGCCTCTTGGTTTTACGGGAACGAGGCAACATTTTGGGTTCGGGGACCAGTGGAGATATAGTACGTACAAAAAATTGTGGGACGAGGTTCGACCGAAAGGCAATGATGCATGGGCCTGCATTTTGATATACCCGGGCCGCGTGAAATTTGCTACTCTACTCAAAACTAGTAAGGTATACATGTATTGAACGCATGAGATTTCGAAACCAAATTATGAATAAATACACACTATAGCATGTAAAGCTTTGAGTCATATATGCATGATGTAGATGTTCATTTAGTTCTTATAGTTCATCTCATTCAAAATCAATTAGTTTTATAAAAATGTTAAGATTCATGGGGTTGTGCATTGTAAATCATAAAGTAAAAAACAAATAATGGAAATTCATTTAGAAAAAATAATCAATTATGATACAGAAGATTCTAGAACAAAGAGAAGTGCTTGTGTTTTGAGGTTTGTGCATTATGCTTAAGTTCAACCATGGAGTCTTCTAAATTGTACATATGGCAGATCCGTGGAATGTTGATGATATCCATTGGCCAAGAGTGCTCGGATTTCCCTATCTCTGACCTTTGTCGGGTTAGCTTCATCCAAATGACCATCTTTCAAAGTTATTGGCACACTATATAGTTCTTGTGCCATAGTTGCATGTTTTGGAAAAAAGCTACTAGTGGGCTGTACTATCTATTTAGGAATAGAAGATGTATACATTTAAGTTGTAGGAAAGAGTTGACATGGAGCATCTCAATTACTATGAGTAGGGATTGGAAAAGAGATGTCATTTGGTTCACATCATAGGAACTTTTCTATTGAATCTAGAGATGACATGTATCTCAATTCCTATGAGGAGGGATTAGAAAAGAGATGTAATTTGGTTCATATCATAGGAACTTTTCTATTGAATATACGCTAATGTTTATTTTCCTTTGAAATTAAGGGAGTATAGGAATCCATTCATATGAACCAAGTGGCTCTAAAGCTATAGAAATGATATCATGTTTATTTCCTTTGAAATGTGGAGTATATGAATCTATTCCTATGAACCAATTGGCTCTAAAGGAAAAATCCTATAAAAATCATATCATATAGAGTTCCTATGATATTCCTTGACACTAAAGGATGCTTGAAATTGTTGCGGGTGATACGATGGTCTTTCTTTGTAGACTCCTCACCCATCTTTATAGTTACCTCTCAAAGATGAATGAAATGATATATACATGGTATTCTACATGTGCAATTTGGTACACGAAAACTCGGTAAAAGTTTGCGAGGTTCTAATTTTCAATAAAGCTATATGCACTGCATTTCAGAACGGAGGGAGCATACGGTAGTTGCTAACACTCACGTGGAAGATTTGTGTGTAGGAGGAGTGGCTGTTCTGTTAAATGACATGGCAAAACTGACACTGTTGGATGCCGATCTAACGGTTCTTACGGCGTTCGTCAGGAAAAGGCTTGTGGCGAACGTTTGTCGGATAATGATTTACGGACACATGCATTGCATTGATACGTGCCCCCTCTCTCTCATGCACACGCACCCTCACGAGTCACGACTCTCCCGAGTCCTCTGGCAGACTCAAGACGTCGCACCCACCGTCTATCTGCAGATAGACGTCACGCACGTATGTGCTCTTCACACCCTACCCTCAGAACTTCTAAAAAACAAAAGACGGCGCGCACATTTTATTTTAGCTCACAAGTCACACACTTACACTATTACTCTTGCGGCAAACATTCTTTGGGCATAGTATATTGTACTCTCACGAAGAGAAGCGGTGCACGCATGCACTAATTCTCTCACACCCACTCACGGGTACACGTAGGAGCGCTTTTTTTTGAAGCTGGTACAACAAAATCACTCCACTATATATAATAGCAGGAGCCTTAGCGCTTGCTTTACTAGGGTTCCTCTCGTTCACTCTCTCATGCTCTCCAGATCTAAGCAACACATAGGTGGCCACACACTCTCTCAAATTTCACGGCTGGTCACAAATCCGGCCGGACAACCTTGACCGGGCAGGGGTGTAGGTGCATCGTTCACGCTGTCAATGGGTGGCAAGGGAGGAGACCAACGGCTGCCCGCCGTCTCCGATCAGCGCCGTGCTGCTTCTCCGAGAGAGCGCCAGCTCGGGAGGGCCTCCGACCCCTTCTTCCTCCCTACGGTATTGTGGCCAAGATGCGGCCTCCCGACGCCGTCTTTGCCACATGCCGACGACCCTCAGGTATATATATTCCTTTGAAACCTTCCTTGCTCTACTGCCCCAGCTCCCTTCGTGTGGATCATTTTCTACTTCCGTCCGCTGTTCCAAAGCCACCTAGACTTCTACTATTATTAGAAGTCAAGCTAGTTCATACAGTCGACTCAAAGCGTTGGTTCAAACAGGGAAGAAAGTGGGAAAGTTGTAGTATGAATCTAGGACTTGGTTCTAAGAGGAAACAGGGGAAAGTAGTAATTTCTATCACTGTTTAAATAACCGTATTTCGTATTTGTGCAAACAGGGATGTCTGTCTCCATATCGTTTCGGGATGTCTTTCTCCGTATCGTTTCTATTCGCGCAATCAAAAGCACACACCTCAGTTTTAGTACAACTGCGCAAAATGAGATGGCTATCCCTCGTTGTCGTCGTCTAACCTCCCGTCTTCAAGGTATCCCTACATTGGTAGTAACTAAGGCAGAATGACCAACGCAATCCAAAATAAGCTGATTCGTACGTTTTACTTCCTGATTGCAGTGCAGGGACAAGCGAAAACAACTGCATCCTAGTCCGGAATGCACTTTCTACCAGTTCATCCATGGATCGAGGACTAGATGGCACGGCTGCACGACAATTTTTTGGACAGGTGCGCGGACAAGAGGCATTGTGGTATGCTTATTTCTGCAAATAGCGGTGCTTAAATTTAGTGGAATGCACAAGCATTTCAGCTGGTCAGTACACTGCATGGTTCATTTCAGCATTCCAGCTGAGACCACAATTATAATTGGTTATTCTGGAATGAGAGAACCTAACCCTAGATGGTGGCAACAAGAAAAAACCAGAGTGAACTCCAGGAAATTTAAGCCTGCCGGGAGGCCCTTTGCTCAGAGAAGCCTTGCTTGTTTTTTCCTGATTTGTAAACCTTCTCACAACTTTGCCTTTTGCTGTGAACTAGTATATGTTTGTTATGTTCTATGAAACATTGATATGTATAAAATTGCTTAACTTATGCTTTTCAAGTTTTTTATGAAGACGAGTTTAATGTGAGTGTTCCACATGAGCGATGGACTGGCGTGTGAACGTTTGGAATTTATTACATTGTGGCCTCAATTAACTGCATGAACCACTGTAACAAGATACATAGTTGCTTATATGTCGATGACAGATTGTTGATTGTTAGCTGGTCGATAGCCTAGTGTTGAAGCAAGCTGAGTCAATGTGCCGTGTTTTGCACAACTGCTACAAGTGCGGTAGCACCAACAAGGTTTACAAGTACTTATGTATACGCCGGTGCATCGATTCTCGAACGCTGCGCTCTATTTCATCAAAACACACCGCTTCGTATGATAAACCGTGACAACTTATGTCTTACCATGCCATATTCATGAAAAAGCTAGGAGGACGATCTGCTTCAAAGAACAATTACGATGGTTCTCACATGATTCACGGGCACACAAAAGTAGCAGCAGTTCCCATAGACGGATTCAAACAGAGTACTAGCCCCAGAGGGGTCGATAACAGGCAAGGTTCGGATAATTAGATACAATCCAAACTACTATTAAACACTAGCTGGGGCAACTATTTCATGCCTCGATCTAATTTGGGCTGGACACAAGACGGACCTTGCCATGAACATCATCGAGGACATCCCGCAGCAGCTCAATCTCGTGAGCCTTCATGAAGACAACCTTGTAGCCTTGCCATCGATAAACTTGTTTGTGGAGGCATGCCACGCCATCTTCCCCGCGTAAGCTTGACAAGAACAAAGATGCCTCACAAACGAAGGAGTAGCTTTGAACTTCTTGTGCTTCAGTACACCCTGGACAACTCGCCCGACAACAGTGAGGCTGGAATACAACTCTTCATTGGTATAACCGCAAATGGCTTCCAGGATCCAACAACCTAAGAACTCGGTTTTCCCAGTGCGTATATTCAGGTCGTCTGCCTCATAGCGAGTGACATGTACAACCACACAATCCTTATGCGCATCGTGGCTCTAATCAAACAGAAAAAAATTCTGAATTACTTTTCAAAGATAAGAAACACAAGTTATTTAAACCACTATGTATAGCATGGCATCGAAGCTAATAAAATTTTGCATTATTAATCACCACATACTTCCTTTTCTAAAAAAATCACCACATACTTAGATGAAAAACCACAATCGAGATCGGCAAAGAAGGAAATCACCTTGGGCAGCTCAAATAGGGGGGGCACATCCTCGAAGGGGGAAAACTGCCTCGCAGCTGCCATGGGGATGTAACCTAAAACGGGCGTTGACCATCTCAAGAGTGGCTGTGAGCGTATCTGGGTCGGCTCGGTGGTTGCCTCCATCTTCTTGGAGCTCTCTGTCTCGTGGGATCAGCCTCCCGTCTGCTCCAATATTGGTAGATCTTTGCTGGTTGTCCTTGGTCCATCATGAAACCAGCGAATACTAGGAGACCACGAAAGGAAAACACAATCGCAATGACAATGAAACAAAAAGAGAGTGAGGATCGGTTATCGCTTTGTAAAAGTTCTTTTTTTCTCTCGAACGAAAATATACCAACATCACGGATCCGCTTACCTTCCCTTTATTCGGAGAGAAGAACAAAGGGCGTATGCGAAAAGTGTTGCCTTTCTTGAAGACGGTGAGGGAGAAGGGATTCAGCAAAGTGTGAAATGATGGTTGCTTCGTCCGTCAAACTTAGATCATGGGAGGTGGGGTTTTGTGATACAACGGCTCATTCTTGCCAAGGCCACGACTGGGTGACTCTCCGCCTGCATACTGCCTTCTAATTTGGTGGATGGCATTTGGGCCCGCGTGCTGCATGGCTCGCATGTCGGTGAACAAAAGTATAACGGCATTCAGTAGAGGGAGACGTTTCAATGACCTAGGAGGAGCAAGAAGCGGTAGAGTGTCTCCACTGTACTAGTAGTAATTGTTTTTCTGGGTAGCTGTAGGCTGTCTCCACTGTACTATTAGTAATTGTTTCTCTGGGCCCAAGACAAAACAGCCCATCCGCACTAGTAAATAGTAAAATCAATTCAAAAGCCCATATATTTACTGAATGAGAGGCGCTACCCACACCCAACACCCCCCCCAAAATACTTGGGTGCTCTTCTTCCTCCTCGCTCCCACCCACCTCACGCCAACTCGCTCCACTCGTACTCCCAAATTCCTCACCTCACTCCCTACAGAAAACCCCAGCTCCCCTTCTTCCTCACTCCTCTGAGAAAACCCCAGCTCCCTTCTTCTTCGTCGACTACAACTAGGCTCGTCACTCGTTACTCTGCTCAAATCCATGAGCGCTGACGCCGACGCCTCAAGGAAAATGGAGTCGGATGACCCCAGCGCCAAGAAGATGAGGCTCCGCCAACAAGCGACGCCTGTGTAGATCCCCAGACTGGCAGCTGGGAGAAGCGGCGACCCCGTCCCCACCGGATCCCAGGAACCCGTAGAATCTCGGGTGGACCGCATCAGCGATCTCCCGGACACCATCCTTGGGGAGATCATCTCGCTTCTCCCCACCAAGGATTGTTGCCGCACCGAAGTCCTCTCAATTCGGTGGTGCCCTCTATGGCGCGCCGTGCCCCTTAATCTCGACTGTCGTCAGCTATCTCTCTCCAATGATTTTGAAATCCCCAGAGCCATCATCTCCTCCCACGAGGGCTCCGTTCAAAGCCTCTGGATCCCCTCATGCTACCTGAGAAAGCATACCATGCCCTGCACGGTGGACGCCTGGCTGAAATCCCCTGAATTCACAGAACTACAGCTGCTTGAGATCCACTATTCCCCTGGAAATCACATACCACATACCGAACGCCATGAACTTGTGCCATCAAAGACCGATGTCCATCTCGCGGTTTCGTCCTCTCTCCACACCGCCACTTTGCGCTGTGCTACCTACCGCATAATTTGGTACTAAACCTTCGACTCCCATTTCTCAAGAAACTTTCACTTGTGCGGGTTCAGATATCGGAGGCCTCATTGCACGGATCATCCACTCCAGCTTGCCCTGCTATTTGGAGTGCTTGGTGCTTGTTTTCACAGTTAGAATCTGTTGTCTCCAAATAAAGTCGCCTAACCTTGTAAGAATTGCAATTTCTTTTGACGGAAGGCAGCTCATCATCCAAGATGCCCCTTCACTTCAAAGGTTGATCCTTGATTCTAGTTATTCACCGTTGCAAAGAACCGCCCTCTCTGCGCCTAAAACCGAGACCTTGGGTGTAATACATGATCTATGTGCTCATTTCAATATGGTGTTTGGCTCCACAGTTCTTCGTGTACTTTATATTATCATCTACACTTGTAACCATAAGCTGCATTTTAAATTTCTACGCATAATTTATATATCATCTTGGAGTACACATTTTGTACTAATATTATGTTCTATGCTCAATGAAGAGTTTCTCTATGGATGGCCTATCAATGGTGCTGGATTCTGTCAAGATCTTATATATCCAAATGAATAGTTTTGATCTGAACAAGATTATTGGCTTGCTGCAATGCTTTCCATGTCTGGAGAAGTTGTATATAAAGGTGATAATTTCACGCACATTGGTAGCCCGCATATAGTGTACTAGAATTAACCGTTCAGCTGTTGCTCTTTCGACACGCTTCTTTTAGACCTTAACTGTTTTCAATCTTCATGTCTATTTAGGCAATAGGACGGGGTAAGAAAGTTATAACCAATCGGTGGATTCATAAGCATCGAGATTTTCTCACTTCTCATGAGATTCGATTGAACACAATAACGCTAGAACGATATGTAGCCAACCATGCAAACACAAGATTTTTCACATTCTTCCTGCTGAATGCGAGGTTACTATTGTCCATCAGGCTTAAGTTTATCAGCAGCATGGTTTTGACGGATGGGTATGTCGAAGAGCAAAAAAAGGAGTTTCAGGTGGGCAAAAGAGCTTCTAAACGTGCCAGACTTCTATTTACAGCATATTGTGGTCATAATCCAGTAAATTTTATGACCCAGGATGTTCATTCTATGGACCTGACCGATCCATTTGACTGTGATTGCCGAAAACAGTGCTAGAGTTAGATGTTGTTGCCCTTTTCAATCTAGTTTTTTTGTAAACCTGATGAATAATTCACCCTCGTGCTTTTGTACAGTTTGTAAGCTGGAGTTAGATGTTCCTGCCCTTTTCAACTCGGCTGTGACTGTCATATTTTCTTTGAAACAAGGCAAATGGCTTGCCATTCGTTTAATTTAGAGTGAAATGTTGTAATAAATCCCAACCAAGGGAAATAACATCACTCTCGCCCGCTGCTTGAGCTCATTTTGCATTAAAGAAGCCAAGTGATTAGCCCCCACCAGCACCCACAAACTTATTTCGAACTAGCACATCAAATGGGCTGTAAATTTTCATTGGAAAGGTTGCATGATCGTGATGATTTGGATTCGACATTTGGGACCCGCGAGGAAATAGCCTATCCAAGGTGGTGTCGACTTACTAGCCAGTCAACAAACGATTCTTCCTACCAGCCGTTGGATTGACATCCAACATCTGTCGTGTATCTTCTATCTCTTGTCTTCTTCTTCCTCCAGCCGCCCAAACCAAACCACCCCGTCGGCTCCGCCTGCTCCCGCCTCCCATGGCTGGTTGCGCCTCCGCCTCTACCGTGACGCATTCTCCAACGTTGGCTACCCTCCCGCTATTCCCCACACGCCCCGTTATTCTCCGTGATGTCAGCCCCAACACTCACCCGCTACCGAACAGTCAACCTCGTATTCTCCGCCGCGATCGACCGGCGCATCTTCAATGGCTCCTGTTTGTTCCATCCGAGGCCTCGCCTTCGTCCTCCGCCTTGCGGCCTTGGTTCGCTCGCCGTGCGTGGTGTGCCGCCCTCTTGCATTGTCAACGTCGTCGACAACCGAGAGGAACAAGGAGATGACTGTACGTGGAGAGGATGACAATAGGGACCCACCAGCGTCATGGCAGTACGCAAGCAAGTGCCTCTATAGTACAAGCCCAAAAAATGGTTCCTCCTAATGGTTGGACATCTGGGGCTCACGCTATTGTCAACGTAGTCAATAAACGAGAGAATTACACTACGAAAGCGGCCGACACTGTGGACCCAAAGCAAGTCTCGCAGTTTTTTTAGGAACAAGCAGTTGTTATTTGTACTAGTTTTAGCGACGGATCAGGGTAACAACGGGGCTGTGCGGGGGCTGTGGCCCATCTAGCCAGGGTTTTATTTATGTTTACCACATCATGAGCCCAGTTGTGTTTTTTTCTTGCTGAAAATGGCTAGCCCAGTTCTATTTTTTTTAAGAAATACCCAAACAAGGCCTACTTGCTTTATCGGCCCTGCTGGGCTGCAAATCATTCAAGACAAGGAGAGTTTCATTCGTTTTTCCCAGAAATGGGTTGTACATTTTTAAAACACATCAAACCGGGAATTAGTTTCAATTTTTGTCATTACAAGATCTTAAATTCCATTGATTTTTATGCGTGGACAATTATTTGGATTTTATATTTATATATATAAATTATTTTTCAAAATAGTTTGAATGTGACTTGATATTTCTGGATTAAAAACAGTTGACCGCACCGAAATATGCAAAATTTTGTATACTTTTTAACCGTGGCCACAATATGGGGTGTGATGCTAAAAAAAAGAAGATGGGCTCCAAAAAATCCTAAGAATTAGCAAATGGGTTGTACATTATTAGAAATAATGGCAGATGGGTTGTATGCTGTTTTCCACAGATTTGAGGCTGACTTGTGCGCCTACTACAAAGTTGACGCCAGCGTATGCTTTCATAAAAAGTTGATGCACACGCAACGCCTGTCAACTTAGTCAACACACGAGCAAAGGATCGCTGGATGTCCATCCAACGGCTGTCATGCTTCTTCAATCTCTGCCTTCATGCTCCAGCCGCTCAAACAAGTGCCGGCGGGACTGCCTGCTCCCTCCTCCTACGGCCGGCTATGCTGCCGCGTAGGCCTGACGGCTCCGCCGTACTCCCATCGCTGGCCTAGCCATCCCTATACTCACCCACACATGATGTTCTTCTCCGGCGATGACAGACGAACCAGTAAACCCTTGTACTCCTCCGTGTGGGACACAACTGCCGAGTATTCCAAGGCTCCGTGTCATTCCCTTCCTAGGCCTGGCCGTCGTCCACCGCCCTGGTGCTCTCAGCGCGGCCTGATCAACGTGGTCAATGAACGACATCCATCGGAAGTGGACTGTATGTGGAAGGCTGATAGCTGGGACCACGGCCGCACGCAAGGAAATGCTTCCTTATTACACGCAAAATCTTGATTCCTCCACCTGACAGCTAGGACCCACAGGAAGGGCCTTTGTATTTCATGAAAAAAACGTTCCCCCCGCTGACAGGTCGGACCCACCAGCTATATCTTCGCACACAAGGAAGTGCCTCCTTATTACGCCCAAAAAAATGAATACCCCCCTGCTAGCTGGGACCCACCATATTGTTGGGCTGACTTGTGGGCCTACTAAGTTGACGGGGACGGAGGGCTTTGTCAACTTAGTCAATACTCCAAAGGACCGTGATGATGTCCATCCAACGGCCATAGTGCTTCTTCAACCTCTGGTCTTCTTGCTCCAGCCTCCCAAAGCAACGCCGGTCGTGCCTTTGCTCCTGCCTCCGTGGCCGGCTGTGCTACCGTGAGGCCTCACCGCCCCATACTACTCCCACCATCGCCGTGCCATCCCTCCACTCACCCACACCCCCTGTTATTCTGCAGAGACGGCAGCCTCACACCGCAGCCGAACCAGTGAACGCTCGTACTCCTCTCCGCGTGGGCATCCACAGCCGTGTCTTGCCCGGCTCCGTGTCATCCCCTTCCTAGGCGTTGCTCGTCCACCACCGTGGTGCTCTCGGCGCGGCATGGTCAATGTGGTCAACGACTGACTTCCATCGAAAGAGTACTGTATGTGGAGAGGCTAACAGCTGGGTCCACGACAGCCGCAAGGAAGTGCCTCCTTATTACACGGAAAATAATTATTCCTCCACCTGATAGCGGGGACCCACCGGACTGGCCACCAGTATTTTGCAAAGAAAATCGTTTCCCCCTGGCTCCTGGGACCCATCGGACGGGCCACCGTATTTCGCAGAAAAAACGTTCCCCCCGCTGTCAGCTTGGACCCGCCGGAAGTGCCTCCTTATTACGCACAAAAAAATGAATACTCCCCCGGCTAGCTGGGACCTACCTTGGTGGGAGGCTGACTTAGGGCCTACTAAGTTGACGGGGACGAAGGGCTTTGTCAACTTAGTCAATATGAACGATTCTAGCTCCAGTGACCGTACAATGTCCATCCAACGGTCGTAGTGCTTCTTCAACCTCTGGTCTTCTTGCTCCAGCTACCCAAAGCAGCGCCGGTTTTGCCGCATGCTCCTGCCTCCCGTGGCCGGGCAAGGTTGCCGCAAAGGCCTCACCGACCCCTACTATTCCCACCACCGCCAGTTCTCAAGGGCGACGGGCAGCCTCACACCACAGCCGAACCAAGAACCTCAGATTCTCTCTCCAAGAGGCTTCCACTGTTGCGTCTTCCCCAGCTCCGTGTCGTCCCCTTCCTAGGCCTCTCCATCGTCCACCGCCGTGGTGCTCTCGCGCGGCGTGGTCAACATGGTCAAGGAAGGACTTCCATCGGAAGAGAATCAGACGTGGAGAAGTCGATACCGGGTCCACGGCCACAGCCTAGTTTTTTGTGATTTGCCAAGTAAGTCGCTTTGTCGTGCCTGTTGGGCTGCAAATCTTTCAAGACGAGGAGAGCTTTCATTCGGTGGCCGAGAAAATGGCCCATCAAGATCGAGAAATGGGTTGTACATTTTTAAAACACATCAAACCGGCAATTAGTTTCAAACATCTTTTTTTCATTTCAAGATATTAAATTACATTAATTTTTATGCGTGGAGAATTTGTTGGATTTTATATTGATATACATTTATTTTTAAAACCAGTTTGAATGTGAGTCGAAATTTCAGGATTAAAAACAGTTCGGACCGCACCAAAATATGCAAAATTTCGTATAATTTTTTAACCGTGGCCACAATAAGGGCTGTAATGCTAACAAAAAGTATATGGGCTCCTAAAAAAGCTTAATAATTAGCAAATGGGCTGTAAATTATTAGAAATAATGGCAGATGGGATGTATGCTGTTTTCCATGGATTTGAGGCTTTCCTAAAAAAAGGTTGACGCACAAGCAGTAACGGTTGGATGTCGATCCAACGGCCGTCGTGCTTCTTCAATCTCTGCTCTTCCTGCTCCAGCCGCTCAAACAAGCGCCGGCGGGACTGCCTGCTCCCTCCTCCCCGTGGCCGGCTGTGCTGTTGCGCAGGCCTCACCGCCCAACCGTACTCCCATCCTTGGCCTAGCCATCCCTCTACTCACCCACACACCGTTATTCTCCCGGCGACGGCAGACGAACCAAGAACCCTTGTATAACAGATTCTCCTCTGCGTGGGAAACAACCGCCGAAGTCTTCCTCGCCTCCGTGTCGTCCCCTTCCTAGGCCTCGTCGTCGTCCACCGCCGTGGTGCTCTCGGCGCGGCGTGGTCAATGTGGTCAACGACCGACTTCCATCGGAAGAGTACTGTGCGTGGAGGCGCTGACAGCTGGGTCCATGGCACAGCAAGGAAGTGCCTCCTTATTACGCGCAAAATAATTATTCCTCCACCTGACACCGGGGATCCACCGGATGGGCCACCGTATTTCACGAAAAAAAAACGTTTCCCCCTGACTGCTGGGACCCACCAACTACACCTTCGCACGTAAGGAAGTGCGTCCGGGCAAAAAAAAACGATTTGGCCCCCTGACTGCTGGGACCCACCAGCTACATCTTCGCACGCAAGGAGGTGCCTGACAGTCGGTACCCACCTGTTCGAAGCATACGTAGCAATGTCATTTTGGTCACGAACGTGTACGTACATATATACTGGTGGATGTAGAGGCGCGCACGTGTCGTAGTAGAGGCGTGCACGTAGCATGTACACATACGTACAACGGCCAGTGTGCAAGAAAGAAAATACGGCCACGTATGTGTACATACGGGCGGGGTCTCGAACGCCTACTCGCGCATACGTACGGCGAGGGCTCGTTGACATAGCAGGGTCAGAACGGAGAAACAACGTCGTCGTCGTGTTCATGGGGAGGCAACGAAATGCGTCGTGTTCATGGGGAGGCAACGGAATGCGTCGTGTTCATCGGGAGGCAACAGAACGTGTGGGAGCCAACCGGCTGGGTCGGAACGGAATGCGTGGTCGTGTTCATCGGGAGGGCTTGGATGGAACATGCGATGGAAACGAGGGCTCGCGTACCACGGAACGGAGGAAACGACCTTGTGTTCGACCGGCCACGTTCGAAACGGGGGTCCTGTTGATCGGGGGGGTGTGGCGTACCGCAAAACAAACGAAACGGACCTCCTACGGTCGAAACGGGGGTCCTGTTCATCGGGAGGGGTGTGGCGTACTGCAAACGGGAATCCACGGGATGCTGTTCATCTCCACCGTCGACCTCCTCAAGCCTCCACGAGCTACCGTCGACCTCCTCCAGCCTCCACGGGCTCCTGTTCATCCAGCCTCCACCGCGCGCTACTCCACCGGCCATCGCTCAACCACCCCTCCACGGGCACCCCTCCACCGTCTACTCTTCATCCAGCCCTCCACACCACGGGGTCCTGTTCAACCACCCCTCCATGGGCACCCCTCCACCGTCTACTATTCATCCAGCCCTCCACCACACCACGGGGTCCTGTTCATCCAGAGGCAACGCCATCGTTCACTATTCATCCAAACCCCCCCGCAACGCTCACTGTTCATCCCAGAGGCAGCATTGATTGGCTTCAGTTAGCAGCAGTAGCGAAGGAATCGCTCGATCAGGTTCAGTTAACAGCCATCGATCGATCGCTCGGGTTCAGTAACGCGTATATCGCAAAGGTAATCGCCGGGTTCGATTAGAGCCCAACACCTCGCTCGGGTTCGATTAGAGCCAACGCCTCGCACACGCTGCTGCAGACGCGTACGTAGAGAAAGCAGCGCATTGCTCGGCCCCGACCTCCCACCCTAACCGAACTCCCGAAATTTTCCTCCCCTTGCTTCTACCACGGTTTTTCCGTCATGGACGGCCCAAAGAATGTCATGCAGCTGCGCCTCCGCCCGCCAAGGACGAAAAGCCCATTTTCTGTCATGATTTTTTGTCATAGAAGTAGGAGCCCACCACATCTATGATGATACCGGGTTTTGTCACAATTATCGTCATAGAAGTGTCATATGTACGACAGAAAAAAAATCGTTCGGCCCAAAATGTCACGGATGTGTCTTTTTTTTGTAGTGTGATTCCAAGGATAAGATCACCATCGCACACTTCCTTTACCTTCGGGATTAGTGTTGAACCTAAAATAAATGTTATTTGGTGCTTGCGTTGAGCATGAATATGATTGGATCATGTTTATTGCAATACGGTTATTCATTTAAATCAAAGAATAATTGTTGTTCTATTTACATGAATGAAACCTTCTATGGTCATACACTCAATATAAATGGTTTATTGAATCTCGATCGTGGTGATACACATATTCATAATATTGAAGCCAAAAGATGCAAATTTAATAATAATAGTGCAACTTATTTGTGGCACTTATTCATAATATTAAGTCATATTGGTGTAAAGCGCATGAAGAAACTCCATGCTGATGGGCTTTTGGAATCACTTGATTATGAATCTTTATGCTTGCGAACCATGCCTCATGGGAAATATGACCAAGACTCAGTTCTCCGGAACAATGGAGCAAGCAACTAACTTATTGGAAATAATACATACTGATGTATGCAGTCCGATGAGGGTTGAGGCTCGCGGCGGGTATCGTTATTTTCTGACCTTCACACATGACTTGAGCAGATATGGGTATATCTACTTGATGAAACATAAGTCTGAAACATTTGAAAAGTTCAAAGAATTTTAGAGTGAAGTGGAAAATCATCGTAACAAGAAAATAAAGTTTCTACGATCTGATCATGAGATTTAATTGTAGCGACCGACCTCGCACGGTCAAGTCTCTATGTATTTGTGCCATCCTCGGATCAAGATGTTGGCACACACAAGACATCAATGTATATATCAAAGTGCAATCACATGTATAAATAACGTAAAACTGATATATACCTCATATGTCTCAGCGGAAACAACAACAGGTGTGGAGTCCCATCAACGCCATCGGCAGGTTGAGTGTAGACCGTAACCCTGTATCGTAACTCTTACCCGTTGAGGAAATATCTGCAACATGATACGTTGCAGCCGTGTAGGTCAGTACATTGAATGTACCGGCAAGATCACAATAAGAGAAAACAAATGATAAACTGTACTATATGCAATATGGCTTTGTGGCTCTGTATCTGAGTTTTGTTTGCGTAAAAGCTGGTTTTATTTTCCCTACATCAAATGAATAAATGAAGTCTATACTATAGAGTTTTCTAATATGACATGGTTCCGCAAACCGATGTCTCATAGCCCAAATTCATCATAAGTTGCCCACAATTAAGTTATCAGTCCGGTGTTGAGAGTTCCGAGATAGATCCAAGTCCAGAGGCTCAAATTGTCCGTAACCGGGGACACGGCTAATCGATTAGGTTTAAACCCTCTGCAGAGGTTTGTACACTTTACCCGCAAGATTCGATCCCTCTTTTAACGTTCTCGCACTTCGTGGTGTTTGAGAACAAGATGACCGAAACATGGTCTTCCAAGAGTTCCCCGACCACCGTCCGGTGCTCATCCAATCCTACCGTAGTTCTACATCTGCTAGAACCGTCCCAGCCAGAGTCACAACTAAGGTCAACCAAGCGAGCCCATAGTGACTTGCGGTTGCACGTAAGCTTCCGGGCATGAAGTATTCTTCCGCCTCTTTGAGTCTGGGTGAAGCTTTCCGCAAGATGTCATGGCGCTTTCTCCATGCATCCCGCCATCCATCGTTTCTCCAGGTGCCCGTCAACCGTCCTTCACCCAAAGA
Source organism: Aegilops bicornis (assembly GCA_021605145.1). NCBI lineage: Eukaryota > Viridiplantae > Streptophyta > Magnoliopsida > Poales > Poaceae > Aegilops > Aegilops bicornis. The sequence continues at coordinate 499,237,341 of CM038674.1, forward strand.
GTGTGTATTGAATTCTTGTCTCGAGTCTTGAAGTCTTGAGGCCTTGAAGATGCAGTCCTTGCAGATGTCATCATGGAGTTGTCATCATTGGACGAGAGTCCTCCTTCTTCACACCACTCGTGCACTCATACCAAACCCCGTCTACTATAGCGTAGCATTAAAATAAATAACGCCCCGGCTTGGTAACAGGGTGATGGGTTCCTACCTCATGCATACTAATCAACTACCATAATTCAATATCACTCTTTGGAGGGTGGTTGCAAAGATGCCACTAAATGCAATAAAACATAGGTATGAAAGCATGGTCAAAGTGAACTTGCCTGGTAAGTTGATGAAGATAACAACACTCTCGAATAATGACTTGGTAGAACTATTCGTCACTCCGTTGAAAATCTATATAGTCAAACATAGCATTCATAAGCAAACATCCTAGCAAACAATTCTAACACTCATAATAAAACCAACAAATAAAAATGCAAATCAAGGGACACCCAATAAAAACAAAGGAAAACTACACAACAAAACTACTAAAGAAAACTCTAAGATATAACACAAAATAGTTTTGTCCTAAGTAAAACTTAACCAAGAAAATACTAAACTAATAAACTAACAGAAAATACAAAGTAAAACAACTAAGTTAACAGAAGCTATTTTTTCCATAAAATTTTATTTGCAAAAAGAAACAAATAAAAGCTTTTATGAAACACTAACTATGACCTAAACAAGTTTTCGTACAAAAATAAGTAAAATAATTGTTTTTAAATAAAACAAATTTTCTTTTGTTGACTAACAGAAACAAAACTAAATTTTTCAAGAGTGACAAAAAGAAAAATTTAAAAACAATTAAAACTATAAAGAAAAGACTAAAACAAAACTATAACTAAAACAGTATTGTTTTGCTAAATACCTAATTCAAAATAAACTAAAAATAAATAACTATATTCTACTGGATAAACAAAACAATAACAAAGCAGTAGCAAAAATAATCAATCAAAAATCTATTTCTAAACTCAAGTTAAATCAAATACAAGGATTTAAGATAATTTGATCAAGTTCAAATTTAAATAGTCAAACCTAAAAAATATTTACCTATTCAGAAACTTTACAAAATTTGTGATCTAACGCAATTGGAATCACTCAATTTGGATATGTATACTAATAGATATGAATTTTCTAAGATCGCTACTTTTCTTAAAAGAAGAATTACGGGATTTCTTTGATCTCACCGGAGTAGTCGCCGGAGTTGGTGAAGAAGATCGGATCCGAGGTTATGGGGCTCCTAGAGGAAGGAGAGCACGGACGGTGCAGAAGAGATCTCAGCAAACTCAAGGGAGGCCGAGTAAGTACCAACCGAGCCTCGGGCGGCGATGAAGAAGCCGCCGGAGTTTATGAACTCCGATGAGTAATTGTGCTGGATAGGGAGGGGGATAAGCTCCCATGGAAGAGGGCTTTGTGCGAGGGGAAGGAGGGCAACACGAGGGAGGTATTTATAGGGCGAGGGGGTGTCCAGATGCGTGCAGCCATGGCGAGCAAAAAAACTGTAAGTTCGGATCTCCGGCGAGGAAATCCGGGGCATTAATGGCCTTTTACTTTGGAGAAGGAGGTGTAGGGGAAGGAGGTGGATCCATTCAGAGGATTCTTGGGGAAGGGGAAGGAGGGAAGGTGTGGGGCGCGGGGTGGGGTGCGTGCGTGCGTTCTGCTCATGTAGGTGCAGAACGATTGTAGGAGGAAGACGACCTGTTGGGTCGTGGAGGGGGCTGGGCCTAGTGCGGCTGGGCTTTGGCCAGTTTTTTGTTTTTTATAAAATAGAGAAGGAAAACTGAAATAGAGGGCAATAAATAAAATAAATATATATGCATATTATATATCAAAATTTTCAGAAAAACATTTGTTACAGTATGAACAATTTTTCAAGTTCAAATAAAATTCACAGCAAATCCCAAAATTCAAAAGGTGCCACTGTTGGATTTAAAATGCAAACAAAATTATTTTAAAATACCAAAATGATTTAAAAATCATTTTTCTCCACTTTTCTACTGTAGGGAATCATTTTACCCTATTTTCGTATATTTTAGTTTTGGAGAAAATAATTTCAATAAAACCAAATAACTCCAATTTGAAAGTGGGTTTCAAAATAATTTCAACCGCCTTTCAATTTGATTCTTTTAAACTTCCAACTCATATTTCATATAATTTGAAGAAGTCATTTTATCTTCTCTCATGAAAATCATTGAGTTGCATAAAGTTTCTGAATTTGAAATATTTCCAAATGGAATTCAAATCTTTTCAAAACCCTTTTCATTTATTTAAATGGGAGAAGTCATATCATCTTCTCTCTAGGGTTTTGTGTTTGAATTGAATTTGAATTCTCACAGATCAGAAGTCAAAAAAAGGCCTGGGAAAGTCATTTCATTCCCTCTCATTAAACTTTCAAAAAGTTTCAAATTCCACTCAATTTCACACAATCAATCACTCAACAATCAAACAAACAATCAGAATTATTTATTTAATATAACATTCCAAAATTTAGAATTTTGGGATGTTACAAATCTACCACACTTAAAATGAATCTCGTCCTCGAGATTCGAAGAGGCTAGCAAGAAAAGGGTTAGGGTTTGGGGGTCTTCTAGCAAATCCAATTATCTGTATGGTCTAGTGTGCTACCACACTTAGAAGCATGGTTATTGTTCCGACAAAACTCATGTACTCCATTCCTTTGGGTTGACAATGTCAGTCTTCTCATATTCTCCAGGGTAACTCTTTCCTGGTGCTCTCCCTAAGGGCATAACCTCTTTTATCAAAATCATGAGTCCTTCATGGTAATTAAGGTTCTTCCGAGACAGGGTCTTCTCGCTTGAGGATCCGCGCCAATACTAAACAACTATTGAAAATCTCATGGCGGTCAACCATGTATGGTTTCTTCTACAGGAAATGGGTCTCGGCTAAATCTCACTGTATATCCTACGATTGGCAACGGTTGCCTGTACATGTATCAACCGTCCTACCATTCTAGGGTTTAAACAAGGTTTTGACATCGCCGTCTCTCTACTATGGGTAAGTCACTCAGATTTACCATTCCAAATAGCAAGAGCAAATGACAAGAGTAAGTCGGTATGGTGATCAATCCATTCCGCACCCAAATCATTACCCTGTATAAGGTTTAGCGAATATCGCATTTCTAACACTCGGGCATTCTCGCAAACGTTGCAGAATTTCTCTTCTCAACGAACTTAGTTCGAATATTTCCATTGATTCTGCAAGCTGAACAAAACATCTATCGTTTCTTCACAACTCTCGGGTTTTTTCGTAACCTCCTACGAAACGTCTCTGTGATCAAATCGCAGTCTTCCCAAAATTTCTTCTTCCAAAGGGTACTTGACCCTTATTAATTCCTGGGCCTGTGGGTTATGAGCCCACTTCAACACTTGTACCAATTTCACTCATCCTTGGAGTTACAATTGCTCCATTTTCAAACATTACACCACTTTAAATCCAATAACATTTCATTTCTTAATACCATCATATCAAAGATAAAACTTCAACTCATTTTTTACAAACTCCAACCTGTGGGACACATTTCCATTTCCATTGGTCTAGTGTTCTTCATAGGGTACTATCACCCTTAAAATGAAATTCACAAATCCATCCATAGACCATATTTCTCATATCCTCGATAATGGTCAAAATCCGTGTTCATAGAGTAACAACTCATACAATTAAACATATGAAAACATGTCACCTTAACTTTATTGATTTCATGAATCCATTACAAACTCGAGCACCCATTACATAACTCAACTTATCAGTACTCATGAAAAAAATTTGGTTTCTACCACTCTTATTATCCATATCAAAATTCCAACTACTCAACTCTAGCTTCCTTCTTGTAGGAACATTTAGTAGCATAATGTCCTGCTTCCTTGCAATGAAAACACATAACTTTCGATAAGTCTTTGGGCTTCTTGGAGATGGTGCCCGCTCCTTGAGTTCCTTGCTTCCTTTCAAGACAATGATTGGCATAATGCCCGACGTCCTTACATTCAAAACAGGTAATATGACTCTTGTCCCTCTTTGCGTAAATTGGGTTGTTCTGAGGGTGTCTTTGTTTTCTCTTCCGAGGTTTCTTCGTTACTGATCAAACCTTTTATTCCCTGTGGATCAAACTCTATTGCTTCCGTGGAAGTATCCTAGATACTCTTTTCTTTCCTTGGTGCAATCTTGTGAAAAATGTCCTTCTTCTCCACATGAATAGCGGGCATTGGAGTAAAATCTGTTGAGGCCTTCTCCATCGTGGTCTTCAACACATTCCTTCATCACAGGTTCTTTCATAACTTCTCGGGCGCTTCTTTCATTCCTTCTTCCTGCTCCTGAATAGTTTGTGCACCATGGGGTAAATGTGACACCGAGTCGGGTAGTGGGTGGTTCCTTCACACAAGAAACAAGTCACACGACTAGTTGGGCATTCCTCACTGGGTGTTTCTCCTCACAATGAGGGCATCCATCCTTGTGTTCCTCCCGGTGTGTCCTATTTCTCCGCAAATCTTGCAGGCACAAGGTTTCTTCTCCGGTTATCATAGTGCTTCCGGATGAGACGTGATCTCAACAGGGTCTTCTTGAATTCCTCCCAAGTTCTTGCTCCATTAAATCCTTGTATGGCTTGATGCATTTTCCACCAGGTTGCAGCACTTTCTGTAAAGCACTGAAGAGCGTATTGAACCTCATACTTCCTTGGAATCAATTTTTTTCTAATTTGATCATCCATGTTTTGAATCCATAGCTCTGCCTCCAACTGAGTCATCGGTCCAGAGAATAGCAGACCAACTTCATTCATCATCTATGGGGTCCAAAAGTTTTGGGATGAGATATGAGAGAGGTGGGGAAGAATACATAATACAAACAATAGTTTTGAAGAAACAGGTTTTATTTTGGGGCTGCGGAAAACATCAAACAAATGACAACTCACAAATCATCGCATCTAACGTAGGTGTATAACAGGGTTTGGTCTCTAAAGGTCAAATAATTCTTCAGGAACTTCAAATTCTTCAAGTCTTCAGAGTCTTCAATTGTTGCAGCTGCAATTCTTTCAACGCATGGTGAAATCCTCTTTACTCTGAAATGGCCATCGGTTGTCCGATATCTTTAATTCTTGGAGTGACTTCAGTTGATCTTCCGTGTGGTCAAAAGGAAAGGTGTATATTCTAACTATTTGAGGTCAGAGGAACTACTTGATAAAATCAAAAAAGATGAGAAGTAAAGGATCCTTTTGAAAATAAAGTTTTTTGAGACATCCTGTCCTAGGGGCTTTCCGATTTCTAGGGTTACGTTCTACAGTCAACATGTGCTCTGATCCCATATCTGTAGCGACCCGACCTCAGACGGTCAAGTCTCTATGTATTTGTGCCATCCCTGGATCAGTATGCTGGCACACACAGTACATCAATGTATATATCAAAGTGCAATCACATTTATAAATAACGTAAAACTGATATATACCTCATATGTCTCAGCGGAAACAACAACGGGTGTGGAGTCCCATCAACGCCATCGGCAGGTTGAGTGTAGACCGTAACCTCAGATCGTAACTCTTACTCGTTGAGGAAATATCTGCAACATGATACGTTGCAGCCGTGTAGGTCAAGACATTGAATGTACCGCAAGATCACAATAAGAGAAAACAGATGATAAACTATACTATATGCGGTATGGCTTTGTGGCTCAGATTCGAGTTTTGTTTGCGTAAAATCTGGTTTTATTTTCCCTACATCAAAGGAATAAATGAAGTCTGTACTATAGAGTTTTCTATCATGACATGGTTCCGCCAACCGATGTCTCATAATTCATCATAAGTTGCCCACAATTAAGTTATCAGTCCGGTGTTGAGAGTTCCGAGATAGATCCAAGTCCAGAGGCTCAAATTGTCCGTAACCGGGGACACGGCTAATCGATTAGGTTTAAACCCTCTGCAGAGGTTTGTACACTTTACCCGCAAGATTCGATCCCTCTTTTTACGTTCTCGCACTTCAGGGTATTTGAGAACAAGATGACCGAAACATGGTCTTCCGAAGAGTTGCCCTGACCACTGTCCGGTGCTCATCCAATCCTACCGTAGTTCTACATCTGCTAGCAACGTCCCAGCCAGAGTCACAACTAAGGTCAACCAAGCCAGAGCCCATAGTGACTTGCGGTTGCACAGGTAAGTTTCCGGGCATGAAGTATTCTTCCGTCTCTTTGAGTCTGGGTGAAGCTTTCCGCAAGATGTCATGGCGCTTCTCCATGCATCCCGGCCATCCACTGGTTTCTCCAGGTGCCCACAACCGCCCTTCACCCAAAGAGTGTGTATTGAATTCTTGTCTCGAGTCTTGAAGTCTTGAGGCCTTGAAGATGCAGTCCTTGCAGATGTCATCATGGAGTTGTCATCATTGACGTAGAGTCCTCCTTCTTCACACCACTCGTGCACTCATACCAAACCCCGTCTACTATAGCGTAGCATTAAAATAAATAACGCCCCGGCTTGGTAACAGGGTGATGGGTTCCTACCTCATGCATACTAATCAACTACCATAATTCAATATCACTACTGGAGGGTGGTTGCAAAGATGCCACTAAATGCAATAAAACATATGTATGAAAGCATGGTCAAAGTGAACTTGCCTGGTAAGTTGATGAAGATAACAACACTCTCGAATAATGACTTGGTAGAACTATTCATCACTCCGTTGAAAATCTATATAGTCAAACATAGCATTCATAAGCAAACATCCTAGCAAACAATTCTAACACTCATAATAAAACCAACAAATAAAAATGCAAATCAAGGGACACCCAATAAAAACAAAGGAAAACTACACAACAAAACTACTAAAGAAAACTCTAAGATATAACACAAAATAGTTTTGTCCTAAGTAAAACTTAACCAAGAAAATACTAAACTAATAAACTAACAGAAAATACAAAGTAAAACAACTAAGTTAACAGAAGCTATTTTTTCCATAAAATTTTATTTGCAAAAAGAAACAAATAAAAGCTTTTATGAAACACTAACTATGACCTAAACAAGTTTTCGTACAAAAATAAGTAAAATAATTGTTTTTAAATAAAAACAAATTTTCTTTTGTTGACTAACAGAAACAAAACTAAATTTTTCAAGAGTGTCAAAAAGAAAAAATTTAAAACAATTAAAACTATAAAGAAAAGACTAAAACAAAACTATAACTAAAACAGTACTGTTTTGCTAAATACCTAATTCAAAATAAAATAAAAATAAATAACTATATTCTACTGGATAAACAAAACAATAACAAAGCAGTAGCAAAAATAATCAATCAAAAATCTATTTCTAAACTCAAGTTAAATCAAATACAAGGATTTAAGATAATTTGATCAAGTTCAAATTTAAATAGTCAAACCTAAAAAAATATTTACCTATTCAGAAACTTTACAAAATTTGTGATCTAACGCAATTGGAATCACTCAATTTGGATATGTATACTAATAGATATGAATTTTCTAAGATCGCTACTTTTCTTAAAAGAAGAATTACGGGATTTCTTTGATCTCACCGGAGTAGTCGCCGGAGTTGGGGAAGAAGATCGGATCCGAGGTTATGGGGGCTCCTAGAGGAAGGAGAGCACGGGACGGTGCAGAAGAGATCTCAGCAAACTCAAGGGAGGCCGAGTAAGTACCAACCGAGCCTCGGGCGGCGATGAAGAAGCCGCCGGAGTTTATGAACTCCGATGAGTAATTGTGCTGGATATGGAGGGGGATAAGCTCCCATGGGAGAGGGCTTTGTGCGAGGGGAAGGAGGGCAACACGAGGGAGGTATTTATAGGGCGAGGGGGTGTCCGGATGCGTGCATCCATGGCGAGCAAAAAAACGGTAAGTTCGGATCTCCGGCGAGGAAATCCGGGGCATTAATGGCCTTTTACTTGGAGAAGGAGGTGTAGGGGAAGGAGGTGGATCCATTCAGAGGATTCTTGGGGAAGGGAAGGAAGGAAGGTGTGGGGGCGCGGGGTGGGAGTGCGTCGTGCGTTCTGCTCCTGTAGGTGCGAAACGATTATGAGGAGGAAGAGCGACCTGTTGGGTCGTGGAGGGGCTGGGCCTAGTGCGGCTGGGCTTTGGCCAGTTTTTTTGTTTTTTTATAAAATAGAGAAGGAAAACTGAAATAGAGGACAATAAATAAAATAAATATATATGCATATTATATATCAAAATTTTCAGAAAAACATTTGTTACAGTATGAACAATTTTTCAAGTTCAAATAAAATTCACAGCAAATCCCAAAATTCAAAAGGTGCCACTGTTGCATTTAAAATGCAAACAAAATTATTTTAAAATACCAAAATTACTCATCGGAATTTTACCCTATTTTCGTATATTTTAGTTTTGGAGAAAAATAATTTCAATAAAACCAAATAACTCCAATTTGAAAGTGGGTTTCAAAATAATTTCAACCGGCCTTTCAATTTGATTCTTTTAAACTTCCAACTCATATTTCATATAATTTGAAGAAGTCATTTTATCTTCTCTCATGAAAATCATTGAGTTGCATAAAGTTTCTGAATTTGAAATATTTCCAGATGGAATTCAAATCTTTTCAAAACCCTTTTCATTTATTTAAATGGGAGAAGTCATATCATCTTCTCTCTAGGGTTTTGTGTTTGAATTGAATTTGAATTCTCGGAGATCAAGTCAAAAAGGGCCTGGGAAAGTCATTTCATTCCCTCTCATTAAACTTTCAAAAAGTTTCAAATTCCACTCAATTTCACACAATCAATCACTCAACAATCAAACAAACAATCAGAATTATTTATTTAATATAACATTCCAAAATTTAGAATTTTGGGATGTTACACGAATATTTGAGTTACGAGTTTGGTCTTCATTTGAAACAATGTGGAATAGTTTCGCAACTCACGCCACCTGGAACACCACAGCATAATGGTGTGTCCGAACGTCTTAACTGTACTTTCGTAGAAATGGTGTGATCTATGATGTCTCTTACCGATTTACCAATATCGTTTTGGGATTATGCATTAGAGACAGCTGCATTCACGTTAAATAGGGCACCATCTAAATCCATTGAGACGACACCATATGAACTGTGGTTTGGCAAGAAACCTAAGCTGTCGTTTCTTAAAGTTTGGGGCAGCGATGCTTATGTGAAAAAGTTTCAACCTGATAAGCTCGAACCCAAATCGGAGAAATGTGTCTTCATAGGATACCCAAAAGAGACTGTTGGGTACACCTTCTATCACAGATCCGAAGGCAAGATATTCGTTGCTAAGAATGGATCCTTTCTAGAGAAGGAGTTTCTCTCAAAAGAAGTGAGTGGGAGGAAAGTAGAACTTGATGAGGTAACTGTACATGCTCCCGAATTGGAAAGTAGTTCATCACAGAAATCCATTCCAGTGATTCCTACACCAATTAGTGAGGAAGCTAATGATGATGATCATGAAACTTCAGATCAAGTTACTACTGAACCTTGTAGGTCAATCGGAGCACGTTCCGCACTATAGTGGTACGGTAATCCTATTCTGGAAGTCATGTTACTAGGCCATGACGAACCTACAAACTATGAGGAAGCGATGATGAGCACAAATTCCGCGAATGGCTTGAGGCCATGAAATCTGAGATGGGATCCATGTCTGAGGACAAAGTGTGGACTTTGATTGACTTGCCCAGTGATCGGTGAGCCATTGAGATTAAATGGATCTTCAAGAGAAAGACGGACGCTCATAGTAGTGTTACTATCTACAAAGCTAGAATTGTCGCAAAAGGTTTTCGACAATTTCAAGGTGTTGACTACGATGAGAGTTTCTCACTCGTATCTATGCTTAAAGTCTGTCCGAATCATGTTAGCAATTGCCGCATTTAATGAAATTTGGCAAATGGATGTCAAAATTGCATTCCTTAATGGATATCTTAAAGAAGAGTTGTATATGATGCAACCAGAAGGTTTTGTCAATCCGAAGGATGCTAACAAAGTGTGTAAGCTCCAGTGATCCATTTATGGACTGGTGCAAGCATCTCGGAGTTGGAATGTACGCTTTGATAGTGTGATCAAAGCATATAGTTTTATATAGACTTACGGTGAAGCATGTATTTACAAGAAAGTGAGTGGGAGCACTACAACCTTTCTGATAAGTATATGTGAATGACATATTGTTGATCGGAAATGATGTATAATTTTCTGGAAAGCACAAAGGAGTGTTTGAAAGGAGTTTTTCAAAGAAAGACCTCGGTGAAGCTGCTTACATATTGAGCATCAAGATCTATAGAGATAGATCAAGACGCTTGATAAGATTTTTTAATGAATACATACCTTGATAAGATTTTGAAGTAGTTCAAAATGGAACAGTTAAAGAAGGAGTTATTGCATGTGTTGCAAGGTGTGAAGTTGAGTAAGAATCAAAGCCCGACCACGACAAACGATAGAGAGAGAATGAAAGTTATTCCCTATGGCTCAGCCATAGGTTCTATAAAGTATGCCATGCTGTGTACCAGACCTATTGTATACCCTGCCCTGAGTTTGGCAAGGGAGTACAATACTGATCTAGGAGTAGATCACTGGACAGCAGTCAAAATTATCCCTAGAGGACTAAGGAAATATTTCTCGGTTATGGATGTGATAAAGAGTCATCATAAAGAGTTACGTCGATGCAAGCTTTTACACCGATCCGGATGACTCTGAGTCTCAATCTGGATACATATTGAAAGTGGGAGCAATTAGCTAGAGTAGCTCCATGCAGAGCATTGTAGACATAATTTTTTTTTGCAAAATACATACGGCTCTGAAAGTGATAGACCCATTGACTAAGCTTCTCTCACAAGCAAAACATGATCACACCTTAGTACTCTTTGGATGTTAATCACATAGCGATGTGAACTAGATTGTTGACTCTAGTAAAACCCTTTGGGTATTAGTCACATGGCGATGTGAACTAATCACATGGTGATGTGAACTATTGGTGTTAAATCACATGGCGATGTGAACTAGATTATTGGCTCTAGTGCAAGTGGGAGACTGAAGGAAATTTGCCCTAGAGGAAATAATAAAGATGTTATTTATATTTCCTTATATCATGACAAATGTTTATTATTCATGCTAGAATTGTACTAACCGGAAACTTGATTCAGTGTGAATACATAGACAAAACAAAGTGTCCCTAGTATGCCTCTACTAGACTAGCTCGTTAATCAAAGATGGTTAAGTTTCCTGACCATAGACATGTGTTTTCATTTGATGAACGGGATAACATCATTAGGAGAATGATGTGATGGACAAGACCCATCCGTTAGCTTAGCATAATGATTGTATAGTTTTATTGCTATTGCTTTCTTCATGACTTATGCATGTTCCTCTGACTATGAGATTATGGAACTCCCGAATACCAGAGGAATGCCTTGTGTGCTATCAAACATCACAACGTAACTGGGTGATTATAAAGATGCTCTACAGGTGTCTCCGAAGGTGTTTGTTGGGTTGGCATAGATCAAGATTAGGATTTATCACTCCGTGTATCAGAGAGGTATCTCTGGGCCCTCTCGGTAATGCACATCACTATATGCCTTGCAAGAAATGTGACTAATGAGTTAGTTACGGGATGATGCATTATAGAACGAGTAAAGAGACTTGCCGGTAACGAGATTGAACTAGGTATGAGGATACCGACGATTGAACCTCGGGCAAGTAACATATCGATGACAAAGGGAACAACGTATGTCGTTATGCGGTTTGACCGATAAAGATCTTCATAGAATATGTAGGAGCCAATATGAGCATCCAGGTTCCGCTATTGGTTATTGACCAGAGATGTGTGTCGGTCATGTCTACATAGTTCTCGAACCCGTAGGATCCGCACGCTTAACGTTCAATGGCGATTTGTATTATGAGTTATGTGATTTGATGACCGAAGTTTGTTCGGAGTCCGGGATGAGATCACGGACATGACGAGGAGTCTTGAAATGATCGAGAGGTAAAGATTCATATATTGGAAGGCTATATTCGGACATCGGAAAGGTTCCGAGTGATTCGGGTATTTTTCGGAGTACCGGGGAGTTACGGGAATTCGTCGGGAGAAGTAATGGGCCTTATTGGGCTTTAGTGGAGAGAGGGGAGAAGGGCCAAGAGGTGGCGCGCGCCTCCCCCCTTCCCAAACCGAATTGGACAAGGGGTGGGGGCGCGTCCCCCCTTTCCTTCTCCCTCTCCTTCTCTTTCCTTCTCTCCTACTCGGAATAGGAAAGGGAATCCTACTAGGACTTGGGAGTCCTAGTAGGACTCCCTATGCTTGGCGCGCCCAATAGGCCGGCCGCCTCCTCCCACCCCCTTTATATACGGGGGAGGGGAGCACACCAAAGGCACTCAAGATTTGTCTTAGCCATGTGCGGTGCCCCCCTCCATAGTTACACACCTCGGTCATATCGCCGTAGTGCTTAGGCGAAGCCCTGCGCCGTCACTTGCCAAGACCGTCACCACGCCGTCGTGCTGACAGAACCCTCCCTCGGCCTCAACTGGATCAAGAGCTCGAGGGACGTCATCGAGTTGAATGTGTGCTGAACGCGGAGGTGTCGTACGTTTGGTGCTTGGATCGGTTGGATCGCGAAGACGTTCAACTACATCAACTGTGTTAGTAAACGCTTCCGGTTTCGGTCTACGAGGGTACGTGGACACACTCTCCCTGCTCGTTGCTATGCTTCTCCTAGATACATCTTGCATGATCGTAGGTAATTTATTTGAAAAACTACGTTCCCCATCACAGAAATCCACAATTCATCGGATCTCGGTAAACACACCGCAAAAGAGTATTAAGTCGAATAGATCTCCAAGAACATCGAGGAGAACTTTGTATTGAGAATCAAAGAGAGAGAAGAAGCCATCTAGCTACTAGCTATGCACTCGTAGGTCTGAAGTAAACTACTCACGCTTCATCGGAGAGGCAATGGTGTTGATGTAGAAGCCCTCCGTGATTGAATCCCCCTCCGGCAGGATGCCGGAATAGGCCCCAAGATGGGATCTCACAGGTACAGAAGGTTGCGGTGGTGTAAAATTGGTTTCGTGGCTCCCCTGGATGATTTTGGGGGTATAAGAGTATATATAGGAGGAAAATCTAGGTTAGGGGATCCTCGAGGGGCCCACAAGGCCGGGGGTGAGCCCTCCACCCTTGTGGCCTCCTCGAGGCTCTTTCGACTTGCACTCCAAGTCTCTTGGGTGTCTTCTGGTCCAAGAAAAATCATCACGAAAGTTTTATTCCGTTTGGACTTCGTTTGGTATTCCTTTTCTGCGAAACTCTGAAACAGGAAAAATAGAAACTGGCACTAGGCTCTAGGTTAATAGGTTAGTCCCAAAATCATATAAAATAGCATATTAATGCATATAAAACATCCAAAACAGATAATATAATAGCATGGAACAATCAGAAATTATAGATACGTTGGGGACATATCAAGGAGTAGAAAGAATTGACAAGTGGTTTTCAGTAAGGTATTTTCTGCAAGCACTGAAATTGTCGGTAACACATAGTTTTGATAGCAAGATAATTTGAAACAAGTAACAAGTAGAAATAGTTACTTAAGGTGCAGCAAGGTAGCCCAATCCTTTTTGTTGCAAAGGACATGCCGGAACGATCTCTTATAATAAGTAAAGCGTTCTTTAGGACACACGGGAATTTCATCTAGTCATTTTCATCATGTTTGTTAGATTCGCGTTCGTTACTTTGATAATTTGATATGTGGGAGGACCGGTGCTTGGGTGTTGTCTTACTTGAACAAGCTTCCCACTTACGATTACCCCCTCTCGCAAGCATCCGCAAGTATGAAAGAAGAATTAAGATAAATCTAACCATAACATGAAACATATGGATCCAAATCATCCCCTTACGGAATAGCGCATAAACTAGGGTTTAAGCTTCTGTCACTCTAGCAACCCATCATCTAATTATTACTCCACAGTGCATTCCCTTAGGCCCATAGATGGTGAAGTATCATGTAGTCGACGTTCACATAACACCACTAAGAGAATCACAACAAACACATTATCAAAATACGGAGCGAATACAAATTCACATGATTACTTATGACAAGACTTCACCCATGTCCACAAGAACAAAATCAACTACTCACAAATCATATTAATGCTCAAGATCAGAGGGGTATTAAATAGCATAATGGATCTGAAAAATCTTCCACCAAATAAACCAACTAGCATCAACTACAAGATGTAATCAACACTACTAGCAACCCACAAATACCAATATGAGGTTTTGATACAAAGATTAAATACAAGAGAGGAACTAGGGTTTGAGATGAGATGGTGCTGGTGAAGATGTTGATGAAGATTGATACTCCCATGATGGGAGGGTTGTTGGTGACGATGATAGCTTCGGTTTCGCCCTCCCAGAGGGAAGTATCCCCGGCAGAATCGCTACGCCGGAGAGCAAAAGTGCTCCTGCCCAAGTTCCGCCTTGAGATGGCGACGCTTCATCCCGAAAGTCCTCTCCTTTATTTTTATTTTCTAGGGCAAATCGGATTATATACCAGAAGATGGGCACTGGAGGCTAGCCAGGGACCCCACAAGCCACCACGGCACGCCCTGGTGCCTTGTGGGCACCTGGGTGGCCCCCTCTGGTACTTCTTTTCTCCAACATTTTTTATTTATTCCAAAATAAATCTCCGTGAAATTTCAGCTCATTTGGAGATGTGCAGAATAGGTATCTCTGACATAGCTTTTTCAGGTCCGTAATTCCAAATTTGCCGCAATCTCCCTCTTCATATAAATCTTGCATATTAAGAGAGAAAAGGCATTAGAATTGCTCCACAAAGTGTTATTGATTAAAAAAACTATAAATAATAGTAGGAAAACATGATGCAAAATGAACGTATCAACTCCCCAAGCTTAGACCTCAGTTGTCCTCAAGCGAAAGCCGATATCGATAATCGTGTCCACATGTTTAGAGAGAGAGAGAGAGGTGTCGATAAGAACTAAATATGGACATAGTAGCATCATGATCATTATTATAGCAACAATAAACATTATCATAAAACTTCTCATGAGCAAGTAACAATTCATCACAACATCAAAGTATAAGGCATAAACTTTCTTAAAAACTAACAAACTATGTTCTCACCAACAATGCAATTGCAATTCATCATCTTTTCAGGAAGGGTCTCATGTTGGAGCCTTTTGGCAAGTCCACATACTCAACCATCATTTATTCTTCTATGATTGCTAACACTCACATCATACATATGGAGCAAAAATTTCAACCGAACACATAGAAAGATAGGGGCTTATAATTTTGCCTCCCAACATACTCACCTTAAGGTTGATGTCAACAAGAATATCTCATGATCACTCACATCCAACTGGATATATGTGCCCAGATTTTTTCCCACCACATGATGCTTGCAAAAGAGAAAAATAAATGGGAATAGAGGAGAACACTTTGACCCTTGCATAAAAAGTAAATACATAAAAGTAAAAGATAGGCCCTTCGCAGAGGGAAGCAGATGTTATCATGCGCATTTTGAATTTGTATGCACAATCTCTTAATGCAAAAGAACGTCACATTATATTGCCCCTTATGATAGCAACCTTTATTATGCAGTCTGTCGCTTTTATTACTTTGCCATCACAAGTTTGTACAACGCTTATTTTCCCTTACACTAAGAGATCAAACACATTTATAGGCTATTTTTATTGCCCTTTTTCAACTGATGACAACTTACTTGAAGGATCTTACTCAATCCATAGGTAGGTATGGTGGACTCCCAAAGCATGAATTTGGGTTTAAGGGTTTTGGATGCACAAGTAGTATCTCTACTTAGTGCGGACTTTTGGCTAGCAAGGATATTGGGCAAGCACCACATGTTAGAGGATCCATGACAATATAACTTCTATGTGAATATGAACAAACATAAATCATTATGTTGTCTTCCTTGTCCAACATCAACAATTTGGCATAAAATATTTAATAAGGGCTCACAATCAAAAAAGATGTCCAAGATGGTATATTTGCATGTGAATCTTCTCTTCCCTTATTAATTCTTTCACGAATTGCATCATTGACCAATGCTATGTATGTCAACTTTCAATAAATTTTATCACTTATAGTTTTTCTTATGTAATTTCATTACTTACCATAAGGTTAGCATATGATCTTTTTCATTATTTCTTTTATTTTGGTTGAAACATAAAAGTAAAGAAGCAAAAACTCAAACTAAACTTTATTATATAACTCTAACTCGATTACATAGATAGATAGATCACAAAACTAACAATCAAAAATAGGTCATACTAAACTTTTATTCAACTAAAACACGAAATAAATAAGGATCGAACTAAGATAGCTAAAGGTAATAAGAGTGATGATGATACGATACTGGGGCGTCCCCGCAAGTTTGGCACAAGCCAAGGGGAGTGCCCATACCCGTGTACTCAAGTCTCCTTCTTTGGTGATGGTGGTGGTGGTGGTGGTGATGATGAAGATGGAGCTTCACACTTCAGCCTCAATAGGTACTCCAATCTACGTTTGATGCTCCGGAGGGCGATGTTTTGTTCTTCCAACAAAATAATTTCACGAGTGAGATATGTATTCTGAACACAAACTGTTTCGAAGGCCCTGAAGGCTTTGATTCAGTGGGGGTGAGATGTTTGTAGTATGCTTGAAGGATATCTTCCTCTTTCTCAGCCTCCCCGTGAGCATGGCCTGCCCCTCTTCTTGAGCTTGATATAACTTCCTCGACCTTGTCCTCCTTAGTGTCTTATTTTGGTTCCTCTCTTTTTAGTTGCGTCTTCAGCAGCCAAGCATCTTCTTCTACGTTGTTGGAGAAGGGAGAAGACATGATGCCGGGCTTGATTGATTTGACAGAGAAACAACACGAAACAAGAACAGAGGATATTTCAGCGGTGCTGTGGCCAAATCATCTGGGGGAGTATATAAAGATTTTTTTTCTTTGGAAATAAGTATATATACCATAGAAAAACGGATTCGGGAAGGTGCCTGAGGGGCCCACTACCCAACAGGGCACGTCAGGTGGGGTAGGCGCGCCCTGGTGCCTAGTGGTCACCTGGGTTGCCTTCTCGGGTGTTTTTTATTTTTTCTAATATTCCAAAACTCATAGAAAATATTTTTGCGGAATTTTCGGAGTCCGTTTACTTACCGTATCACGTACCTCTTCCTGTTCAGGGTTCTCGAGTGTTCCGGAAGGACTCTTTTATATGTTCCTCTGGTTTCATGGTCTGAATAATATTAGTTTCAACATTAATAGCTGTACCTGAAATATAGTGCTTTATTCATTGTCCATTGACCACCTTCGGGTTAGTGCCCTCGGCATTATTGATCTTAATAGCTCCAGAACGATAAACTTCTTCAATGATCACTGGTACACGTCGGTGCTATACACACGGTTTTTAACCCCTTTCCGCGACGGCATTTGGAAACGTCGCCAAGTGAGTGTGGGCGATAGGGGGTCCTTCCCACATGACCCAGAAACTGTCGGTGATATGGAGCCATGATCCAGTGGCCTTGCAAAGTCTAATCATGTGCGATGCAGCACACACTAAATTATTTCGCACATGTGGGATCGGTGATTAAACGTTTCTAATGACGCAGTGAAACCAAATGGTGTGTCGTAATGAACCGTTTGGGAAACATATGTAAGGCACACAGGCCAACATATGAATTGTGTGCGATATGTTCCCCATCGCACACGTGTTTTCTGTGGAACCTGTCTGCCATGCAAGATTCCATCGCACATGTTTCCTAACAATTATGGTGTGTGTTAATGTTCTATCACAAACGGTTCAGGAGCCCCTTTGCACACATACAATTGCTGCAGACTGATTTTTTATTTGTTGTGTAGCACCGATGGCTGCGACAAGAGTGACGTGTGCTT
The DNA here is from genome assembly GCA_021605145.1 of Aegilops bicornis. Classification (NCBI taxonomy): domain Eukaryota; kingdom Viridiplantae; phylum Streptophyta; class Magnoliopsida; order Poales; family Poaceae; genus Aegilops; species Aegilops bicornis. The sequence continues at coordinate 499,255,233 of CM038674.1, forward strand.
TTCGTTTGGGATCCCACACGTTTCCTGAAAAAATTACGACTGGGATTGTATTTTACATTGGGCACGGTTTAGTCCGAGCTCTCGTGTGCGATATCGTGATAGCACAAACGGTTCTGGAGACCCTACGCACACGTAGTAGCGCTACAAATCGTTTGTGATCTGTTGTGTATCACCGACGGTTCCGCTATGATTGACATATGCTTTTCGATGTGGATCACACACACTCATTTAGTTGAACCGTGTGCGGACCAATTGCCAAGTTAAAACAAAAATATCCCATTTTGAATCGGCATGCAAAAAAGCAAATTCGCCACAAAATTCAATTGAACAAATAGTGTCCACAGGAAGAACATTCATCAGATTTCGCAACAATTGCAATTGAATATATGGTAGCTAAATTCCAATGATTTGTCCACACATATATGCATTACATAATTAATCATAGTGTACGAAATAGGAAGACCTCATCAGATGGAAAACAATGGATCCATGCGGATATGTTTAGCGGCTAACTCTTACTCAATGTTTCAGGAGAGCGGATGCTGAAATCTTCATTATCACCAGTGGAATTGATGTAGTGATTCAGGAAGAAGTCACTGATAAATCTCCGAACCATCAGCAATTCACCAGCCGGGAGAGGTTCAGGGGTCCTCGGTTCTAGATGAGCTGTAGTATTTTTAAGATCAGAATGTGCCATATGAGTGGAGTAGAAGATATTAATTAAGATAGGCTTACTGGCACTAATTCGCGAGGATCGTCACAACTATCAGCAGATTTGCAGATGAAGATCATGTGTCTGCAAACTTAGTATCCACATAGGTTGCTCCCTGTTTGTTGCTGAGGAAACTGAAATTTTTGTACAAAATTAGTCATGTATTTGTCCTGTTAGGAAAAACCTAACCGGTGTTAGATGTATTATTTTTTCTTTGGACAAAAATAGAAAGAGATTTATATAGAAGCTTGAACATTTGACTAGCGTAAGAGAGGTATTCATACTATTGGATAAATTTTCCGAAAATAATGGATTTCAGTGTGTTACCGGAGAAACGATATCGTGCTGCAGAGGTAGTTCCGTCTTGAATAGGTTCCCTGGTTTAGTTTTCACAATGTGAGCACACTGCAAATGAAGATGAATTTTGACAACATCAATTATTGAACCGGATATGAATGAAAATTAATTTCAACATCATAGAATTCAATACCTATCCATGAATTGCTGAAGATGCGTCAGATCCTGAGCGTTTGTTGACTCTCTGAGAGAATCCATGTAGTAAACTGTTTTTACTATAAATGAATTCTTGCAAAAAAAATCTAGAATTCTTTTTTGCATTTTTAGGTATAAAAAAACCATCCTAGTGGATCTGTGTGGTAAGGAAAAACTGGTACTCTATTCCTTAAAAAAAGTCTTGGAGATTATGTAATGCTTACTCTCAAACTTTTTGCCACGGCTTCTTGTACCAATTTTTCCTGGCACATTACTTCTTGTTTGGTACAATGAATACCAATATCTAGTGTTTGCTACAATGAACTTATGAATTATGTCGAAATCTGAAAGACAATCAGTGTATGCGTGGTTGTTTACTTGACTTACCGTTCATGATATGGCCAGAGAAATGATTCTGCATGGGACGTGTTTTCGAAGAGACGGACGACCGTGTTAATGGCCCAGTCCCATAGGTCCTTTACCATCTAATGTTGTGCAATTTGCTAATCCAGGATCTCCTTTTTCTTCTCTGTGTGTTCAATCACCTGAGAGGAATAAAATGCAGTTAGCTATTTATCATTTATAGCCTTGTATGGAGAAGTTGATTAGAGTTTGTTAAGTACTTACAAAATCAGGCATCTAATAGGAGTGGCATCGAGCTCGTTGAAGTTGAAGAACAGATGTAAGTCCTCGAAACTCACATTGATGGAAACAGCATCGTGTCGGAAATGATCTCTGTTGTAGTGGACTAGCAAACCATGATGACCTGCTAACATTTGATCCATGCAATATTCATGTAACTCGCGGCAACTGGAGCTGCACTCATGAAAGTATTCGCCAACAAGAAATGGCTGGCCATGGACATAATCGCGTGCTTGAAGTACGTCTGCTTTACTTTTAGCAAGCAACAAATCTACTTCTTCATCATCCATGCCGTCAGAAATAATATTACTCCCCGATTCGAACAACCTGTTGTTAATTTGATTTTGGGCGATGAGTGCTTTAAGTAAGAGGCAATCGTTCTCTTTCCTCTTCGCTCTCCCGCTGCGCTTCCTCGCGGGTGTAGCCTTTTTGTCCGCTTCCTTCTTGGTACTTGAAGCGTTTCTGGCAGAACGTCTAGTTGGCTGCAAGGTAGACTGCCGAGCAGACGGGGAAGCTTCAATGGACTGCTTAGCAGACGGTTTATCTATGCCGGACAGGTGAGCTGGCGATGCTGCTATGACGAACTGCTGGACTGTAGGAGCAGAGGCATCGGACTGCTGACCATGCATTGAAGCTATGTCGGGTTTCTGTGCAGGTGGTGCCAACTTGTCGGTGTGCTGAGGTGGCCGTGCCAACGCGTTGGTTTGCTGAGCAGGAAGTGCTGACGCATTGGTATGCTGATCACGCGACTACGGACCGATGGACTGATGAGTAGTCGGTTCTGGACCTACAGACTGTTTAACGGGCGGTTCCGAAGCATCGGACTGCTTTGCAGTCCATTCCACCAGGTTGGTCTGCTCAACATGTGCTGCAGCTGGGTCTCCCCCCGCTGCTTCAGCGGCCGGCATCTGAACCGGTGGTGCGTCTTCAGCAGTTGTAGGCCTTGCCACTGGCTGCTCTGGGGCGGAGGATGACATGGCTCAGACGGCACAAAAGTCGGACTGGCTGATCACAGGTTGATGCATCAGCCGTCGGATTACGAGTATTAGGTTCTTTGGGGGAAGCACGCGAGAGCTGCTGTGGCAAGGAAAGCATCACCGGTTGAGGGGCAACATTCGTTGCGCTTGGCGGGGCTTCAGGGATCTCATCGATGAACTCTATTTCCTTTTGTGGGCACTGGATGTGATGTAACAGTGTTTCTCCCAAGGTCCTTTGCTCATCAAAGTCTCCTAGGACATTCTTCAGGTCAAATTCATTAAATACAGGCTTTACTTCAGTCATCTAGCACTTCACACAGCCTGGCTTCAATGGCACATTGTCCAACAAGAGGCCCTCTTCCAAGAAGGGTGGGCAAACCCATGTTGTTGCACATTTTAATGTACCTTCATAATGTGTAAGCACACCCTTCAGTCTGTCTTTCATTCCAGATAGATCACATATAGCATCATCATGAGCAACTGCAGTCTCAATGTCGCTGGGGTCAGTTGATGCACAACTACTCTTGTGCGGTGTTGTCACACAATAAGCAGCATCCTCCATGCCCGCCTCCCCTCCCATCTGCTGGCTATCTGTCAGTGTTAGAGTCTTCTCCATCATCATTGACTCCTCAATATCCTTTCCAACAACCGGATACATGTCCTTCGTCAAGCTTTCATACAATTCATTCTGCTTCATTTCACTCCTTGCTTTTTTCATCACGAGCCTCTCTTCTTTGCTGAGTGTGAAAGCCCTCTTGTGCGGGACATTAACACCTATACCCCTTGCATGTCCAGGGGGCTCTCTTGTTTCCGGAGCATTGGACAGAATGTCACATGGCCCTGAGTTCTAGAAGAACCTTCCAGGGATCTTTGAAGCCTCTAACATCACTTGATACAATTCTTCGTCACGTGAGTTTTCAAAGTAATAAGTTCCGTCATCATGCCTCTTTGCACGTGCCTGCAAGTAGCCTCTAGCGCGTTCGCCCCTGATTTCACTAAAGGCCGGTTACCCACCCACCGCTACTGCTTCTTTGTCCTCCTGGTCCCATATCGGTTTCATGACGTAGTATCCTGCCACACCCATACGGTGGGGGTGTATGTTCTTATTCTGAAGTTCCGATTGCTTGGCACTCTTCTCAGCAAACTCTGTAGTTTCCCTGACCCTTTTGAATTCTTCTCAGTCTGCCTTTGTAATTTGGAGGTATGCGGGGATTGGGTCCTTGCCTTCACTCAAGTACTTCTTGTACAGCACGTGCTTCCAGTTTCTCCAAGCATCCCTAGCCTTCTTTAGTGCAGCGTGTTCCACCTGCATTCTCCACTGCTCTGGAACGTTGAAGTGATCCATGATCTCCCAGACTATCCTTCGCCGTGTTTCTGTGTCAGCCTTTCGAGACCCCGGCAGATTAATGTTGAACCTTGCCCTGCCAACAAATCCACACACACTCCTGAACCTCGTGCGTGCTTTATCTGGTTTAGTTGGAGCCCAAGACTTTAAATCGATCTTGGTTACTTCATATACACCTTTACGATGGTGTGTCGGCTTCCTTGGAGAGTTCCCCCGTGTCCTGACCGGAAGGGTAATTGTTGCAGCTCTATCCCGTTCAAGATTACTTGATCCCTCACAATCTGCTGAAGACCTAGGGTTGTCGGAATCAGATGAAGATACATCTCCTGAAGCATGAGTGTTGTCGCTGCTACTCGGCATCTGTAGAGAACACATGCGAAACTCAGGAAATGAGGATAAGCATAAAACTAACAACTTGGTATAAAGCTGTCTAAACATGCCATGCAATAATTTAGAAAATGTACGGCTAATTTGTTAAGTTTGTGTAACTCAGGTGCCCGCGATCTGTAAATCGTAGTATGTACTAGTTAGGAAGGTAGATAATGAACACATATATGCTCTCCATTATTTTATAGCCAATTTGGGAACATACAAAACGAAATAAGAGGAGGGATTGCGAGGAAATATGCCTCACCACGATGGAGAGCAATAACTAACAGGATTCTTAATGCAAACTCGGCCGGACCAAAGGAGTGGTGAGGGTTACAGGATCGATATGCTTGAGGGTGGCTAGCGAGCAAACAAAGACGAGGAGGCGTAGGCAGCCGCATGTTGGGGACGGCAGTGGAGGTAGGCTTGACGCCGAAGAGAGGGCACATGGCCGGGGTGAGCACGCCGACGCCGGAGAGGATTCTTCTGTAGATCTGGGGGAGGGGGGAACTGGCAATGGAGATTGGGTGGACTAGTTGAGTGAAACGCGGGCGGGCAATGGGGGGTGTTGGCGGCTTAGGTGAAAAGGCTGAAAAATATCCCCGGTCGCCGCGCGGAAAGGCCTATGCAAACGGTTGCCTCTAAGCGCTCGTGTGCACAAAGAGAAAATTTTCGCTGGAATGATGACGTACTAATTTTGAAATGAAGACGTGAGTTCATCGTTTTGCCTCGAAATTTTTCCCACGTTAAGCAATCACCATTATACCACGGGTTTGATTTGCTAGCGCATTTCAGGTCTCGTGTGCTATATTTAAGACATTTTTTGGCATTTATGGTGCATTTTCGCATATAATTCAAATCCTAGCTGATACGTCCATTTTGCATCATGTTTTCTTACTGTTATTTATAATGTTTTTATCCATAATAATGCTTTTTGGAGTAATTCCAATGCCTTTTCTCTCATAATTTGCAAGGTGCACACTAAGAGGGAGAATTATGGCAGTTGGAAATCTGGACCTGAAAAAGCTACGTCAGGCCACCTATTCTACACAACTCCAAATGAGCTGAAACTCCACGAGGATTTTTTATGGAATATTTAAGAAATACTGTAGCCAACAAGCACCAGAGGGGGGCCACCAGGTGGGCACAACCCACATGGGCATGCTAGGCCCCCCTGGTGCGCCATGTTGGGTTGTGGCCTCCTCGGCCCACCTCCGGTGCCATCTTCTGGTATATAATTGGTTTTGACCTAGAAAAAAAATAGGAGGAAGACTTTCGGAACGGTGCACCGCCGTCTCGAGGCGGAACTTGTGCAGGAGCACTTTTGCCCTCCGGCGGAGCGATTCTGCCAGGGGAACTTCCCTCCCGGAGGGAAAAATCATCATCATCATCATCACCAACAACTCTCCCATCTTGGGGAGATCAATCTCCATCAACATCTTTAGCAGCACCATCTCATCTCAAACCCTAGTTCATCTCTTGTATTCAATCTTGTTACCGGAACTATAGATTGTTGCTAGGGGGTGACTAGTAGTGTTGATTACATCTTGTAGTTCATTACTATATGGTTTATTTGGTGGAAGATTATATATTCAGATCCATTATGCATATTAATACCCCTCTGATCATGAGCATGTTTATTGTTTGTGAGTACTTACTTTCGTTCTTGAGGTCACGGGAGAAATCATGTTGCGAGTAATCATGTGAATTTGATATGTGTTCAATATTTTGATGGTATGTATGTTGTGATTCCCTTAGTGGTGTCATGTGAACGTCGACTACATGACACTTCAGCATATTTGGGCCTAAGGGAATGCATTGTGGATTAGTAAATAGATGGTGGGTTGCGAGAGTGACAGAAACTTAAACCCCAGCTTATGCACTATTCTGTAAGGGATTGATTGGATCCTAGAGTTTAATGCTATGGTTAGGATTTATCCTTAATACTTTTCTCGTAGTTTCGGATGCTTGTGGGAGGGTTAATCATAAGTAGGAGGTTTGTTAAAGTAAGAACAGCACCTAAGCACCGGTCCACCCACATATCAAATTATCTAAGTAGCGAACACAAATAACACCAACATGATGAAAGTGACTAGATGAAATTCCCGTGTATCCTCAAGAACTCTTTTCTTATCATAAGAGATCGTTTTGGCCTACCTTTGTCTCAAAAGGATTGGGCTACCTTTCTGCATGCTTATTGCTACTGTCGTTACTTGCTCGTTACAAATTATCTTGCTATCAAAGTACTGCTACTTACAGCTTTCAAAGACTTGCGCACATCACCTTCCTGAAAACTACTTGTCATTTCCTTCTGCTCCTCGTTGGGTTCGACACTCTTACTTATCGAAAAGAGCTACAATTTATCCCCTATACTTGTGGGTCATCAAGGCTATTTTCTGGCGCCGTCGCTGGGGAGTGAAGAGCCTTTGGTAAGTGGAATTCGGTAAGGAAACATTTATATAGCGTGCTGAAATTTTTGTCACTTGTTACCATGGAAAACAATCCTTTGAGGGGTTTGTTCGGGGTATCTTCACCTCATCCGGAACCATAATTAATTTCCCCTCAACCTACCGCACCTACTAAAAATATTGAATATGAAATTCCTTCGGGTATGATAGAACAACTGCTAGCTAATCCTTATGCAGGAGATGGAACCGAACATCCTGACATGCGCTTGATACATGTAGAACAAATTTGTGGATTGTTTAAGCTTGCAGGTTTACCCAGGGATGAAGTTATGAAAAAGGTTTTCCCTTTATCTCTGAAGGGAAAAGCATTGGCATGGTATAGGCTATGCGATGATATTGGATCATGGAATTGGAATCGTTTAAAATTGGAGTTTCACCCAAAAAATTATCCTATGCATCTAGTTCATCGTGATCGGAATTATATATATAATTTTCGGCCTCGAGAAGGAGAAAGTATTGCTCTATCTTGGGGGAATCTTAAGTCAATGTTATATTCATGCCCCAATCATGAGCTCTCAAGAGAAATTATTATTCAGAACTTTTATGCTCGGCTTTCTCGTAATGATCAAACCATGCTGGATACTTCTTGTGCTGGTTCTTTTATGAAGAAAACTATTGAATTCCGGTGGGATCTTTTGGAAATAATTAAACACAACTCTGAAAATTGGGAACTCGGCGAAGGTAAAGAGTTGGTTATAAAACTTAAGTATGATAGTGTTAAATCTTTTATGGATACCGATGCTTTCCAAAAGTTTAGCACTAAATATGGACTTGACTCTGAGATAGTAGCCTCCTTTTGTGAATCATTTGCTACTCATGTTGAACTCCCTAAAGAGAAGTGGTTTAAATATCACACACCTATTAAAGATGAAATTAAAGAACCGGTACCAATTAAAGAAGAAACTATACTCTATAGTGTTGATCTAGTTGTTCCTACTGCTTATATTGAAAAAAAACCCTTTTCCTGTTAGGATAAAGGAACATGCTAAAGTTTCAACTGCGATTAACAAAAGCTATGCTAGAACACCTAAACCAGATGAAAAAATTAGAGTTGAACCTAATATTGCTATGGTTAAAGATCTCTTAGAAGAAGATGTGGATGGGCATGTTATCTACTTCTGTGAAGAAGCTTCTAGAATTTCCAAACCTGAAAAAAGGGGTAAAAATAGACCAGTAGTTGGCCTGCATGTCATCTCAGTTAAAATAGGAGATCACTGTTATCATGGTTTATGTGACATGGGTGCTAGTGTGAGTACTATTCCTCACAAGTTATATCAAGAAATTAGGGAAGACATAGCAGCTGTTGAGTTAGAAAACATAGATGTTACTATTAAACTTGCCAATAGAGACACCATATCACCAATTGGTATTATTAGAGATGTTGAAGTCTTGTGTGGGAAGGTAAAATATCCTACTGATTTTCTTGTTCTTGGTTGCCCACAAGATGACTTTTGTCCCATTATCTTTGGTAGACCTTTCTTGAACACAGTTAATGCTAAGATAGACTGCCAGAAGCAAACTGTGGGTGTTAGCTTTGGTGATAGGTCTCATGAGTTTATTTTTCCAGGTTTAGTAGAAATCATCATGAAAAAGAATTGCCTAGTAAGGATGAATCTGTTGGTCTTGCTTCTATTGTTGTGCCACCTACTGATCCTTTAGAACAATACTTGCTAGACCATGAAAATGATTTACATATGCATGAAAGAAATGAAATAGATAATATTTTCTTTGAACAACGTCCTCTGCTTAAACACAATTTGCCTATTGAAACTCTAGGAGGTCCTCCTCCACCTAAGGGTGATCCTGTGTTCGAATTAAAACAATTGCCAGACACTTTGAAATATGATTATCTTGATGAAAAGAAAATATATCCTGTTATTATCAGTGCTAACCTTTCAGAGGATGAAGAAGAAAGATCATTGAAAGTTCTAAGGAAGCACTGAGCTGCTATTGGATATATTCTTGATGATTTAAAGGGCATTAGTCCCACTCTATGTCAGCAGAAAATTAATACGGAACCTGATGCTAAACCAGTTGTTGATCACCAACGTTCGTTAAATCCGAAGATGAAAGAAGTGGTAAGAACGGAAATATTAAAACTTCTGGAAGAAGGTATAATCTATCCTATAGCTGATAGTAGATGGGTAAGTCTTGTTCATTGTCTCCCTAAGAAAGGAGGTATTACTGTTGTTCCTAATGATAAGAATGAACTTATTCCACAAAGAATTGTTACAGGGTATGGAATGGTAATTGATTTCACAAAATTAAATAAAGCTACTAGAAAAGATCATTACCCTTTGCCTTTTATTGATCAGATGCTTGAAAGATTATCTAAGCACACGCACTTTTGCTTCCTTGATGGATATTCGGCTTTTCACAAATACATTGCTTCTCAACCTGATCAAGAAAAGACTACTTTTACTCGTCCTTTTGGAACCTATGCTTATAGATGTATGCCTTTTGGTTTATGTAATGCACCTGCTACCTTTCAAAGATGCATGATGGCTATATTCTCTGACTTTTGTGAAAAGATTGTTGAGGTTTTCATGGATGACTTCTCTGTTTATGGGAAGTCTTTTGATGATTGTTTAAGCAAACTTGATCGAGTTTTACAGAGATGTGAACAAACAAATCTTGTCTTGAATTGGGAGAAGTGCCACTTTATGGTTAATGAAGGGATTGTCTTGGGTCATAAAATTTCTGAAAAAGGTATTGAAGTGGACCAAGCTAAGGTTGATGCAATTGAGAAAATGTCATGTCCTAAGGACATCAAAGGTATTCGTAGTTTCCTAGGTCATGCTAGTTTCTATAGGAGATTTATTAAAGACTTCTCTAAAATTTCTATGCCTCTCACTAATCTTTTGCAAAAGGATATTCCTTTTGGTTTTGATGATGATTGTTTAGAAGCCATTGAAACACTCAATAAAGCTTTAATTACTGCACCTATAGTTCAACCACATGATTGGAATTTGCCTTTTCAAATTATGTGTGATGCTAGTGATTATGATGTTGGTATTCTAGGACAAAGAGTTGATAAGAAATTGAATGTTATTCATGATGCTAGTAAAACTCTAGACAGTGCTCAAAGAAATTATGCTACTAGTGAAAAAGAATACTTAGTAGTGGTGTTTGCTTGTGATAAGTTTAGACCTTATATTGTTGATTCCAAAGTAACTGCTCGCATGCACCATGCCATTGTTAAATATCTTATGGAAAAGAAAGATGCTAAATCTAGACTTATTCGTTGGGTTCTCTTATTACAAGAATTTTGATTTGCATATTGTTGATAGAAAAGGAGCAGAGAACCCCGTAGTTGATAACTTGTCTAGGCTTGAAAATGTGTTTGATGACCCACTACCTATTGATGATAGTTTTCCTGATGAGCAGTTAGCTGCAATAAATGTTGCTAGCAGTACTCCTTGGTATGCTGACTATGCTAATTACATTGTTGCTAAATATTTGCCACCTAGCTTTACTTACCAACAAAATAAAAAAATCTTCTATGATTTAAGACATTACTTTTGGGATGACCCACATCTTTATAAAGAAGGAGTAGATGGTATCATTAGACGTTGTGTACCTTAGCATGAAGAGGGGCAAATCCTATGGAAATGTCACTCCGAACCATATGGAGGGCATCATGCTCGAGATAGAACTTCTCACAAGGTATTGCAATCTGGATTTTATTGGCCTACTCTCTTCAAGGACGCTCGTAAGTATGTCTCATCATGTGACGAATGCAAAAGAATAGGTAATATTGGTAAGCGTCAAGAAATGCCTATGAACTATTCACTTGATGTTGAACCATTTGATGTTTGGGGATTTGATTACATGGGACCCTTTCCTTCCTCTAATGGGTATACACATATTTTGATTGCTTTTGATTATGTTACTAAATGGGTAGAAGCTATTCCAACCAGTAGTGCTGATCACAACACCTCTGTTAAAATGCTTAAGGAAGTTATTTTCCCAAGGTTTGGAGTCCCTAGATATTTAATGACTGATGGTGGTTCACACTTTATTCATGGTGCTTTTCGTAAGATGCTTGCTAAGTATGATGTTAACCATAGAATTGCATCACCTTATTATCCTCAGTCTAGTGGTCAAGTTGAGCTTAGCAATAGAGAAATAAAATTAATTTTGAAAAAGACTGTCAATAGGTCTAGGAAGAATTGGTCTAAGAAATTAGATGATGCACTTTGGGCTTATAGAACAGCTTATAAAAATCCTATAGGTGCGTCTCCTTATAAAATAGTTGATGGAAAAGCTTGTCATTTGCCTCTTGAGTTAGAACATAAATCTTATTAGGCACTCAAAGAACTCAATTATGATTTCAAACTTGCTGGTGAAAAGAGGTTATTTGAAATTAGCTCATTAGATGAATGGAGAACACAAGCTTATGAAAATGCAAAATTATTCAAAGAAAAAGTCAAAAGATGGCATGACAAAAGAATTCAAAAGTGTGAGTTTAAAGTCGGAGAATATGTTATTTTGTAAAACTCTCATTTTAGATTCTTTGCAAGCAAACTCACCTCCAAATGGGAAGGCCCCTATGTCCTCGAGGAGGTTTACCGGTCTGGAGCCATCAAAATAAATAATTTGGAAGGCACTAACCCAAAGGTAGTCAATGGGCAACGAATAAAGCATTATATCTCATGTACGCCTATTAATGTTGAAAGCTATATTATCCAAACTTGGACACTGGAAGAACACATAAAAGAGTCCTTCCGGAACACTCCAGAATCGTCAGAATAAGGAGGTACGTGATACGTAAGTAAACGGACTCCGAAAAATCTGCAAAAATATTTTCTATCAGTTTTGGAATATTTTGGAATTCTAGAAATAAAGATACTTCCAGGAAGCGTCCCCTGGTGGGCACAATACACCAGGGCGTGCCAGGGCCTGGCGCGCCTAGGTGGGTTGTGCCCACCTGGGACACCTCCCTATCCCGTTTTTCTTCCATATACTTGTCCTGCAAGATAAAAATTCTATATATATACTTCCCGGACCTGTTAACCACCATATCACGGAGAAAATCCTCTGTTCTCTTTTCTTGCTGCCTCAGGTCAGATTTGTCAAGCTAGGCATCATGTCTTCCTGCTCCTCCAACGACATGGAAGAAGATGCTTAGCTGATGAGGATCGAGACAAAGAGGGAGGAGCCTAAGGACACCACCAAAGGAGAACTGAATATCGGGTATGGGCACTCCCCTTGGCTTCCGCCAAGCTTGGGGGAGGTGCCCCGGTATCGTATCATCTCACTATCCTTTTGCTTTTACTTATCCTAGTTCAATCTTTTGCTTAGACGAATAAAGTTTAGTTCGATCTTTTCTTCTTTGGGAGTTTGCTTAGTGATCTATCATCATTATCATGTGCAAGTTATATAATGAAGTTAGTTTGAGTTTTTACTTTCTTTACTTTCATGTTGCAAACAAAGAAAAGAAAAAGAGAAAGAAAGCAAATAAAGGAAAGGAAATAAATCAATAAGATCATATATTAATCCTTATGGTAGGTGATAGCACCACATAAGGAAAAGTATAAGTAAGAAACTTTTATTAGAGAATCACAAACATAGCATTAGTCAGTGATGCAACTCATGAAAGAATTAATAAGGGAAGGGAAGATTCACATATAAATATACTATCCTAGAAATCTTTTGTGATTGTGAGCCCTCACCAAAATATTATATGCCAAAATTGTTGACATTGGACAAGGAAGACAACGTAATGGTTTATGTATGTTTATATTCACATAGAAGTCATATTGTCATAGATCCTTTAACATGTGATGCTTGCCCCTATCTTTGCTAGCCAAAATTCCGCACCAAGTAGAGATACTACTTGTGCATCCAAAACCCTTAAACCCAAATCTTTTTCAAGTGTCCACCATACCTACCTAGGGATTGAACAAGATCCCTCAAGTAAGTTGTCATCGGTGCAAAAAGGCAATAAAAATTGCTTCTAAATATGTGAGATCTTTTAGTGTAAGAGAAAATTGAGCATTGCACGAACTTGGAAGACAAAGAATAAAAGCGACAGACTGCATAATAAAGGTTGTGATCTTAAGGGGCTATGCAACGTGACGTTCTTTTGCACTAAGGCGTTGAGCATGCAAACAAATAAGCGCATGGCAACCTCTGCTTCCCTCTGCGAAGGGCCTATCTTTTTACTTTTATGCAAAGAGTCAAAGTTTTCCTTCTATTCCTTTTTATTTTCCCTTTTGGCAAGCATCATGTGGTGAGGAAAGATCTAGGCATATATGTCCAGTTGAATACAGATAGCATGAGTATTATTGTTGACATCACCCTTGAGGGGAACATGTTGGGAGGTGAAACAATAAGCCCCTGTCTTTCTATGTGTCCAGTTGAAACGTTTTGCTCATGTGTACTCGGTGAGTGTTAGTAATCATAGAAGACTATATGATGGTTGAGTATGTGGACTTGCCCAAAGGCTCCGACATATGACCCTTCCTGAAAAGATGATGAATTGTAGTTGCAAAGTTGACTGAGAACATAGATTGTTGGTTTCTAATAAAGTTTTTGCTTTATACTTCGATTGTGTGATGAACTATTACTTATTCATGGGAAGTGTATGATAGAAGTTCTATGATAAAAGTCCTATGTTTAATTTTGTTGCTGTTATAATAATCAACATGATGCTTCTATGTCCGTATTTTTTTTGTCGACATCTCTCTCTCAAAGCATGTGGACATGTTTCTCGATTTCGGTTTTCGCTTGAGGACAATCGGGGTCTAAGCTTGGGGGAGTTGATACGTCCATTTTGCATCATGTTTTCTTACTGTTATTTATAATGTTTTTATCCATAATAATGCTTTTTGGAGTAATACCAATGCCTTCTCTCACATAATTTGCAGGGTACACACTAAGAGGGAGAATTCGGCACCGGAAATCTGGACCTGAAAAAGCTACGTCGGGCCACCTATTCTACGAAACTCCAAATGAGCTGAAACTCCACTAGGATTTTTTAAGGAATATTTAAGAAATACTAGAGCCAATAAGCACCAGAGGGGGGCCACCAGGTGGGCACAACCCACCTGGGCGCGCCAGGCCCCCTGGTGCGCCCTGGTGGGTTGTAGCCTCCTCGGCCCACCTCCGGTGTCCATCTTCTGGTATATAATTGGTTTTGACCTAGAAAAAATAAGAGTAAGACTTTCGGGATGGGAGAAATCATGTTGCAAGTAATTATGTTGAGAGTAATCATGTGAATTTGATATGTGTTCGGTATTTTGATGGTATGTATGTTGTGAACTTGTGATTCCCTTAGTGGTGTCATGTGAACGTCGACTACATGACACTTCACCATATTTGGGCCTAAGGGAATGCATTGTGGATTAGTAAATAGATGGTGGGTTGCGAGAGTAACAGAAACTTAAACCCCATTTTATGCACTATTGCATAAGGGACTCATTGGATCCTAGAGTTTAATGCTATGGTTAGGATTTATCCTGAATACTTTTCTCATAGTTGCGGATGCTTGCGGGAGGGTTAATCATAAGTTGGAGGTTTGTTCAAGTAAGAACAGCACCTAAGCACCGGTCCACCCACATATCAAATTATCAAAGTAGCTAACACAAATCAAACCAACATGATGAAAGTGACTAGATGAAATACCCGTGTATCCTCAAGAACGCTTTGCTTATCATAAGGGATCGTTTTGGCCTGTCCATTGCCTCAAAAGGATTGGGCTACCTTGCTGCATACTTATTGCTACTATCATTACTTGCTCGTTACAAATTATCTTGCTATCAAACTACTCGCTACTTACGGTTTCAGCACTTGCAGACATCACCTTACTGAAAACTACTTGTCATTTCCTTCTGCTCCTCGTTGGGTTCGACCCACTTGACAGATGCAAATCTTACCAAATTGTTTGTAAGTGGTTGCACACGGTCATCCAAAAGAACCGTTTGCGTTGAAGAGATGCACAAATCCTGCTCTCACTTTGCATCATGTCGTCCCGGGATCGACGGGCAGGGCACGGGAGGACGGCAGCTGGCGCGCTGAGAGGTAGCGTTCGACGGTGGCATCCCATGCCACTGAGGGGGGCGCGTGCACGGAGAGGAAGGCGGACGGCCACGGAAGTCAAAGGGCTCGCTTCCCAGTGAGCCTACGCAGCGTAAAGCTCACACGCTTCCCGGTGAGCATGCGCATTCAAGGACAGCGTGCACGCCTCTCGATCAGCCTGCGCATTGTACTGCGCTCACACGCATCCCGTTCAATCAAGGTCAAGCAGTTGTCCGCACGGCACCTCCTACAGCCATTAAAACTGAGACACGTGGCGTCACGTGAATGGTTAACAGAACGCACACGGTTTGAATTATACAAAAGTTTGAGATATTAAAGTGGCAGCTTTTTTTCAAAATGCCTTTGTTGGCTGTCATTATTCGAGTGCGCCTTCTCTCAAAATGGACACGAAAAATACCACAGCATGTCGGGTGCCATTCCATGATAGCATGCCAAGTTTCGTGAATTTCACATGAGTTTTGTATTTACTAGAATTTAAAAATAAAGTATCTCAACGTTTTGTCGGCAATCAACGGTGCTCTGGTGTTTGAAATTCATTCCCATTTCTTGAATGGGACCTAAGCATGCACCCAAGGACATAGAATTGGTTTTTCAACCAATTTATATACACTAGAGCATGTGCATGTAGTTCAAATTTGAATTATGCACATAAATGCATAGAAAACTCAGTTAATGCATAAAAATGTCCAAACTAACCCCGAAAAATCACAAAAATTGACACAACACTCATGTTGTTCTATGTTGACACGAGAAAATTTTTGAAATCAATAAGAGGCAATGGATATCATTTCGTCCCCAAAGGTGGGACGTTCCCTACTGAAAGCATCACGCTTGTTGTGATAAGCTAAGGTTTGTGAGAAGCTTATACCCAAACCTGCCCCAAATGGGACAAAATATTTACCACGGCATGTTGATGCCGCTCCATGATAGCATGCCAAGTTTCATGAATTTCAGACGATTTTTGGATTTACTAGAATTTAGAAACCAGGTATCTCAACGTTTTTCCGGCAATCAATGGTGCTCTGGTGTTTGAAATTCATTCCCATTTCTTGCATGGGACCTAAGCATGAACCCAAGGACACAGATTTGATTTTTCAACCAATTTATATGCACTGCAGCATGTGCATGTAGTTCAAATTTGAATTATGCACATTGCATTGAAAACTCAGTTAATGCATAAAAATGTCCAAACGAACCCCGAAAAATCACAGAAATTAACACAACACTCCTGTTGTTCTATGTTGACACGAGAATGTTTTTTAAAGCAATAAGAGGCAGTGGATACCGTTTCGTCCCCAAAGGTGGGACGTTCCCTACCGAAACCATCATGCTTGTTGTGAGAAGCTCTGGTTTGTGAGAAGCATATGCCCAAACCTGCCCCAAATGGGACAAAAAATTTACCACGGCATGTTGATTTCGCTCCATGATAGCATGCCAAGTTTCATGCATTTTAGACGAGTTTTGGATTTACTAGAATTTAAAAACCAGGTATCTCAATGTTTGCGGCCGAGTGACAGTGGCAGGGTGCTTGGTATTCATTGCCATTTCTTGCATAGGACCTAAGCATGCAACCAAGAACGCATATTTGAATTTTCAACCAATTTATATGCATTAGAGCATGTGCATGTAGTTCAAATTTGAATTATGCATATGAGTGCATTGAAAACTCAGTTAATGCATAAAAATGTCCAAACGAACCCCGAAAAATCACAAAAATTGACAAAACACTCCTGTTGTTCTATGTTGACACGAGAAAATTTTCGAAAGCAATAAGAGGCAATGGATATCGTTTCGTCCGCAAATGTGGGGCGTTCCCTATCGAAACCATCATGCTTGTTGTGAGAAGCCCTGGTTTGTGAGAAGCATATACCCAAACCTGCCCCAAACGGGACAAAAAATTTACCACGGCATGTTGATGCCGCTCCATGATAGCATGCCAAGTTTCATGAATTTCAGACGAGTTTTGGATTTTATAGAATTTAAAAACCAGGTATATCAATGTTTGCGACCGAGTGACGGTGGCAGGGTGTTTGATATTCATTCCCATTTCTTGCATGGGACCTAAGCATGCAACCAAGCACAAAGATTTGAATTTTCAACCAATTTATATGCATTAGAGCATGTGCATGTAGTTCAAATTTGAATTATGCACATAAATGCAATGAAAATTCAATTAATGCATAAAATTTTCCAAACGAACCCCGAAAAATACCAAAAATTGACACAGCACTCCTGTTGTTCTATGTTGACACTAGGAAAAAAATTGTAATCGAGAAGAGGCAATGGATATCATTTCGTCCAGAAAGGTGAAACGTTCCGTACCGAAACCATCAGGCTTGTTGTGAGAAGCTCTGGTTTGTGAGAAGCATATCCCCAAACCAGCCGCAAATGGGACAAAAAATTACCACGGCATGTTGATGCCCCTCCATGACAGCATGCCAAGTTTCATGAATTTCAGACGAGCTTTGGATTTACTAGAATTTAAAAACCAGGTAAGTCAATGTTTTCGGCCGAGTGATCAAGGTGGTATTTGACATTCATTCCCATTTCTTGCATGGGACCTAAGCAGGCAACCAAGGACACAGATTTGAATTTTCAACTAATTTATATGCATTAGAGCATGTGCATGTAGTTCAAATTTGAATTATGCACATGAATGCATACAAAACTCAGTTAATGTATAAAAATGTCCAAGCGAACCCCCAAAATCCCAAAAATTGACACAACACTCCTGTTGTTCTATGTTGACACTAGGAAAAAAATTGAAATCGAGAAGAGGCAACTGATATCGTTTCGTCCAGAAAGGTCAAACGTTTCCTACCGAAACCATCACACTTGTTGTGAGAACCTCTGGTTTATGAGAAGCTTATACCCAAACCTGCCCCAAATGGGACAAAAATTTTACCACGACATGTTGATGCCGCTCCATGGTAGCATGCCAAGTTTCATGAATTCCGGACGAATTTTGGATTTACTAGAATTACAAAAGCAAGTACGTCGACGTTTGCCGGAGAGCCACGGTGCCGTGGTGTTTGAATTCAATCCCCATTTCTTGCATGGGACACAAGCATAAACACATGGACACATATATGATTTTACAACCCATGTTGGTGCACCGGGGCTTGTGCATGTAGTTTAATTTTGAATTGTGAACCTGAAATGGCTAGAAAACCAATTTAATGTATAAAATGTTCAAACGAACCCTCAATAATTCCAATTGTTTTACACACACATATAGTTGCATGTTCATTGCAGATAAAAGGTCTAGCAATTCAAACACCGCCCATTGCCGCTGTGACCCCATTATGTAATTCAAATCAAGATGAAAAATCAAGTAGATCGCACACGGTTTATTATCACCAACCGTGTGAGATGTAGCGCAAAATATCCTGGAGCACTGTCAGTGTATATATAGTATGCCTATGGCTTACGTGAGAAGGTGTGTCGGCTACAATCCACAGCTGATGTCTCAAGCACACTAGGTCGCTCCCCAAATATCATTTCACTATTCAATCGTCACCGGTGAAAGATGTGCACGTGGACCCGCGTCGTAAGGGCAACTTCGGTGGCACACTCCGGTGAGAGCGCGGCCGCAGCTGCCATGCGTGTGCTAACAAGGTGCATGAGCGCGGACGCAATCTGCGACCGGGAGTCCAAGGCAGCCCAAACGCCCGCTGTTGCTTCTCAGGTGGCGGCAGCAACATCGGCCTCGGGGATAGCAACTGGCGAGAGCGGCAAAGCAGCTGTCCGTTCCACAGCGGCGGCCTTAGCCCTGATGGAGGCTGCCCACGACCATGTCGAGGCCGCCCACGCCCAGCTCATGGCGGTCACCGCACAAATCAAACGAACCTTCTCCTACAACGGTCGGCAATGCACAGCTGAAGAGTTGGCAATCGCCGAGAGCATTCGAGCAGCCATCCGTTCCTCCGCCGCATACCTTGCGACGATGGAGCCCGTCCTAGCCCAGATCATGGCCGCCCACGCCCAGCTCGTGGCGGCCTTTTCCAAAGAGATGGCGGACGCGGATGGCGAGATGCTTGCCGAGTATGGTGCGATGGATGCCATGAAGCCCCTTCCCCAGGAGACTGTCGGGCACGAGCTAGACATGGAGGCGGCGGCGGAGATCGACGAGCACCAGCCGTAGTACTAGTACTCTTTGTTTTGTTTAATTAAGAGTGTCATTCTTTATTTTGTTCGAGTAATGTTTTGGTTAGCTAGCTCTGTTTAATTGCTGAACTTGCTCGATTAAGAAGTGTGGGTGTGTTGTAGTCTCCTTTGTGTACCCAAATTATGCAATGTCGTGGATGTCCACTATAACCATGGAAATTCGAACAAATTTTTTTGACATTCAAACTCATCACACACGGGTTAAGCTATCTGTATCGTTCATGATGTTCACATATCGTACACAGTTCTGAATAAGGGACCATGTCTGATGACACTTTGTGCGCTAGTTTTTTCGCTGAAGCGATTCCAAATTTTCGGCTTCCGCGAAAATATCTACCTCCCTGCCCCTCCCCCTTGCCAAAAGCCACATTTCCCCTGTTTCGGCCTTCCTTTCCACGTGGAAACCTTCACTCCTTGCTTGCAGCGCCGCCTCCTCGCCGGCGAACCTCCTTCACGCTGCTCGGCCTCGTCTATCCAGGCAGGTAATCCACACTTGACCCCCATCCTCCTCCTCCTTCCACATCCCACATGCCCCGATCACGCCGCGAAGGCCGACACCTTCCACCCAAATCACTGACCCCTCCACCAAATAAGCGCCGCCCTAAGCCATGGTGCATGCAGTTTAGCTAGGATCTCAAGGAGCATTTGGCAGCGGAGAAGCAAATTGCGGTCGCACGCGCGAATGAGGTAGCGATGGCTGTCATTCGAGCCGACCCGACCTTGCCATTTGCTAGCTATGCTGGTTAAGCATGCTCGGTTTACCCGTTGCATGTGTTGCTCCTGCCTTTCCTTCACAAATTCTAGTGAATTGTGCTATCTAATTTTACCATGCAATCTGTTGCTCTAGTGTATATGTTCTATATGTCGTGCAGTGTGGTGCTCACTTATTAACTTTTTTGTTAATTAGTTGGTGTCTTCAGTTAAATGTTTGGTTCAATTCTGCAAATGTGATGTTCAATTCTTCAAGCTGCAATTTTGTATTGTCTTCATGTGAGAAATAAATCGAATTTATCTTTACAAAATACATGAGAAACGAATACAATTGCTATATTTCCAAGTTGTCAAGAATGCTTGGTTTGGTTATACATTGTGGTGCTCAGTTAATGTTTGGTTCATTTGTGTTGTGGTGTTTAGTTTACTGTTTGGTTCAATTCTGCAATGCGATGTTCAATAGTTGTGGGTGCATTCTGTTATTGTATACCATGTGAGGAATAAATTGAATTTGGCTGTAGTAAATACATGAGAAACAAATACAATTGCTATATTTCCAAGTTGTTTAGCATGCTTGGTTTGGTTAACTGTCTGATCTTCTATTAGGAGTATGTTATATTGTGCAATGTGGTGCTCAGTTAATGTTTGGTTCATTTGTTGTGGCGTTTAGCTAACTGCTTGCACTACAAAAAAAATACACTTCCGTGATGATACGTGTTTGTCATAGTAGGTCGCGTTTTTTGTCATGCATGTACATCCATGACGATTTTATGACAGAATCAAGATAGTCATACCTGTGCTGTAGTAGAAGTGTTCCATGACATTACCAAAATTATCATCACGGAAGTGGACATTACCAAAATTATCATCACGGAAGTGTCCACTTCCATGACGATAAATTGCGCGTCACATAAGTGCTTTCGTCAAGGGTGACCGACACGTGGCATCCACCGTAACGGAACACTGTTAAGCTATCGGGTTAGATTTTGGACCCGATAACCCGTTAACAACCCTGACCAATGGGAAATTTCCACGTGTAAAATTCTGATTGGCCGAAGGGAACACCTGTCAGCTCGTCAGTGGGCCAGATGTCGCCCGTCCATTGGAGGAGACATGCCTATGATACGTCGACACGTGGTTGGGCCCAACAGAGGCCCATATAGGTTAAAAAGGCCGCCTACCAAAGGCCCGTATAACTTAATCAGGTACTAGTGGACCAGCCCAATAACGGCCTGCTTAATAAAGGCCCATTTACGGCCCAAAGCCAGATCTGGCCCGTTAATTGTTAGCCCAATATTTGGGCCCATTTACGGCCCGAAGCAAGATCTGGCCCGTTAATAGTTCGCCCAATATTTGGGCCCATTTGCGTCCCGAAGCCAGATCTAGCCCGTTAATTGTTCGCCGAATAGTTGGGCCCAGCTACAGCCCAGTGACTTTCGGCCTGTTAGAGGCCTGATGTAGACATGGGCCCATTTCAGCCCGGTGTGACTTTCGGCCTGGGAATGGCCCGTGTTGCCCATGGTCCATATATGGTCCGACGGGACATTGGGCCCACTAACGGCATGTGCTAAAGGTGGCAACAGTTAAGCCCAACGTGACTTTGGGCCTGTTAAAGGCCTGTCGCGTAATTCGACCCGTTGATGCCTGTGCCAAGCTTTCGGCCTCTTAAAGGCCCATGATATCAGTGGGCCTGATACGTCTCCATCGTATCTACTTTTCCAAACACTTTTGCCCTTGTTTTGGACTCTAACTTGTATGATTTGAATGGAACTAACCCGGACTGACGCTGCTTTCAGCAGAATTTCCATGATATTATTTTATGTGCAGAAAACAAAAGTTCTCGGAATGACCTGAAACTCCACGGGATGTCTTATAAAAAATAATAAAAAATCCTCGCCAAAGATGAAAACCGGGGCCCACACCCTGTCACGAGGTGGGGGCGCCCCCTCTAGGGCGCACCCCTACCTCGTGGGCCCCCTGGACACCTTCTGACGCCAACTCCAACTCTAAATATTGGCTTTCGGGGAGAAAAAACCAGAGAGAAGAAATCATCGCTTTTTACGATACGGAGCCGCCGCCAAGCCCTAAAACCTCTCGGGAGGGCTGATCTGGAGTCCGTTCGGGGCTCCGGAGAGGGGGATTCGTCGCCGTCGTCATCAACCATCCTCCATCACCAATTTCATGATGCTCACCGCCGTGTGTGAGTAATTCCATCATAGGCTTGCCGGACGGTGATGGGTTGGATGAGATTTATCATGTAATCGAGTTAGTTTTGTTAGGGTTTGATCCCTAGTATCCACTATGTTCTGAGATTGATGTTGCTATGACTTTGCTATGCTTAATGCTTGTCACTAGGGCCCGAGTGCCATGATTTCAGATCTGAACCTATTATGTCTTCATGAATATATGTGAGTTCTTGATCCTACCTTGCAAGTCTATAGTCACCTACTATGTGTTATGATCCGGCAACCCCAAAGCGACAATAATTGGGACCACTCACAGTGATGACCATAGTTTGAGGAGTTCATGTATTCACTATGTGCTAATGCTTTGTTCTGGTTCTCTATTAAAAGGAGGCCTTAATATCCCTTAGTTTCCATTAGGACCCCGCTGCCACGGGAGGGTAGGACAAAAGATGTCATGCAAGTTCTTTTCCATAAGAACGTATGACTATGTTCGGAATACATGCCTACATTACATTGATGAATTGGAGCTAGTTCTGTGTCCCCTTATGTTATGACTGTTACATGACGAACCACATCCGGCATAGTTATCCATCACTGATCCGGTGCCTACGAGCTTTCCATATACTGGTTCTCGCTTATTTACTTTTCCGTTGCTACTGCTACAATCACTACAAATACCAAAAACATTACTTTTGCTGTCTTTACTTTTATTATCTTTACCACCACTATCATATTACTTTGCTACTAAACACTTTGCTGCAGATACTAAGTTTCCAGGTGTGGTTGAATTGACAACTCAGATGCTAATACTTGAGAATATTCTTTGGCTCCCCTTGTGTCGAATCAATAAATTTGGGTTGAATACTCTACCCTCGAAAAGTCGCTATGCGATCCCCTATACTTGTGGGTTATCAAGACCTTTTTCTGGCGCCATTGCCGGGGAGCATAGCTCTATTCTTTGAGTCACTTGGGATTTATATTTGCTGGACACTATGAAGAACTTGAAAGACGCTAAGACAACAATTTATCCCTCAACTACGAGGGGAGGTAAGGAACTGCCATCTAGCTCTGCACTTGATTCACCTTCTGTTATGAGTAAGCTAGTGACACCTAAACCTCGCTTCGCTATTCGCTCCGATATGTCGCATGTTATTGATGATGCCACTTCTGCTATGCATGATACTTATGATGAAACTACTTCTATGCTTGATACTACTGTGCCCCTTGGTGAATTTCTAGATGAACAAATTGCTAGGGCTGGAGAGAGAAGAAATCATCACGTTTTACGATACGGAGCCGCCGCCAAGCCCTAAAACCTCTCGGGAGGGCTGATCTGGAGTCCGTTCGGGGCTCTGGAGAGGGCAATTCGTCACCGTCGTCATCATCAACCATCCTCCATCACCAATTTCATGATGCTCACCGCCGTGTGTGAGTAATTCCATCGTAGGCTTGCTGGACGGTGATGGGTTGGATGAGATTTATCATGTAATCTAGTTAGTTTTGTTAGGGTTTGATCCCTAGTATCCACTATGTTCTGAGATTGATGTTGCTATGACTTTTCTATGCGTAATGCTTGTCACTTGGGCCCGAGTGCCATGATTTCAGATCTGAACCTATTATGTTTTCATGAATATATGTGAGTTCTTGATCCTATCTTGCAAGTCTATAGTCACCTACTATGTGTTATGATCCGCAACCCCAAAGTGACAATAATCGGGACCACTCCCGGTGATGACCATAGTTTGAGGAGTTCATGTATTCACTATGTGCTAATGCTTTGTTCCGGTTCTCTATTAAAAGGAGGCCTTAATATCGCTTAGTTTCCATTAGGAACCCACTGCCACGGGAGGGTAGGACAAAAGATGTCATGCAAGTTCTTTTCCATAAGCACGTGTGACTATATTCGGAATACATGCCTACATTACATTGATGAATTGGAGCTAGATCTGTGTCACCCTATGTTATGATCGTTATATGACGAACCGCATCCCAAGATAATTATCCATCGCTGATCCGGTGCCTACGAGCTTTCCATATACTAGTCTTTGCTTATTTACTTTTCCGTTGCTATTGTTACAATTACTACAAAATACCAAAAACATTACTTTTGTTGTCTTTACTTTTGTTACCGTTACCACCACTATCATATTACTTTGCTACTAAACACTTTGCTGCAGATACTAAGTTTCCAGGTGTGGTTGAATTGACAACTTAGCTGCTAATACTTGAGAATATTCTTTGGCTCCCCTTGTGTCGAATCAATAAATTTGGGTTGAATAATCTACCCTCGAAAGATGTTGCGATCCCCTATACTTGTGGTTTATCAAGACTGATTTCTGGCGCCGTTGCCGGGTAGCATAGCTCTATCTTTGAGTCACTTGGGATTTATATCTGCTGGAGACTATGAAGAACTTGAAAGACGCTAAGACAACAATTTATCCCTCAACTACGAGGGGAGGTAAGGAACTGCCATCTAGCTCTGCACTTGATTCACCTTCTCAGAATGAGTAAGCTAGCGACACCTAAACCTCGCTTCGCTATTCGTTCCGATATGTCGCATGTTATTGATGATGCCACTTCTGCTATGCATGATACTTATGATGAAACTACTTCTATGCTTGATACTACTATGCCCCTTGGTGAAATTTTAGATGAACAAATTGCTAGGGCTGGAGAGAAAGAAATTATTGAATCTGAATACGATGATGAAAGTGATGATGAAAATATGCCTGTTATTCCTGAGGGTTATGTTTTTGATATGGAATCTTCTGCAGCTATTTTTGCTTGCAAAGATAGATATGAGCTCAAGAGGTTATTAGTTAAATGGAACAAAGAATCTCTTAGAGACAGAATGAAACCTGACCCTGCTTTTGCTACTTCACCTATTTGTGTTCCCGATAAGGATTATGAATTTTCTGTTGATCCAGATATAATTACTTTGGTCGAACCTGATACTTTTTATGGCTATGAATCTGAAACTGTTGTGGCACATCTTACTAAGTTAAATGATATAGCCGCCCTGTTTACTAATGATGAGAGATCGCGCTACTTTTATATACTCAAAATATTTCCGTTCTCATTAAAGGGTGATGCTAAGATATGGTTTAATTCTCTTGATCCTGGTTGTGTGTGTAGTCCCTGTGATATGATGTATTACTTCTCTGCTAAATATTTCCTGCTCATAAGAAACAAGCTGCTTTGAGGGAAATATACAACTTCATGCAAATTAAAGAAGAGAGTCTCCCACGAGCTTGGGGGAGGCTTCTCAAGTTACTTAATGCTTTGCCTGATCATCCTCTTAAGAAACCTGAAATACTTGATATCTTTTATAATGGACTAACCGATGCTTCCAGAGATTACCTCGATAGTTGTGCTGGTTCTCTTTTCGTGGAAAGAACACGGATGAAGCTGAAATTCTATTGAATAATATGTTGACAAATGAAAATAATTGGGCACCTCCTAAGCCAGCTCCAGAGCCAATTCGAGCCTGCTCCTAAACCAACTCCAAAGAAGAGAGGTGTTCTATTTCTCGATCCTGAAGACATGCAAGAGGCAAAGAAATCTATGAAAGAAAAAGGTATTAAAGTCAAGATGTTAAGAATTTACCTCCTATTGAAGAAATACATGGTCTTAATCTACCGCATGTTGAAGAAACTTATGATATTGATCCATTACTTATTGAAGAACCTCCCGATCCCGATAACCCGACACGTAGTAAAGGTAAATTCTCTCTGAGATATGATAAAGTCAAGTCCCTCCTACTAAAATTGCTAGTCGCTGCTTGGACGAGTTTGATAACTTTATGTTTAAGCAAGATGACTTTAATGCTTATTTTGGTAGACAATTAAAACAAGATGCTTATATGATTAAACGCTTGGGTGATTATATGGCTAATATTAGAGATGAACTTAAACTTGTTAGCAAACATGCTTCTATGGTTACCACTCAAGTAGAACAAGTACTTAAAGCTCGTAAAGAAGTGCTTGATGAAATGAATAGTAAGAAAAATGATTATCTTTGTTAGAGTGGCTACTAGAACTGATAGAATGACTCAGGAACCTTTATATCCTAAAGGCCACCCTAAGAGAATCGAGCAAGATTCTCAGAGAAATAATATTGATGTACCTAGTTCTTCTAAAAGGAAGAAAAAGAAAAATGATAGGACTTTGTAGACTTCTAGTGAACCCATTGCCGAACCACCTGAGAATCCAAATGATATCTCTATGTCTGATGCTGAAACACAATCTGGTAATGAACATGAACCTATTGAAAATGTTAATGATGATGTTCATGATGATGCTCAACCTAGTAATGATAATGATGTAGAAGTTGAACCTGCTGTTTATCTAGATAACCCACAATCAAAGAATCAACGTTATGATAAAAGAGACTTCGTTGCTAGGAAACATGGTAAAGAAAGAGAACCATGGGTTCAAAAACCCATGCCTTTTCCTCCCAAACCATCCAAGAAAAAGGATGATGAGGATTTTGAGCGCTTTGCTGAAATGATTAGACCTATCTTTTATGTATGCGATTAACTGATGTGCTCAAAACAATCCTTATGCTAAGTATATGAAGGATATCATTACCAATAAGAGAAAGATACAGGAAGCTGAAATTTCCACCATGCTTGCTAATTATACTTTTAAGGGTGGAATATCAAAGAAACTTGGAGATCCAGGAGTACCTACTATACCATGCTCCATTAAGAGAAATTATGTTAAAACCATTTATGTGATCTTGGAGCCGGTGTTAGTGTTATGCCTCTCTCTTTATATCGTAGACTTGACTTGAATAAGTTGACACCTACTGAAATATCTTTGCAAATGGCTGATAAATCAACTGCTATACCAGTCGGTATTTGTGAGGATGTGCCTGTTGTGGTTGCAAACATTACTATTTTAACGGACTTTGTTATTCTTGATATTCCCGAGGATGATAGTATGTCTATTATTCTTGGAAGACCTTTTCTTAATACTGCAGGGGCTGTTATTGATTGTAACAAAGGCAATGTCACTTTTCATGTTAATGGTAACGAGCATACGGTACACTTTCCGAGGAAACAACCTCAAGTTTATAGTATCAATTCTATTGGAAAAATTCCATCGATTATATTTGGAGGTTTTGAATTTCCTCTCCCTACTGTCAAGAAGAAATATGATATACTTATTATTGGGGATGTCCATATCCCCATTGAGGTAACATAGTAATATTCGAAATTTCTCCGGTTCCATGTTAGTCGGAATGAGTTTGTTAACAAGACCTGATCAACCTTGTTAGTGGATTCCTTTTGATGAGCATGAGATGGATGAAACTAGAAGCACAACCTTCTGTACCCTCTTTATATTTTCTGTTATTTAGTAGAAATAAAGTAAAATAGTATTTTTCTGTCTGTCTCCTGACTTATCCGTGCAATATAAAAATACCCCGAAAATAAAAGTCCTCAGAATGCCATGCCAATTTAATATGATTTTTTGGGAATATTTGACGATTTATAGTGCAAAAATCACCGCGGGGGGAGCTGCCACCTGGCCACAAGGGTGGAGGGCGCGCCCCCTGCCTCGTGGGCCCACGGTGGCCCTCCTCCACTTATCCCTACACCCATCTTCTTCCTCTGCCTCACACAAACCCGAAAAACCAACTCAAGCACGAGTTCCAGCCACTTTTGCTGTGATTTTCGATCTCCTTGCTCAAAGCACCTCTCGCAAAACTGCTTGGGGAGATTGTTCCTTGGTATGTGACTCCTCCATTGGTCCAATTAGTTTTTGTTCTAGTGCTTTATTCTTTGCAAATTTGTGCTGCATAGGTGACCATGTTCTTGAGCTTGCATGTCAAATTTATATGGTTCCAAGTAGTTCTAATGCTTGATATAGGCTCTAGGCACTTGTAGGAGTAGTTGCTATCAATTTTATTGAAGTTGGTTGACTTTTGTTTGAAGTTACTAAAAATTTCAGATTACTTTAGAAAACAATGAAGAGACTTTTGAGGGGCTCGTCGAGCCGAACCTCGAAGGAAAAACAAAAGGAAGAAGCACAGAAGCCCAAATATAATTTGCCTTGCACCACGGAGGTCCGGCCGTGTGAATGGCCTTCCTATGACTTCTTGAGGAGAGCTGGAATTTATTAGGATTTTTATTTATTGATTGAGAATGCTGGCCTCACCAACTTCCTCCGCGACCAACGCTATCAAGATCTCTTACTCACAAATACTTTTGTGCAAAACTTCTACTATTTCCCTAAGGAATCACCTCCACCAGTAGAGTTTCATTTATATGACGTTGTTAAGAAGATGCCATTAGCTGAATTTGGCGAGGTTTGCAAAATACCCTTTGAGGGTACCTTGGATGAACCACAACTTAACGAAGTAGAAGCTTTTATTAACACTATCACTGTGGGAGAAACCAGGAAGGTTTCTGATGCAAGAATTACTAGCATACATTTTCCTGTTTTACGCTACTTTGCCTTATTTGCTAGTCGTTGCTTGATTGGTCGCGGGAACTGTGGAAACCTTAGTGTTCTGATATTATCATTTTGTTCCATGGTTTATACCGCAACAACACCGTTAGTATGGGCAGAATTACTGCTAGATGCTTAAGTTTGAACCGTACTAAAGGCCCCATCATTGGAGGTATTTATGCTTCGCGCCTAGCTGCACATTTTGACATACCTATTAGGCATTTGGAGAAAGAAGAAACATCGTTGCCTAGTGCTTATTTAGATTATAAGGGTATGCTAGAGCATGACTTTCTTGTTAAGGGCAAAGAAGGGGAGCTTAAATATAAATTGTACTTTGATAAACATCACCCTGAGACTATTACTTTGCCTGCTCCCTCTTTGTTTAACTTGTCTGCAGGTCCTCACCTCGTTCTGTGGGCGGCCGTTCAAGCCTATCGGAATCCTGCACCAGCCCCGAAATCGGAACCACAAGATGAGCCTCCATGACAGTCTGTTTATTCTTGGGATCCGGAGGCGGTTGCCAGCCAGTGGCAGTCAGAGTCCTCCTCATCACAGTATGATCCCAGCTATTCTTCGTCAGTAAAGATGACCCCATACACCTACGGGTATCCGCCAGGCTATCCCTGGCAATAGACAAACTTAGGCCAAAAGCCTAAGCTTGGGGGAGTACGTATTTCTTACCGACATTACATTTATGTTCACACACACTCATTGCTAGATGTCGGTGCTCATACTCTTTCACTGTAATATTCATGCTAGTTTATTTCGTTTTTCCTGCTTTCTTCTTGTGTGTCTATTAAACCTTAAGAAAAAACAAAAAAAATTAGTAGTAGTTTATTTTTCCTGCTGTAGTAATAATAATTAAAAAGAAAACCCAAAAATATTTCCCGTTCTTCTTTTGCTTGTTGGGAGCTTTCCCGTGTAAATAGTTTTTATTTCTTTTCGTTTCTTTGGGGGTCAGTAGGAGAAGACCATGATTAAATTGTTGAAGTGGCTCTTATATGCATTCTTGTTGATTTAACCAAGAGACCATATTGCCTTGTCTTCTCCTATTTATTGAATGCTCGTAGATTCCAGCTTAGTCCAATGCACGTGCACTCTTATTATTATTCACACCGTTCGGTCGTGCAAGTGAAAGGCAATTATGATGATATATGATGGACTGACTAATATGAGAAAAGCTGATATGAACTCGACCTCTTTTGTTTTTGTAAATATGATGAGTTCATCATTCTTGATTCAGCTTATTATGAATAAACATGTTTTGCAATGACAATTAGAGATCATAGTTGCTCGTGCCATGCTTGATTAGCTATGAGTTATAATGGTTTACCTTGCGTACAACATGCTATTAAAATGGTTGTGATGTGGTATGATGGGGTGGTATCCTCCTTTGAATGATTTAAGTGACTTGACTTGGCACATGTTCATGCATGTAGTTGAAACAAATCAACATAGCCTTCACGATATTTATGTTCATGGTGGATTATATCCTACTCATGCTTGTATTTAATGTTTATTAATTTTAATGCATGTTCATGACTGTTGTCGCTCTCTAGTTGGTCGCTTCCAGTCTTTTGCTAGCCTTCACTTGTACTAAGCGGGAATACTGCTTGTGCATCCAATCCCTTAAACCCCAAAGTTATTCCATATGAGTCCACCATACCTTCCTATGTGCGGTATCTACCTGCCGTTCCAAGTAAATTTGTATGTGCCAAACTCTAAACCTTCAAATAAATATTCTGTTTTGCATGCTCGAATAGCTCATATATCAACTAGGGCTGCCCTTATCTTCCGTGTTAGGCGGGTTATTCTCAAGAAGAGTAGACTCCGCTCCTCACTCACGCGAAAATGGCTGGTCACCGGGATGCCCGGTCCCATGCTTTATGCAAACTAAATCAAAATAATTGCAAACAAAACTCCCCTGGGACCCGTTGAATGTTGGATGCACTCGTTGTTTCGAGAAAGCCATGGATTGATGCTTGTGGAGGAGGGGGAGTATAAACTTTACCATTCTGTTTGGGAACCGCCTATAATTTGTTTAGCATGGAAGATATCGTCATCTCTTAGTTGTTATGTTGACAATGGAAGTATGCCGCTCAAAATATAATTTATCTCTATTTCAAAACCGAGCTCTGGCACCTCTACAAATCCCTGCTTACCTCTGCGAAGGGCCTATCTATTTACTTTTATGTTGAGTCATCACCTTCTTATCAAAAGCACTAGCTGGAGAGCACAGATGTCATTTTCATTCATTACTGTTAATTTATATCGGGTATGACTATGATTGGATCTCTTTTACCATGAATTACAATGTCTAGTTAGTCCTTGATCTTTGAAGGTGCTCTGCATTTATGTTTTGTTGTCTCAGAAAGGGCTAGCGAGATACCATCTTGTTATATCATATTATGATTATTTTGAGAAAGTGTTGTCATCCGAGATTTATTATTATGGCTTGCTAGCTGATTATGTTATTGATATGAGTAAACATGAGACCTAGGAGTTATTGCAAATGTGGTTAGTTATGATCTTTGCTGAAAACCTGAATGCTGGCTTGACATAGGTACAACAACAAGAGACAAAAAGAGTTTGTAAAAGTTTTTCTTTTTCTCTTTCAGTTTGTCAACTGAATTGCTTGAGGACAAGCAAGGGTTTAAGCTTGGGGGAGTTGATACGTCTCCGTCGTATCTACTTTTCCAAACACTTTTGCCCTTGTTTTGGACTCTAACTTGTATGATTTGAATTGAACTAACCCGGATCGACCAGATTCAAAGAGAATTGCCATGATGTTGTTTTATGTGCGTAAAACAAAAGTTCTCGTAATGACCTGAAACTCCACGGGATGTCTTATAAAAATAATAAAAAATCCTCACCAAAGATGAAGACTAGGGGCCCACACTGTCCACGAGGGTGGGGGGCGCCCCCCCCCCCCTCTAGGGCGCGCCCCCCTACCTCGTGGGCCCCCTGGACACCTTCCGACACCGACGCCAACTCTATATATTGGCTTTCGGGGAGAAAACAACCGAAGAGAAGAAATCATCGAGTTTTACGATACGGAGCCGCCGCCAAGCCCTAAAACCTCTCGGGAGGGCTGATCTGGAGTCTGTTCGGGGCTCCGGAGAGGGGGATTCGTCGCCGTCGTCATTATCAACCATCCTCCATCACCAATTTCATGATGCTCACCGCCGTGTGTGAGTAATTCCATCGTAGGCTTGCTGGACGGTGATGGGTTGGATGAGATTTATCATGTAATCGAGTTAGTTTTGTTAGGGTTTGATCCCTAGCATCCACTATGTTCGAGATTGATGTTGCTATGACTTTGCTATGCTTAATGCTTGTCACTAGGGCCCGAAAAGCCATGATTTTAGATCTGAACCTATTATGTTTTCATGAATATATGTGAGTTCTTGATCCTACCTTGCAAGTCTATAGTCACCTACCATGTGTTATGATCCGACAACCCCTCAAGTGACAATAATCGGGACCACTCCGGTGATGACCATAGTTTGAGGAGTTCATGTATTCACTATGTGCTAATGCTTTGTTCTCGTTCTCTATTAAAAGGAGGCCTTAATATCCCTTAGTTTCCATTAGGACCCGCTGCCACGGGAGGGTAGGACAAAAGATGTCATGCAAGTTCTTTTCCATAAGCATGTATGACTATATTCGAATACATGCCTACATTACATTGATGAATTGGAGCTAGTTCTGTGTCACCCTATGTTATGACTGTTACATGACGAACCGCATCCGGCATAATTATCCATCGCTGATCCGGTGCCTACGAGCTTTCCATGTACTAGTTCTCGCTTATTTACTTTTCCGTTGCTACTGTTATAATCACTACAAAATACCAAAAACATTACTTTTGCTGTCTTTACTTTTGTTACCGTTACCACCACTATCATATTACTTTGCTACTAAACACTTTGCTGCAGATACTAAGTTTCCGTGTGTGGTTGAATTGACAACTCAGCTGCTAATACTTGAGAATATTCTTTGGCTCCCCTTGTGTCGAATCAATAAATTTGGGTTGAATACTCTACCCTCGATAGCTGTTGCGATCCCCTATACTTGTGTGTTATCATGGCCAACTAAGGCCCGAGATATGTTTCGGCCTGGTAACGGCCCGTGAGCTAACTGGGCCCAAAACGACCCGGTCTACATTTCGGCCTGCTGAAGGCCCGTCGACGACTAGTGAAAATTGAGGCCCAACATGCATTTTGGCCTGCTAAAGGCCCGTGGTTTCATCTCACCGTAATAAAGCCAAGACAATATTCAGCCTGTTAATGGCCCAACGCTACCTGGGCCAAACTAAGCGCTAGGTCGACAAAAGGCCCAACTAAAATATAGGCCGGTGTTAGTTTGGGCCTGGCGCAATGTGTGAAGGCCCCAATCATTCGGGCCCAAGAAATACGTAGGCTGGCCCAATTGTGGCCGGCTAAAAACCTGGCCCGTTAGAGTCGAATGTTTCGGTCCGGTCGAGTGAATCTGATTTTTTTTCAGATAGCGAATGACGGCAGTAACTAGTAGGAATTAAGAACAAACCTACTCTATACAATAAAGAAATTACTGCATAGTAACTAAGAATAAAACTACACTATACAATAAAGGATTTAAGGTATATTACATCCACCAGGCATCGAAGTTCGCCACCAGTCATCATAAAGCGCAACGAAGAAGAAGATTACAAAAACTGGGCACCATTGCAGCGTAACAAAATAATACTGAACCGAGACCACTTCCAAGACAGTTCAAGAAAGGTTAGCCTTGCGGAGGAATTGCTGCAAAAGTCACGAAAGGATGTGAGACCGACCTAGCATGTCGGTCATAGCTTCCAGGTGTAGCTGTTTAGCGATGAGGTTCTCATTGGTGTTCTCCGCAATCTTTCTTAGAGATAGGACTTCAAGTCGAAGTTGAGTTGCATAATGCCTTTCTGCTAGAACTTGGGATCAAGAAGTCGAACAGATTCGCATAACGAATTCTGTGAGCTTGTCTGACTGTTAGTCTCAAGTAACTTGAACACTGCATCAAGACAAGACTTTGGGGTTGTCTCGCTATCTTCAAGATGTTTTGCCGTCTTTGCTGCAATATATGTTGGGTTTATCTCACAGCTTCAGCAGACTTGTGCATGCCATCAGGCATATCACCCTGAAACAAAGCAGAGAGATGACAGGTTTTGCATGTGTATAAACAAAGATGATAACTATTCTGTCAATTCTATCCAATTTCAAATTAGAAAATAAAGAGTAAGTTCAAAATATCAATAGTATAATTTGGCATTGTTCATAATGCGGGGAGCTTCACCACACTCTTTGGATTACCATGTCAACATAACAAGCATAGATGAAGGGCAAAGAAAATCATTGTATCTATTTTGGATAATGTGCATGGCATGTTGTTCATATCATCACCACATCAAGAAGATAAAACAGAGATGACAAGGTGCAAACATGGGCTGCTTCACCACACACTGGATTATAGATCCACAAAAACAAGCATACATATAGGGAGTATTAAGTAATGTGCATGGTATGAATAAGGAATTTGGTTTTACAAGTAAAACTTAGAACTTACGGTTCTTACGAACATGCATTTTGGTTGAAACAGGAAACTAAACAGCAGTAAACGATTGGGAGTATGAGAAAACTAAACAGTAGTTGAGGATAAAGGCTTTAGAAGGACTGACTTACATTAACAGTTAACACCGGCTTTATAATGCCCTTCTCCATGTCAAGGGAAGGATAACTCAAGAATTTCAGCATAGAATCTTCTTCATAAGCATTCCCTGTACTCTACATTTTGTAGAGAGTAATTATAGATATGATAATACTGGAAGGGATAGAGGATAATGAAGATAAGATGCAGATTGATGCTACATAATCAACTACCAATCCTCGAAGTACAAGCGTTCTGAGGACAAAATGTAATCGACAAGAGCAATGGGCTACACTTCAGACCGGCATTGTCTCATGTATTCTACTTGTTGGTAAGATTAAATATAGATCTGATCTTTTTAGTAAATGGTGGGTGAGGGAGATAAGATGCGTAATGCTACAAAATGAACCAATCCCTCTTCCCATAATACAATTTGAACACCGTGTCTTGTACAAAAGCGTTCTTATATTATGGGACGAAGGGAGTAGCTGTTAATGTAAGTACAAAGGATAGACCACGTTCAGTCCTTACAAGAGGACTGCAGAGCTAAACCTCTTCAAAAGCATTGGGTTGATTCTAAATTTATGTAAGAGTCCATGCGGATCTTATAAAGTCCACCAAATGGACGATTACGAGGCTAACATGTGCAGTGATGCTACATAATCAAACAGCTATGAAAGTAAGTATGGTCATACAGGGCAAGAGGTACTCACAAGAGCAATGCAAAGGTGTGATAGTTGCGAGATTCTCGTGGTCCCTTTAGAACGAATGTTCTTCCGCTAACAGTTTTTTGTACAAGTGAGACATTAAGGCAAATGCAGAAATGTAGTTCAAATTGTGATGTGATATCATAGACAGTACCTTACGCTGCAGCCGAGACCAATGTGTAACAAGATTATTCCAGTCACCGTTGGATAAATGTAGCACCGGAGACTTCACAGAAATTTCGTTCAGAGGCTTGCCATCGAAGTGTGCTTGCCTCAGGTAGGAATGATACTACGAGTGCTTGAAAAGCGCAACCAACCCTTGCTCGTCATCACAATCCAGTTTGCTCCTCGCCTATTTAAAAGAATGAAATCTTGTGTCTTCTGTCAGCAGAAACATATGCAGTAATGACCATGAATAACATTAGTACATTACTTACGCCAGAAGTTATGGAGGAAGACTGCAAATTATTCGTGTTCATGTATAATCTTTCCATGAAGGAAAGATGCGCATAAAGTTCGACAACAACATAAGCTTCGTCTTCTAAACTGGGAAGAAATGGAATAGGGGTCCTATTTGCTGCAATTGGGACTCTCTCGGTTCGAAAAGGATTTGGCAACCGGATTTGGTTTACTCTTTGTCGGAATGGTGGTTTTGCGTCAGACAACCGGTGCTATCTCAACCGGCATAATCATACTGCTTTGCTGCAGCTTGGGGTCTCATTGAGTTGGGGCATCAAAAATGACCAGTGTAGTAGGGCTAGAGTCTGCTAGATTGGGGTATTTTGTGGGTCAGGTGATATTGCAACTACACCTAATGGGCTATTTGATTTATCAGGTGCCACTACCTTTTCCAAATATTTTGCTTGTGCTCCTCCACGATCAGCAATCGCCCTCTTCCTTGTGAACGTCTGATACACAAGAACAGCATTTGAATGGATAAATATGGTATGATGACAGATGTAATATGTACTAAAAATGGATAGGCAGGGCGTATTCACATACACGATGTGTAAACTAAGCTAATGGCAGTTCAACAAAGTAGAAGCAATGCAAAGCATCGCTTGCAAGATATGTGCGAGCAATGTAACCTTGGAAAGTTAGAGCAAGTACCTTGATGGGTGAATAATATAGGGCATCTTCCTCGACTCCTCCACTAGGGAGCTACATTGACTTAGGTCTCCCTCTAGCTCGTAATCACCGTTAGGATCATATTCTGAGCATGAATCTGTAGGTGGAGAGCGTTAGCATTGCATTGCATCTAGACTTGATTTCAGTCCCTTAATGCCAAGTTTGACAGCCATGGCATTGTTCTGCTTTATTCTTTTCATGCACGCAAGCTCATAATCATTATGATGCTTTGTTGAATCTGAGATTCATGAAAACATAAAAAGTGGTCAGATTATCTATGGAATGCATTATGGATTCAACTCGGAGAGTGTCTCCCTATAAACCCCTGCATATGCAAAGTTCACCTCCCCAACCATGCCGACTGCACCACACACGTAAATACAAACCCCTTATGTCTCTATAACAAAAGTGCATACACATTTCAAAGCTGAAGTAGGAACATTAGAATCATATGAAATTCGTATTTGAACAAATAAACTAAGCAATTATGAGTGGCGTAATGTATAGCTTCAAGGGTGGAGTGTTGGTAGTGCGACACAAAGCAAGTAGGCAGATTGTATTCCATGTAAAAGATCGAAACCTATGTAAAAGCTGGAAATGACACTTTCTTTCTATACAATGCAGTGTTCGTTACCCACACATGTCACACAACTGATACGTCTCCAACGTATCTATAATTTTTGATTGCTCCATGCTACTTTATCTACTGTTTTAGGCAATATTGGGCTTTATTATCCACTTTTATATTACTTTTGGGACTAACCTATTAATCGGAGGCCCAGCCCAGATTTGTTGTTTTATGCCTATTTCAGTGTTTCGAGGAAAAGGAATATCAGACGGAGTCAAAATGGAACGAAATCAACTGGAGAAGTTATTTTTGGAAGGAAACCCACCTGATGGAGTTGGACTCCACGTCAGAAGATACAGGAGGTGCTCACGAGGGTGGGGGGTGCGCCCACCCCCCTGGGTGCGCCCCCCTGCCTCGTGTGGCCCCCGTAGCTCCACCGACGTACTGCTTTCACCCATATATACCTACGTACCCTAAAACTTCCAGAACAGAAGATAGATCGGGAGTTCCGCCGCTGCAAGCCTCCAGAACCACCAAAAACCAATCGGGGCCCCTTTCCTGCATTCTGCCGAGGGGGGATCCATCTCCGGTGGCCATCTTCATCATCCCGGTGCTATCCATGACGAGGAGGGAGTAGTTCACCCTCGGGGCTGAGGGTATGCACCAGTAGCTATGTGTTTGATCTCTATCTCTGTCGTGTTCTCTCTCGTGTTCCATCTATGGCACGATCTTGATGTATCCCGAGCTTTGCTATTGTAGTTGGATCTTATGATGTTTCTCCCCCTCTACTCTCTTGTGATGAATTGAGTTTCCCCTTTGAAGTTATCTTTTCGGATTGAGTCTTTTATGAGAACACTTGATGTATGTCTTGCCGTGATTATCTGTGGTGACAATGGGATATCACGTGCCACTTGATGTATGTTTTGGTGATCAACTTGCGGGTTTCGTGACATTGGGAACCTATGGATAGGGGTTGGCACACGTTCTTGACTCTCCGGTAGTACCTTTGGGGCACTCTTTGAAGTACTTTTATGTTGGTTGGATGAATCTGAGATTGTGTGATGCATATTGTATAATCATGCCCACGGATACTTGAGGTGACATTGGAGTATCTAGGTGACATTAGGGTTTTGCTTGATTTGTGTCTTAAGGTGTTATTCTACTACGAACTCTTTTATAGATTGATCCGAAAGAATAGCTTTGTGGTGGTTTCATACCCGACCAAAATCTCTACGTTTGTTCTCCGCTATTAGTGTCTTTGGAGTGACTCTTTGTTGCATGTTGAGGGATTGTTATATGATCTATCTATGTTATTATTGTTGAGAGAGCTTGCACTAGTGAAAATATGAACCCTAGGCCTTGTTTCCTATCATTGCAATACCGTTTACGCTCACTTTTACCACTTGTTACCTTGCTGTTTTTATATTTTCAGATTACAAATACTCTTATTCATCATTCCATATTTCACTTGTATCACCATCTCTTCATTGAACTAGTGCACCTATACAATTTACCATTGTATTGGGTGTGTTGGGGACACAAGAGACTCTTTGTTATTTGGTTGCAGGGTTGTTTGAGAGAGACCATCTTCATCCTACGCCTCCCATGGATTGATAAACCTTAGGTCATCCACTTGAGGGAAATTTGCTACTGTCCTACAAACTTGTGCACTTGCAGGCCCAACAACGTCTACAAGAAGAAGGTTGTGTAGTAGACATCAACAACTAACCCTAATGACAGTCCTGCCTAATGAGTAATGAATCAATTAGAAAATGGGTGATGAGGAGTGGCTGCTGAGTGTTGAGGACGTATCTCGGGATAAATCAAGTTGGCTTGGTGGGTGCTGCACGCCTGAGCCCTGAACAGACTGGGAAGGTAGGCACGGCGGCGCGCCCGGGCAGCGGTGACGTTGTTGGGCGAGTGGCTCATGGCCTCCTGTTAGTCTGGCGTCTCCTCCTAGAGTCATGCCGTCCGGGGACGGCAAGTCGCCGGCGAGGCGGTGAGGCGGTAGAGATCGGAAGCACGCAATGTAACGAGAGGGGAATCGGGGCCTGGGGCGACCCAAAATCCTGTGGTGGGCCGCCCACCGTGGGCACCCTATAGAGATACACACCCGAGCGGCGAACATGCATTTTCGAAACTAATTTAGGAACATTTAGATGACCAATTAAACAACTCTGATTTAATAATATCAGATTCATATTTGAACAACTAAGCTTGTTTAGCTTGATGGGTGGAGCAGTGTTATTATGACACGAAGCACGTATTCTGATCGTATAGTGATCATAGAAGGGGGAACTCTAAGCATATTTTTTTAGCAAAAGAGGGTTTCCTCCGATTTGTATTAAAGAAACCACCACGGAACCAACATGATCAATTAAACCCTAAGCATGATCAATTAAACCAGATATGGCTGTGCCATGGCAGATTTGAAGTCGCAAACCGGAGAAATGATATTTAGCATCCATTGTTTGCTTCAACTAAGAACTAAATTCTAAGAGCTGAAAAGAAAGTAGAGTAACCAAGTTAAGATCTATTTTCTGGTTGAGATCAAAAAGTTGAGGAGATATGAAGTAACACCTCTCTTGCGGCGCCTGTAGGCATCGAAGTGCGATGGCTGTCGGTGGTGTTGAAGCAGATCTGCGACGGTAGACGGGTGCATCGGGGGATAAGTCTCGTTGCAGTGGAAGAGAAGGTCGTGTGAGCGGCCCCGACAAAGAGGACGATGGCGCCGATGAAGCGAGAGGATGCGATGCAAGGCTACTGGTCTGTCTCCGTGGATGAGAAACGTCCATCTCTAGCAGTGGACGACATGGTCTTGGTAGGCGCTCCGGCATGGTAGAGGACGGTGGTGATGGATGTGGTGGAGGACGGCGGCGATGGATGGGGTGGCGGACGGAGGCTGGTGTGGGGATGGGGTGTTTTAGTGTGGACGGTGTATGAATGGGAAAATGGAGGGAGAGGTACGGGGAACCATGTTTTTGGGACGCGCCTGTCTGAAATATGGGAAAGTTACGAACTTAGCCCCCGTTTAAAATTTGGACGTCTCGTCGGTTGGGGATAGGACGGTAATCTCGCATCACGTCAATATTTTCCCAGAGCAATTTCGGGCGAGGAGAGGGTGGATGGCGCCCATGTTTGGCGCCCACAGTGTATGAACGGGGCTGACAGGTAGGGCGGTTGTGTCACGTCTGAGTGAAGTTACAAACCTGCCCCTATTGAAAATATTTGCCTACATCGATTTCGGCCGAGTCGAGTTTGTTTTTCCGCCCACCGTGTATGAATGGGGAATGGAGGGAGAAACAGAGGTCTTTCGACGAGCTTGAATCAAATGAGTTTTGCCGCCCATGTTTGACGCCCACCGTGTCGGAATGGGCTCAGAGGCGGTCGTGTCACGTCTAATTGAAGTTACTAACCTACCCCTATTTAGAGCAGTGGAAACCGGGCCGATGGATTGTCCATGTAATGGGTAGACAGTAATTTCCATCTCCCAAACACTTGGCTTCGGGCAGCCGACGTGGGAGTGGACATTTTGCTGCTTCTTCCGAATTTTGGGACAATAAGCATCCACGTTTACCCTGGCAACTAAATTCAAATCCATTTTGTATTCCTATATGAATCTTTATAAATCATTCTATGTGTTTTTATATCTTCAAAAGGACGAAAAAAGATGTATTCCACTGTCATATATGAATATGGTTTACAAATGCGATACTCAAATTCAGAAACTAGAATCCAGTTTAAGGTGAATTCGAATATTTGGAACACTTCATGTCCAACTCAAATGTCACACGCAGCATAATGTGTACTCCGATTTAGATATGTACACAAGCGATGTATCAAGATTCAAATACCGAGTCAATCAACCAAGAATGTACGAACTAATGTACATATAAACACTTATAGAGTATATGGATCAATAATATCAACTAACATACATAAGCCAGGCCGCTGTACTTTTTTTGGCTACAACAACATCCTTTTTTTAGCCAGCATCTTGGCCCATTCCGATGCGTGCCACTTATGGTCCATCTACACTACTACTATTGCTGAATGCGCATTCAGCCCGATTGGCATATTTGGAGGTCTGGCACAGGAATCCAAATGAAATGTCTCTGAGTCTTATCAATTAATACAGACTTGTGCTCAAATAAAATTACAAACCAAAAATAATAATTATTACATGATCTCTAAAACAAATGGTTTGATTGATTACATGAACATACAACACAAAGGTTATTCAACTATGGAAAGAACATTTCACCTATGATTTACCAAGTAGGAATTTAATTTCCTTTTTCCTTCAGACCTTAACAATCTGGTCAGGTCTCAGCTTGCTTCGTTTTGAAATCCACCAAATATTTAATGGTTGTCTTGAGTAATGCTTGTGATTGTGCTGTTTGCTTCCTCAACATGTCAACTTCATCTCTAAGTGCGTATGTAATCTCTTTCTACCACTAGTTTAGCCTCTAGAGCATCAGCAGTTGGCAATTCATAATGCACGATTGGGCGGTGCCCTTCTTTGTGGGATGATGGAACATCCATGGGGACCTCGCTCTTTGATCTTGGGCTAACCTGTTTTGCCATTAAAGTTCTAATTGGATTCAGAAAAGTTGAAGTTAGCAAAACATCTCAACTGGGAGTTATAACAGCTAACCAGTTAAACAAACAAGGAATTAAAGAGTTTCAATTGGATGCTGAAAAGTAGTTATTAACATCATTGTAACCCGTTGTTGCAAAGAAAGCAGCGCTTAAACAAACAAGTAGATATTTAAGTTAAGGCAAACAGGTAATTCTTAACAGTAAGTATCAAACACATAGATAGGCGCAGTCTAAAAATATGATTAACAGGCTGTGCCATTATGAATCAGTAGCAAACTAAATTAAGCCAAGCAACGTAATTGAACAATTTTGCAATAAGTGGCTAACTAAAATTCCGAGAAGCAGGTAACTGAACTCACGCTAGTTCTTTGTACAGGCACACTGCAACTTCTTTTTCGCTTACAAGGTTGTACGAAGGAGTCCATGGCATCAATTGCTTGGATACGCAGTCCCAATACTTCTTTCTTCCCACACTGCATGGGTAAGTCGAATGGTTAATCTGTAAGATGGTGCATCCTAGATATGTTATATGAGAACGTGTAGTCGGACTAGTTGTAGCCAAACACATCACAATCGCTTTTACAGATATTTCATGCGATTACTTTTGGCATATCGAGATCTAAGCAATCTACAATATGATGAAAAGACTAGCATCCTTCACATTATTGGCGAACTCAGTTCATAGAAACAAGCAATTCAACCATTCTGTGGGTAAATCAAAAGCGCCACTGGAATATTTTTCACTATCCAATCATACACGCAAAAAGGGGCGATGCCACCATAGGGGCTGGTATGGGCGGCCGCATCAGGTGGCTGGAAAGTGTGCACCTAGTTTGAGTCGTCCAGGTTGGCCCACGCTAGTTTTGTTCATCCCAACGCATGAGCAGGCAATGTAAAAATAAAGAAAAATGTTTCAATTTGGATGGGCCACTAACATAAGTGCAAGGCAGGCCCTATAGCAGGCTCGCGGCCCAAATGAGCGCCTCCCATATCGATCGGACAGCAGAAAATCCCAATTCATTCGCTCCAGCCTCCACCGTTCGCTGACCTAACCGCCGGACAGACCGACACAACACTTCCTCGCTACTCGTTGGAGGGCGGTCGCCGGGCT
This sequence comes from Aegilops bicornis, assembly GCA_021605145.1. Lineage (NCBI taxonomy): Eukaryota > Viridiplantae > Streptophyta > Magnoliopsida > Poales > Poaceae > Aegilops > Aegilops bicornis. Next base: position 499,297,574 of record CM038674.1, read on the forward strand.
TCAAGCGAACGGAAGGACAAGAAGATGAAGATCCAACCGTAGGTGTAGCCTGCGTGGGAGGCAGCGGCGGCAGCACGGGCATGGCATCGAGCTTGCGCAAACGGATAGTCGCAGCTTGCAAGAGTAGCATGCGCAACTAGCAGGTACATCACATCCCTGATTATATCTAATTCAACTCGTCAATTTCTGGCTAATAGCTAAACCTGACGGTGTTGTAAAACTGCTTGTATGTAGGGAATCTATGAGAAAATGAAACCAATTTCTAATTATTTTGTAACTCCCCCAATCAATATTGAACTGACTGAATCTGATGTATCTAATCAAGTTTCCCGTGCAAACATACAAGCTCATGTTGTTCTTGAGCCTGAAGTGTCTAATGAACAGACTGCTAATGAAGGATTTAATGCAAACATTTTACATGCTCCTGGTGATGAACATATAGTGTCTAATGAGGGATCTAATGCAAGCATTTTGCAAGCTCATTGAAGGATTTAGTGTCTAATGATGATCTACTATGTTGAGAGAGGCAGAGATTTGCACGCATTGATGACAAGCAAATTATAGTGCATTTTCATAGCTTGAGGAAACGTCGAGGCCATCTACCAAAAAGTCCCCGTATCATGACAACATAGCATAAATACTTTTCTAATCTGTTGTTTGAAACTATTGGCATACTTGTGCAGGATAGATATATTGATAGCAGTTTGCGCACTGGTTATACATGCAATTACACTTCGATATTTTCAGCCAGAGAACGAATAATTCAAGCAGGTATAGACCATGTTTGTAGTCCTTGTACACCATGTTGCATTTTGTGTTTTTTGGTGCTTGCATCATTTAGCGTTTATAATCTGAACTACTTTGAATCATTAGCTAGTTTTCAAAGTGCATGTAGCTTCACATTTCTCAAGTTATGTTGATTTCCGGAGTGCAAGTGCCTTCGTATTTTTTAAGTTAAATATTCGCCCCTGGTAACTTGAATTCGTTGATCAGCCACTGCACACAAATCATACACGAATGCCGCATTTAATTAAATGAAATGCGTGGACTTACGCTACGTTATACTGTGCTCATCGCAGCTCTGCTTATGCTTGTGATGTTCCATGTACAAGTCCATGTTACCACTTTCTTGGATGTGCAGGCCTTGTGCTCCTTGCATCCCCTCTCGCATTTTTGACACGGGAATGGTTGATCAAATAAGAGGAATCGACCTTGATGTTGTACCAAGGAAAGATACTTACAAGGTTATACGGTGTGCGGTGGTGTGTACCAGATCCCGTAGCGCTGTCATGCTTCGCTAAAAAATGGATTTGCTTGTTTCGGATGATATCTCCGGAAGAAATAAGAGTTAAAGTCAGAGTTGCATAGGCGTGTAAGCTAAGAGATCAGTGAAAGGATATCCAAACATCGTCGGAACAGTGCACAAGGGAGTGATGTGTGGATACCTAGTTTGAGCCGGTGTTTGGGCATGCTCGCCTAGCTAGAGTGTGGGTCACTTCAGAGCCGTTGAGGGTGATGCGCTGGCGTTGGCTGGCCGCGCACGGATGTAGATCTTGAGTGGCAGCGGAGCGCTTCTGATCAGTGGTGGACGAGACCGTTGGTGAAGCCCCAACGGCCTCGGGGGGCGGAGGTGCGACGATGTGCTCGGTGAAGTAGCCCCGGTGAGCTGGGAGACGGCATCGGTGAAGCGCACCTGATGCGGTGGAACTCGGTGTCTGTGAGGCACGTCGGTTGCGGCGGCCGACGTTGTCGGTGGACCACCCGGTGCGGTGGACGAGGGCGTAGATGAGGTAGCTCCGGTGCGGTGGTGAAGTGCGACCGTCGTCTTCGTCGTCGTCGTCCGGCACAGAGGTGGGGAACGGTGGGGAAAGAGAAGAGATGAGGGGCGATTTGAGAGTTGGCGGCGAATTAGGGATTTGAGCAATCTGGGCGTGGAAGGGGACAGTGGAGAAGAGAGATTTTGCAGGGCTGGAATTGGGGCCGCCAGATATTTCAATCCGAAACGTGGAAGCGCGAACTTATATTGTCGTCGTCCTTTTTTTGGGAGGGAGGGGGTGGGTGGTTGGGTTCTACATGTCCGTCCGTCGCACACGACCACCCCGACAAGACTATGCTTCGGTGCCTTAAGGCACCTGCCTTTGTGTCCATGAAATGTGGGCCCAACAGGTGGCTGGCCCACATGTTAGTGACCCAAAGGCGATTGCCTTTTAAGGCACCGGCAAGCAGCCCACCCCGACACGACCTGGTCTGCCTGGTGCGCCTACATTTGAGAATGCAAATGAATCTTCTTTCATTTGCAAATGAATCTGTATGTATTACCATGCCCGTGTTTCCCTTGCAAGAATCAGTCATTCGAAACAAGATACTCCATCCGTTCACTTTTGTAAGTCGTTTCAGACAACTTAAAATGAACTGTTTTGCACATTGTCTGAAATGTCTTCAAGGTCTTATAAAAGTGAACAAAGGGAGTACTATAAATTAATTAATGAGGAGTTATTTGAAAAAAATCGAAACGGTACCCACGCTAACGTGGATTAGAGTGTGTGTCACATAATCAGTTATTTGAATTAGAGTGTGTGTCACGTAGTGAGTTCTTTGAATTAGAGTGTGTGTCATGTAGCGATCTCCAATTGTAACGTGGATTTCGTATTTCACTGTATCCATGCTAATTTATTAATACAAATTCATATATATATGATGAACACCATGGTAGTGAGAAATTTTTTGGATGGATTCAAACATATGACCTACAAAATAGCACAACAAACTGAGTCAATGTCAACTTTTCGAAACTTAGTATGGCACGAATTGAAATAATTACCCGTATGCCTGGTCCTCGGTTCAAATCTTACAAAGTGTACACCGAACTGAAACATCGATATTAAGTCTCGTACTATGTACATTCAAATGTTGTTTTAGCCCCCCTCAAGACTAACGCTACATACTTCCTGTATCGGTCAATCTTCCTCTCGACCACCTTAGGAAGCTATCGGTTTCTAACACACGTTGATTCTTTCTCTCCATGTTTCGATCTCTAAGTCTCTCAACTACACAACCCCTTTTTCCATTCTCACATTGCGAGATGTATTTACCTCACACACCCGCCATTGCACCCCATGCCGAGCTCTCCCCCTCTCCCTCTCACCCTCTCGCTTAAATACATGCATTGCCTATCTAACCCCCCAACCTCTCAGGCGCACGCACACACATTGTATATCTAGGTCACTCCTCGAGACTGTCTCAATCTTTCTTCCAAGACGGCGGGCCACACTCGCTCAATCTCGCTCTCTTTATCTCGAGTCTCGTTTAACCTCGTTTTCTTTTCACACACAAATGATATATCTTCTTGTTCGGGCCTCGATCGACACACTCTATACTCTCTCACGCAGATTGTCTATCTAGGTCAGTCCATCCAAGCCGCCGCCACTCTTACGACCTCATGGTGGGCCACGCTCACTCAATCTCTCTCTCTCTCTCTCTCTCTCTCTCTCTCTCTCTGTGTGTGTGTATGTCTCGATTGACCTCGCTCTTTCTCGGACAAAAATGATATATCACCATGTTTGAGCCCAATTCGATCTATTCACATTGTATAATCTCTCACGCACATTGTCTATCTAGGTCACTCTCTCCAACCCGTCTCACTCTTTCGATCGCACGGCGACCCTATGTTATCGGTTGACCTTGCTTCCTCCCACGCACAAAATATATCTACACGCCTGCGGACTGGATCATCTCTCAAGCTCTATCTTACAGCCCTCACCCTTGCCAAAAAGCTCAATCGGACAATATCTCTCCAGAGCATATATATTTGTTCAATGAATGTCGGACCACACTCACTTTCTCTCACTATCTATATGTCTCTCGATTGACCTTGCTTTCTCACACCTTATCTTCCACGCGTTGAAGCTACTACCTCTCCATCCCTTGCAAAGCCAGAGCTATTTACATTGCGAGGGGCACTCCAACCATGGATTAATTTGTGTAGGCATTTATTCCGGTCGGTTTAGATTATATTTTCGTAGCATTCGGCCCACAACTACTCCAAACACCGTTGCAACCCACGCAACTCCCCTAGTTGATTTCTCTCTGGCTCGGTCATCGCTCTCTCGCACGTCCTTTCTCGCCTTCAACGTCGCACCATGGTATTATTGAAAAAACGATGTTGTTCTCTTTAATTATTATAAATAAGCTACAAAACTACACACTGATAGTCCAGTTGGAATGGAACAAATTTCGACCCACAAATTGAAGTGCTACAAACTACACACCGAGGGGCCCACATGTCATGAAACAAATTTGGACCCATATACAAATTAAAAATAAAGGACGAGGATCGAACATGCGACCGGGCCTTCAAGCCGCACGTCAATAGGCAACATACGTAGAATAGCAATGTTTGTTGTACCCCCTTTGTTCACATAATGTTTTTATATTACCACAGCCTAATTAATGGATAACATGTAATATTATTTTTAGTACTATCGCCTTCACTTACTGGTGGGTTCCATGTGTGCTATCTCTCTCTCCTCCCCTTCTGCGTTTAGACGCATGGGCAAACAGGAAGAACTCACGAGTGATGTTGCCGTTGACCATATCTAGACGCGTTCACAAGTCACGGCACCAGTTTCACGTACTAGCAGCACTAGTCAGTGTGTACGTGCAATGCACGTTAATTTGGAAGTATATTAAGTGCATGCGAATATTAACTACTAGGATATTATTTGTGTGTTGTCATGTGATTAGCACTATTTTTGGCATGAAATTAACTGCACGCTAAACGTGTTGAGCGCTCGACATTGAAGCAGTCCAGGTAGTTGGATAACAAGGAATACATGTGGCTTGATGACGTTTTATATTTAATTTGATACTGCTCTAGCAGAACATTCAATCGATCAAACCATACATTTCGTTCAGTCTGACTCCGACTTTAAATTATACGACGATCGATATAAAATAAACAGAAATGATAAACGTTTGGATTTTAAGCATGGCAATCCAAACGTTTTTCATGGCAAATTTAGATTACGCGGCGGCGGCGAGGGCGTCTCGCGGTGGGAAGCGGCTTCTGCAGCTACGTGTCGTCGGGCCATCGACCGACGGGCGAAGGCGGCGTCTTGGCGCCGTTGTTGGCGTACTCGACGCGTTGGCCTAGCTTCAAGGAAGGCCAAAATGTTCTGACTTTGAAGCGAAGTCAATCAAGCGGCGGAGGCGATCGGGCGTTGGTGCAAGGAAGCGCCGACGGAGGCCATCCATGCCGCCGAGGGGCAATCGGCACCAGCTGGGACAAGCGTTGTCAACGGCGTGGCGGAGACATTCGTGTGCATCGGGCACCAAAGACGGGCGCCAAGACGCTGCTAGCGCAAGATGCGCATATTGCGCAGTACACGGGCACCGGCACGGGCGTCTGCTGCAGACGCAGGCGCATGCGCCGCAGGTGCATGGGCGTGAAAGTCGGCGGGGACCTCGTGGAACCCCGTGGGATCAAGCTTCGGCGACAATGTGCGGCTCCCAGCCCATCAATGCCCGCAGGGGATGGTATTTGGCGCGATCGGGCGATGGGAGACGGAACGGGAGCGGGGACAGGCGCGGCATCTTCCTGCAAGGCTAGTTCAAGCTCGTCCCAAATCACCTTATGTTCTTGAGACTCCGGCTGGGTGTCTTCCTCAGGAAACTGCAACACTAAGGGCAGACCATCATGATGCGGCATGGCATACGTTTAGGTCAGGCTAGTTGGAGGTAGACGACATGAGAATCGGAGAGGAAGAGAGAGGATTGTAGCGATACCGGGTAGTGCAGGGTTGATTTTAAACAGCGGCACCGGCGACATTAAAAGTGGGAGCAGTTGGGACGACGGTGGGTGGCGGAGCCTGGTCAAAGGGCTCACCTCCCGGTGAGCATGCACAGTGGTCTTCTCGCACGCCTCCCTGACAGCCGGCACAGTGATCTGCTCGCACGCCTCCCATCGACTCACACACTTGCTCGGACGGCACCTGCCGATGAGAAGCGGGGACTCGTGGCGGCACGTAAACGCCCACGGTTTCAATAGTGAAAGCGATCTCCTTAATGTGACAGGTCTTTGTTCCAAAATACCTTGGCTCTTCATTTGTGCAACTTGTCATAAGCAGCTTGTCTCAAATTGAAGAAAAAACTTACGGTAATATTTGTGACATATCACGTGACCATGCTTAGTTTCAAGAATTTATGCTCACTTTTGGATTTTCTGAAATTTAAGATCCAAGATTCGAAACAATATCATAACCTGCATCATGCAATAAATTTTCAAGCCGTACATCTGTCATGTTGTATTTCTTAAGAAAGGATTTGGTCAAACATTTTTCTTAGTTAGACTTCAGACAAGTTATATATGCAGAGTAAAAGGATAATCCCTCCGTACCAGTGCATTTCCTGATATATTAACTCAAGTACTAGGCTCGAACAAACGGGCTCAATTCTGTACTCATCCTGTTGTAGTAGTAGTAGTACTAGGCAATGAAGTTGACGGGTGACCTTGACTAGCGGCGACCGAGGGAATTGAACCGTGCTCGAGACGGTAGGTAACATTGTCTAGTTACTAAAGCATCCCTCCGTTGTTCATCGGTAGTCATTATGGACCGGGGACATGAGGAGAATTTCCTAGGGCTGGAATTCTGGCCGCCAGATATTTTGACTTGAAACGATGAGGCTCGACTGGTTGGGGTTGCCTAATGTGCGTACCACGCACGCCACCGAAGGACACGAGCCTGGGTTTTTTAGGATCAACACGAGCCAAGGTCTAGCCGGTACGCCGTTGGGTCCTACCATTCGAGAATACGAAAGGAACCTTTTAAATTGCCGAACGAATCTATGTGTATTACAATACCAGTATTTTCCTTGCAAATACTAATCTCAACGTGGTAATTGATTTATGACGAGTTGTTGAATTAGAGTGAGTTTGTGATATAGTGATCTCAACATGGATTTCACATTTCATGGTATCCCTAGTAAGTTTTCCAATGCAAATTCAAATTTAAAAGATGAACAATATGGAGGTGAGAAAACTTTGTATGTATCAAGCATATGACCACACACACACACAGAGAGAGAGAGAGAGATACACACACACGCACGAACACAACAACAATCCAATAAGTATAGTGCATCTATTTTTCCAAACCATGCATGTATGACACGAATTCAAAAATACTCCTTCTATTCCTAAATATTAGTCTTTTAGAGAGTTCAACAAGTGACTACATATGGAGCAAAATGAGTGAATCTAGACTCTAAAATATGTCTATATACATCCATATGTGCAGTCCATTTGAAGCCTCTAAAAAGACTAATATTTAGGAATGAAGGAGTAAAATGTAAGACATACATGGTCCTCAGTTCAATATTTAAAATGAACATGAAACTGAAACATGAATATTAATTCTAGTACTACAAGACATGCAAATGTTGTGTTTAGGCGGAGCTATGATTGTCGGGGTCAACCCTCGACCTTAGATAAAATTGTGGAGCTCTGTTTACGGTTGTTCAGATTATATTTGTCCCCACCCTCCCAACCATCGATTGGTTGTGCACCCCCCCCCCCCACCCCTCCTCCTCGGGAGAATATCATGTGCCCCCATACCTTAGATGTTATATGCCGATACGAGTTGCTTGGAGCTTATAGATCTGAGATATAGCAGCTCCCATGATGTGTCTTAATATTTTTGCAGGAAACCTTGATGAGTTTGAGAAATGCACACAATTTGTACAAAAACTACTTAGATGCCCTTTGATCCCATAACCAACAACCTCGAAGCTCGTATCACTGTAGCATCTAAGATGAAGGAGGACATCATATTATCCTGTATGTAAGAATATCATGTGCTACCACACCTTAGATGCTTTGGTGATACAAGCTCTTCGGAGGCGTTGGATTTGTGACCCAACACCTCCTCGGTGGTTCGAATGGTTTTTGCGTAAAAGCCCCAAAAGAGTTCAGCCATCGCTACAAGCACAAAGACTGCTCGAGATGCCCTTTGATCCCATATCCAACGACCTCTAAGCTCGTATCACCGTAGCATCCAAGCTGCGATAGCACCTTATGTTTTCTCGCACGGGAGAGTATGAGGTGCTCCCGCACCGTAGATTCTATGGTGATACGAGTTCACTGAGATCTAACGGCCCGCAGTAGGAGGTTTGAATGTTTTTGCAATATACGGCTGATAGAGTTTGGGAAATGCGCAGAAAGTACATGTACTACGCATGTGCCATCTGATCACTGATCATACGACCTAGATGCTCATATCACCGTAGTGGGTAATTAAGCTACGGGGAGCACCTAATATAAGCATCGGGGAGCCGTTGGACCGAAGATGTAGCGGCACACACGAGGCCTGAATGTTTTATTTACAAAAAAAACCTTTGGAGAGTTTGGAAATTGCGCATAATTACAAAGACTACTCCTAAGCCATTGGATCTCACTTCCAACAGTGTAAAAACTCGTAACACCATAGTATCTAAGCTGCGGGGTGGATGTGATATTCTATGCAGCTGTCATTTTGTTCAGAACTTGCAAAATAAGTGTAACTCGTCAAGCACTTGTCTAACCGCGCAAAGTGTTTGTTCAAAAAACATCCTACACTGAAATATCGGAACAACACACGGGGTCCCACTTGTCATTAATCAAATTTGGACCTAAAACTAACAAATCTGAAAGACGAGATTCGAATCGGCAACCTGGACTACAAAGCGTAAGTCGATAGCTTTGAAAAAATGAATGGTTGTTGGCTTTGTCCCATAACTTGATTTTATACAAGATTTGCATTGAGTAGAGTAGAGGGAGTGCCTCGTCAACTCGTGCATGACCGTTGTCTCACTTATCGTGGGTCCTGTGTCTGCGATCTCAATCTCTCTTCTCTCCATCGCCTAACCTTTGCACGGGCACACACGAAGAGCGGGCGCTTAGCTTGTCGTGGTGTTATTACAACTAAAAAAGCTTGGAAAATATAAGAATCGCCTAGAACAAGAGACGTTGTGGCTGGTCGAGACGGAGCTAACCACATCTATCCTCCGTGCTGTGTTTGCATGATGAAGGCTGTGTGGCTAGTGGGGTGTTTTCACCGACCGGGCTGGGTCCCGAGGTTGAACCATAGGTACTACGTCTCGATGAGATATTTTTACACGCACATTTTTCCTCCGTGTCGAGACGTGGCACACCCTACCACGCGTTTCGGGGTCCTCCCGGGTGGTGCACGCATATATTCTTCCTGACATGGGACACACTACCGCGCATTTTCTGGGTCCTCCTCGATCGTAGCGCCGAAGCAAGTAAATGAGTCGTCAAATCACGAAAGACCACCTTTCCCGCCGACTACATCAGTGAAGCACGGTGGCTAGCTAGTTGGGCTAGTTCGACCGATTAGCTAGGCCGCCGCCACATTTGTTTTTTCACCACTTTCTTTATCTACTTGCCGGCAGGTAAATTTAAATATCCACCGCGCCATTGCTCTGGTGTTTGTATGCGGTAGGATTTTTTTTTGATTGACGGGAGCAGGAGCGGCAGGATTTTTAATTTTTTGATTGACGGGAGCAGGCGCGGCAGCAATTAGTCATGATGACTCCGCCTTTAAAAACCCACTGCTCCCTGATGTGAGAAGTCGTCGACTGCTGTTTTACCGTGGTGAAAACCAAAAGATTCCCCGCTCCCTCCGCCTTCCCGTAGATTGCATTGCCTTTCAGCCATTTCGCCCCCTTTGCTTCCTCTCCCCATTGCTTCTATCTGGTGCCATGGCGGCGCAGCAGATCACGGAGTCCGAGGTGAGGCGCCTGCCACAGGAGCTCCATGCCAAGGATGCAAGCTCAGGGCCAAGGACGTGGAGCTCCGTGAGCTCAAGAAGGATAGGAGCGCCATGCTCCTCTGTTATGTGCGGGAGTTCACGGAGCTTCAAATGCGGCAGGCGTCCACCACAAAGATGCTCGAGGCGTCAGCGGCGTTGCTGCAGAAAGCGGGGGATACGATAGGCCATCAGGGGAGCCGGCTGGAGCGCGAGTGGGCCGATCGTGACGAGGTCCAGGATCGCCTCAGCCACTTGGTGAACCAAGTTTCCACGCACGTGTTGCGGCTGCGCGATGCCTACCGTCGTGCCAGCGCGACGATGCCGGCTGTCGGGCTAAACCCGTTCGACCACCCGGTCGACTTCAATGAGCTGCAGATTCCTGACCTGGTCTCCTTCTTCACCTATATCTCCGAGGAGTTGAGCCGTCTCCGCGCGATGGTGGGGGCTGAGCTGGACAAGGAGGGGTTGCAGGCTGCCGTCACCGTTGTCGGGCGAATCCTTTCAGGGCTCCGTCACCGGAATCCATTCGTGCCATTGGACGCCGTCTTTGACGAGCTGTCTCCCGTCGACCGGGAGCGGGCTCTGCGGGCGGTTGCACCCTGCATCACCAACGTCGTGCGCCTCGAGAAGCAGAGGGACTTCGGTGGTGTTTAGGCGTCCTCTGCATGGGCATGTCCATGTCTCGGCGCAACATGACCATGGATCAAACTCAGATGGTGCAGATCGATCCTTTGTAGCACAAAGCGTGTGGGTGTGTTTGGTTGCATTCTCATCTCAATATAGTTGTTTCCTCTTCGTGTATTTTTGTCAGCCTACTAGTGTGGACTCATGCACCCTTCATGCACTCTTCCAAACACCCAAAAGTGGGTCAAGAAGGGAACTTTTGCTCCCATCCCGTGCACCCTTCATACACCCTGCCTAACACTATTTGTGCTTCATATGGTTCATGTTTCGTGGAGTACTGTAGGACCGTACTCTCCGTGCGCTGTGGACCTAGTTCAATTAACATTGATCTCACCGTTCATTCTCGATCGATACCAAAAAAGCGGTACTATGTTACATATAGGAGTAGTTGACATGCGCACAACATCATTTGTTATCGTCATATCTTACTACACTAGCAACAAGATTGTGTAGTACAGACGTATGAACCACAGCACATGCCTAGTAGTAGGAGCACGTGTATGTTCAAGTGGCTGTCGTGTTTCGCACTCCTCCGTCCTAAGAGTGGAAACGCTTGTTGTAATCATTTTTTTCTTCAGAAAAACAGTGGACACGCTCTACCGTGCGGATCCTCCTCCAGCCATGCACTAAATTACTCACTTTCGCAGACGTGTGGGACAGCCAACACCTGGGTCCACCAGCCATGCGCTAAATTACTCCGTAGTAGAGTGACGGTAGATTACCCCGATCGAACCGCCGCAGTAATGCCCAATGAGCCGTCAAATCACAAAACCCCCTCCTTTCCAACAGTAAGTTGGACGGACGAAGCAACCATCATTTCACTCTTCTCTCTCATCTTCCTCTCTTGAAGAAAACCCCCACTCACTTCGCTTCTCCCTCATCTCGTTCCTCCTTTCACTCTTCTCTCTCAGCTTCCTCTCTTGGATGGACGCCGAGCACCCGGCCGACGTGATGTCTATGGCTCTGGCCAAAACCGCCGAGGCTCATGGTACGAAGAAGCTCAAGCACCTCGCCGAGACTACATAAACAAGCTCAAAGCCATCGCCTGTCCAAGCCCCCTCTCCGGGATCCCTCATTAAGCAAGTCCAGGTAATGTCTCTTGTTGACGATCTTTTCTCGATCTTGATCATGTTTTTTCATCTAACACGCAGTACTAGTACTGGTAGTACAACTTTCTGGATGATCTTGCATGTGATTTTAGTGTGCCAAATGACGGTTCTAAATTCCTCTTTTGACCAAAACATGCGAGAGGTTGACACTGACTTCTTATAGATTACTTTCAACTACTCCCTCTGTCCCAAATTTCTTGTCTTAGATTTGTCTAGGTACGGATGTATCTAATACTAAAATGTGACTTGATACATCCGTATCTAGAAAATTCTAAGACAAGAATTTTGGGACGGAGGGAGTACTTTATGAACATCAATGCTACCTTTTAAGAGGGTATATTTACCTCAGTAACTTGTGTTATGGATATTGCATGTAACCCCTCTGCTCTCATGCCTTTGAAGACATGTTCTAGTGTCTTTGTTCACTCATTTCTGTGTGTATATGTAGTCATATATGGAGTATAATATCGAAAATCATCTTATATTTCTGAACGGAGGTAGTAATAAAATATGGTTTCTGTTTGAATTAGAACCAGGTCCGCGGTGGAGGTGAAGTTCTCAAAGTCGTGTCGTGTGAACTGGAAGACCTGATGATGAGTTCTACTGCTGAACTATCCAGCTGTTGTGTCCTTGTCGCCACGTGTCCTGAACTAGTGTTTTCCTGTAGCATTGTTGTCAGGCGTGTTCTCGAGGCTGTACTTGACCACAACAATTTCCTGGTTGTGCCTTCGATTACGAAGGGTGTGGTTCTTGTAAAGCTTCCCAACAAATCTGATGTATCCTGTCTTCATCATCATGTTTATGAGTGGAAAGACCACTCTATTAGGTTCTCTAAGGTTGACAAGATGGTGGTGGTGCATGTAGACATCTCACACGAAGTCCATGGCCTAGTCAGTTATGCGGGGTTCATCCCGTAGGTCGGTGGCAAGAAATAGTCTACACAGTTTAGTTAGTGCAACTTTGCTTATCTGTAGTAAGTACTATTGTTCAATACTTGATTTGTGTTTGTTAACCCTGTATTGTTTATTAGTACTACCGCTTTTGGTGTGTGAACGGTCTATGTTAATGTCTGCCCACTCAATTCAGTCTGTATATTTTGAAGTATCCAGATCATATTTTTTGTGAGGACGGTTTATTAATTATGGTTACACTCCAATATCTGTATGCATTGCAGGGTTTATCGCACCCACCAGGATTTCTAGTCCCATGGATGTTTGGTCCATAAGATTTGTCACGGCCTTTGGACTATCCTGCTTGTCGGAGTAGGCGGGGCCCCTGCATGCCACGTGTAGTTGGACGATCAATCTTCTGTTTAGTACTTCAACATAGTGATTTCCTGGTAAGGATGTCACATCAAGTAAATCTTATTGATTTACTGTCTAAATCTTATTGATTTAATGTCATGTTTTCTTTCTTTTCCTGCAATTTTACGATGCAGGTTTTGCCATGTGACATTCATCACAGAATAAACCGTTTGGTTTGCTCTACGATGGCTATTTTTGCAGGTTTCACTTATTATGTCATGTCAGTAATGAAGGCACTGTCCATCACTTATATTACTGGAAAAAATTGGATCAGTCTGTTGTCTGAGTACAAGCTGAATCCCTATGATGAACTGCAGTTTGGTTTAACAAAAACGCCACAATTAGTCCTTCTCGCATTTAAAAGAAATGAAGAAAAAAACTAGACCACGGTCACGGATCCTAGTCAAGTTAGAAAGCTGATCATAGTAGACCAGACACGATCACCGTTGTCTCGCACAGATCGAGCACCGGCAGTTGCTCTAGCACTGACAGCGGCAATTTCACCGATCCAAATTGAGGATTGGGCACCGACCGCTGCGTCGGATCAGTCTAATCTACCGGAGGATCGGGCATCGACACCGCACCAGCTCTACAAGGAGCACCATCTCCGGACAAAGCAGCGTGCTTCGCACCTGCACCAACACTTGCACTTGCAGACCGCTCCGGCCCGCAGTTGCAGTAACAATGACTGGCTGCAGTTCGCCATTATATACCAAAGTCCTTACAAAAACCGACATTGGCCGCCCAAGTGCTTCGTTCTTTTTTCTTTCCATGTTGTTTCACATGATTCACTGTGTTGATCTAACTGTTTTGGTATTTCTTCTTGTTTTCAAACAGAGAATTCCTAGAGCAACGAGGGAGTCGTTCAACAATCCGGGCGATCATGCCAAGTTTCTCTTACCATACGCAGCCTTGGTGCGAATGAACCTGCTCAATATACCGTAAGTACAAAGGATGGTCGCATGATGATTGATGCTAAAGGATGGTCAAGGTTCAAATCTAAATCATATCTTGCGGTAGGGGATGATGTCAAAATCGAACTTTCTCGGCAAGGAGAGCTGGTCCAAATCAACTTTGAAATTCTTCAAGAGCACGCATAGCTGCCGAACTGATCTATCCTCCGAGAGATTTTGATGTAATAATCGGCATGGTGAAACAAGTGTCCCGTGTGTATAAGTAGTACGACAAGATTATTTATCACATGGTATATCGTTGATAGAATTGCAACTTTGATTGCTGGTTAGGAACTATCGCTCGATTTCATTCCAACAATTGCCGTGCTTTATTCAATTTTGTGTATTCGCCTTTATGACAAAGATTCTAAAACCAGCGCCGTACCGATCGCTTGCAATATGAAAAGCACTGAGGTAGAACACATGAGCCCCCAAACATGCAGGGTCAGCCTGCGGCCAAAAGTCCAAAACCGTGAGCCTATCTGAGTATTATATTCTCAGTTGAACCCCCATAAAAAAGCTGAACCCCCATAATGCCCGTTGTTGCACAGGGAGTATATTTCTCGGCAAGGTTAGCCTGTGATATAAAATATTTGTATATTTCTTTACAAAGGGAGTATCTCTCTGTCAAAAAATATATTTATGTGTAACTAGTTACTCCTGTCTTTCTACTTCCTTTCGCTGATATGTGGGGCAACCGGCAACGGGGTCCACATGCCATATGCACAAATTAGAGTGCACAATTTCACGGTATACACACCTCGTTCGTAGCGCCGTAGTAATGCCCAATGAGCCGTCAAATCACAAGCCCCCTTTCCAAATTTTAGCGAGAAGCTGAATGGACGGCAAGCAATATTTCACCGGGCCTGAATCCCCTTCTCCCTCGTCTGCTTGTTCAGAGAAAACCCCCTCTCTACGATTGCATAGGGTTTTCTCATGGAGAACCAGGTACGCATTCTTCATCCATCCCCGATAAATCCAAGTCCCTTGGTCGCAGGTAATCCTAGGATGGCAGCCATTGCTGATGCATTTTTCTTCCTACTGAATCTAGTGTGTTTCATTTGCAGTGCCCAAAGTGCGAGTACCCTACAGGTTTCTGTGCCCTCGGCGAGACGCCACACTTGTTCCTTCTCATCCTAACATAGCATTTTGAAACGTGCACAGTATGTTCCTAGAATACTCTTTTTTATCTGGGAGGGTGGGGGTTTTTTGAACATGTTGTGTTCTCATACTATTATTCCTGCAGTTTATTATTTGCTCTGCCAGAACACATGTACTCAAGATGCTCGGCCTTGCCATAACTGAATACACTAGTTTAATGGTCCCAGTGAAGACAAGCCATGGATATAAGTTCCGAGTTGGGTTCATGAACCAAGAAGATCGCTGCTTTTTATGGCGAACTTGGATAAATTTCTCAAGTGTTACGATGAAAGTTACGCATACGAATGTTGATGGAAATAGCGTAACCTGGTCTCATCTTCACTGCGATCTTCCACCCGACGCTGCTCCAATTGTTCATCCATGTTAGTTTTTTATCTAGTTCTTGCTTCTTGCCTCGATTACTTCTTAATCCACCTATTCTGCCTAACTAATCACAATTTAACTTTAGAAGTAGCAACGAATCTCTCACGAAGATGCTACTTCTAACTAATATTTTCTTATAATTGGTGGCACGTGTAGGTTTTTTCAGAGTTAAGCTACCGCTTGTTTGTTACTCTGTAATAACTCGGTTGTTACTAATGGCACTGAAGTTGACTGGATCGACATCCACAAGTTCCTACACTTTATTGATCTTCTTGAGGTCCTTGTGGGGCGTTTCAATGGTGGAAGGCCACATGGGATATGTGTGCCACTGCTGCACTCGTTGAACAGGTCCAACTGTGTCGAGAAACTTATTGTACGAGTTGTTTTCTGTTATATATGTTGTTCATAAACTATTGCTTATACACAGTTTTACAGTTGTGATCTTCTTGAAACAGGAACAGCCGAGTTCTATTGTTCCTATCTGGATGCTCGACCATGGTCGGGTAAGACTAGCGCTAGGTCACAACATGATGTTAATGTCGACCTACACAATTCCACATCGAGGTGAAAAGAAACTTAATCATGGGTGGTCTCAAATAATGAAGGCCCGTCCATCTTGGAGAATAGGACAAAAGATTATGTTCATGCTTTTCCATGGCTCTAAAGCGAATATCCTGTTTATTGACCATGTTGCGAGATGAAGCCGCTTTTAGAAGGTTGTGGATGCGCGGGGTGGCGCCTGGGCCTTGTCCTGTGGCTTGGCGGCCTCACCCTTGGTTAACTGTAGGAAAAGTAGCACCGTTCGAGGCATGCTTTGTACGGTTGAACCTGTATAAGTACTCATACTGCTTTCAGCTTTGGTTGTTAAGTGCCCTGCTGGTTTCGATTAAGGTTGTTAAGTACTCCTGGTGCTTTTACGATCTGTCAGGTTTCTTCATTCATGTCTTCCTCCAGCCGCCAAAACCAAACCAGCGCCAATGGGCCGCCTTCCGCCTCCCACGGTGGTTGCGCCAACAAGACACATCCCCGCCCCACCGTCTCCTAAATCGTTAACACCGATGTCGCCGCGGCGCCACCCTCTCGCGTTGTCAACATGGTCAACAAACAACAGGAATCGGCAGAAGTACGTGGAGAGGATGACAGTAGGGGCCCACCACGTCAGCGTATGGAAAAATAAAATGCTTCCTCCTAGTGTTTTCCTGACATCCGGGACCCACGACATTGTGAGCGTATATAGTCAATAGACAAGAGAACAGCACAAGATCGGCTGACACCTGGGACGTAGCTACTCGAGCAGTATTTTTTTTGTTTGGTATTGTTGAGACGGAGAGGGGTTTGAACTGGGTTGGGGCCCGTCTAGCCCAGGCTTATATTTATGTTCACCATGTGACCAGCCCAGCTATTTTTTCTTTGTGAAAATGAGCCCAGTTTATTTTTCTGAAGAATACCCAATCCAGGCATACTTATTTTTCTACGCCCTGATGGGCTGCAACTCTTTCAAGACGCCTCCAAATCTTGAAAGCAATATGAAATGGGTTGCAAATATAAAAACAGATGACAAATTGGCAATTACTTTATAATTTCTGAATTTTTTCACATTTTCAGATTCCTATTTCACTGGGCATTAACCTAATTTAAATATATCTTCAAAGTACTTTAAATCTGGCTCGACATTTCGGTATTAAAAATAGTTTGGAACCCACAGAAATATGCGAAATTGGCCCTGGCCAACCAAAAAAACGACTGCAATAAATTGCATAAGAAGTTGGAGCTATATATAAATTATTAAAAAAGAGAGGGAGTGGTCTAACTTGTGGGCCTGTTTAGTTGACGCGTATGCAAGATTTTTTTAGTTATTACATACGTCAACAAACGATTCTAGCAGACATAACCGTTGGATGTCAATCCAACGGCCGTCGTGTTTCTTCAATCTCTGATCTTCTTGCTCTGTGCTGCCGCGCAGGCCTCAGCGCCCCCTACTACTCCCACCGCTGGCCAGGGCATCCCTCTACTCACCCACACCCCCTATTATTATTATGCGGCGACGGCAGCCTCACACCGCAACCGAACCGGTGAACCCTCGTACTCCTCTCCGCGCGGGCTTCCACTGCCGCGTCTTCCCTGCTCGCGTCATCCCTTCCTAGGCCTCGCCGTCGTCCACCGCCGTGGTGCTCTTGGCACGGCGTGGTCAATGTGGTCAACGACCGACTTCCATCGGAAGAGTATCTTGTCGATGGAGAGGTGGCAATTTGGGTCCATGGCAGCCGCAAGGAAGTGCCTCCTTATTACACAGAAAATAATTATTCCTCCACCTGACAGCAGGGACCCATCGGACGGGCCACCAGTATTTCACGAAAAAAAATATTTCCCCCTGACTGCTGGGACCCACAGGACGGCCACCGTATTTCGTGAAAAAAAAAACATTCCCCCTGCTGTCAGCTCGGACCCACCTGAATTGCCTCCCTATTACGCACAAAAAAATGAATACCCCCCTGCTAGCTGGGACCCACCTTGGTGGGAGGCTGACTTGTGGGCCTACTAAGTTGACTGGGACGGAGGCCTTTGTCAACTTTAGTCAATATATGAATGATTCTAGCTCCATCGACCGCACGATGTCCATCCAATGGCCATAGTGCTTCTTCAACCTCTGGTCTTCTTGCTCACGCCACCCAAAGCGGCCGCCGGTCATGCCGCTTTGCTCACATGCCCATGGCCGGCTGTGATGCCGCGGAGGCCTCACCGCCCCCTACTACTGCCACCGCTGGCCAGGCCATCCCTCTACGCACGCACACCCCCTGTTATTCTGCGGCGACGGCAGCCTCACACCGCAGCCGAACGAGTGAACCCCCATACTCCTCTATGCGTGGGCATCCACTGTCGCGTCTTCCCCGACTCTGCGTCGTCCCCTTCCTAGGCCTCGCCGTCGTCCACCGCCCTGGTGCTCTTGGCGCGGCGTGGTCAACGTGGTCAAGGAATGGCTTCCATCGGACGTGGATCAGACGTGGAGAGGCCGATACCGGGTCCATGGCCGCAGCAAGGAAGTGCCTCCTTATTACGCTGCAAAATAATTATTCCTCCACGACAACGGGGACTCCACCGGACGGGCCACCGTATTTTGTGAAAAAACGTTTCCCGATCGCTGGGACCCACCAGCTACATCTTCGCACGCGAGGAAGTACGTCCGAAAAAATGATTCGCCACCCTCACTACTGGGACCCACCAGCTACATCTTCGCACGCAAGGAAGTGCGTCCGGGCAAAAAAAACAAAATGATTCCCCCTGACTGCTGGGACCCAGCAGCTACACCTTCGCACGCAAGGAAGTGCGTCCGGGAAAAAAAACAAAATGATTCACCCCCCTGACTACTGGGACCCACCAGCTACATCTTTGCAGCAAAGAAGTGCACGATTCGGGACCCACCTGGTCGAAGCGTCGTGGCGTTGTCATTCTAGTCAGGCGTGCGTAATGCATACATATATCTTGGTCGATGTAGAGGTGCGCCGCGATGTCGTAGTAGAGGCGCCAGACGTGTAAGTAGTAGAGGCGCGCGTAGCATGTACACGCACGCATAGCCGGCGAGGCTGTAAGAAAGAAAATCTGACCACGCGTCGCATTACATACGGGCAGGGTCTCGAATGCCTACTCGCGCATACATACAGCCAGAGCTCGTGTACATGGCTGGGTTGGAACGGAGAAACAACGTCGTCGTCGTGTTCATGGGGAGGCAACGGAATGCGTCGTGTTCATGGGGAGGCAAAGGGATGCTCGTGTTCATCGGGAGGCAACGGAACGCGTGGGAGCCAACCGACTGGGTCGGAACAGAATGCGTGGCCATGTTCATCGCGAGAGCTTGGACGGAACAGGCGATGGAAACGAGGCCTGGCGTACCGCAAAACGGAGGAAACGGCCTTGTGTTCGACCGGCCACGTTCGAAACGGGATCCTGTTCATCGGGAGGGGTCTGGCGTACCGCAAAACGGAGGAACTGGACCTCCTACGGTCGAAATGGGGGTCCTGTTGATCGGGAGGGGTGTGGCGTCCCGCAAAACAGAGGAAACGGACTTGTGTTGGAGCGCTACGGTCGAAACGGGGGTCTTGTTGATCGGGAGGGGTGTGGCGTGCCGCAAAACGGGACTCCACGGGATATTGTTCATCTCCATCGTCGACCTCCTCCAGCCTCCACGGGCTACCGTCGACCTCCTCCAGCCTCCACCCCCCCCCCCCTCCCCCCCGCAACACTCACTGTTCATCCAATTGATCGGCTTCATTTAGCAGCAGTAGCGAAGGAATCGCTCGATCGGGTTCAGTTAACAGCCATCGATCGATCGCTCGGGTTCAGTAATGCGTAGCCTGCAGTGCAACCGCTCGGGTTCAGCTAGATCCCAACGCCTCGCTCGGGTTCAGTTAGAGCCAACGTCTTGCACACACGCGCGTACGTGTACGAGAGAAACGCACATCGCTCGGCCCCCGACCTCCCACCGTAACCGGGAACACCCCGAAATTTTCCTCCCCCTCGCTTCTACCACGGTTTTTTCCGTCATGGACGGCCCAAAGAATGTCATGCAGCTGCGCTCCGCCCGCCGTGACGAAAAGCCCATTTTCTGTCATGATTTTTTGCCATAGAAGTAGGAGCCCACCACATCTATGATGGTACCGGGTTTTGTCACAATTATCGTCATAGAAGTGTCATATGTATGACAGGATTTTTTTTCATTCGGGCCAAAATTTCACGGATGTGTCTTTTTTGTGTAGTGTTGGTTCAATTCTGGAATGTGATATCCAATTGTCGTGGGTAGAATTTTGTATTGATGTGCATGTGAGGAATAGATCAAATTTGGCTGCACTTAATACATGAGAAACATATACAAGTGCTATATTTCCTAGTTCCTAATAATGCTTGGTTTGGATATATGGATTTTCCATGTGGCTTGAATTAATCTGATGAATCTGCAATGTGTTTATTTTTCATCAACATATTTTAGTGATAGCATGCGAACCCTTACTTAACCTGATGACTAATTACCTTATATGTGTTGCAGGGAAACAATGGGAAGCACTGAGGTTTACAATCGAGGTTAGCACGTGCATGGTCCATTGTCTAATAGAACATTATTGTGCAATTGCAGGAACCATTCTAATATTTAGATTTTTAACAATTTGGTCTTGCACATGTAGGTCCTGCTGTCAGAGGTTTTGACCCACTGTTCGACCATTTTAGCATTTGGGAAAATGAGTTGTCCATAAATATCAATCAAATCAAGAAACTCGGAAAGATGGTTAGGATAAAGAAATTAGCGACAAAAAACAAGATCTTTGTCTGCACAATGAAGAAGACATCAGTTCACTACAAGATGGTACTAACTATTATACCTTGCCTTTTTAATTCCTTTGCCCCATTTCCAATATAGAGAATATATTTATGCACATCCTTGTTTTCAGGCCTTTCCAAAGCAGTTCACTGATGATTACCTCTCAAACCACCTCTATGGTCAGGAGGCGAGGAAGGTTTTCATACAACACCCATGGTTCAATATTGAAGTGTTCCTGAAGAGGACGAAGGACAGACGGTGAATCATCCATAGACACTGGCCTAAACTTGCAAATACCTTCAACATGAAGGAAGGCTCAATATTCGCCTTCCACTTCAGTAGTTTTTCCAAATGAGATGCATCTGTCTATATACCGTCTATGATGCTAATTTCGAAAGGTTCTACATGTTGCATGTGAAACTTGGTGCTTTGGTGCGGTGTGTAATGGGGTAGCTGAGTGCTGAAGCTATATCATGTTGTACTCTGATGTATTTCAATTATGAAATTTTGCTTCCTTAATATGGAAATGAAACATATTATGTGCTTAATATGAATGTCAATTAGATTAATAAATGGATCATTAATAATAGGGTAATTAGCCTGCTAATGGTGAATTAGCCTGCTAATTGGGTTTTGCTATTGCAAACGGTTATTGAAAAAATACCGTGGGCAATGACCTCAGGCAATGCACACAGTTTCCAGGAATAAACCGTGTTGGATCAATGAACAATCACACACGACTTTCTCTTGAAAACTGTTTGCGTTAGGCCACCTTACGCAAACGTTTACCACATAAAAATTGTGTGTGATGGACAGCCTTTGCCACACAGTTTCTTCTACGGACCGTGTGTGATGCATTCAATAACGCAAACAATTTAATGGGAAAAATTGTGTGTGATGTACGTGTGAACGGAAACATTTTCCTTGGAGCGACTGTGTGGGATGTACATACGAACGGAAACGTTTAGCGAGGACTGACTGTGTGGGATGTACTTGCGACCGGAAACAATTTCGCCTGTATAATTGTATTTTTTTAAGCTCTACTATACGTATTTTCGTATTTGGGCGCTCATCGGTCGCACACGACCTCCATTTGCCGAGCGTGTGTGCCAGGAGGGCACATCCCGACGGTTTCTGGGTTGTGTGGGAAGGACCCCCCTATCGCCGTCACTCACTAGGCAACGGTTTGAAATGCCATCGCGGAAAGGGGTTAAAAACCGTTTGTATAGCACCGACGCGTACTAGTGCTACTAGACTTTTTGGATGATGTAGTGGCACACAATTAAATGAGGAAAGAGAGGGTGTGGTATCATATCATGATACCCGTATCATATTAAATGGTGTACTACTTTGTGTCATGCATGGCAATTAATAATGCAACCTAAGATATTGACTTATGATACTATGCGCACATTACGGAGGTAGTATCATATACTATAGCTAGTATCATATGCATGATACTAGTATATGATAAGGCTAGTTGTAAGGCCCCTCCCAATGCTCCACCTTGTACAGGTGCTAAGGCTGCCATGTAGGCAAAAAAATCTGATGTAGCAAGGTAATTAAGAGGAGAGAGATGAGTGTGGTGACCTAAGGAAGAAACAATGCCAAGCGCGAGAACCTAAGAAAACACATAAATGGGAGAATCCCACCAATGCATGAAGAACTTTAGTTGCAAAATCATTAAATGAAGGATACTTAGCACCAACAAGTTAATTAAGCACCTATGCATTGGGGTCTTCAATTGCTAAAGTATTTAATATGCTTAGCACCTCATGTAAGCACCAATGCATTGGAAGCAGCCTAATGGGGAGTATCATATACTAGTATCATGCATATGATACTAGTATATGATACTACCTCTGTAATGCGTGCATAGTATCATAAGTTAGTATCATGTAGTATTTTATTTATTGTCATGCATGACACATAGTAGCATAGCATTTATTATGATACGGCATCATGATATGATACTTAACCCTCTCTTTCTTCATTTAATTCTATGACAGCTCATCAAAATTGCCTAGTTGGCATGCATGATACTAGCTATGATACTCCCATTACGATCAACCTAGCAAAGAAGGTGTACAAATCATTTGTGCGTTGCTTTGCGAGTTTTCATATGTTTGTTCGAGAAGCGGGGAGAAGTTTCAAACATTTTGGCCGCGAGGTGCAGCCACTAGCGTAGGCCTATTTGGTATTTTAATCGCAGGAAATTTAGATGGAGTCCGGACATCATCAAAACCGATGTGTGCCCATGGCGTGCTCTCACGACCCCGTGGAAAAAAATTGGTAAAGTTTGGCAGAAGTTTTGATGATCGCTCCTTCCAAACCGGAGCATCTCACATGAAGGATCATGGTTTCCGAAAGGAGACGTGTCAAATCAAACTCCAGTGGCCGGTGACTTCATCGTTTGTCCTCATAAAAATTTCCATGGTACGCAATCACCATTATACCAGGGGTTTGATTTTCTGGCACATTTCAGGTATCGTTAGCTATATTTAAGACATTTTTTGAGTTTAATATGCATTTTGTGCATAAAAATAAAATTACAACTGGAACTACATGTGCTGTCGAAAGGGATGAGGATCGCCGTTCGATTTGGGAGCATCCAACAGTGCAGACGTACGATCCGTGGGGTTTGGGTTACGGCGGTCGAAGCACGACTCGGATCATGAGGCGGGTTTGGTCAGCACATGGCTTTCATCAACGAACCGTGTGCTATTCACAAACCATATTGCATATTTTTGTTCACACATACTGTAGCGAGATCAATTGAGTGTGCTTACTCTATGATATAATAATAATAACAACAAAAAATAGTTCATATTCATTGCCTGAGCTGACAGCATATCAAGGTCAACATATTAATGGTTCTTACATCAACAGAAAACCGGGCATAACTCACAAATTCAGTACATGCGACATTTCTAAATTGAACAAATTAAGTTGCAGGGTAGGCATAAAGACTAGTCTTACGGTTTAATTCCCATGTACATGGGGGAACTGGGATCATTACGTTGACCCCGAATGAACTTGGGTTTTCTGATGATTTTACGCTTCTCTGTTACACGGGTGCGTGATCCCTTGGCTGGCAACTCAGCAAATTCATCGTACTCGTCCTCATCGGCAACATCCTCGACACCCAGTACCCTCCTCTTCCCATGCATCACTACATGGCAGTTCTTATGCAAGGGGTCTTCCGCAAAGAAAATCTGGGTAGCATCGCTGGCAAGAATGAACGAGTCTGCGTGATATGCTATCGTTGTCCTGTTAACACAGGTCTTCCTGTAATCATCAACCCTTACATGACAAAGAGGGATCCATGCGCACCTGAATAATGCCACCTTAACTTTCACATAGTCAAGCTCCCAAATCTCTTTGATGGTTCCATAGTATACCCTTTTACCAGCTTCATCTACAGTCATGCATTCTATTCAAACAGCACTATTCTGATATGAGGTCTTCTGATCACGTTCCTCAGTGTAGAACGTGTATCCATTTATGTCATATGCTTGGTACGTCAACACCGTAGGTGATGGCTTTTGTGCCAACCACGTAGCAATGTCATCGATGGATCCTTGTGCCAAATGATTCTTCAGCCATTCGGCGTAGTTCTTAGTGTGCTCCTTCATCTCCACATCTAATGAAGGCACCATTGGTAAGAAGCTTTGGCGTATCTCCGCCAAGTGTTCTTCGACATAAGCGCTGAGAACTGGGTTGTTAAGCAGTACCGTCAAATGGGCTTTCTCTGCCAATTCTCCGGGTGCAACCATGTAACGCCCCGAGTCTGATGCGCCAGGTGTCTTCCAGTTATTCGCCATCGTTGCCATGTCATTTGCTTGCGTCTTGCATTTTTCCATATCATCATGTTTTTAAAACTTGCATTCGTTCGGGTCTCCCAGTTCTCTCCGTTGCCCGTTCTGAGCCCAGACACACTCGCACGCGGCGGCGGCACGTCCAAAATATTATTTTTATGAGTGGCATCAAAATGTTCTCGGAATGGGGTGGAAGTTGGCATGCGGTCTTGTTCTAGCGTAGGTAGAGTGCCTGGCAAATTTCGTTGCATTCGGAGTCCGTTTGATAGCGCAACCGTCATCCGTAGCGGCGCCATTGCCGGTTTATTCGTCGGACGTCTTCGGTCTCCGTAAACCCGTGTCAGGCTGCATTTCTCCTCTCTCCTCTCAGCTCAACCCACTCTCCATAGCCCACCTGCAGCCCACTAGACCCATCCTAGCCCCCCTCCAACCGGAGCCATCGGATCGCAACCGGAGGGCTCCAAAAACCCCTCCTAACCCCCAAACCCTAGCAAATTTGCTATATATGGACACCCCTAGTCCATTTTGGGCAACCTAGACCCCTTCCCCTACCTTCTACCGCAGCCAACCCCCTCCTCCTCACTTTCCACGCCACTCCAGCCGCCCTCCGCAACTTGGCGCCACCGCCGCCGCGTTTTCGACCAATCCCGGGCCGCCACGTCGCCCGCAGCCGGCTCCCGTCCAACCCGCAGCCTTCACGCGTCTCCCCAGCCGTCTCCTATCGCCGCCGGCCCTGTGAGCCCATCCAGGGCCCACCCGAGCCCGCGAGAGCCTGGATCCCCACCGCCCGCTCGCCTCCAGCCGCATGTGCCCTAGCGCCGCCCGCCGCCGTTCGCTCTGCGACCCTCCCGCATCGCCAGCGCCGTCGTGCTCCGCAGCCGCGCCGTCATCCTCATCGCCGGCAGCCGACGTGCCCGGTTCTCGCCTCTGCATCGAGCAGGGGGAACGAGCTCCTCAACCGTGTGTCCCTGCCAGTTGGGCCCGCGCGACCCAGCCGCACCGGACATGTCCACCGAGTCCGGACAGTGTCCACCCAAGTTCTCCTCGGGGTATATTTTTGGACCAAGTCTTTTGTGAAAACATATCATACTGCATTCTTTAAGGGGTGTATCTCATCATCTGTTCATCCTATGAGAATGCTCCATATATTCAAGTGTTCATCTCTGAGTGCTCTAGATGGTGGTGTAGTTTGCTTGCATGTTACTTTCCATCTTGTTGCCTTAATCATCGTTGCAAAAGTGCTATTTGATGTAATCTGCTGAAAGTTATCATAACTTGCTCATTTATCTTTTTCATAGCATTTTGTGTGTTTATCTTTTGAGCATCATGTCAACATGTTTTAGAAGCATATTCATACCATCTTTAAAGTGGTACAATCCATGTATTTTCATGTTCCTTGTGGTGACTACCACAAGCTTGCAAAGTGGCCTACTTGTCATTGCTGATTTCAGTGACATTAGTGTTTTCTGCTAAGTCTGAATCCGCTACATTATGTTGTCATGTTAACTTGATGCTACAAGTGAATCCAGTAATAATCTGGAGATGCTCACTAAGGGTGTTTTGTAGTTCTTGTTATGCTATATACATAAATGCCCTTTTTTGAAATTATTAATTGATGTAGATTGTCATTACCATGATCTAAAATTGCTAAATAATATTTCTGTCAGTCTATTATCAATAAGTTCAGTTTTGCCATGTGAATAGCTAGTGTTCTATGCATCATATGGCCATGTTCTTGCCATTAGTAGCTGCACGAACATGCCCTCTTGCCGTTGATTACATTCACTTGTCATGATATGCTTTATGTTGAGTTAAACAATCTTGCAAACATGTCTACTTGTTGTTGTTTCTGCCATGTTCAGTAATTTCCACCAAGTCTGTGAAACTGTTATCATTTGCAATCTTGCCATGATGTTTTGAGCATGTTCTAGGGGTTTATAGCAGTAGCTCAGTCATCATGAATTGTATTGCTTGACACGTACATGCTTTTAATGCCCTTTGATGTCATGAAATGTTCCTGTATCATATGATTTTGTGGTCTCAAAGTATGCATCATGAATCTGTTTTCAGCCTTGCTCTGTTTTTCACTGTCCGAGAATCTGTTATCACTTGCTTACTTGTCTTGACGAATTCCTTTGATCTAGAGGTTATATGAAGATTTTTATTAATCATGTTTTTCCATGTTTAACCTGTGCTTTAATTCTATGCTTTTGTTTGCTATGATCTTGCATTGTAGCATCATTGTTTCATGCCTCCAACATGTCAACATGTTATTCCTGCTCACATGTATGCCCTGTTTTTCACTAAGTCATAATCTGTGTTATAAAGTTGCTTCTTGCATTGATCATGTTGGGTTACTCTTGATGCCTATGAACCTTAACCTTGATGATATTTGAAGCATGTAATCTTTATTTTAAGTGCATGTCATGTTTGTGCATATCTTGTTCTTGTAGCATGTTATTATGGTGCTTGTAAGATGCCTAGTTGCTGTTTTGGACAACTTGTCCTTTAAAACTTGTTTCGTGTGTATGTGTTGAACCGTGGCTCCGTTTGGAGCATGCTCTATATGAAACTTGCTTGATTTTGCATGTAGTTTCATCATGCATGTTCCATACATGTTTTAGAGTGTTTGTGATTGTGTTTTGCTTGCATTTGCATCAATGCATGTTTAACTTGTTTTGCTCATATCTTCTAGTCCGTAGCTCCGAATTAAATGAACTTTATATGTAACTTGACTAGAAAACTGCGTAGATCATCTTGGTGCACTTTAACTTGATGTTTAACATATTTTTTTGTTTAGATCATTACCAATTTCTAAATTTGCATGTGGGGGCTTTCCGGAATTGTTATATGTTGATTCCGGCCTCATTTAAACTTGTTTTGATGTGATGTTCTTGTATGCATCCTCTCTTGCCATGAGTAGCATCATGTAGCCTTGTCATGCATCATACTTGGTTGAGCATCATGTCTTGATATGTGTTGTGTGTTTACCATGTTGTTTGCTTCTTTCCAGTTGTGCTCCTTCTCGATAGTTCATGTTTCGTTGCGATTGTGAGGATTCGTTCGACTACGTGGGATCGTCTTCTTCATGGACTCGTTCTTCTTCCTAGTGGGATTTTAGGCAAGATGAAAGTCTTCTTGGGTCTCACTAATATCTTTGCTATGCTAGTCGTCTCGATGCTATCGCTATGTCGTGCTACCTACCACTTGTTTATCAAGCCTCCCAAATTGCCATGATTAGCCTCTAACCTTTTCACCCTTCCTAGCAAACTGTTGTTTGACTATGTTACCGCTTTGCTCAGCCCCTCTTATAGCGTTGCTAGTTGCAGGTGCAGTTGTAGGTTGTTCCATGTTGGGACATGAATATCATGGGATATCACAATATCTCTTATTTAATTAATGCATCTATATACTTGGTAAAGGGTGGAAGGCTCAGCCTTTTGCCTGGTGTTTTGTTCCATTCTTGCTGCCCTAGTTTTCGTCATACTGGTGTTATGTTCCTTGATTTTGCGTCTCTAACACGGTGAGGGTTTATGGGCCCCTCTTGACAGTTCGCTTTGAATAAAACTCTTCCAGCAAGGCGCAACATTGGATTTACATTTGCCATAATAATATTGAACTAAATATTTAATTGGCATAGGGCGTCATGAACCCGAGGATTCTTTCTACATAAATAGGGGGGCCAGTGCTGATGGTGTTGGTCCCAAACTAGAGCACTGTGCGGGGCCACCCCTTGGCAACTTGGGGTATTTTGGCACCTATACGCGTAGCTCATCCGTCGTGGCCTGAGACGAGATACGCGCGGCTACTATCAGGGTGTCGGCACGCCGGGAGGTCTTGCTGGACTTGTTTTACCATTATCGAAATGTCTTGTGCACCGGGATTCTGAATCTGATCGGAGGGTCCCGCGATGGAGGATTGTCTCCGCGGATCGTGAGCTTGTCATGGGCTAATTTTGGACACCCCTGCAGGGTTTAAACCTTCGAGAGCCATGCCCGCGGTTATGTGGCAGATGGGAATGTGTTAATATCCAGTTGTAGTGAACTTGAAGTAAACTCAATTAAAATACACCAACCGCGTGCGTAACTGTGACTGTCTCTTTTCAAGAAAGTTCGAGAGGAGAACACGGTTGGGTTATGTTTGAACGTAAGTAGTTCAGGATCATTATTGATCATGACTAGTTTGCGGCCGTTTGCGTAGTTTCTCAGCTTATTCTTGTACTCGTAAGTTAGCCACCATACAACGCTTAGTCGCTTGCTGCAACCTCACCACTTACCATTTTCATACCCATTAAGCTTTGCTAGTCTTGATACCCATGGTAATGGGATTTCTAAGTCCTCGTGGCTCACAGTTTACTACAACAACAGTTGCAGGTACAGGTAATTTGATGATCATGACGTGAGAGCGATGTTTACTTGTTTTGCAGTTCTTCTCCTGCTTCTTCTCCGGTTGAGGGTTAGGTTCCTGGTCGGCAGCCTGGGCTAGCAGGGTGGATATTGTTTGAGTTTCTGTTTGTGTTTCATCCGTAGTCGGGTGTTATTCTCATGTATGAAATATGATGTATTCTTGTGGCATTTGTATGCCTTGTATGTATCCCCAACTATTATGTAATGGTATGATGTAATGATATCCACCTTGCAACAACGTCTCAATATGCGGCTCTATCCTTGGATGGGACCTTCGAGTTCCGCTTGGATAGGATCGCATATTGGGTGTGACAAGCCATTTACGTGCTAGCAAGGACCGGCTTACCTTTCAGCCTTCCCTCGTGGCGAGAGAGGGGCAAACCTATAGGTCTTTGTTTCATGTATTCGGTGCAAAACTCAACCACCTCCTCTGAGGTATAACCTTGTAGGATGCTTGCCTCTGGATGGTTTTGGTTCTGACAAAAGCGCTTCACTATTCCCATGAATCGCTCGAAGGGATACATGTTGCAAAGAAACACATGACCATAATACTTTATCTCATCGACAAGGTGCATAGTGAGATGGACCATGACATCAAAGGATGACGGTGGGAAAACATCTCTATGTTGGACAACATTCTTGCAATATCATCTTGCATATGATTCAACTCTTCAGGATCTACAACTTTCTGCCATAGTTGGTTGAAGAGATCACAGAGCTCAATGAGTGTGTTTCTTATATATTTGTCCATCAGATTCCTGATGGCCACCTGGAGGATTTGTGTCAACATTACATGGCAATCATGTGACTTCATGTGTCCCAACTTCATTTTACCTGAGTCACATCCACGAGACTTCTGATGTTTGTGGAGTAGGAAGAGGGTGTCTTAACTGACAGCAAATAGGTGAAGAACTGTGTTGCTTCTTTTATACTGAAATTGTAACTCTGGCAAGCTTTGATGAATTTCTCATCATCTTCTGCTTCACTCTTGCGTTTTGATTGATCGGCAAGCATAACGAGCCATGAACCGTCACCATCCTTTCTTTTACCTTTAATCTTGAGCAGAGTACCAAGGATTCTTTCACATACGTACTTCTCTACGTGCATGACATCGATGCTGTGACGTACACATAGAAACTCCCAGTAAGGTAATTTCCAGAACACCAATTTCTTCTTAAACACTTGACCCTTGGGTGTTTGTTTCACCGTCAAAGGGTGGTTCTTGCCAAGCATGACATTAATTTGTTTAGCCATGTTGTGGACCTTCTCCCCATCATAGGGTCTTGGGCCCACACCTACCTCTGTCGTACCATCAAATTCAGCTTTCATCTTTCGGTATGGGTGATTTTTCCATAAGAACCTACGATGACGCAAATACACAGTTTTGTGCGACTTGGGAAGTCTTCTGCTAGTTGTCCTATCCATGCATGTGACATACCCTACATCTCCCTTTGTTTTCTGCCCCGATGTGTTGCCTAATGCCGGCATATGTTGAATGGTGTGCCCCAACATCGCATGTAGATCAAAAATCTCATTTCTGTAAGCATCATAACATTTCATAGCAGGCGCATCTATCCACACTGTCAGCGGTTCTTCTACCAGTAACTGAAAGTAAATGTCAATGTCATTTCCAGGTTGCTTTGGGCCTTGGATAATCATTGACATCATAATGTATTTTTTTTCTTCATACACAACCAAGGAGCTAGGTTATATATGCACAGAAGCACCGGCCATGTCTTTGTGATTGGTGCTCATATCGCCAAAAGGATTCATCCCGTCGATTACACTCCCCGAGCCTTATACTTCTAGGATCCTTGGCAAAGTCTTCAAACTTGTTGTCGATAAATTCCCACTGAGCCCCATCTTTCGGGTGCCTCATAAACTTGTCCGCAATTCGCTCATCATGATGCCACCGCAACCTCTTTGCCTCTCTAGGGTTTGCAAACAAACGCCTCAACCTTGGAATTAAAGGCAAGTACCAAACAACCTTGAACGGGATTCCTGTCTTGATCTCGTCGTCCAATTTGTACTTGTCCTTTGCTCTCCTGTGCTTGTATCGTGCATGCTTGCATGTGGGACATGCACACAAATCTTTGTACTCACCATGGTACAATATACAATCATTCACACAAGCGTGTATCTTTTGTACTTCAAGTTCCAATGGGCAAAAAAATTTCTTCGCTTCATTCATGCTTCTGGGGAGCACATTATCTTCTAGAAGAATTTATTTGAAAAGACCTAACATCTCTGTGAAGCCCTTGTTTGATATACCATTTGCTGCTTTAAATTTGAGAAGCGCTAGGGTGGCACTGTAGCGACCCGACCTCAGACGGTCAAGCCTACGTGTTCTTGTGCCATCCTCGGATCGATATCTTTGGCACACAGTACATCAATGTATATATCAAAGTGCAATCACATGCATAAATAACGTAAAACTGATATATACCTCATAATACTCAGCGGAAACAATCAAACGGGTGTGGAGTCCCATCAACGCCATCGGCGGGTTGAGTGTAGACCGTAACCTGTCTGTAACTCTTACTCGTCGAGGAAAATATCTGCAACATGATACGTTGCAGCCGTGTAGGTCAGTACATTGAATGTACCGGCAAGATCACAATATGAGAAAGCAGATGATAAAACTATACTATATGCAATATGGCTTTATGGCTCAGATGTCGAGTTTTGTTTGCGTAAAAGCTGGTTTTATTTTCCCTACATCAAAGGAATAAATGAAGTCTGTACTATGGAGTTTCCTATCATGACATGGTTCCGCCAACCGATGTCTCATAGCCCAATATCATCATATGTTGCCCACAAATTAAGTTATCGATCCGGTGTTGAGAGTTCCGAGATAGATCCAAGTCCGGATGCTCAAATTGTCCGTAAGCGGGGACACGTCTAATAGTTTAGGTTATAACCCTCTTCAGAGTTTTGTACACTTCAGCCGCAAGATTCGATCCCTCTCTTTACGTTATCGCACTTCAGGTTGTTTGAGAACAAGATGTCCGAAACATGGTCTTCCAAAGAGTTCCTCGACCACCGTCCGGTACCCATCCAATCCTACCGCCCTTCTACATCTGCTAGTACCGTCCCAGCCAGAGTCACCACTAAGGTCAACCAAGCCGAGCCCATAATGACTTGCGGTTGCAGGTAAGCTTCCGGTCATGAAGTATTCTTTCGTCTCTTTGAGTCTGGGTGAAGCTTTCCGCAAGATGTCATGGCGCTTCTCCATGCATCCCGACCACCTTTGGTTTCTCCAGGTGCCGTCACAAATCCTTCACCCGGTGGTGTGTATTGAAAATCCTGTCTCGAGTCTTGAAGTCTTGAGGTCTTGAAGATGCAGTCCTTGCAGATTCCATCATGGAGTTATCGTCATTGACATAGAGTTCTCCTTCTTCACACCACTCTCGAGCACTCATACCAAACCCCGTCTACTATAGCGTAGCATTAAAATAAAATATCGTCCCGGGCTTGGTAACAGGGTGATGGGTTCCTACCTCATGCATACTACTCAACTACAAGAATTTCAATATCACTACTGAGGGGTGGTTGCAATGGTGCCACTAAATGCAATAAAACATAGGTAAGAAAAGCATGGTCAAGTGAACTTGCCTGGTTGACGATCTTCGAAAGAAACTAGGGTTTCGTAGTAGCAATCTTCGCACTCCGGAAATTCTACCGAGGCAAACAATAACTATAATAAGCACATAGCAATAGATCACATAACACAACATAACGAAAGTAACATAACACAACAAACAACCAAAACTCAAATCCAAAAGAAAAACTCAAATAAAGGCCACTCAAGTTTCCTACTTCAAACAATAACAAAAAAATAGTTTTATATAATAAAAATTTCTTAATATAACCTAATCATGGTTTTAGGTTAACTTAACAGAAAAGGTTTCACTAAGCAACTAGGAGCAAAAAGAATTAATTTAAAAGCTATTATAAAACTCATTTTAGGCCTAATCCAATTTCTATTAAGAAAAATAATTTAAAACTTTTATTAATTATAAATAAAAGTTCATCTACTAGAATGACAGAAACTAACCTAGAATAACTAATCACAAGTTAAAAATAAATTAATTTACTAATTAATTAATTAGGAAAACAGGAACTAGTTAATTAATTAGGATTAATAGGATTCTGCTTAGAACTAATTATTTATTAATCCTAAAATACCCAAATTAATTTCTAGGATTTGGAGATGTCAAAATAAAGTGGTGACAAAAATAATCATGCAAAAACAATTTTTCTAACTAAAGTTATAGCAGATTTACTATTCTGACTAAAACTAAATTAAAGCATTTTTTATTATTTTTGACATAGCTAAATATATATTCTACAGAAACTACGTAAAATTTGCAATCCAACAAAAAAAGAATCATCAAAAAATATTAAACAGAATAAAAGATATGAATTTTTCAAAACAGGAACTATTCTGTTAAAACAGAAAAACAAAAATAAAGAAAAATGGGCTAAACGGGCCTAACTAACGCACTGAGCGTAATATAGTTAATTGGGCCCTAGGGTTAAACTGAATCAGGCCGGCTCTAAAATAAAAACCTAACTTAAAAATTAAACTGAACGAACCGGCGGACCGGCTTTATAAAAAACGCGTACCCCTTGAGGTGTTCTAATCTCGCCAGTAGAATGGAGATCCGGCACGGGGTGGTGTTCAGTGACTCACCGGAGTTTGACGGCCAGCGGCTCGGTGGCGAGTGTGCCGACGGCTCGGTCGTCGAGGAGGTCGGCGGAGTCGTCCGGCGGTGAAGCGACGAGGAGGTTCTGGCGGAGTGTGTGGAGCTCGGGGAGGTCTAGGGCGGCGGCAAGCGATGAAAATGGCGGCGGCGGTGGCTCGGCAAGTCCCGACGGCGTGTGAGGGGAGGAGGGTTCGGCGAGGCGAGGGGGAATGAGGTGCGGGGAGGGTATAAATAGGGGGCCTCGTCGGGGAGGGAAGGGATCGGGGAGGGAGGTATCGGCATCCGGATCCTTCGATCCGGCGATCCATGGCGGCACGGCGTGGCGTGGCGGGAGGAAGAAGGGGTGGGGTCCGCTGGCGGTGGGGAGAGGGCGCGGTCTCGGTCGGTCGACCGAGCCGAGAGGTTTCGAAGCGAGGGAGGGTCGGTCGGCTCGCTCGGCTCATTGGGCTGGCAGTTGGGCACTGGTGGGCTTGGTGGGGGCTTGGCCGGCTGGGCGAGGCACTGGCTGGCGCTGGGGTTTCTCTTTTAAATTTTATTTTTTTTAAAAATAAAACAAAAGAGTATAACTTATAAAATATAAATATTTTATATAGGGTATATATATACCAAAATGATCAGAATATTCCCTTTCATTTGAACATTTTTCCAAAGACAAAATCCAAACTTTATAAAAATCCATTTTTCAAATTCAAATAAAATTCAGATTTGAATCCAAAACTTTTGGCATTGTTTCCTCTGATATTTTTGGAGTGTCATGTTTGCTCCTCTCATACTTTTGATCAAGTATTTATCGGGCATAGTTTTTGAAATGTTTCCCACATGCCAAAGTTTGAATTCAAATTCAAAAGTCAAAATTTTGAAAGAGGGTTTCAAAGCACTTTCAAATGACTTTCAACTTGATACTACTCAACTTCCAACTCATATTTCATATAATTGAAGAAGTCATTTTATCTTCCCTCATGAAAATCATTGAGTTGCATAAAGCTTTGAATTTGAAAACTTCCCAAATGAAATTCAATTCTTTTTCCAAAACCCTATTCATTTCAAAATGGAAGAAGTCATGTCATCTTCACTCTAGGTTTTGGTGTTGCAATGAACTTGAGTTCAATTGGGATCCAAAATTGCAAAATGGAAAGTTTGGGAAAGTCATTTCATTCCCTCTCATTCAACTTTCAAAAGTTTCAGTTTCCACTCAATTCCATTCAATCAATCACCAAACAATTAGACAACAACCATAGTTATTTATTTATTATAACATTCCAAAATTTAGAATTTTGGGATGTTACAAACCTACCACACTTAAAATGAATCTCGTCCTCGAGATTCTGAGAGGCTAGCAAGAAATAGGTTAGGGTTTGGGGTCTTCTCAAAAATCCATCGATCGTCTCCGGGGTCTCGGATGCTACCACCCTTAGAAGCATGGTTACGGTCCCATCAAAACTCATATACTCCATCCTTATTACTGACGGTGTCGGTCTTCTCGAGATATTAAGGATAATTCCTTCTGGGCTCTTCCGGTAGTGGCATAACCTTTTCCTCAATTCTTTTGTCCTTTACTCTTGGTAAGGTTATTCCAGGCCCAGGTCTTCATAGCTGACCGGTCTCAAGGCCAATTCTAAACAAATATCAAGATCTCATGGTGGTCAACGATTTATGGTTTCCCCTGCAGAAAGCAGTGCAGGTTGAACCTCACCGTATAACCTACGGTTGGCAACAACCGCCGTGTACAAGGGAAAAAAATACCTATACCTTTCTAAGGTTTAAACAAGGTTTTGATCGTCGTCTCTCTACTATAGGTAAGTCACTCAGATTTTTCCATTCCAAATAGCAAGAGCGAAAAATACGAGTAAGTCGGTATGGTGATCAATCCATTCCGCACCCGGATCATTACCCTGTATAAGGTTTGGCGAATCTCGTATTCTAACACTCGGTCATTCTCACAAGCATTGCAGAATTTCTCTTGTTCTCGAACTGGGTTCGAGTAATTCCATGGTTTCTGCAAGCCAAACAAAACATCTATCGTTACTTCACCACTCTCGTGTTTTTGCGTAACCTCCTCTGAAAGCGTATCTTTGATCGGATCACAGATTCTTCCAAATTTATTCCTTTATCAAGGTTACAATGGTTCCTTCTCAAAATCACGGGCCCGTGGGTTATGGGCCCACTTCAACACTAGTGCAGCTTTAACTCATCCTTGGAGTAACTCTCTTGTTCCATATTACCCTCCTTTAAATCCAGTAGTACTGCTTCTTCATACCATCATATCAAAAGCAAAATTCCAACTTTTTTTCCTTGAACTACAGTCCGTGGAATATATATTTTCTTATCCATTAGTCTAGTCTTCTTCACAGGGTACTACCACCCAAAAAATGAAATTCACAAATCCATCCATAGACCATATTTTTCTCATATCCTCGAAAATGGTCAAAATCTTTGTTCACAGAGTAACAACTCATAAAATTCAACATATGAAATCATCACACCTTAACTTTATTGATTCATGCATTCATTACAATCTCTGAGCACCCATTACATAACTCAACTCATCGAACTCATAAAAATGAAATTGCTTCTTACTACCAATATCAAAGTTCCAACTACTCAGCTCCAGCTTTCATCTTGTCGGGACATTTGGTAGCATAATGTCCTGCTTCCTTGCAGCGAAAACAAATAACTTTTGATAAGTCTTTGGGCTTCTTGGAGATGGTGTCTACTCTTTGAGTTCCTTGCTTCCTTTCGAGACAATGATTGGCATAATGCCCGACGTCCTTACATTCAAAACAGGTAATATGACTCTTGTCCCTCTTTGCAGGAATTGGGTTGTACTGAGGGTGTCTTTGTTTTCTCTTCTTGGGTTTCTTCGCTCGATCAAACCTTCTATTCCCCTGTGGATCAAACTCTATTGCTTCGCCGGAAGTATCCGGATACTCTTTTCTTTCCTTGGTGCAATCTTGTGAAGAATGTCCTTCTTCTCCACATGAATAGCAGGCATTGGAGTAAAATCTGTTGAGACCTTCTCCATCCAGGTCTTCAACACTTTCATTCATTACTGGTTCTTCTAGGTCTTCCTTGAGGGCTTCTTTCATTCCATCTTCCTGCTTCGGAATAGTTCGTTGCACCGTGGAGTAATTGTGACCTTTGCACCGGTAGTGGGTGGTTCCTTCACACGAAGCAAGTCACCCGGCTAGTTGGGCATTCCTCACCGTGTGTTTCTCCTCACAATGAGGGCATCCATCTTTGTGTTCCTCCCTGGTGTGTCCTATTTCTCCATAAATCTTGCAGCACAAGGTTTTCTTCTTGGTGTATCATTGTGCTTCCGGATAAGACGTGATCTCAACAGGTCTTCTTGAAATCCTCCCAAGTTCTTGCTCCATTAAATCCTGTATGGCTTGATGCATTTTCCACCAGGTTGCAGCACTTTACGTAAAATCTTGAAGAGCGTATTGGACCTCATACTTCCTTGAAACCAAATTGTTCCCAAGTGACTCTCCATGTTCTCGCATCCATAGCTACGCCTCCTACTGAAGTCTTCGATCCGTAGAATATCAGTCCAACTTCATTCATCATCTATGGGGTTCAAGGGTTTTAGGGTGAGATGAGAGAGAGGTGGGGAGGGATATACACACAATACAAACAATAGTTTTTGAAGAAACAAGTTTTACTTTGTGGCTGTCGGAAAACATCAAACAAATGACAGCTCACACATCGTCGCATCTAACGTAAGTGTGTAATAGGGGTTTGGTCTTCTAAAGGTCAAATATTTCTTCAGGAACTTCAAATCTTCGGAGTCTTCAACTGTTGTAGCTTCTAATACATGGTGAAATCCTCTTTACTCTGAAGGGGTCATCAGTTCTCCGATATCAAATCCTTCTTGGAGCGTCTTCAGTTGATCCTCCGGGTGATCAAAGGATAAGGGGTATATTCTAACTATTTGAGGTGAGAGGGTCTATTTGATAAATTCAGAAAAGATGAGAAGTAAGAGTCTTTTTGAAAATAAAGTTTTTTTTTTGAGATATCCTGTCCTAGGGCTTTCCGATTTCTAGGGTCACGTCCCCACAGTCAACATGTGCTCGATACCATCTCTTCAGAAGCGACCCGACCTCGTGACGGTCAAGCCTTCGTATTACCGTGCCATCCTCGATCAGATATCAGCACACACAGTACATCAATGTATATATCAAAGTGCAATCACATGCATAAATAACGTAAAACTGATATATACCTCATAATACTCAGTGAAACAATCAAACGGGTGTGGAGTCCCATCAACGCCATCGGCAAAGTTGAGTGTAGACCGTAACCTGTCTCAGTAACTCTTACTGTCGAGGAAAATATCTGCAACATGATACGTTGCAGCGTGTAGGTCAGTACATTGAATGTACCGGCAAGATCACAATATGAGAAAACAGATGATAAAACTATACTATATGCAATATGGCTTTATGGCTCAGATCTCGAGTTTTGTTTGCGTAAAAGCTGGTTTTATTTTCCCTACATCAAAGGAATAAATGAAGTCTGTACTATGGAGTTTCCTATCATGACATGGTTCCGCCAACCGATGTCTCA
The DNA here is from genome assembly GCA_021605145.1 of Aegilops bicornis. Taxonomy (NCBI): domain Eukaryota; kingdom Viridiplantae; phylum Streptophyta; class Magnoliopsida; order Poales; family Poaceae; genus Aegilops; species Aegilops bicornis. The sequence continues at coordinate 499,335,761 of CM038674.1, forward strand.
TAGCCCAATATCATCATATGTTGCCCACAAATTAAGTTATCAGTCCGGTGTTGAGAGTTCCGAGATAGATCCAAGTCCAGATGCTCAAATTGTCCGTAACCGGGGACACGGCTAATCGATTAGGTTATAACCCTCTGCAGAGGTTTGTACACTTTACCCGCAAGATTCGATCCCTCTCTTTACGTTCTCGCACTTCGTGGTGTTTGAGAACAAGATGACCGAAACATGGTCTTCCAAAGAGTTCCTCGACCACCGTCCGGTACTCCATCCAATCCTACCGTCCTTCTACATCTGCTAGTACCGTCCCAGCCGAGTCACCACTAAGGTCAACCAAGCCAGAGCCCATAATGACTTGCGGTTGCACAGTAAGCTTCCGGTCATGAAGTATTCTTTCGTCTCTTTGAGTCTGGGTGAAGCTTTCCGCAAGATGTCATGGCGCTTCTCCATGCATCCCGGCCAACCACTGGTTTCTCCAGGGTGCCCGTCAACCGTCCTTCACCCAGTAGTGTGTATTGAAAATCCTGTCTTGAGTCTTGAAGTCTTGAGGTCTTGAAGATGCAGTCCTTGCAGATTCCATCATGGAGTTATCGTCATTGACGTAGAGTTCTCCTTCTTCACACCACTCTCGAGCACTCATACCAAACCCCGTCTACTATAGCGTAGCATTAAAATAAAATATCGTCCGGGCTTGGTAACAGGTGATGGGTTCCTACCTCATGCATACTACTCAACTACAAGAATTTCAATATCACTACTGAGGGGTGGTTGCAATGGTGCCACTAAATGCAATAAAACATAGGTAAGAAAAGCATGGTCAAGTGAACTTGCCTGGTTGACGATCTTCGAAAGAAACTAGGGTTTCAGAGTAGCAATCTTCGCACTCAGGAAATTCTACCGAGGCAAACAATAACTATAATAAGCACATAGCAATAGATCACATAACACAACATAACGAAAAGTAACATAACACAACAAACAACCAAAACTCAAATCCAAAAGAAAAACTCAAATAAAGGCCACTCAAGTTTCCTACTTCAAACAATAACAAAAAAATAGTTTTATATAATAAAAATTTCTTAATATAACCTAATCATGGTTTTAGGTTAACTTAACAGAAAAGGTTTCACTAAGCAACTAGGAGCAAAAAGAATTAATTTAAAAGCTATTATAAAACTCATTTTAGGCCTAATCCAATTTCTATTAAGAAAATAATTTAAAACTTTTATTAATTATAAATAAAAGTTCATCTACTAGAATGACAGAAACTAACCTAGAATAACTAATCACAAGTTAAAAATAAATTAATTTACTAATTAATTAATTAGGAAAACAGAACTAGTTAATTAATTAGGATTAATAGGATTCTGCTTAGAACTAATTATTTATTAATCCTAAAATACCCAAATTAATTTCTAGGATTTGGAGATGTCAAAATAAAGTGGTGACAAAAATAATCATGCAAAAACAATTTTTCTAACTAAAGTTATAGCAGATTTACTATTCTGACTAAAACTAAATTAAAGCATTTTTATTATTTTTGACATAGCTAAATATATATTCTACAGAAACTACGTAAAATTTGCAATCCAACAAAAAAGAATCATCAAAAATATTAAACAGAATAAAAGATATGAATTTTTCAAAACAGGAACTATTCATTAAAACAGAAAAACAAAAATAAAGAAAAATGGGCTAAACGGGCTAACTAACGACCGAGCGTAATATAGTTAATTGGGCCATAGGCTTAAAATGAATCATGCCGTCTCTAATATAAAAACCTAACTTAAAAATTAAACCGGAACGAACCGGCCGGACCGGGCTTTATAAAAAAAACGCGTACCCCTTCGGGGTGTTCTAATCTACGCCGTAGAATGGAGATCCGACGGCGGGGTGGTGTTCCGGTGACTCACCGGAGTTTGGACGGCGGCGGCGGCTCGGTGGCGAGTGTGCCGACGGCTCCGGTCGTCGGGGAGGTCGGCGGAGTCGTCCGGCGGTGAGGGCGACGAGGAGGGGTTCTCGGAGTGTGTGGAGCTCGGGGAGGTCTAGGGCGGCACGGCGATGAAAATGGCGGCGGCGGTGGCTCGGCAAGTCCGCGACGGGCAGGAGGGGAGGAGGGTTCCATGAGGGGCGAGGGGGAATGAGGTGCGGGGAGGGTATAAATAGGGGGCCTCGTCGGGAGGAAGGGATCGGGGAGGTATCGGCATCCGGATCCTTCGATCCGGCGATCCATGGCATGACAGCGTGGGCGTGGGGAGGAAGAAGGGGTGGGGTCCGCTGGCGATGGGGAGAGGCGCGGTCTCGGTCGGTCGACCGAGCCGAGAGGTTTCAGGCGAGGAGGGTCGGTCGGCTCGGCTCATTGGCTGGTTGGGCCAGTTAGCCTGGTGGGCCGGTGGTGGGGCTTTGCTGGGCAGGGGGGCTGGCTGGCGCTGGGGTTTTCTCTTTTAAATTTTATTTTTTTTAAAATAAAACAAAACAGAGAATAACTTATAAAATATAAATATTTTATATAGGGTATATAAATACCAAAATGATCAGGAATATTCCCTTTCATTTGAACATTTTTCCAAAGACAAAATCCAAACTTTATAAAAATCCATTTTTTCAAATTCAAATAAAATTCAGATTTGAATCCAAAACTTTTGGCATTGTTTCCTCTGATATTTTGGAGTGTCATGTTTGCTCCTCTCATACTTTTGATCAAGTATTTATCGTGCATAGTTTTTGAAATGTTTCCCACATGCCAAAGTTTGAATTCAAATTCAAAAGTCAAAATTTTGAAAGAGGGTTTCAAAGCACTTTCAAATGACTTTCAACTTGATACTACTCAACTTCCAACTCATATTTCATATAATTGAAGAAGTCATTTTATCTTCCCTCATGAAAATCATTGAGTTGCATAAAGCTTTGAATTTGAAAACTTCCCAAATGAAATTCAATTCTTTTTCCAAAACCCTATTCATTTCAAAATGGAAGAAGTCATGTCATCTTCACTCTAGGTTTTGGTGTTGCAATGAACTTGAGTTCAATTGGGATCCAAAAATGCAAAATGGAAAGTTTGGGAAAGTCATTTCATTCCCTCTCATTCAACTTTCAAAAGTTTCAGTTTCCACTCAATTCCATTCAATCAATCAGTCAAACAATCAGACAACAACCATAGTTATTTATTTATTATAACATTCCAAAATTTAGAATTTTGGGATGTTACAGGCACTCAACCTGGAATATTTCTTTTCGCAACCTGGATACAATTCTTTCTTGGAGTCCGCATCAATGGTTGGCACATCCTTGTACCCAATCATATCCTTTTTTGGGCCCTCAAAATCTGCAATCACAGCAGCAAAATCTGGCATATCAAGATCGTCATCATCTGCGTCGACGTCTTGGTTTTCCAGTGGGTGTTTCGGCTTTCTGGTGTTCCATTTGTAGCTTGATGCCTCTGCCCTGATGTTAGATTCAACATCCATGTGACACTGATCGGGGTTTGGCATCTCGCAGTTGTGGGTATCTCCATCCATGACCTCCTCTTCACCGTGTCTGGTCCAACATGTATATCCATCCATGAATCCCCGAGAGACTAAGTGCCACTGGACATCTCCGACAACATGTGGCTCTGTATTGGCACAATCAGTACATGGACACAGGATGTAATCCGCATCACCAATTCTCCTCTTTTACTTTCAGCCAAATTCATGAACTCTGTCACACCACTGATAAATTCTATGGTTTTCCGATTCTTCATCCATCAAGATCGTTCCATCTGCACCACACGAATGGTAATTAAAAACAAAACAACAACAACATTAATACACGGATTAACTATTGCCCAAAGATGCATGCATAAATCACAAGGTTTTATTTTCATAATTACTGAGGGCGCTCCATATTGGTATCCAGTAGTGCAATGACAAAAATTAATGGCCAGTCAATTTACACGCAGCGTACTAGTACATCACTATCCTTAGGAATTGAATACCTTAATTAAGCCACTCACGAAAAGAATACCTTAATTAATTAGCCACGCGGCGACCTCCACCCAGCAGACAGAGAAGCATGAAGCGGTGGCACGTCGAGACAGTAGGGTCGAGGAGCAAAGCTTAGTGCGGCTGCCGCCTGAAGTTCGACCTCCACTATCCCGCCATCGACCGTGATGGATGTGCTCGAATCACGCCGCCGTCGACCTCAATGGTTGAGCTCCTCCTATCTCTCGCCGCAGACTGAGGATTGACCTCCTATGACGCCGCCATTGCCCACGGACCGAGGATTGACCTGTTCTCCGGTAACTGCTGCCTAGGCCGCCGCCGCCATCTCTATATGCAGAGCAGCTGTTTTTTTACGGATATCCGCAGAGCGGCTGTTTACACGGTATCACTGTAACTCAATTATATGTATAGGGTAGTACATCGCATACGGTTATGTAACGGCAACCATGTCTCACCTACATTGTCTTCTCACACGGTTTGGTGCGGAAATCGTGTGTGATGTTGTAATACCTAACACAAACGACGTGTATAAACAGTGTGTCGTATACAACATATAGTGCCATAAGTAGTTCCTGGCCGTTAGCTTATCCTCACAGTTTCCCCATTTCCCCCAAATACCTAGATACCCTCCAAATTTCCTCGCGTGGCGCTGACATTGGGGGAATGCGGAGGAGTGGTGCTGATGGTTTCGGTGCGTTCGCTCCTGCTCGTATCGCCGCCATGACGGCGGTCTCCGATGAGCACTTGCCGAAGGTCATCAGAAGGCAGGTTTACTATGGATCTGAATCATCCTGTCAGGTTCCAATCTATCCTGATCTTTTTTAGCATGTCCAAAGTAGCTCCTTGCTGAATCCGTCCTAAATGAACCCCCCCCCCCCCTCCAAGGAAACTATCTGCCACCGGATCTGGAGCATGACTCCAGACTCCCGCAACACGAGTTCAACTCCGAGTTTTGTGCCACCGAGAAGTACCAAATGCTGAGTTGTGTGCACGGGCACACTCCCGCTCGACGTGTATGCACATAGGGATTCGACATTAGCAGGCGGTTTCTCAGTTGCCCCTTAGAGGTTAGTGATAAGTTCATCATTTTACTTGAGTTAATGCCACCACTCATCCTGAATACTATTTAACGTTGACAGGGATATGAGGCATGTGCCTTTGTTCACTGGCTGGATGAAGAATGGCATGGCAGGGCTCAGAGTGTTATCACCAAGCTCGCAGAAGATAACGTAAAGTTGAAGAAGAAACTGGCTTATCTTGAATGTACAATCAGTACGATGAAGCAAGAAAGAGTCACTCACAGGCAACAGATGAAAGCAAGAGACAAGAAGGAACTAGCATGTGTAGTTGTGGTTGTCGCATTAGCCATGTTCTATGCGTTGTTCGCAATGATGATTAGGGGTTTTGTTTGACAGTATTGCTAAAGCACATCTAGATGTGATCTAAGTAATGCACATCTAGGTCCTATGCCATTGATGTTACGCGAAGATTCGTCCAAATATTTTCCTTTGTATTTTTTTATTTTCCTTTGTAGTTTGATTATTACTAGATTTATCAATAAGAAGAGCTCAATGTATTGCTTGCCAACTGTCCTACTCCGTTCGTACCGGTACCGGTGCATAATCCCAAAACTCGTTCCTTGTTTTTGTCCTAAAAAAGAAACCAGCCAAATAGCCAATAGTAGTCCTGCGCAACCCCGGGAATTTGGAGCGATTGGGTACAAATAATTGCGGTTGATTATATCAGCGGTTAGATAATACGTCAACCCCCGCTTCAATTGGCATTTCCTCTTCTCTGCATACCCTGCTTAAGTGTCCACCATCTTCATCGTCCCCGGCAGGCAGCGCTACACACTGGCACACACTCTGCAGCGATGTCGAGCGACAGCGAGAACAACAGTTCGTCCAGCAGTCTGGCGCTCGATGATAGGTTAACATTAGAATCATCCCGCTCGTCTTCCATGAGTCCGTTGTCGAGCCCATACCTCGATTATATCCGGATCATGGAAGGGATGCCACCTCTGGATACGTCAGATGACAACCAGATGGACGAGGATCCGTCGGAGGACAAAGAAGAGGACGACGATGATGATGAGGAGGAATGGTCAAACGAGGAGGACGACAACAGCGACAGCAATGACGATGACGACGACGGCGGTGATGAAAAGCCAACGGTCAGCGGCAAGAAGCGTTCTCACCAAGACGATGTCGCGGGGCCATCCAAAAACAACAATAAGAAGAAGGACTAAATTAAGCAGACTGTATATATCTCTATTTCCGTTCGCTCATATTAATTTTTTATCCCTGTTTATCCTGTCAATCTCATCGCAGACGGTTAGTAATACATATCGGACAGAGATCTTCTACATTATCTTGCACAGGTTGGTTTTTTTTGAACGGTGTGCCCTGACGAGCACACAATTCACAAAGAAAGACCGTATGGGCTGTCTATAATGATCGCACACAATTCTGATTACCGACCTGTTTGCCGGGTATCACACACATCTTGTTATGCTGAATCGTTTGTGTTCACCTCGATCATCGCAAACGGTTCATCGGAGCGAACAGTATGCCGTATATTGCACACACCTTGATCTGGCTGCCCGTTTCTGTTGTTATGCCTCATTGCAAATGGTTCGTATGGATCAACCGTATGCCCAGCATCACACACGCAACTAAAATCTGAACCGTGTTTGATGTATCATTCATCGCAAATGTTTTGCGTCTTTTTTGACGGTTTTTTTACATCACCGTTTGTGATTAATGCATCACACACAGTTTCGTCAAAGGGTCTCTGATCGTAGTGTCGTGTTAGCAGCATCCTGCAGTAGTGGATATATGGTCCTTCCCATTTTGAAAGAAGTTTTCCTGCAAAAATTCTAAAAAGAGAATTGTATAATAGTACATATTCACCAACTTTAAATTCCGGCTTTTGGATTCTTTTGCCATGCCATCTTTTGACTTTTTCTTTAAATAGTTTGGCATTTTCATAAGCTTGGGTTCTCCATTCATCTAGTGAGCTAATATCAAATAACCTCTTTTCACCTGCAAGTTTGAAGTCCTAGTTGAGTTCTTTAATTGCCCAATAAGCTTTATGTTCTAACTCAAGAGGCAAGTGACAAGCTTTTCCATAAACCATTTTATATAGAGACATACCCATAGGATTATCATAAGCTGTCATGTAGGCCCAAAGTGCATCGTCTAGTTTCTTAGACCAATTCTTTCGTGACCTATTGACAGTTTTTTTGTAATATTAACTTTATTTCTCTATTTCTAAGTTCAACTTGTCCACTAGATTGAGGATGATAAGGTGATGCAATTCTATGGTTGACATCATATTTGGCAAGCAACTTATGGAAAGCACCATGAATAAAATGTGAACCACCATCAGTCATTAAATATCTAGGGACCCCAAACCTCGAGAAGATAATTTCTTTAAGCATTTTAATGGGGGTGCTATGATCAGCACTGCTAGTTGGAATAGCTTCTACCCACTTAGTGACATACTCAACAACAACCAAAATATGTGTATACCCATTAGAAGAAGGAAAAGGTCCCATATAATCAAAGCCCCAAACATAAAATGGTTCAATAACAAGTGAATAATTCATAGGCATTTCCTGATGTCTACTAATATTACCAATTCTTTGACATCCATCACAAGATAAAACAAGCTTACGGGCATCCTTGAAGAGAGTAGGCCCATAAAAACCAATAATACCTTGTGTGCAGTTCTATCTCCTGCATGATGCCCTATATAGGCTTCGAAGTGACATTTCTGTAGGATTTGTTCCTGTTCATGCTCAGGTGTACAACGTCTAATAATACCATCTACTCCTTTATATAGATGTGGGTCATCCCAAAAGTAATGTCTTAAATCATAGAAGAATTTTTTTGTTGGTATGTGAAACTAGGTGGTATAAATTTAGCAACAATATAAATGGCATAGTCAGCATACCAAGGAGTATTATGAGAAGCATTTATGATAGCTAGTTGCTCATCAGGAAAGCTATCATCAATAGGTAGTGGGTCATTAAGAATATTTTCTAACCTAGATAAGTTATAGCTACGGGATTCAGCTCCTTTTCTATCAGTGATGTGTAAGTAAAATTCTTGTAGCGAGAGAACCCAGCTAATGAGTCTAGGTTTAGCATCTTTCTTTTTCATAAGGTATTTAATAGCAGCATGATCGGTGTGATCAATTACTTTGGAATCAACTATGTAGGATCTGAATTTATCACAAGCAAATACAACTGCTAAGAATTCTTTTTCAGTAGTAGCATAATTTCTTTGGGCACTGTCTAGAGTTTTACTAGCATAGTGAATAAAATTTAATTTATTATCAACTCTTTGTCCTAGGACAACACCAACAACATTATAACTAGCAGCACACATAATTTCAAAAGGCAAGTTCCAATCAGGTGGTTGAACAATAGGTGCAGAAGTTAAGGCTTTCTTAAGTGTTTCAAAGGCTTCTACACAATCATCATCAAAAACAAATGGAACGTCCTTTTGTAAAAGATTAGTAAGAGGCCTAGAAATTTTAGAGAAGTCTTTAATAAACCTCCGATAGAAACCAACATGACCAAGGAAACTACGAATACCTTTAATATCTTTAGGACACGACATTTTCTCAATTGCATCAACTTTAGCTTGATCCACCTCAATACCTCGCTCAGAAATTTTGTGCCCCAAGACAATACCTTCATTCGCCATAAAGTGGCACTTCTCCCAATTCAAGACAAGATTAGTTTGCTCACATCTCTTCAAAACTTGGTTAAGGTTGCTTAAGTAATCATCAAAATAAGTTTCGTAAACAAAAAAAATCATCCATGAAAACCTCAACAATCTTTTCACAAAAGTCAGAGAATATAGCATTCATACATCTTTGAACGGTAGCAGGTGCATTACATGAACCAAAAGGCATAAGTGTATAAGCATAAGTTTCAAAAGGACAAGTAAAGGTGGTTTTCTCTTGATCAGGTTGTGATACAGGTATTTGAGAGAACCCAGAATATCCATCCAAAAAGCAAAAGTGTGTGTGCTTATACAATCTTTCTAACATTTGATCAATGAAAGGCAGAGGATAATTATCTTTTCTAGTAGCTTTATTTAATTTTCTAAAATCAATTACCATTCTATAGCCAGTCACTATTCTTTGCGGAATGAGTTCATTTTTAACATTAGGAACAACAGTAATACATCCTTTCTTAGGGGCACAATGAACGGGACTTACCCATCTACTATCAGCTATCTGATAAATTATACCTGCTTCTAGGAGTTCAGTATTTCAGTTCTTACCACTTCTTTCATCTTAGGATTCAATCGTCGTTGATGATCATCAACGGGTTTAGCATCAAGTTCCGTATAAATCTTGTGCTGACAGGGAGTGGGACTAATGCCCTTAAGATCATCAAGAGTATTTCTAATAGCAGCACGGTGCTTCCTCAGAATTTTCAATAATCTCCCTTCTTCATGTTCTCTAAGGTTAGCACTAATAGTAATAGAATATATCTTTTTCTCATCAAGATAAGCATACTTCAAAGTGTCAGGCAATTGCTTTATATCAACACGGGATCACCTATAGGTGGAGGAGGACCTCCTAGAGTTTCAAATGCATAAATTGTGTTTAAGGATAGGTTGTACATAAGCCTTTCTTTCATTAATAAACTAAAAGTTGGGAACTTAAGTGTAACATCCCAAAAAAATTCCAAATTTTGGAATGTTAATAAATAATTGATATTGTGTGCATTTCTTTGATTTTCAGATGGAATTAAACTTTTTGAGTCCTTGTTTCAACTTTTTCAAACCATGTCATAAAAGTTGGTTAACCATTCATCCAATAAAAAAACTATGGTTGGAGGGTTATTCAAGAATTCAAAGGGCATTCATTTCTTTTGGCTCTATTAGAATATTTTTGAGACCACATTCAAATTTATGGAGTGAGAATAAGAAGTTTTTCTCAAATGTGGTGATTGGATATTCCATTTGGATTTCTTGGTGTTTTGGAATTCCATTTGAAATTCGAACGTATTTTGGAGTTTTAAAGTCATTTAAATATTTCCAAATTATTCAAATAAATTAATAAGAGGAGATAATGTGACTTCTCCAAAACTATATTTGAAAATATATAATACGGCATAATTATCATTTCGGGAATTTGCAATAATCAAAATTGATTTTTTGAGTAATAATGTAATTATGTCCATAAAGCATTAATAGTAGTGTGTGCACACAATTAATTTTACTACATTCTCAAACTTTTTTTTGGACTCTAAATAATATTTAAGTTAACATACACATTTTTTCTATTTTAGTAGAACTTTTTGTACACTCAAATAAATAAATAATATATCATATTTTCTAATCCTATTGGGTTGAGCCCACTAAGGTCTTCTACTACCTCGAGCTTTGTACGTTCCAAACTACACACAGCTACAACCATGTCCCCTCCACCTCTTCCTCCCCTCCTCCCATCAATTTATTTCCCTTTTCACTCCGAAGTCTAAATGAAATTTGTCGAGAATCTTGTGACGAATCCATTCAGGGAATTAAATGTCGTTTTAATGCGTTAATTACCCGGGTCGTCTCCTTCCTTCGGCAACTCGCGGCTGCACGCGCCCTCCGCTTGTTGGCCCCATCCTTCCCTCGCCCGGCAACCCCTCCCCAAAGATCCGCACCTTCCCCCATGCCTCTTGATGTGACACCATCTCCGGAGAAGTGGGTGTACACGGGGAGGTCCGATCTTCACGGGGTAGGATCGATAAATGGATGGGGGATAACTAGCTGCAAGCAGCCAAAACGGAAAATAAGAGATTATGACCCGACAAGGAGGATGCTCACCGAAGCCAGCAATCATTCATCGATCCACAACCCGCAAATACTACCCCACACAACCACGCTCAAGTCATGGAGCACGGGATAGGTGCAATCCGCAAGGGAAAGCACAAACTCTAACCCACACAACACGATCTAGTTGTGGAGCACGAATTAGGAGCAATTCCTCAAGGAATCATGAGAATAAGGATAACAAGAGCTCTCCAATCTCAGGAGGAGTCTATGTCTTTGGCCTTTGATAGAAATGGTCAAAGTCCCCAACGAAGGGAAGAGCTAGCCTATTTATAATCGGGACAACCCCCTTGGATAGGTGTGAAAATAAACTAGCTTTGGGCACCAACTTAGGTGTGAAAGAGAACCAACTTTGGTTTGACTAAATGGCTTAGAGACTTAATGAGGTAGCTTCTGGAAAACTCTCGTTGGAGGTGGTTGGCAGTTCCCAATCAAACATTGTTCACTGGAGTCGAACAATGTTTCCTTCAGCAGCAAACTCGAGTTCTGGGAACCTTTCGCAAGTTGGGATATCCAAACTCATGCAAAACATTGTTTCTTCATAATCAGAACAATGTTTCTTCAGCAGACAACTCATTTCTTCATGAACTCCTAACTTTGTTTCTTCGCCATAGAACATTGTTTTGCACGGACTGAAATGTGGTTGGCCTTCTTTGATATCGCACCTAAGTTCAACCAACAACAAAGGAGGTGAAAGTGCAGCCATGTGTTCAAGATTATAGTGTAAACTTAAGTTAGCGTTCACCTGGCAATGTGTTCGTTTGAGATGAAATATTGTGATTTCTGCTTTGATGACCAAGGGCGCATAAATGGTTGTCATGTCCTCATCATCCTCCCCCTCTTGAAAATGAGTCATCGTCAACTCTAAGGGTTCAATTTTTTTCATGTCCTCATCCTCCTCCCCAGCTTGAGAAGGGGTCGTCCTTGACTCTAGCTGGCCATCGCACAAAAGAAAATAGGCCAATACCAAGAAGCAATGCAAAGATTTTATCAAATGCTTAAGTTTAGCTTTCATCTTTGTGAACTTCGAATGCTTGGTTCAGATTAGAAATTCCTTCCAACTAACATTTCCATGGAGTAGAAACTTGTAATCAGGCAGATCCATGTTCATATCATCCTCCCTCTCTTGAAGAAAAGTCGCCCTCGACTACCTTTAGTCTACAAAATAATAGCACAAGGACAATACAAAATATCTGGATGCTTTAAGAGGAATGATCTATTTTATTTTACCCCACTGAGTACTTCCATGCCTTTTTGAAGATCACTTGCCCCACACGATGTTTCTTTGATGCTACTCCACGTGTGTCATAATTGTTCATGGATCTCATCCTCTCGTCGCTGTAGCAGAGCAACTAAGTATGATTTTTGCATCTACACATACTTCAAATAAACAGAACTTTGTGAATGGTTAGTAATTGAATAGTATTCTCTCCTTTCATTTGGTGGATCAATCATCTCTTTGATATTGTGGGTAAACACCTCAAGCCCAGATTTGGTGGACTCACACAACTCACTAATCCTCTCACTTTGATGGTGTGGTATAATATATTGTGGTTCACTCATCTCTCTAATATTATGTTGAACGACCTCAACCTCACATTTGGTGGACTCACACAATTCACTAAACCTCTATTGTTCATTGTGTGGTATATTTGGGTGGAGATATTTTATCTCTCTAATATCAGGTTGAACGATCTAATCCTCACATTTGGTGGACTCACTCACCTCACCACTCTCATCACTCAATATGTGGGATTTTGGGATATGCACACTCTTCCTCACATTTGGAGCAGTCATTCAACTCACCCCTCTTAGCACTTTCAATATGTGGAATTTTTGGAAGTGGACACTCTCCTCACATTTGGTGGAGTCACTCATCTCACCTCTCTTATCATTCTCAATATGTGATTTTTTGGAAAATGGACACTCTTCCTCACATTTGGTGGAGTCACTCATCTCACCTCTCTTATCATTCTCAACATGTGAATTTTTGGAAAATGAACACTCTTCCTCACATTTGGTAGAGCCACTCAACTCACCCCTCTGTGCACTCTCAATATGTGGAATTTTTGGAAGCAGACACTCTTCCTTACATTTGGTGGAGTCACTCAACTCACCTCTTTTATCACTCTCAATATGTGGATATTTGGAAAATGTACACTCTTCCTCACATTTGGTGGAGTCACTCAGCTCACCTCTCATATCCCTCTCAATATGTGGAATTTTCGGAAGTGAGCACACTTCCTCAAATTTGGTGGGATCACTCAAATCACTTTTCTTATCACACCAAAGTTGTGGAATTTTGGCTTGTGTACACACTCTAACATATGTGGTGGAGTCCCTCAACACTCTTTTCTTGTCACTCTCAAGTGGTGGGATTTTTTGATGTGTAAATTCTCGCTCATATTATGTGGAGCCACTCAACCCCCTTTCTTGTCACTCTCAAGTTGTGGGATTTTGTGATATGGATTCTCTCTCACACATGGGTTTGGAAAGATTTTGATCTCCATAGAAGTCATGGGTGGAGGAGAATAAGCTCCAGCTGAAGCCATGCTTCTTCTATCTTCAATATGAATTGTTGGTGAAGACACCATCGAGGATGAAGGGTGTGGTTGTGTGACGCCCCGATTCAATCGTACACTAATCATGCATGCAAATGTGTGCGATCCAGATCAGGGACTCACGGGAAGATATCTAAACACAACTCTAAAACATAAATAAGTCATACAAGCATTATAATACAAGCCAGGGGCCTCGAGGGCTCAAATAAAGTGCTCGATCATAGACGAGTCAGCGGAAGCAACAATATCTGAGTACAGACATAAGTTAAACAAGTTTGCCTTAAGAAGGCTAGCACAAACTGGGATACAGATCGAAGAGGCGCAGACCTCCTATCTGGGATCCTCCTAAACTACTCCTGGTCGTCGTCAGCGGGCTGCACGTAGTAGTAGGCACCTCCGGTGTAGTAGGAGCCGTCGTCGACGGTGGCGTCTAGCTCCTGGGCTCCGACATCTGGTTGCAACAACCAGGTAGAAGGGAAGGGGGAAAGGGGGGATAAAAGCAATCGTGAGTACTCATCCAAAGTACTCGCAAGCAAGGAGCTACACTACATATGCATGGGTATATGTGTAAAGAGGCAATATCGGTGGATTGAACTGCAGAATGCCAGAATAAGGGGGGATAGCTAGTCTTATCGAAGACTACGCTCGGCAGCCTCCGCCTTGCAAAGATGTAGAAGAGAGTAGATCAAGTCCTCCAAGTAGCATCGCATAGCATAATCCTACCCGCAATCCCTCCTCGTCAGCCCTATTAGAGAGCGGTCACCGGGTTGTATCTGCACTTGGAAGGGTGTGTTTTATTAAGTATCCGGTTCTAGTTGTCATAAGGTCAAGGTACAACTCCAAGTCGTCCCTGCATCAAGATGACGGCTATTCGAATAGATTAACGTCCCTGCAGGGGTGCACCACATAACCCAACACGCTTGATCCCATTTGGCCGGACACACTTTTCTGGGTCATGCCCGGCCTCGGAAGGTCAACACGTCGCAGCCCCACCTAGGCCAACAGAGAGGTCAGCACGCCGGTCTAAACCTAAGCGCACATGGGTCTGGGCCCATCGCCCTTAGCACACCTGCATGTTGCGTGGGCGGCCGGAAGCAGAACTAGCCCCCTTAATAAAAGAGCAGGCTTACGTTCCAATCCGGCACGCACCGCTCAGTCGCTGACATCACGAAGGCTTCGGCTGATACCACGACGTCGAGTGCCCATAACTGTTCCCGCATAGTTGGTTAGTGCGTATAGACCAAATGGCCAGACTCAGATCAAATACCAAGATCTCGTTATGCGTGTTAAGTATCCGCGAACGCCTACTAGGGCCAGGCCCACCTCTCTCCTAGGTGGTCTCAACCTGCCATGTCGCTCCGCCACAAAGTAATAGTCGGGGGCCGTCGGGAACCCAGGCCCACCTCTACCGGGATGGAGCCACCTGTCCTTTCAGCCCCCCATCGTAATCACTTATGGGTACTAAACGAGCTGACCCGACTTTAGTCACCACATATGTCATGTATATAAAGTATATAGTATATACCCGTGATCACCTCCCTAGTGATCACGGCCCAGTAGTATAGCATGGCGGACGGACAAGAGTGTAGGGTCACTGATGGAACACTAGCATCCTATACTAAGCAGCAGGATAGCAGGTAAGGGTAACAACTGTAGCAACAATGACAGGCTATGCAAATGTAATAGGATTAACCGAAGCAAGAATATGCTACACTACTCTAATGCAAGCAGTATAGAGAAGAATAGGCGATATCTGGTGATCAAGGGGGGGCTTGCCTGGTTGCTCTGGCAAGAAGGGTTGACGGTGACGTAGTCGTACTCGGTGGCATCAGCGTCGGTCTCGGGGTCTACCGGAGAAGAAGAGGGGGGAAGAAACAGTAAATACGGAGCAAACAAAGCATCACAAAACATAACGAGGCAATACGCGGTGCTAGGTATACCCTAACGCGGTAGGAGGTGATACCGACGAAGGGGGGAAACATCCGGGAAAGTATCCCCGGTGTTTCGCGTTTTCGGACAGATGAACCGAAGGGGGAAAGTTGTGTGTTCTCTATGCTAGCAATGTGAGGCGGACGAACGGGCTGCGTATCCGGAATCGTCTGTCGTTCTGAGCAACTTTCATGTACAAAGTTTTTCCATCCGAACTACGGTTTATTTTATATTAATTTTAAAAGTTTTAAACCATTTTCTAATTTATTTTAATTCGAAAATTAAATATTAAATTGCTATGGGTACACAGAATTGTACCCAACAGAATGTATGTGTGGCTGGCAGGTGGGGTCAAGGGCGGTCCAGTCAGCATTTGACCAGTCAACTATTGACTGGTCAACAGGGTCAAACAGGGCCCACCTGTCATGGATTGGGTCAACCCAGTCAATAGTTTGATTGGTCAAACTGGACAGGTGGCCCACATGTCATTGACTGAAAACAAATTAACCTAGTTAATTGGTTTAATTAACAGATTGATTAGGTAAGTTGATTATTTTAATTAATTAATTAATTAAACTTATTATTATTAATAATAATTTCTATTCTTTTTGTTTCAGGGGCATGGGCCCCTCGTGTCATAGGCCAGAGGGGCCATAGCGAGGTGGGCATCGGGCAAAGCCCGATCAGACGACGGGCGCTGAGCGGGCGCAGTTGGCTGGCCCGGCGCCGGCCAGACGGAGGAGAGCGCCGCCGGAGCGCCGAGCGCAGCTGGGTGCCGTTGTGCCGGCCGATGGCGTGGCCGAGCGACGGCAGCCGAGGCGGCGAGTAGGGTCGCGGCAGACGCGGCACGCGGAGGCGCGACCATGGCGGGCGAAGCGCGTGGGCTGCAGATTGAGCGGGCGGACGCGACCGGGCGAGGAGGGCGATCAAGCGGGCGTGTCGCGCGATCACTGGGAGCCGCGCTTGAGGTTGCGCGGGTGCAGGGAGCAAGATCAGGCGCCGGGCGCGACGGCGACGCGGGCGAAGCGCTCATGGGAGGAGGTCGCGGCCGTGTGCGCGAGCGCGGGGGGGAGGAGAAGAGGGAGGCCGTGGCCTCACCGTGCGAAGCAGGGGTCGGGGCAATGGGCTTGACGGAGGTCGGGGACGACGACGGAGAGTACGGCGACATCGGGCGCGGTGGGGGCTCAGTGCTGCGAGTCGGGGAGGAGGACGAGGAAGCGAGATCCGGCGACGGGGAGGGGAGCGGCTACGGCGAGGGACGACTCCGACATCGGTGTCGAGCGGCGGGGGCGCGTCAGGCTCGGGCGCGACCTGGGTTCGTTCCCCCGATCCCGATCTGGATCGGAGAGGAGGCGAACGTGGGGGGGAGTGGGGCAACGGGGGGTTAGGGTTACGGGAGTGGGGGTTATGGGGAGAGCGCGGTGGGCGGCTTAGGGCCAGTTGGGCCGGCCAGCTGGGTGGGATGGGCCGATGCCCATGGGCAGCCGGGTTTTTTTTTTCCTTTCTTTTGTTTTATTTTCATTTACCTTTCTTTTGTGCTTCCTTTTAGTTAGCAAATAGTTTTACAAAAATATAACCCCTACTCCTAAATTAGCATAATAACATATGCCACTACCTCAACAAGATTGGTGACCAAATGAACTAGTTAATATTTGTTTAGTATTTAAAAGCATTTAAATAATTATTTTGCCGTTGTTTTATCTACTATTGTGCATTTAAATATTTTATTTAGATATGGGTCATTCACCGTAATTGTTTATGATTTATTTTACACCTCCCGAACATTTTAGTTTTAACATTTGAAAACCTTTGTTGTTTGCCTGATTTTGAATTTTGAATTTGAACCAGTTTTGGATCTACGTGAGATTAGCAACAGTAATACTGGTGACGTGGCATCATTAGCATGGAATTACTGTAGCTTAATTATCCGGTCGTCAGAGGTTGCTGCCATGAAGGAGTAGTGGGACAGTCTTGGAAATTTTGGGACCGACCATTACACATTTTCTTCTTCTCCACTCTCATAGCTCGACGCACAACATCAGATATCATATCATAAGGAAACACCTCCACAAAATCAGATATCTCAACATTCAGCCCATGCAAGAATATCTCCATCTTTGCTTCATCACTCTCTTGGGTTTTGTCCGATCAACAACTTCTCCATCTCATTATAGTATCGCTTGACAAAGGCGAGAACCTTGGATAAGCCCCTTCAACCTCTTGTACAATTTCTTCTCATAGAATAATGGAACGAATCGATGCCTCATGACTCTTTTCATTGTATCCCAGCTGCAGATATAGTCACCTCCCAAAGCAAGATGATCCTCTTGCAACTGCTTCCACCAAGAAAGTGCATAGCCAGAGAACTTAAGAGTTAGTTCAACTCTCTTCATTTCAGAAATCCCATGAGTATTGAAGATCTGATCACATCTCTCCTCCCACTCAAAATAAGCATTCAGATCCTCTTCTCCAGTGAATGATGGAATGTGTAACTTCACCCTTTCTTGGTTGTGATGGTCATCTCCCAAACAACGATCATAGGGACTACCATGGTGACCAAAAATAGCAGCACAACAAGGCGTGGAATATGACTCATCATCCACCATCTCATCATACTCATCATTGTGATTTGGGATCTCTTCATGGTACATCTCATCACCACCATGTGCATCTCATCGCCTGTGATCTGCGGAAAACCCACGGGGGCCATGGCCTCGCCCGCAAGTTTCTCCTCCACGCAGCCCACCATCATGGGGTGAAGCAAGGTTACCTCGCCTCTATTCAACACCACCAATAGCGGTACCGTCAACACGTCCACCTGCAGCTATCCCATGACCATTGTGGCAATCTTTGTTGCCACGGCAACGTCGCTTGTTGACGACCAATGAGGCAGTGGGGCTATGTTGGTGTTGATATCCATTGCCCGCAATAGGAAGACATCCTCCAAACATTTGTTGCAAAGCTGCAGCTATACTTTATTCAATCACATCACCAAGTGCAGCACAAGTCTTTGGGAACTCTTCTTCCATAATATTTCCTCCATGTACACTCGAGTTGGAGCCTGCCATGTTAATCGTTTGAAGAAAGTGGACAAAGAAAAATTATGTATGTGGAAAACACTCAGCTCGCCTTCTTTCTTACCCAAATTCTAATGATTCCTTGGCGGCTGTGCGGTGGTAAAAAACCGGAGTGGACAGGCAAATGAAAGGAAGGAAGTTGTCGGTTTCTAGGTGGATCTGGGTGGGGTAAAATGAGGAGGGCCAGTGCTGAGATCCAATCGATGCAAACCAAATGAACAAGAAAAATTTGTAGATCCTTGCACCACGTTTTAGCTGCAACACTTGTCACTACAATTTATGAAATGTCTCACCAAACTGAATATGATTGCACACTTGCTCAACACTTCCTCTTCTTTTTTTGCTATTTTTTTTCCTCTTTTTTTTTTGCTTTTTTCACTCTTTTTCCCTCTCTCTCATTTTTTTGGCAACACAATAGATCCAACAACTAGACTCAAAGAAAAACAGCAACAACTTTGGATAGAACTTGGTGCAAACACATAGAGGAAAGCAAACAACTAGATCTCAGCAAACAAAGGCTTGGGTTTTTTTGGGCTTTTTGGCTTTGGACTCTAGGATGGGGAAAACCAAACTAAAAATGATAGATCTAGCAACAAAGATACAGATCCTACCGTGTAAACCTTGCTCTGGATACCAAATGATGCGACACCGTCTCCGGAGAAGAGGGTGTACACGGGGAGGTCCGATCTTCACGGGGTAGGATCGATAAATGCATGGGGGATAACTAGCTGCAAGCAGCCAAAACGGAAAAATAAGAGATTATGACCCAACGACGAGCATGCTCACTGAAGCCTGCAATCCGAACATTCGCCGATCCACAACCCGCAAATACTACCCCACACAACCACGCTCAAGTCATGGAGCACGAGATAGGTGCAATCCGCAAGGGAAACCACAAACTCTAACCCACACAACACAATCTAGTCGTGGAGCACGAATTAGGAGCAATTTCTCAAGGAATCACGAGAATAAGGATAACAAGAGCTCTCCAATCTCAGGAGGAGTCTATGTCTTTGGTCTTTGATAGAAATGGCAAAAGTCCCCAACGAAGGGAAGAGCTAGCCTATTTATAATCGGGACAACCCCCCCTGGATAGGTGTGAAAACAAACTAGCTTTGGGAACCAACTTAGGTGTGAAAGAGAACCAGCTTTGGTTTGACTAAATGGCTTAGAGACTTAATGAGGTAGCTTTTGGAAAACTCTCATTGGAGGTGGTTGGCAGTTCCCAATCAAACATTGTTCACTGGAGTCGAACAATGTTTCCTTCGGCAGCAAACTCGAGTTCTGGGAACCTTTCACAAGTTGGGATATCCAAACTCGTGCAAAACATTGTTTCGTCAGAATCGGAACATGTTTCTTCAGCAGACAACTCATTTCTTCGTGAACTCCTAACTTTGTTTCTTCGCCATAAAACATTGCTTTGCACGGACTAAAATGTGTTTGGCCTTCTTCGATAGTGCACCTGAGTTCAACCAACAACTAAGAAGGTGAAAGTGCAGCCATGTGTTCAAGATTATAGTATATACTTAAGTTAGCATTCACCTGGCAATGTGTTCGTTTGAGACGAAATATTATGATTTCTGCTTAGATGAGCAAGGACGTATAAATGGTTTTCATGTCCTCATCATCCTCCCCCTCAGAAAAGGAGTCGTCCTTGACTCTAAGGGTTCAATGGTTTTCATGTCCTCATCACCTCTCATCGCCATTAAGCGGGCGTTAAAGCCCGGATTTACATCACCGGAGATCCGCCATGCCGGATTCGCTCACTGTTGCTGCACCTGGACACCCTCCCCTACCCTATAAAGAGAGCCCCTGATACCCCCACCCCTCCCTGTGTGAAACCCCCTCCTACGGGAGCTCACTCCCTCTCCCCACCTCGCCAATTCCTCACTGGAGTTCGGCGAGTCCGACGGTCATCCACCGCCGCCCGAGGGCAGGGCCGAGCACGCCATGGTGATCCTCGAGCCTACCCCGGCTACATTAGGTTATAAATAACTTAGGTTTGGAGGAATCATCTCAATAATGGTATAAATTTTGTAGTACTAATTTAATTTGTTATAGGACAAAATGAGCTTTATGCAAAAATTAAACTTAGAACCTCCAGCAGTTGAACTGCATATAGAGATAGAAATTTTCATTATTATTCTATGGTGTGACATTGCCGGCATATTCCATGTGTTGACCTATAGGGTTGCAACGTCTTATGTTGCAGAGTTTTTCAACGAGGAATAAGGTGAGATAGGTCATTGTCCACACTCAGCTTTTGACGTGGAGTTGGATTGACTCATCTACCTTCGATGCTTCTGCATTTATTTATTTTAGAAGATGGCGTTCAGCCATATTTATGTAATAAATACTCCTTTGGAGGGCTTTGATGTGACAAGTGTGTGATTGAACTCTGTTATATTTCATCGAGTACTGTATGTGCTAGCAATCCAATCCTGGGACTAGCACTTAAGTGCAAAGGCTCCGATCGATTTGGGTCGGGCTGCTACAAGACCGCGTGGCCCGGACGTGTTTTGTCATCCAATCCGGCCTGTATTGGTCCGCCGACCGGTACAGACACAGTTTTTCCCGCAAATGGAAGCAAAGTTGGGGGAGGGGCTTTGCAGGAATCCGGACAGCAGCCACGTAGGACTCTGACACCTCTGGCCCAATAAAATCCCCCCTTCTTGTACAATTTTCTTCCAATCCACCCCTTCTCCACATTGCTTTGAATCCGCACCCTCCTCCTCCGACGCCGCCATCGCATTTCTTCAACCACCACACAGGCATTGTCGGATGTCTGCACCAACACCGACCCACTCACTCGCCTTTTACGACGGCGCCGTCCACCCAGGACTCGTCTGCAGCCAGGTACACTTCGTCCCGCTGTCGACAACGTCCATGGTGGACACCTCGCCTGGCAGATGTTTGTTCAAATGTCATTGAGCTTATTTTCGAATGCCATGTTGTCTTTTTAGATTATGAAGAATGGCGGGGTACCGACCATGGGGGATGAGTTGTTATGCGATGCGTGGTTGGTCGTATTCTCGGATTTCGTAGGCAGTAGCAGAAAGGGGCTCCTCTGGCAGTGCGTGCATGATTCGCTTCACGTCCAAAAGCACATTGCGCCTTACGACATGCACATCATCAATGAACACAAATGTGAAGTCAATATCGTATCAATGATACGCCATCCAAACCACCGTCACCATGTTTTGTGGCGCGGTTGATATGTTGGAGGCCAGGTGACATTGCGCACGGCAGCCGAGGAGATCGTAAGTTTTGCTTCTTCTTGTTCAACTTGTCGATTGTTGCATTCATTCACTCAATGTTGCTCTACACATTGTGTAGCCTCTCCGTGTTGCCATGATGTACCGCAGGCTAGAGGGCGGACCATTTACGCACATGCATTGTTGGATGAAGTTGAAAGGGCAATATGTGTGGTACGACATGGTCCGTTGATGAAAAATTTGTTGAACATCCGGTTAATCTAGTTGGATTTGAACTATTGTTGTACTAGACTAATTTGCATAGTATGTGTGGGTGATTTGTGCCGCGGTGCTCTCACATCCGCGTCCATGTCCCCCCTCGGACTGATGCAGGAGGAAATTGCGGGTCAACATTGATGATGTCCTAATATACTAGTATATATTTGATATGGTAGGTTCCGCCCGAGTGTCCGTATTGGTGTTTCACAATGATGTTTTCATGATATATAAACAATAAAACCTATCGTGCTAACTATAAGGTAGTGTTAATTATATCAGCTGCATCATATTTTTTTCACAATGGTTGAATTAATATGTTTTTTGTTATAGAAATAAACCACATAAAATATGTGCATCGATCGATGCATAGGTCGGGTTTTCCTCCTTTCGGAAGAGAAGAAACAAACCATAGCTCTTTTTTGCAAGTACTTCCTCCGTTCCTTGATATAAGGTGTATAGATTTTTGAGAAAAAGTCCAAAATATAAGGTGTATTGCGTTGCACCACTCGTTTGGATAATTTTTTTAGGGATTTAATTACATTTCCTTATATCATGTAAGCTCCTCTATCTTCTCATGTTAATTAGTCATGTGTAGTCTCACTCAAAACTTGTGAAATTTTCCTTCCACGTGCGTTCTTTAATTTCTGTGCCAAAAACTATACACCCTATATCTAAAAACGGAGGGAGATAACAGTACTGTTTCATCTAAACAAACAATACCGTGTGATATGGTTCTAGTGTACAACAAGATGAGCTCGTTGATTATTATTTTTGCAAGCACACAATGGGCATAAATTCCTTTCAAACTCCAGGCACATGTCTAACTTTCTACTCGTACAAATGCTTTGCCCCATTTCGTGCATGCCCATTATATTCCTTGCACTGAATCAATCTGAAGATTGATTGCAGAAAAACTACTATGCTACACATGCAGGAGAGAGACACTTCTTCTTGCCGGTCTCCCTTGTTCGATCTCTTCTTTTCACAAATTAAAGTGAGGGGTCCAAGGAAATGAGAGCCCAGGCAAAAAGCAGCACTTTTGTGTAGTGTCATTGACCTTACCAGACTATATACACTTGGAAAGCCTCAGGAGACAAAATCATGGGCCTTAACGCCAAGAATGATGGCATCATATAGGCGTCTTGTACTAGCTAGCTACCCTGATTAGCCTCCAGCTCTCAAACCATTCATCCCTAGAGTCCCTTTATCACTGAGACGATTTAGACGACACTGCTAATTCCATGTCATTTCGGCTTATCTCTGTTGGACGTGCTTCTCGGTAAAGCGACGGTCTGCACTAATTACCTTCGTTAGGAAGTGATATTCTGCTCCTTTTTTTGTACAGCGGTGCGGTAGAGTCCACCGGGGCAGCCAGCAGGTCTGCGTCCCGGCCCCTTCTTGCCTTACCAACCAACCTGCGGCCGAATTTCGTGTTTTGACCCTTTTTAAAAAGGATTTCAGGATCTGACTCCTATTTGAATTTTTTTTTGAGATTTGACCCTTTTGCTACCGCCAGGGCCTACGGCGGTAGGGTTAGATAGCCTACCGTCACGGCCCATGGTGGTAGGGGTGCGACGGAGGGGGACGACGGCCGCTTGATCATACCGACGTGGATAGTACCTACCGCCAGAGGCCTCGTAGGCTGTCCAAACCTACCGCCAGAGCACCTGGCGGTAGGGTCCTGTCTCAGTGTAATCATCCCAGTTAGTCACTCTCCTCTCCACGTCTTTACGCCACCTCCATCGGTTCCACTCCGTCACATGAGTCTTATGCTCCTCTCCCGATGCAGGATCGATCGATTCTTCTGCCGGCTCATGCCGCAAGGCATAAGCAACAAGAATCATCATAAGCTCAATGAGATCATCATAAGCAACAAGAAACATGATAATCTCACGGAAAACAAAGAGCTCACAGGTGGAGCGCGTGGCCGCCGGTATCGGTGGCTGGCCCGGTGGGGTATGCTGATAAATCCCAAACTGCGTGGCCACGCGTTGTGGCAAATGCCACTCGACGGCGTACACACAGATCATGGGCACGATGCACCGCCAGAGACCACGGTCCGCATCGCACATCACGTTCAGATCAAAGTCCCACTTCCGTTCTTGTAGATACGGCCACCAGATTACCTATTACATATACCTTGGTAAGTTCGCACTCTCGGTCAATAGCGGAATCAAAGAGAAAGGTGTTGGGCGAGTTCATATACTAACAGAGTCGTCAGCGTCAACTCGTTGGTGTAGGTCTTGTACGAAGTCTTGTTTAGGCCCGTGTAGAGTTTGACAACGTCCCACTCGTAAGCTACGGTGGGGTTTCGAGTCTCGTCGCCTTCTTCGCCATAGTCTTCCCATGGGCGTCTTGGAAACTTCTCCGGACGCCCACCGCCACCGCTCCCACATCCAAATGGAGAAGGCCTGCATAAAGCCACCCATATTGGACTTGTCTCCGTCCTCTGCGTTATGCCGTCAAGCTGCAAAACATCAAAGGAGGATCAGATATAAGAAAATGTCATGGACACACTTTCGTAGGTAGGTACGCAATTAGACACTCTCTTACCGAGCGGTATAGGTAGGCGAGAGATGCCGTCCCCAACTGCACCACGCATTCCAGTCCGCTAGGAAGAAACGAATCGCCGGTTGGCGAGTTCCTGAGCTGTCTGAAACACGACCTCGAGAGAATATACCACAGATAGGCCCTCGCGTACAACTCCACGGTCGCCTCATCTGCGCCTTTGGGGGCATGTCCTCCGGTGCTCGAGAGCTGGCAACGGCACACCGGATGTACGGTTACTCTTGGCACCGGGCGATCGCCGATGAGGGTGGTGACCCTCTCTGCCCGGATTGGCCCTCTCCACTCGACCGGTGAGTGCATGACCCTCGATCGGCATTGCAGTAATCATCCCCGATCCTCTAGGGTCACCGTCATCTCCCGCATGGCAGATGGAAAGAATGGGTCTCCGGTCTCCAACGGTCAATCGAGTTGTGAGAGCCGCGTGGACAAGCGTCGGCGGTGGCTTGAACTGCAAAGACGAAACCCAACAGACGGGCTCTCTTGAAGAACGGTAGCGTGGCGCCGTCGTAGTCCATATGCCCATGAACCCCATGACCCCTCATGCGCAGTGGCTGGAGCGTCTGTTAAAAAGTGAACGCCAAAAAGTTAGGAAATCATTTTCATCAATCCGAGAACTTTGATCAAAATTTCTTTCATACCACTTACCTCTCTGTTCTCTATGAAATGGGCACGATGACCCTTGTCGAATGCCCGATCCGAGATGCAATCTTGGTGGGCCGATGTTGTCCGCAAGAGGTGGCCGCCTTAATAGAGTTTCATAAACAAAAGCACCATAAGCATAAGCATACATAAACAAACAATGAACTCAAATCATATCAAGATCAAATTTTAAGCATATTCCTCCAACAACATCTACTACACATGATGGATCAAATCATATCAACATGCATCATATAAAAAACCTCCAACATACATCATAGCTTCATATTTTTAAACAAAATTTTCCAAACAATATCTTCATATCATCATATCAACATGCATCATCAAACTAGGGTTCATCTTTACACTAGAGCATATCATCATATCAACATGCATCATCAAACTAGGGGTCATCCCTTTATCAACAATACATCATAATTTTTTTAACAAAAAAAATTATGAACTAGGGTTCATCTTCACACTAACATATGAACTATTGATTAGAGTACATATCCAATACCACTACTTACTAAAGAACTAAGAACTACAACTACAATCAATCTTAGGTAAAAAAATCAATCTAAGTTCTAAAAAATGAGTGATTTCAAGCAAATAATGCGTCGCTTCGGTAGCAAGTTTGCAAAAACTAATTGGAGTGATCGGAGGAGCTTACGGTTCTCTCCTCGGGGCCATCTCGATCCGCCAAAACAGTGAAGAATCGGTGAAGGTCCAAGGGGGGAGTGGAGGAGATGAGAGAGGGAGAGAGGGGCGACTTGGGGAAGAAAGAAAGGAGAAACTGCCGACTTGGGGGAGGGGTGGGGAGAAGGGAAGGAGCGCGGTCTCGCGAATAATCGCTTTCACCCTACCGCCAGAGCCCTGGCGGTAAGGTTAGACAACCTACCGCCAGGCCCATGACGGAAGGGTGCAACGGAGGGGCGCCGTCTCCAGCGTCTTGGCGTGGATAAGTTTCCTACCGCCATGGACTCACAGCGGTAGGCTATCTAACCCTACCGCCAGATGCCCTGGCGGTAGGCAAAAGGGTCAAATCTCGAAAAAAAAATTCAAACCGGGACCAGATCCTGAAATACTTTCTAAAAAGGGTCAAAAGACGAAATTCGGCCCCAACCTGCAAGATGATGGCGGAATGGTTAGGGTATGTCTGGTACGGACGTACAATGATGGCGTCGCAGACATATCGGGAACAAAAGGGAAAAGCGGAAGGGAAACCCTAGAAATATTCTCTTGGTAGCCACTCAATCATGGGTGACCACACATGATTGGGTTAATTACCAACAACATCGGCGCACAACACGAACCACCATGTGGTCCTGTTCCTCATGGGAAGCAGCAAATAACCCACAAGAATATGCGTAGTATATGGTGTTCTGGCTATAGGAATGAGCGATCTGTCAGTCCTTGCCTGCCTATTACGAAATTTTAGAAATGCTCGCGCATCATGATCTTGAGTAGAGTCGCCATGTTAGTCAAGATTCCCCCGAATGCGTGGGGTTCTCTTCTCGGTTGCCGCCAACGTTTCTTTTTCTAGGTACGTAGTACAGTAGTGGATTCATGCATTAGTAGTAGTGCATTATTCAGTTCCAGGGACGCATATATGGAATGGAACCAGCTCCTCTACCGTGCCCGCTGGGCACGGCAGGGTGCAGTGCCTTCTTACCCCGCAGCTTACCCATTGATATGGGCCAGAAAGGCCAGACTCCTCGGTGAAAGTCTATCTAACCAGCCCAACTGTTCACCAGATGCATCACGTTCACCTAAAAAAACCTGATGCATCACGCGCCTGCACATGTCATCTAATTAACAGAAACTAACTAATTTCTCAAAAAAAAATAACAGAAACTAACTTACTTATTATTTCCCAAACCCAAAAAGAAACTATTTCCCCATAAAAAACTAATTTATCGTCATCGCCTCCTCGCTTGAAAGCAGGGCAAAACATGTTATAGTAGACAATCGGAAAGTCATCGTGTTAAGACCCCACTGGACCGGCGCGGCAGAACAACAACCGCCACCGATGAAGAGTAGCGTAGATTGGAAGGGTCCAACCTAAAGACACATGAACATAGATGAACTATGACCAGATCCGAGCAAATCCATGAAAGATAGATCCGTCGGAGACACATCTTCATATGACACCAACGATGTTAGACACACCATTGGGACGGGGGCTAGGCGGGGAGAACCTTATTCCAAATTCAGGGAGCCGCCGCCATCTCGTCTTCCTGAGCAGGACACAAGCCCTAACAAAACACGAAGAAAACATCTGAAAACGGAGCTCTCCCACCGGCAAGGACCGGGATCCACCACGCCGCCATGGTCCTAAGGCCACCGAAGACGAGACGCACCGGCGCCAGCGCCAGTGGGAGACAGAGGAACTCTAATCTTTTCTTATGGGAGGAGGTGGGCGTCCGATTGCGACTTGGCAAATACTATTATTGTCTCAAAAAACTAATTGCCTATTATTAGTATACATGAGCACATTATGAAATGAAAATGAACTCATATTAAAAAAAATGTTTTGCTTAATCTCAACCATATTTTACGCAAAACATTTTTTGTTAAAATATATTTGTATTTGTTAATATATATTTATATTTTGCTTCGAGCGGGCAACAGAACCATTTCCTACATTTACATATTTTGAAAATTTAGCAAATATATTCATGTATTAGAAACGACAAATCCAGATAAAGATAAAAAGTTGAGAAACAATATGCAGACAACAGTCGACATATATACTTAACCAAATTTAAATCAACCGAAATTTAGACACATCAAAAACGCCATGAGAACATGCAGCCATGGACTAATGCTGTTAATTTTTTGTATAGAAAACTAATGTTGTTAATCAGTTTTTTTTTGAAAATCATGTTGTCAATCAGTTATGCATTAGGCATCAGGTGAGCCTGGGCTGTTGATATGGGCTTTTAGTAGTTTCCTGGGCCTAGACCACTGCTTCGCTGAGTCGTAAGAAGGCACGGCACTCTCCCGTGCCCAGCGGGCACGGTAGAGGAGCCGGTTCCATATGGAATTATGGATGCAGGGACTTGCCTTACCGGGTATAGTAGGCGGTGTTGTGTTCATACACAATGGAGAGAGAGAGAGAGAGAGAGAGAGAGAGAGAGATGGTGGCTCTTTCAGTGATGTGGGTGACGAAAATGACGCCGGTGATTAGGACGATTTGCAACCACATGTAGAGTAGCTATAGCTTGAAGAATATCTACTGGAAACATCTCCGTGAGAAAGGCACATAGGGCACTTGATATTGGTAGGAAACCTATCTAGCTGAAAGAGACAAGGTGGACTGTCGGTATCAAATCAAATTTCCCTTTGTAAAAGACGGTACCGTAGTGGGGTGTAGTAAACAAGTACTCTCTCCGGTCATTTTTACTCTGCATATTAGGTTTGTCTGAAGTCAATCTCATCCAACTTTGACCAAGTTTATATAAAAAATTATTGACATTTACATAACAACACCAATATCATTAGATTCATCTCGGAATATATTTAGACAAAGGATGATATCGTGTATTTAGACAAAGGATGATATCGTGTGTCGATTATTTAGCTCCTACAGGCATGTTGCGTGTTGATTTCACAAGCAAGATTCTTTTCAGCCGGGAATCCCCGACTGAGGAAAAATCACCAGCCGCCTGATCGTGAACACTGTCAAGTTGTGATAGAATAGCAGCGGCAGGAAAAAGAATTGCCCGGCCGGCACGGCGGCACCGGCCTGGCTATCCATCCCTCTCGGCTCTCGCCCGCGATCTCCTCCAAAGGAAGGACACGAGAAAAACGTCCACAGAAACCACCCACGCAGCCGCAGCCGAGCAAAGCTGCTGGATCATTCCTCCACCACCTCCCCACTTGTTAAAAGGCTCCGCCGCTCCGCCCCCGCCTCTCTCCTCGCTCCCGCTATTTATCGGACGGCACCCTCTGCGCTTAAACCCCTCGCGCTCCGCCCACTCCACCACACCGCCCTCCTCCCTCCGCCCCGCCCGCGCCGGCGTACGTCCTGCTGCTGCGCGCGCGCTCTAGCCTCGGCCCCTCCCTCGGTCCATGGCGGAGGCTCTGGGAGCGCTGTGCCGCGGCGGAGGCTGGTCCTACGCGGCCATCTGGCGCTCCGACCGTCGCGACCCACGGTGAGTCATCCCAGAGCAACACGCATCGCTCATGCGCCTGCTGCTGCTCCTAGATCTGCCTTACCTGGGTGGGCCTCTTGCTAGGTGTAGGTGTTAGTTCCTGCCGGTAGTCCAGGAAAATTCTGGTTCTGTGTTTCTTCAGAAATTGTCTGTGCAACTTTACACCGCGGCGTTCATTTTCTCGGGATTTTCCATGGAGTGCGAGATCCCAACAGCAAACTTGCGTGACACTGCCTCTTGTTCTAAAAATCAAAAAAACAGAAGCGCACATTCGGATCTCAAGCCTGAATTTGCATTTTCGTCTGCTTAAATTCGTTTTCTCCCGGCCGGTCTGACAAAGATAAAGGTTAAAAGAAAAGCTTATCTGAACTCTATAGTGTGTGTTGTTCTGTATGCTCATGTCTTGCACTGTCAACAGGGATAGTACACGTACGTGGCTCTCAAGGACTTCCTTTAGGCAGCAAAGTAGTGCATATCCCACTAGCAGTCCTCTCCTCTTGTAACTATCCGATCTCCGCCTGTAAGCTGTAAGCACGTACGCGATACTGTGGAATTTTTTGGTCAAATCTTCTGAGGATATCTTTCTTTTAAGCACTGCAAAAAGTTAACCATCATCAACCATTTTAATTGTACATATTTCTTTGCTTATTAATGTGAGATCTCTTAGACCTGTGCAAAGTTTAGACCCTTTTCTCCCTGGAACTTGTCATTTCAGTCTACCTACTCATTTGTATTTATTTTTCAGAATTCTGCTGATTCGGCATATAAAACTGTAGTTTCTTACCTATGCTTTGCTTCTCATGTACAAGTTTGCTAACGATTGGAGAGTGCCACTGCGAAGATGAAGCCCGAAAAGTTGTTGAGAATATGCTTAATCAAGTCCATGTTGTTGGAGAAGGGTATGTCACAGTGACGTCCTTTTATGCTTGATTCGGTTTTCTTTTGCAAGCCTTTACATTGGTATCTCTGTTTTAAATAGTTTTGTGTCATCCCTCAAAACAAAAACAAAAAGGATTTGTGCCGACTTGTGGCTAAATACTGCAACAATTTTTTCCTGATTTTGCAGAATATTTGAGATTAACATATATGGTGTTAACTCTCTCACTGTCAGCACTATTTTTCCCCGACATTTCATTTTTCAATTTGTACTGTTCCATCAAGTTGCTTTTGCTCTCAACTACTTTGCTGATAATGACTCGTCTTCGATTTCAGCATCATAGGGTCAGCTCTAGTAAGTGGGAAGTGCCAATGGATTTCCGATGATGATTCCTTTAGTTTGGTTCAGACATGCAACGCAGAAAACCTAGGCTTATTTCAGGTATAAATTTCTTGCTCTCTGTTCACATGTGTTTCTTTAAATGATGTTCTTAGAAATTTATTTACTAAACTACACAAGCATGAATCTTCAAAAAAGTGTTTAGACAACCAAAAGACTAGTTGGCCTCATAACACCTTGTCTATAAGTACACTTGGATTATTTATTAGAAAAAACGCATGGACATATAATTCACGTTCTTCCTGTCCATACTTCCTTTTAGTTTATTGCAGAAAGTAAGAAGTTTCCTTATTTTAACAGAGGAAGGTACCTTCTTGTAGGGCTATACTTGGTGGCAACATCAGTTCATGAGCGGAATAAAGGTTATTTGCCTTTCCTTCTTTCCAAAAAGCTTCTTATAAACATCCATTCTTAAGGAAGTTGGGGCAGAACTGTCTAAATGATTAGCAGAACTTGTGATTAGTCACTGAAAAGTGGACATCTTCTACAGACTATTGCAGTAGTACCTATCCCGGCGCTTGGCGTGGCGCAGTTTGGCTCGGTGCAAAAGGTTAGTGCATATGAATATCTCAAATGCAAGTCTTACAATGTATAGAAACACAATCTTTTTCATGATATGAATCTTTGTGTTGCTTCGTGATATCATTGGTTCAGTCTAAAAGAACTGTTCGCATGAGTTCGTTTGAAGCTGCTATCTTTGACTAATGCCAATTCTTAGAAAAGAAATATTTCCTGTTTAGACTGCTATATGTTTATTGCTATGTCAGTTAGAGAAGAACAAGAGCTTGCCGTATGCTATTAGCTATATGTTCTCTGAACTTCCCCCTTAGCATAAATGCATTATATCATTATGCATCAGGAGTTCAGGACATAACAATTGTATACTTTCTGATGAAAATTTAATTTTTCACATTCACCAGGTATCTGAGAACTTAGAGTTTCTGGAACATGTTAAAGGCACACTTTGTCGAAGGGAAAGCATCTTATGGGATCCTTCAACCAAACATATTCATGGAGATGCTCTCCCTCATAATACCCGATTTCAACTCAATTCTCTTAGCACAAAGCGTCTTATGCATATCAAAGATGACCCAGAAAACATGAAACTTCTTGAGAACATAGTAGGCATAGAATCTCTAGGGAGTTTAGTAAGTACTTCAAGCAGTTACTCTCCGAGCTCTTCAAATGGTTTCACTTCCTACGGAAGTTTCAACGGTCGAAATCCTCCTCATATAGTGGCCATGCCTGTGAACTCCAAGTCAATAAATGCAGTCAGGTTATTTCATAATGGCAGCAATTTGATGCAGCACAATAGTGGTTCAGAAAATCCATTACAGCTTCGATCTGCTAAACAGCCTGATTCTAGTTTAGCAAGTGCAACCACATCCTATTCCAGTTTAAACAATCTTCCTAGAATAGAGCATGAGCTGTCATGCACACCCAACAATCTAGGATACCACCTTCAAAGTGAAGATTCATCTAGTTACCGTAACTCATTCTCAGCTTGTTTTTCTGTGGGTGATGAGCTCAAACCCATGTTATTTGACAACAACAACAACAACAACAACAACAACTCTCCTGTTCAAAGTAACCCAAT
This sequence comes from Aegilops bicornis, assembly GCA_021605145.1. Taxonomy (NCBI): domain Eukaryota; kingdom Viridiplantae; phylum Streptophyta; class Magnoliopsida; order Poales; family Poaceae; genus Aegilops; species Aegilops bicornis. The sequence continues at coordinate 499,367,869 of CM038674.1, forward strand.
GCATGAGGTCGATACTACCGGATTTACTTCACAAGCTAATTGTGCAGTCTATGAGTTGCCAAATGAAATATTGGTCGAACCGACTGTGGGGACGGTAAGCACTCACGGAAAAGTTAGCAATGGAAATACCAGTTTGCTAGAAAGCACGGTATTCGATCCCCTCATACATGATTGGTGGGATAACAGTGTCCTACTAGCAGAAAACATTCCAGATTTCGGTGCCACTACCACATCCTCTGCGACAGAACAGGCAAATAGTGATCCACTATCAGTTGAAGGCAGGAGATTGTTTTCAGAATCTGTCCTTGAAGAACTGCTTGGTGCTAGTGGTAATGTGAGTACAGATACAGCATGTGGCTCTGTTGTCTCTAGCACTGGTCCATTACCTGGTTGTTTCTCAGGCTGTGAATTACCAGGGTACACCATCCACCAAGACTCCTCTTACTCGGCATGCAAGGAACAAGTACCACCATTGAACTTCCCTTCCAGCAGCTATACATCTGAAAATGTACCAAGTGGAGCATCAAAGGCAATACCAGTGTCCCTGGCCAATTTATCTATGGATGACAGTTGCAGTCTGCACACTGCAAATTCCAAGGTCGGGCAGGTAACAAATCCTGAGGGAGTAAAGGTTATAAAGAAAAGAGCTAGACCAGGTGAGAGCACGCGCCAAGACCGAAGGACCGCAGCAGATACAAGATCGCGTCAAGGAATTGCGTGAGATAGTCCCAAACAGTGCAAAGGTATACTTATTGATCACACCATGTTTCTTTCTGTTTAAGCTTATAGCTAGAAAATTACTGAGCTGTATATTGTGCACAACAGTGTAGCATTGATGCTTTGTTGGACCGGACAATCAAGCATATGATCTTTCTGCAAGGTGTAACTAAGTATGCAGAGAAAATTAAGCAAGCCGATGAACCCAAGGTATGTCATGCTGATGAAAGCATATAAACCATATGGAACTTCAACATTTCTTCTTAGATTTTCCCTGTACTGACTTTCTATTCATGTGATTATGAAGATGATAAGCAAAGATAGTGGTGCCGTCTTGAAGGATAACTCAAGTGGTGTTGTCTTGAAAGATAACTCTAGTGCTGCAAGCAATGGTGGCGCCACATGGGCCTATGAAGTTGCAGGACAGACCATGGTGTGCCCAATAATTGTCGAGGATCTTTCACCGCCTGGTCAGATGCTTGTGGAGGTATGGTTCAGAAGCGACCTGCTATTTTCCCTTAGCCCCAGTGCAGAAATTTGAGACATTCTCTTTGCTGTTTAACAGATGCTATGTGAGGAACGTGGCTTTTTCCTAGAGATAGCAGACACCATCCGCGGGTTTGGACTGACAATCTTGAAGGGGCTGATGGAGCTCCGTGATGGCAAGATAATGGCACGATTCCTCGTCGAGGTAGAGAAGAAATATTTGTTCGTCATTCTTAATTTTTTGGCGGGTGACACGTCATTTTCCTGGCTTCATTACTTTATCATTTTAACATTATGGTGGCTTTGCAGGCAAACAAGAACGTTACTAGGATGGACATATTTTTGTCACTTGTTCAGCTGCTACAACAAAATAGCCACAACAGATCTTCTGACCAGCTAGCTAAGGTCATTAGCAGTGGGGTTCGATCTTTCGCGGAGCATCAGCAATCTCCAATGTTGATTCCAGTTGGACTTGCTGAGAGATGACAGTGAACACAAAATTTTGGAGAAGATCATATTGGGGAGGACCAACTGGAGACATTCAGAGTGTTGACCGGTGCTTGATGTTATTGGCAGGCGTTAATAGGAGTACTGGTGTAAGATGTAGCGGATGTGCATTGTGTCATGAAGAAAAGTTTCAGTTACTAGTGCTTATCAGGAGCTATACAAGTTCTTTTCCTTTTTGAATTTTTGTACAAGTCCTTATGTAACCAGTTTAGGAACGTCATGTTAGTTGTTTCTTGTTTGTAATTGAAACGCTTGTGTGAATGTACGTTATCTGTTGTGTGTGTAGTGACGACTGAATTTTCGACCGAAGAAAATGATATGTCAAGAATTGAGTTATCTTCTGCTCATTTTCTATGTCAGGTATCACAAAGTGTGCCACTCACTCTGTTTCAAATTATTTGAAGTTTTAGTATGGAACTGAAGGAGTACATCTTTCAAATAATTTGGAACTGAATGAGTACATCTTTCAAATAAAATAATAGTTTTAAGCCGTTTTAGGTTTTTCTTTCAAGCTTTTAGGCTAGGCTTAGCCGAAAAACCTAGTGTGGCTCGGATGCCAGGCTTTTGTGTCTAAGCCGTTGACTCAGACGGGTTTTCATAAAGAGAAGTTTTCGACGAGTTCTGATTTTCCTAGGTCTAATAATATGTTTACTGGTTCGTTTTCACTGGAGGAGTCGGACGGTCCATGCTCAGGCAGGACATGGTGTGTTTTAAAAAGACATCAAGTACCTATATGATTTAGTGGAAATCATAATCTTTATTTACCTGAAATCATAATCTTTTCAGTAGCCTAAGACCAATAAACAACAGTAGGTAGGCCGAGGTAACCCTATTTGACATAGGGATACACCGATGGGCTGGGACCCATTAATGTTTCGCTGATTTTTTATGGTCAAATTAATTTTTTGATTTTTGGTTTTCTTCGTTTTTCTTTTTAAAATATTTCCTCTGCATCTTTCCAAGGGTTTTTCCAATCCATTTTCTATTTTTCATTTGGGTACTATTGTTTTTCTTCAGGTTTTCTTTTATTCTATGGAGTTTTCCTTTATCTGTTTCCTTTTCTTTCATTTTTGTTTTTCTTGTAGCATTTTTAAAATATATTATCTGTTGAATACATGAATATTCTTGTAACTACATGACGTCGATTTCAAAAACATAATGAATATATTTTTTAAATAAATGATGCCTATTATATATATACATATATATATATATAATAAATATCTTTTTTGCAATAAATGTAATGACTATATTTAAAATAAATGAAAAAAATTAATACACAGAAAACAATTTTAAATACATTTTTTTGTTAGAACCCACCTAAAATGTTGGAGGAACAGAAAAACCAACAAAACTCTCCAAAAAGGGAAGAGGAGCGCTCAGTGTTGTAAATATCACGAATTATAAAAAGTTAATCTAAATTTTGGAAAAAGTTAAAAAAAGAAAAAAAATCATTGACTCTGAAAAAAGATTCATCGATTTTTATAGAAATTTGTAAAAAATTGAAAAAAGGATCACCAATTTTAAAAAAAGTTCATCAAATTTGAAAAAAATTTCAGTAAATTAAAAATTAGTTCAAAATTTTGAAAAATATTCATCAATTTTTGGAAAACAGTTCATCGATTTAAATAAATCTCACCGATTTTGAAAAACTTTATTAAATTTGAAAAAAATTCATTGATTTTGAAAAAATTCATCAAATTCATAAAAATTTCAAAACCGAAAAATTGTTCATCTATTTTCAAAAAACGTTCATTAAATTTGGAAAAGTTCATAGATTTTTTAAATAGTTCGCCGAATTTGGAAAAAGTTCATCAAAATTTTAAAAAGTTCACAAATTTGTAAAAGGAAAAACGAAAAGGAACTAAAAAAGAAACGAGAAAAGATAAAAGATAAAAAATAAAAAGGAAAAAAGGAAAGAAATAGAAAAAGGAAAAAAACCAATTTGAGGTGCGAGTGAAGATAACGAATAGATACAAAGTTTCACGAATAGGTGCCCTACCTTATTTGTTACTACATCTTGTGTCGAACCAGTAAGTCATGGGTTCGATTCTCAGTGCCCCCACCTTTTTCGCGAGCTTTCAACAGGAAAAAAATTTAAACAGGGCCGACCCAGCGTGTTGGGGGGTGTGAGCCCGATTGGAGAAACAACTGTATCGGGCGCTAAAGGCGCCGAATAGGATTTGGCTGAATTTCACGGGAGCCACTAGTTAACGAGCGCTCCTTCGGGAGGCTCGCAACGACCAGAGTCACTTGGCGCGCTCTTAGCCATTCACCACGTGTCGCGCTCTGGGCGCTCCCTCTGGATTTTGTTTTTTTTATTTTTTCGCACAAATTTTCGGCTATTTAAATGTTTTTTTCTGGGTTTTTTTGACGTTTTGGTTTTCCATCGGTTTTTCTTAGCTTTTCGACCAAAAAAATTTTCAGAAAAAAATTTTGTTGCACGAAAAATGTGTTTTCTTTTTTTTTCCTTTCGCGGGATTCACGGTTTCGCTTCCGCGAGAGGCACGGTTTTGCTTTCACGAGAGTCACGGCCGTGTCTATCGGAAACGGAAAAAAAACGTGTTTTTTGTTTTTTTTCTTTCGCGAGAGTCACGTTTTTGCTTCCATGAGAGGCACGATTATGCTTTCGCGAGAGTCACGCCGTGCCTCTTGGAAACGGAAAAAAGACGCGTTTTCTGTTTTCTTCCTTTCGCGAGAGTCACGGTTTTGCTTCCGTGAGAGGCACAGTTGTGCCTTCGCGAGAGTCACGGCTGTGCCTCTCGAAAACGGAAAAAACGCTCTCTGTTTTTTTTTCCTTTCGCGAGAGTCACGGATTGCTTTCGCGAGAGGCACGGGTATGCTTTCGCGAGAGTCACGGTCGTACCTCCTCGGAAACGAAAAAAATGCGTTTTCTCTTTATTTTTTTCTGCGAGAGTCACGGTTTTGCTTCCGCGAGAGGCGCGGGCATGCCTCTTTCGGAAAGGGAAATACCCCGTGCTCCCGGTTCGATTTTTTCGGCCGGTTTTTTCGTGAAGAAAAGTTCGTCAAAATATATTAACATGGGATTTAGTTTTGAAGATCTCGACGCGAGGAATCTAACGGTGAAAGCGGTTTGAGATATGGACGCACGGTTTAAGAGATAAAAAGTTTTGAATAAACGGATCTATGAAAAAAAGGAAAACTCTCAGGTTACGACAAGTGGCGCGCTAAGGAGTTGGAATGATCTTTGTAATAAGTACTCCTCAATTAGTGATTTCGGAATTTCACACATGGTCACTAGGTAGGGAGCAAGTACGCCCACGCGCGATAATGGGTCAGCCCACATGGATGTTCTCTATGTATTTTCACGCCGGTTGTAGTAAGCTTCTACCAGATTTTTATTTTCTAAATTTCAGAAAATGATCACGTTTTAAAACAAGTGTTCAAACTTTCAAAAAGTGTTGATGGTTTTTAAAAAGTGTTCAAAAACGTCAAGAATGTTTTAAAAAATCATGTTTTAATAAAAGTTCAGAATGTTTATAAAATGTTTGCGTTTTCTCAAAAAATGTTCACGAAAGTACTAAAAGATTCTCAGAAAAAGTCGGCATGAAAATGTCACAATTGAAAATAAATTATTTATATCATTTTTGAGGGGAAAATCATTTCTATGATGGAATTAGTTTTTCAAGCTATATTAGCAGCCGGTTCTAGAAGAAAATGATTTGAAAACCAAAGAAAGAGACAATAGAAAATCACTACACAGGAGTGCTCCATGTGTGCCCTCGTTGTCCGGGCCATCTCCCATCCCTATGTGTAATTTGATGAAATTTTTGACGCAGAATGTGTCAAATAGAAGGCCCCACACTGAAGAATCTCATTTGTCGCTTTGTACGAAGTAATGTCGGCCAATCGCACGAAGCGGACCGAGCGAGCTGAGCGAGTAAATAAATGGGCATCGCATTCGGCCAGGTTATGTTCCTTGGTTTCTTTGTTTATTTCATCTCTTTGGTTCTAGTGTTTTTCATATGTTTTTCTAGCACGAGTTCAAAAAATGTTTGTAATTTTTAAGTTTATTCATTTTTTTGAAAAACTTGACAAATTTAAAATTTCTTACATTCTTAAATAATCTTCAAAAAGTTTCACAATTTTCAAAAAATTACACATTTCGAAAAATGTTTTACATTTCGCAAAAAAAATTTACTTCCTAAAATATATTTTTCGTTTGTTCAAACCGAAAAAACTGCCTAAAAACAAAAGAAAACTGCTAGAAAGCGGAAGAGGAAATAAATCGGTTGCTACCTTTTTTACGGATAGCTCACTGAATCACTTATCGGCATTAATTGGCCAGCCCAATTGGTATCGACCTACGCGATTGCTCGACTGGTTGAGGCAGCAAGCGTCAAAGAAAGAGGAGCTCCCTCGCTCAACACCTTACGCCCGTCTCCTCTTCTCTGACAGCAACTCCCGGGAACATCTAACTAAGGGTCATTTTTGTGGCCTAGGAGCGCGTCAAGTGGTGCGCCCAGTTATCGTCATGTGTCGCGTGATGGGTGCTTCCTCTGAATTTTTTTTAATTTTTATACAAGTTTTTAGGATTTAGATGGTTTTCCTCGGTTTTTTTTATTTTTCTTCTTGGTTTTCCCATTGTTTTCGAGAATTCCTTTTTTGCGAAGCACAACTGTGTTTGTCAAAAATATTAAAAAAAAAAGGTGCTTCCACGGGAAGCACGGATTTGCTTCTTGTGGAACCACATATTGCTTCCGCGAGAATCAGATTCTTGAAAATGGAATAAAATTTGGGCTTCCACCAGAACACATACTCCGTATTTGCTTCTCGTGAATACACAGATTTGCATCTACGAGAAGCACAGATTTGCTTCTGCGAAAACAACTGTGCTTCTCGAAAAGGGATACACAGATTTGTTCCTCGTGGAAACACATATTTACTTTCGCGTTGTGCTTCTCAGAAAAAGAAATATGTGCTTCCACGGGAAACATATATTTCTTTTCTCATGGAAGCATAGATTTGCATCCGCGATTGTGTTTCTCGGAAAGGAAAAAGGTGAAAAATCGTAAACGTGCTTTCGGGCTTTGATTTTTTTTCTTGCGTTTTTTTGTATTTGCTTTTTCGGCCGTTGGGTTTTTTTTGTTTCCAGTATTTTTTGATGAAAAAAGTTCGTCTAGACCTATGGACACTAGATCTAGCATTCTTGATGTCAACGCGAGAAATCCAACAGTAAAAATGGATATGGACGGGCGGTTTAAGAGATAAAATATTTTAAATAAAAAATACTACGAAAAAAAGGAGAACTCTCAGCTTTGCTACAAAGTGGCGCACATTCAGTGCACCACTTGTCAACGCCTGAGATTGTTGGAAGTGACCTTTGCAAGGGTATTTCTTAGTTAATGATTTCGGCGACTCCCTACTCCCTTACTCGGTCGCAAGAAAGTGAGGATAATGTGCACGCCCAGCTCCCCCCATGCACCATTTTGGGCTAGCCCGTGTGCGGGTTGGGCGCCCCTTTTCTTTTGTTTTTCTACTTCATTTCCTTCCTTGTGTTATTTATTTTTCTTCTTTATTTTATTTTTTTACATCGAGAAATGTTCATGAATCTTAAATTTGAAAAATTGATCAGGATTTCAAAAAATGATATTAATTGAAAAATGCTCCAAATTACGAAAAATATTCAAGATTTCATAAAATATTCATAAATTAAAAATGTTCACAAATTCAAAAAAATAACGAATTTCAAAAAATCTTTGCTAAACTTCAGAAAATGTTCCGCACTTCCAAAAAAATTGCCCATTCAAAAAAATTCACCAATTCAAAAAATGTTCATAAACTTGAACAAACATTTCTTCATATCATTAAATGTTTGCAAATTTCAAAAAAAATCATGAATTCAGAACATGTTCACGAGTTCAAAAAATGATTGAATTTTAAAAATTGGTCACAATATGAAAAATGTTCCCGGGGTTCAAAAGGTTCATGAATTTGAAAATAAAGAAAGGAAAAAGGAAATGGAAAAGGAAAGAACGAAAATGAAAAAAGTAGAAAGAAATTAACCTTCCCAAAACCTGAAAGAAGAGCTTGTCGGGCCGACCTGGTGTACTTAGCGAGAGGGGGCGGGGAGGGGGGGGGGGGGGTGTACTCGGCAAGACGCTATGTTCCTTCCTGACGTCCTCCCAAACAGTTTGGTGTCCTCTACCCACCGATCATGTCGCTTTTGTAAGCATTGCCGCACCATAGCATGCAACTTGCCCCTCCACTATTCACCTCTTCGGTGGATTGACATGCAATAAGGCTGGCGGCGTGCGAAGAGGGAGAGGGGGCTCCATGGCGAAGTTATATGTGTACGCGGTGCCTCCGGCGGTGTTGACACTCAAAAATGGCACATTCGCAAAGAGTAGCTTGAATTCATGGCAAGATGAGATCAATTTTAAGATTGTAAATCACCATTGGATGGTCCTCCCTGAGAAAATCAAGAGAAATATGTGGATGCTCCAAAAGGGTACATGTACACGACAGTTACGACAATTTCAGAGATGCGTGTGTTAACATCAGATTATGGCAAGGACGAATATGCAATTAAGATGGCTTGAAATGAGAAAGTGTTTGACATGAAAAATCTGCATATTATCGGAATGAATAACTTTGATATTTGGGCCATATCCATCCGAGTTCATCTCAAGGGCCAAAATAGTGCTCGGGTGCTGAAAGTTGCAGCTCGTGGTACTGCTCATCCGATTACACGCTCAAGATCACTCGGAGGGGAAAGTGTTCTATATTAAAAAAATCTTCTTCTCGTCGAGGCGAACAAATTTGATATTTGTATCATCTCAATTCAAAGTTGTATGAAAAAGTTATGGCCAACACAGTGCGGCCCAACCACGAGTAAAAAGTGGCGCCCGGAAATCGATACCCATTATACCCATGTATGATGCATGGAACTAGTCGTCACTTTTTTGCGTGTAGGATATCTCCCTCAAGACAACTCCAATGAAAAAACATTCAACCTGAGGTTCCTTCATCTCGTCGGGGCGGTCAACTTTTCTATTTGGGTCATCTCGATCTGAGGTTGTATGTGGCATGTGGGTCCCAGAAACTAAATGGTTGTCTAAGGCCTACACGTAACCCGACTTCGGTTAATTTTGGAAAGATTTGGATGGGATTTGGATTCCTTGTCTTGTACGGGAACTCTGACCGCCTCATGTATAGATGAGAGGTGAAGTCCTATTGAGCAACATACAATATATCTATCAACCTGTCACTTTTATCTTTTACCCTTTCCCCATTACCTTGGTTTTCTTCTTTCTCGTTCTTCGTTCTTCTTCTTGTTGCAGAGCAACGAACCTCGAAACGTCGCATTTGAGGCTTTTTAACACATGATACTAGAAGTTATCAGGTTTATACTGATGAGCTTCATGATTTTGCTGTTACTAGGGATGAAAACTGAGTAAAAATGGACGGAGCTGGACGCTGCCACATTTTTTTATTATTTATTTTGCGAATACAAAAACCTGGAAACACAAACAGAGACAAATATTACCGAAAATGAAAATGAAGCGAATATGACACGAACACGGAGACGAAAGCGGAGTCTTCACTGGGAACCGAAGACCCTTGGAACATAGACAAAAAGTTAAGGAAACCAAAAAAGTTGTTCAATTGATAAGATGGTAACAAAAGGGCGTCGTCGTATGTGAAGTGGTGTAGGTGCAACCGTGTAGGCTGTCGTCAGTGGTGGAGAGGGGTGCTGCCGCAGAGAGATTCGACAGATTTGGAGGGGCATAGAGGGTAGATGCGCTAGACGGCTGATTCAGAGGGGCGGTGGAGGACGAAGGCGTCAGGCGGTGGCTTCAGACGAACATAAAGAATGGTGTATTTAGAAGATGACGGTGTTTTGATGGCGGCTTCAGGTGACTATGCCGAGACCGCGATATATTTTTTCTACGATAAAAGGCAAGCGCTTTGCCAGATTTCATATAGATATGGGAAAATAGAAAGTGTACAGAAGATATTTACAAGACCAACAAAGCTCTAGAAATTACATGCCATTTGCCATAGCTAAACCCAACTGAACAAGGTCCTCTCTGACGAGGTAAACAACATCTAACACCTGTAAAGAGGTGTTCTGGAAAAGCCTATGATTCCTCTCTTTTCATGCATGCCACAACACATAAATGAGCACCTTGCTAAAGGGCTTCCGCCTTGACGAGTCCAAGGCCTTGTTTTTGTTCCACTAGTCCTCGAGCGTGGGAGAAATTGGAGCCGAGCTTGGGATGATCGAGGACCAGCTAGCAACGATACCCCAAACGCTCCGAACAAAAAGGCATCCCCGAGAGAGATGCTTGTCTGTTTCAAATCCAGTGTTACACAAACTACAAACCTCCTCGTGAGGCCATGTCACGTATGGGCTGGCCGACCGGAGATACGAGGGCAACAATGATGGTGGCGTGCTCGATGTATTAGTAGTACTCTAGAAGTTAGGCCACATGGATCATTCTTCTCTATGTGTAGGGCCTAATTGTCTGTTTGCTGGGCTAAAGAATAGCCATATGCTCATATTCAAAACGGAAAGCCTAAGTTTCCGTGTCTTTTTCGCCGGAAAACGTTGTTCCGTTTTCATTTTCGTCTCCACATAACAAAGTCCATTTTCATTTTCGATTTGAAAATTTTCTTTTCCATTTACGTCTTTTTGCTAGAAAAATGGAAAGTTCCCACTTCATTTTCATCGCTAACTATTACACATATTTGTTGCCACATATCACAAACATATGAATAACATATCCTAAAAAACAAATGAAGAACATGGATGGCCGAATGGTAGTGGCATGCACACCAACTTTTTGGTTGTTGCGAGCGAAGCCTCTAAACAGCTGCAGTCATTTTTGCAGCATGCGTATGTCATAAAAGTCTCATTTTTTTTTCTATTTCTCGTTCACGCACAAACCTTTCTTCGTTAGAGCAAGTATAATAAGATGATATTAAATATTGTACTGAGTTGAAGAAGAGAGGATAGGAGAGAACAGAGAAGCGAGCTACTGATTAACAGTTGGTAGCAACATTGCTTTTGGAGGCCGAGCTCCATGAAGGCCCCCAAATGCAAAATTCAAAATTCATGGAAATTTATATTTTTACATTTCAAAAAATTCTGGGAAAAATACAGAGATAGATGAAGGCATAGTGCACAATGTGTAAATTTTCAGGACGAAATACGTTGAAATGAGGGCTGTGCAAAAAAGACAAACCTGAGGCTTTTTAACACATGATACTATTCATCCTCATAGACCATGATTTTTTTGTAGACGTCGCATTTGAGTGAACTATTTTGAAACCAAAAGTTTCGAATTTTGATTTTTTTTTTGAAAAAACAGCCTCCATGGAGGCCGAGAGCCAAAGCGCCATTCTCTACATATTTGTATCTAATTATTGTACTTATCAGCTATAAGCTTGGTTATGGATGATGTGACAATATCTTATAGCTAGTAGCTAGCTGTACTATTAACCATGTTTTTAGGGCATCTCCAACGTGGACTCTTAAACGGACACGATATCCATTCACAAACGCGTCCGAGAATAGTCATATCAAAGCCAATCATTCAACCCGAGACATCAAACGTCCTCACACATTTCAAAAGAAATTTGAATGAACTAGAGATTTTTTTTGCAAATTGGGTGATTTTAATTTAAACCATACCAAGTATATTACAATTTTGACATATTTCAACTAAAAAAGCAGACAACACTTTCTTAACCTACTCTAAATGTTTGTCGGCTGTGGTGGCATCCGTGACCCACGTCCTGTTTTCCCCATGTCCAGAAAGCTCACCGGCCGTTAACCACGGGAAGTGAAGCTGCAGTAGAGGAAGAATAAGATGTGGGCCGACTCGGGCCGCAGTCCACATGACACCATGCGTGCTCACGTCCCCGGTCCTACTCTTTCTCGCTGGAGTCCGCCTACTCTTTCTCGCCGGAGTTCGCCATTTGGACGACATCGAACGTGGACAGGTTGGCCTCGTTGTCATTGTGATGTGTCATGGCCTACACGGAGCTGGGGACATCCGCGGTCGTCTGGGCCTCCTCTTTGCCAGTCTCCGCGTCGAGCTTCGCAAATAAGGCGCCACTCTGCGCTGCAGGACGCGCAACCATCATCGCTCGCGGCTGATGTCGCGGGCGCTGCACATGGACTGGTACAGCGCCCTGATGGCTCTGTTTTATACACAGTTTAGAGCTTATTTGTTGCATATATATTCTCTGTATATCATGTTCCATTAAGCCAATTAAATGTCCATATGCATGATTTCCAGTATTTACTCTTTTCATTACGAGTAGTGCATAATGTTTATTCTTTGTTAGTTTTATTAGTTTCCTTTGTTTTTGTGTATTTTGTGGATGGTGTGACACTTGCACGGACTTAAATGATGAAAGTGATTCAAACTCGGACGACATCCACACACCAGACGCGGGCATTACAGAGTGTAAAAAATGGCAATTTTTAAAGTGCTCAGAGTAAATATCTAATACCAAAGGTGCGTTGGCGTCGTGCATATGATTCCAGCGAGCCTAAGAACGTCCAAATCCGAGTTCGCATGAAGAAATGAGGGCCGATTTACCGAAGACTCGAGAGCGTTCGACGAAGCACGGTGCAACCTGGCCAGATCAGATGCGATTCTTCATGGATTTCTTCTCGTTTGTTTCTGTTGCTTCCTTGCCAGTCATAAGATGCTCTTGGAAAGGGTTTGATACACCTAGAGCCCATGGATAAAAGGAGAGACGCTACATCAATGGAAAAGGCTTTGGGAGAGCCCTTATATATACACACCTTCAACCCTAGCCGCCACGATCCATCCATCATTCCCATCTCTCCACGTCCATCTACCGTACACATCACACGAGGCATTAGGAGGTTTTGCCAAGCCCCATCCCCAACAATTAAGGAACTGGGAAGGAAGCCATCAGAGGAGCCGCCCTCGTCGAGGCGCTGCCATGGGCCACCACCGCCGGTGCACCATCTCCATCACCACTATCACCACCACATGTTCTTCTCTTGAACCCCTTTTTATATGATGTTATTTGAGTAATAGTTGGCTATGGGTGAGGTCACCTTGTAAACGATTATTTTCGTCGTTTATTTATGTATGTCTTCCTCATGTTGTTTGATCTTTGCGGTAATTTAGTGATTGGAGATATCAGATTAATTGGTGTAGTTGGAGACATCTAACTCCCTAGGCCATGATATGTCTCCAACGTATCTATAATTTTTTATTGTTCCATGCTATTAAAGTATCATTCTTGGATGTTTTATATTCATTTACTAGCAACTTTATGTCATTTCTTGGGACTAACCTATTGACATAGTGCCCACTACTAGTTGTTGTTTTTTGCTTGTTTTTTACTTCGTTGAATATCCATATCAAACAAAGTCCAAATGCAGCAAAACTTTTTGGAGATTTTTTCTGTTCAGAAGGCACCCAAGAGGCCCAAGATGTGCACCAGAGGGGCCCTGTGGGGCCCACTAGGCACCAGGGACCCCAGGCGCGCTCTGGTGGGTAGTGGGGCCCACAGGCACCCCCTCTACAGCCTCTGAGCTCTATAAATACTCTAATATTCTAGAAACCCTAGGGGAGTCGTCGAAACACAATTCAGCCACCGCAAGTTCCAGAACCACGAGATCCAATCTAGAGGCCTTCTCCGGCACTCTGCAATGATCACGCAGGGGTTCTTCATCATCACTCTTGCCCCTCCGATGATGCGTGAGTAGTTTACCTACGGGTCCGCAGGAAGTAGCTAGATGGCTTCTTCTCTCTTTTTGATCTTCAATACGATGTTCTTGGAGAGCTATTTGATTTAATGACTTTTTGCAGTGTGTTTGTTGGGATCCGATGAATTATGAGTTTATGATCAGTTCTATCCATGAATATTCATTGAGTATTTGTTGAACTCTCTTATGCATGATTGTTATAGCCTCGTATTTCTTCTATGAAACTTTGGTTTGGTTTGGAAAACTAGATTGATTTTTCTTGCCATGGGAAGGGGTGCCTTGTGATGGGTTCGATCTTGCGGTGCTCAAGCTCAGTGACAGAAGGAGCCATGACAGGCATGTATCGTTGACATTAAGGATAAAAATATGGGGTCTATTCCTACATGAATAGATCTTGTCTACATCATGTCATCGTTCTTATTGCATTACTCTGTTTTTCCATGAACATAATACACTAGATGCATGCTAGATAGCAGTCGATGTGTGGAGTAATAGTAGTAGATGCAAAATCATTTCGGTTTACTAATCTTGGACGTGATGCCTATATACATGATCATTGCCTTGGATATCGTCATGATTATTCGCTTTTCTATCAATTGCGAAACAGTAATTTGTTTACCCACTGTATGCTATTTTCTTGAGAAGCCTCTAGTGAAATCTACGCCCCCTAGTCTATTTTCCTATCATGTTATTTTCAGATCTGTTATTCCAAATATCCAAAAATACTTTGCTGCACTTTTTATTTATTTATTTTATTTTGTGTTTTTTCTAGATCTATTTATCCAGTCTCATACAATTTAATCTATCTCAATACCAAGGAGGGATTGACAACCCCTCTTACACGTTGGGTTGCCAGTTTGTGTGCAGGTGCTGTTTACATAGTGTTGCTTGGTTCTCCTACTGGATTGATAACCTTGGTTTCATAACTGAGGGAAATACTTACAGTTGCTATGCTGCATCATCCTCTCCTCTTCGGGGAATTACCAACGCAGATACAAGCAATGAGGAAGAATTTCAAGTGATGTTGCCAGGGAGATATCATCAACATCTATCAGGTTCCTACGCACAAACTCTCATCTCCTTGCAATTACTTTATTTGCCCTTTGCCTCTCATTTTCATCTCCCCCACTTCTAAAACGTTTTTGCAAAAATACAAAAATATTTTTGTTTGCTTTTTTCTCGTTTGATTTTTTGTTTGAGATCTTGCTTGCCTACCTTATCGCTATGGCTAGTTCTTCACCTACTACGTGTACCCCCGAGAATGAAGTTCTCAATTTTAAGCAAAGGGGAGGAGAGAATTTAAAAGATGCTTGGTTCAGAATTTGTGATGCTGATAATAGATCTATTCGAAAGCAATCCACTACTATTCTTCTTCGTAATTTTTATGTGGCATGGTATAGATTCGCTCTTGATGCTGTAACTGGAGGGAATTTCTTGATGTGTTCCCCTTTGGATGCTTTTAATGCTATGGGAAATTTAGTGGGATCACCACCTATCATTATCAATGAAATGGTTTTAACTCTTGAGCATGTTATGTAAAGGCTAGATGCTATTGAAAAGAAAATGCTCACCGAAGAACACATTGAAAATTTGGATAAAATGATCCATAACCTTGCTAATAAAATTGGGTCAAAGGTAGGAGATACTCTTAAATTACTAAGAGTAAAAGAACCCGTAGTTAACGAGAGGATAGAAGAGAGCCCCGCTATAATTGATAAGTTGGAAGAAATTTTTAGTAACTTGAGGTCAGCTTTTTCTTCCATTAAAACTATTGAAAAGACTCCTATTAGCCAGAATTGAAAATCTACACATACTCTTAGGAATAAGGGTGCCACTTCTAGTAGCAAATAAAGTGAAGATCTTAAAATGATTAGTGTTCACCCAAATTTCGTAGATTTGATAAAGGAACCAATCTATAAAAATATGCCTCTTGACTTTGTTTCCTATGAGCATGATTACCAAAAATTTATATGCTAGATCTTCTAGAGAATATAGTTGTGTGATTGAGGAGTTGGAAACTAAATATGACAATACTTGAATCTATGCATTATGCATAGCTAGGGGCATAAAACGATAGCGCTTGTTTGGAGGCAACCTAATGAATAAAATATTTTTTCTCCTTTTCTTTCTGTTTTTGCGTTGACACAATTATGCTACTATTATGATTGTGTTTTTATGTTTTAATTAGTGTTTCTGCCAAGTAAAGCCTTTAGGATCATGTTGGGCGATAGTTGATTTTGGAAAACAAAAACTTTTGCGCCCAGTAGCAGAATTGCTAAAAATCATAGAAGCGAGATAAAATTCTTATTTTTGTACACAAGATTGATATACAAATTTCCTACGTTGTCCTCGGTTTTCAGAATTTTTGGAGTTACCGAAGTATGGTCAAAGTCCAGATTACTATAGACTGTTCTGTTTTTGACAGATTCTATTTTTGTTGTATTGTGTGCTTATTTTGATGAACCTACGGAGTATATCGGGGGGGGGGGGTATAAGCCATGGTAAAGTTAGAATACAGTAGGTATAATGCAATAATAAAATATGGATGGGTTTGCAATGGTGCTTAAAGTGGTGATTTGCTTTATTATACTAACGGATCTCATGAAATTTTTTGTTAAGTTTTGTGTGATTGAAGTTTTCAAGTTTTGGGTGAGATCATGATGGATGAAGGAATTAGGAGTGAAAAGAGCCTAAGCTTGGGGATGCCCATGGCACCCCAAGGTAATATTCAAGGAGAACCAAGCAACTAAGCTTGGGGATGCCCCGGAAGGCATCCCCTCTTTCTTCTAATAACCATCGATAATTTTACTTGGAGCTATATTTTTATTCGTCACATATCATGAGTTTTGCTTGGAGCGTCTTGTATTATATGAGTCTTTGCTTGTTTTGCTTTTTAGTTTGTCACAATCATCCTTTCTGGACACACCTATTTGAGAGATCCATAATGATGCCATGATTTATTGGAATTGCTCTTTGTGCTTCACTTAAATTTTTTTAGCTATGGAATTGTTCTAGTGCTTCACTTATTTCTTTTTTAGCACAGTGGTTGTTAAATTTTTAAAGAAATGTACTCTCATGCTTCACTTAGATCAATTTGAGAGTTAGTAGAATTTTGAAGAAATATCCTCTCATGTTTCACTTATATTATTTTGAGAGATGAAAAGATTGAAGAAATCTTTATGCTCTTGTCCTTCACTTAAATTTGTTTGAGAGCTTGTTAAAGCAATGGTAATATATGAAACTAGTCCCAAAGTGATAGATATTCAAGAGGGTTAATAAAAACTATCATGAAGATCATTTGATATTAAAACTTGATTCCTTGCAATAGTTTTGCGATATGGAGATTGTAATATGTGAGTCATGTTCGTGAGTAATTATGCTTTAGTAAGAATATTGGTGTTAAGATTTGTGATTCCCTATGCAAGCACGAAAATCAAGTTATGCAATGAAGTTACATCCTACTTATGGTGCATTATTCGGTGTTAGTTATGTTTAATGCTTGTGTATGATCATTTTCGTTTCTTGGTTGGTTGCTTCTCAATCTATTTGCTAGCCTTCCCTTGTACTAAGCGGGAATACTGCTTGTGCATCCAAAATCCTTAAACTAAGTTGTGCCAAATGAGTCCACCATACCTACCTATATGCGGTATTTCCATGCCGTTCCAAGTAAATTTGTATGTGCCAACTCTAATTTTCAAAATGATTTCCTTTTTGTGTGCCCATACCACTCATGAAGTGGCAGGGGGTGGCCAATATTTTTCCATGCTAGATGTGTTATTCTCAAGGTGAGTGTTTATTCACTTGTAATCTCACGAGAGTGTGGCTGATAATAGGGATGCCCAGTCCCGAATTGAAAAAGAAATTTACTTCATGTTGTCAATAATAAATTCCTTGGAAAGTGTTGGTTTGGAAGGCACCCGTGGATACAGCTAGCTATGGATTGTGAAAGAATGGTGGAAAAAGGAATAAACTTTACTTTATGTTCGGGAATTACCTATGATGTATCTAGCATGGAAAGTATTGTGAATTCTCGGTCATTTTCATTGACGGGAAAAGCATGCCTATCAAAACAATTTTATCTCTCAATTTAAGCTTTGAGCTCTTGCACCTCTACAAATCTCTGCTTCCCTCTGCGAAGGGCCTATCTATTTACTTTTATGCAATTTTTATTTTTATTGAGTCTCCATCTTCTCTTACAAAGCACGAACTAGGGAGCACCATTATCATACTTGAGGATTGGATGTAGCTAATATTTGAGTGTGTTTCATGAATGGATCAATGATTGAGCATAATAGGCTAGGGATAGCTTTCTTTAGCGTTGATATTTTGAAAGACATGATTGCTTATTGATATGCTTGAGTATTGAGGTCTTCATGTCAAATTATAGACTATTGCTTTGAATCATCTAAAGTCCAAATGTCCATGCTACAAAAGAAAACAATATGGGATAAATATGATGGGTAGCGTTCCACATCAAAAATTATGTTTTTATCATTTACATACTCGAGGAGAGCAGGAATTCAGCTTGGGGATGCTGATACGTCTCCAACATATCTATAATTTTTCATTGTTCCATGCTATTAAAGTATCATTCTTGGATGTTTTATATTCATTTAGTAGCAAGTTTATATCATTTTTTAGGACTAACCTATTGACATAGTGCCGAGTGCCAGTTGCTGTTGTTTGCTTGTTTTTTACTTCACAGAAAATACATAGCAAACGAAGTCCAAATGCAGCGAAACTTTTTGGAGATTTTTTTCTACCCAGAAGACACCCAGGAGGCCCAAGATGAGCACCAGAGGGGCCCTATGGGGCCCACTAGGCACCAGTGCATGCCAGGGCCCCAGGCGCGCCTTGGTGGGTAGTGGGGCCCGCAGGCACCCCCTCCACCGCCTCTCAGCTCTATAAATACACTAATATTCTAGAAACCCGAGGGGAGTTGTCGAAACACAATTCCAGCCGCCGCACGTTCCAGAACCATGAGATCCAATCTAGAGGCCTTCTCCGGCACTCTACCGGAGGGGTTAACGATCACAGAGGGGTTCTTCATCATCACCCTTGCCCCTCCGATGATGCGTGAGTAGTTTACCACAGACCTACGGGTCCGTAGGCAGTAGCTAGATGGCTTCTTATCTCCTTTTAATCTTCAACACAATGTTCTCCTCGATGTTCTTGGAGATCTATTTGATGTAATGACTTTTTGCGGTGTGTGTTGGTATCCAATGAATTGTGAGTTTATGATTAGTTCTATCCATGAATATTATTTGAGTCTTTGTTGAACTCTCTTGTGCATGATTGTTATAGCCTCGTATTTCTTCTCTAATGCACGGTACAGGCTCAGCCACGACGCGTTGATAATAAAAAATCTCAACTCTATTCCATGTCGTGAGCGGAACAAGGCCACACCTAGACAACAATGTACTCATCTGAAACATCGCATTGATTCTCCATAGTCTATTTCCTCCACCTAGTTTAGTATTTAATTTCTATTCCTTTTGGTACTTAGTTAATTCCCTCACTTATCGTTTCCCATAACAACCGACTCCAGTAAACTATTTTCAAACTCCGGTTTGGGCGTGTGCGTGACTGCTTTAGTGACAATGTGGTTGCATAGTACCTTCCTATTTCCTCCCCGTGGGATCGACAAATCTTACTGCAAAATTGTTGCATCACCCGGTGCACATGCAGGACATCACGCTCATTGCTCATTCAAAAAGCCTAGATCATTTGTGGCCTTGACCGCGACGGCATCGCGGTTCACCGGCTCAATAACGATTGGTCCCCTTGGCAGGCCGGTGATCGTCGAGGAGCCGGAGGTTGTTGTGCTGGTCCTCTGCGCCTGCCAGGATGCCGACACAAGCGGCGCTGGCTGCTCTTCTGCCATGACAGCATTGAAGTGCACCTACGCGAGTGGGTGCGTCGGCTCGTCGTCGGATGCCAACCCCTGCTTCTGCTTCATGGAGAGGTTCTCCCACATCGCTCCATTGTCCTTTCTGCATACATGAGTGCTTGAAAGTAACACCATTGCATTTCATATAGATAGATTTTTCATATGCTTCATGCTCATGTTACACTTGGGGATTTTCAATTATAGAACTTTGTTTGTGAATTCCAATGATGAGCTTCCTCAAATGCTCTAGGTGTTCGTGAACAAGTGAAGTTGGATGCACACCCCACTAGGTTATTTGGAGAGCATTCATACATTCATAGATCTAGTGCATCTGTTGCATGGAAATCCTTACACCTTGCATTGACATCGATTATTAGGCCTCTGCATTGCCTGATGATCAGCTGTGTTGATGCAAGAGTTTCTCCACTTTTTGATTTCTTATAAGCCTCCATCATTATTTCCTTTTCATTTAATTGCAAATATCAAGGCTCACACGCAAGTATATCATAAGAGTTGATTGATTAAAATAGGAGGTTGCATTGTTGATGCGCTTGACTAAAAGTCTAGTGGACTTATGATAAAATCATTTCTAGTACAATGAAGAATTAGCATACTATGCTTGTTGGGGAACGTAGCATGCAATTTCAAAAAAAATTCCTATGATCACACAAGATCTATCTAGGAGATGCATAGCAACGAGAGGGGGAGAGTGTGTCCACGTACCCTCATAGACCGAAAGCGGACGCATTAGGTTAACACGGTTGATGTAGTTGAACGTATTCATGATCCAACCGATCCAAGTACCGAACGTACGGCACCTCCGTGTTCAGCACACGTTCAGCTCGATGACGTCCCTCGAACTCTTGATCCAGTAGAGGGTCGAGGGAGA
The DNA here is from genome assembly GCA_021605145.1 of Aegilops bicornis. Taxonomy (NCBI): domain Eukaryota; kingdom Viridiplantae; phylum Streptophyta; class Magnoliopsida; order Poales; family Poaceae; genus Aegilops; species Aegilops bicornis. Next base: position 499,388,083 of record CM038674.1, read on the forward strand.
GTTCCGTTAGCACGATAGCATGGTGACGGTGTTGGTGATGTGATCCACACAGGGCTTCAGCTAAGCACTACAACGCTATGACCGGAGGACTAAACTGTGGAGGGGGGGTACCGGACACGGCTAAGAGAACAATTGATGTGCCTTTGGGGTCCCCCCCCGCCCCCGTATACAAAGGAGGGGAGGAGGAGGACGACGGCCAGGAGGGGCGCGCCATGGGGGGGGGGGAGTCCTACTTGGACTCCTAGTCCAAGTAGGATTCGCACCCCTTTTCCTTTCATCCACCGGAGGGAAAAGGAAGGAGAGGGAGAGGGAAAGGGAAAGGGGCTGCGCCCCCTCCTCCTTGTCCTATTCAGACTCCCTAGGAGGGGGGCGCGCGCCACCACCCCGCGGGCTTCCCCATCTCTCCCTTAGGCCCATGTTGGCCAAACACTTCCCCGGGGGGTTCCGGTAACCCCCCGGTACTCCAATAAAGTACCCGAATCACTCGGAACCATACCGATGTCCGAATACAACCTTCCAATATATGAATCTTTACCTCTCGACCATTTCTAGACTCCTCGTCATGTCTGTGATCTCTTCCGGGACTCCGAACAAACTTCAGTCACCAAAACACACAACTCATAATACAAATCGTCATCGAACGTTAAGCGTGCGGGCCCTACGGGTTCGAGAACTATGTAGACATGACCGAGACACATCTCCGGTAAATAACCAATAGCGGAACCTGGATGCTCATATTGGCTCCTACATATTCTATGAAGATCTTTATCGGTCAAACCGCATAACAACATACGTCATTCCCTTTGTCATCGGTATGTTACTTGCCCGAGATTCGATCGTCGGTATCTTAATACCTAGTTCAATCTCATTACTGGCAAGTGTCTTTAATCGTTCCATAATGCATCATCCCATAACTAACTCATTAGTAACATTGCTTGCAAGGCTTATAGTGATGTGCATTACCGAGAGGGCCCAGAGATACCTCTCTGATACACAGAGTAACAAATCCTAATCTTGATCTATGCCAACCCAACAAACACCTTCGGAGACACCTGCAGAGCATCTTTATAATCACCCATTTACATTGTGACATTTGATAGCACACAAGGTGTTCCTTCGGTATTCGGGAGTTGCATAATCTCATAGTCAAAGGAACATGTATAAGTCATGAAGAAAGCAATAGCAATAAAACTAAACGATCATTATGCTAAGCTAATGGATGGGTCGTGTCCATCACATCATTCTCTAATGATGTGATCCCGTTCATCAAATGACAACACATGTCTATGGTCAGGAAACATAACCATCTTTGATCAACGAGATAGTCAAGTAGAGGCATACTAGGGAGACTCTGTTTTGTCTATGTATTCACACATGTACTAAGTTTCCGGTTAATACAATTCGAGCATGAATAATAAACATTTATCATGATATAAGGAAATATAAATAACAACTTTATTATTGCCTCTAGGGCATGTTTCCTTCAATGCTTTCATGACACACCTGACATTCTCTCTAAATCAATAGGCATGAGTGCATTGATCCATGAAAAATGAGAGTGATTTTACTTGCAGTTTTTTATGTTACTTGTCTTTTTGCAACTATAAATTATTGCATTCCATCACTATTCTTTAAAGTCATATTTAAGTTACATCAGATAATTATAACTCATGTAAGTAGCATTTACAATCAAAAAAAATATGTTGTTATCATCTACCTACTCGAGGATGAGTATGGGTTAAGCTTGGTATGCTAATACTTCTCAAAAGTATCTACAATTTTCTGTTGTTTCATGCTATCTTTTTATATTTTGGCTCCAATTTTATTATTTTCTGTACTAACCTATTAACGTAGTGCCCCATGCTAATTGATGTTTTGTGCATGTTTTTGGACTTCCAGGAAAATCAATTTACGGAGTTCCAAAAATTTCAGAAAAAGTTTTGAGTCACGAAGCTTCTAGAGGACCCGAGCCCCACCTAGGGGAGCCTTGTAGGCCCCATGTGACTGGGGTTGGCCGCATGGTGGACCCACATGGGGCCCTTGGTGCTCCGCTGCACCCCCTCTCAGTGCTTATATTTTTTGTTTCGCTCAAAAACCATAACCATCGAGGAGTTTATTTGTTTCCAACGCCACACCTCTCTGGTCTGAAGCGATACAATTTGGATTTCTTGTCCGGTACTCTGCCGAAGGGGGAAATCGTCTTGGTGGCCCTCTCATCAACATGAAGGCCACCATGATCTCTCGTGATTAGTTTCCTTTGGAATAAACTGTGGAGGGGGGCACCGCACATAGCTAAGAGAACAATTGATGTGCCTTTGGGGTGCCCCCGCCCCCGTATATAAAGGAGGGGAGGAGGAGGCCGGCGGCCAGGAGGGGCGCGCCATGGGGGGAGTCCTACTTGGACTCCTAGTCCAAGTAGGATTTGCCTCCCCCCTTTCCTTTCTTCCACCGGAGGGAAAAGGAAGGAGGGAGAGAGAAAGGGTAGGGGGGCCGCATGTCGTGGTTCTAAGGCAGACACTAGAATGGGTGTAGGTATGAGGAGGCAAGATCCCAACTATGGTGAAGTTGTACACACAAGGTTTACGAGTTCAGGCCCTTCACAGTAGATGTAACAGCCCTACGTCTCGGTGCTCGGGAGCTCGGTCGATTGGATTATGTGCGTGGAGTTACAAGGGGTGCGAACCCTTGTTCCTAAGGAGGGGGGTGGCTTATATAGAGTTCGCCAGATCCCTCCGGCCCTTAGTTACTCAGGGTTTAAGGTACATAAAGATGGGGCGTTACTGGTAACGCCAACAATAAAGATGCATGAATGACCATTAAGTCTACAAAGTAAATGCCCGACCGTTGTTGTTCAGTGGCTTTAGACCTTCTGGTCATTGAGTGACTAATGCTATGGTCGAGTGACATTGAATCTTCCGAGTGGAATTCTTCTGGTCGAGTGGATGATGTTATCCCTTGAATGCTTCTAACTTTAGGGTAATGTCCTTGGGGAGGGTGTCTAGGTCAGGCCTATGACCCTACCCTAGGTACATGTCATCGTCACCGCACCCCCTACTCCTTGTCCTATTCGGACTCCCTGGAGGGGGGCGCACGCCACCCCCCCCCCCTCGCGGGCTTCCCTCTCTCTCCCTTAGGCCCATGTTGTCCCAACACTTTCCCGGGGGGTTCCGGTAACCCCTCGGTACTCCGGTAAAATACACGAATCACTCGGAACCATTCCAATGTCCGAATACAACCTTACAATATATGAATCTTTACCTCTCGACCTTTCGAGACTCCTTGTCATGTCCGTGATCTCATCCGGGACTCCGAACAAACTTCGGTCACCAAAACACACAACTCATAATACAAATCGTCATCGAACGTTAAGCGTGCGGACCCTACGGGTTCAAGAACTATGTAGACATGACCGAGACACATCTCCGGTCAATAACCAATAGCGGAACCTGGATGCTCATATTGGCTCCTACATATTCTATGAAGATCTTTATCGATCAAACTGCATAACAACATACATCATTTCCTTTATCATTGGTATGTTACTTGCCCGAGATTCGATCGTCGGTAAGTGTCTTTACTCGTTTCGTGATGCATCATCATGTAACTAACTCATTAATCACATTGCTTGCAAGGGTTATGGTGATGTGCATTACCGAGAGGGCCCAGAGATACCTCTCCGATACACGGAGTGACAAATCCTAATCTTGATCTATGCCAACCCAACAAACACCTTCGGAGACACCTGTAGTGCATCTTTATAATCACCCAGTTTCGTTGTGACGTTTGATAGCACAGAAGGTGTTCCTCCGGTATTCAGGAGTTGCATAATCTCATAGTCAAAGGAACATGTATAAGTCATGAAGAAAGCAATAGCAATAAAACTAAATGATCATTATGCTAAGCTAATCGATGGGTCTTGTCCATCACATCATTCTCTAATGTTGTGATCCTGTTCATCAAATGACAACACATGTCTATGGTCAGGAAACATAACCATCTTTGATCAATGAGATAGTCAAGTAGAGGCATACTAGGGACACTCTGTTTTGTCTATGTATTCACACATGTACTAAGTTTCTGGTTAATACAATTCTAGCATGAATAATAAACATTTATCATGATATAAGGAAATATAAATAACAACTTTATTATTGCTTCTAGGGCATATTTCTTCCAGTCTCCCACTTGCACTAGAGTCAATAATCTAGATTACACAGTAATGATTCTAACACCCATGGAGTCTTGGTGCTGATCATGTTTTGCTCGTGGAAGAGGCTTAGTCAACGGGTCTGCAATATTCAGATCCCTATGTATTTTTCAAATCTCTATGTCTCCCTCCTTGACTTGATCGCGGATGGAATTGAAGCGTCTCTTGATGTGTTTGGTTCCCTTGTGAAATCTGGATTCCTTCGCCAAGGCAATTGCTCCAGTATTGTCACAAAAGATTTTCATTGGTCCCGATGCACTAGGTATTACACCTAGATCGGATATGAACTCCTTCATCCAGACTCCTTCATTTGCTGCTTCCGAAGCAGCTATGTACTCCGCTTCACACGTAGATCCCGCCACGACGCTCTGTTTGGAACTGCACCAACTGAAAGCTCCACCATTCAATATAAATACATATCCGGTTTGTGACTTAGAGTCATCTGGATCAGTGTCAAAGCTTGCATCGACGTAACCATTTACGACAAGCTCTTTGTCACCTCCATAAACGAGAAACATATCCTTAGTCCTTTTCAGGTATTTCGAGATATTCTTGACCGTTGTCCAGTGATCCACTCCTAGATTACTTTGGTACCTCCCTGCTAAACTTATAGCAAGGCACACATTACCTCTGGTACATAGCATTGCATACATGATAGAAACTATGGCTGAGGCATAGGGAATGACTTCCATTTTCTCTCTATCTTCTGCAGTGGGCGAGCATTGAGTCTGACTCAATTTCACACCTTGTAACACAGGCAAGAACCCTTTCTTTGACTGATCCATTTTGAACTTCTTCAAAACTTTACCAAGGTATGTGCTTTGTGAAAGTCCAATTTAGCGTCTTGATCTATCACTATAGATCTTGATGCCTAATATATAAGCAGCTTCACCGAGGTCTTTCATTGAAAAATTCTTATTCAAGTATCCTTTTATGCTATCTAGAATTCTTTATTATTTCCTATCAACAATATGTCATCTACATATAATATTAGAAATGCTACAAAGCTCCCACTCACTTTCTTGTAAATACAGGCTTCTCCAAAAGTCTGTATAAAACCATATGCTTTGATCACACTATCAAAGCGTATATTCCAACTCTGAGATGCTTGCACCAGTCCATAAATGGATCGCTGGAGCTTGCACACTTTGTTAGCACCTTTAGGATCGACAAAACTTTCTGGTTGCATCATATACAACTCTTCTTTAAGAAATCCATTAAGGAATGAAATTTCTACATCTATTTGCAAAATTTCATAATCATAAAATGCGGCAATTGCTAACGTGATTCAGACACACTTAAGCATCTAAGAAGGTCTCACCGAGTCAACTCCTTGAACTTGTCGAAAACCTTTTGCAACAAGTCGAGCTTTGTAGACAGTAACATTACCGTCAGCGTCAATCTTCTTCTTGAAGATCCATTTATTCTCTATGGCTTGCCGATCATCGGGCAAGTCAACCAAAGTCCACACTTTGTTCTCATACATGGATCCCATCTCAGATTTCATGGCCTCAAGCCATTTCATGGAATCTGGGCTCATCATCGCTTCCTCATAGTTCGTAGGTTCGTCATGGTCTAGTAACATGACTTCCAGAACAGGATTACCGTACCACTCTAGTGCGAAACATACTCTGGTTGACCTACGAGGTTCGGTAGTAACTTGATCTGAAGTTTCATGATCATCACCATTAACTTCCTCACTAATTGGTGTAGGCATCGCTGGAACTAATTTCTATGATGAACTACTTTCCAATCTGGGAGAAGGTACAATTACCTCATCGAGTTCTACTTTCCTCCCACTCACTTATTTCGAGAGAAACTCCTTTAGAAAGGATCCATTCTTAGCAACGAATACCTTGCCTTCGGATCTGTGATAGAAGGTGTACCCAACAGTCTCCTTTGGGTATCCTATGAAGACGCATTTCTCCGATTTGGGTTTGAGCTTATCAGGTTGAAGCTTTTTCACATAAGCATCGCAGCCCCAAACTTTAAGAAACGACGGCTTAGGTTTCTTGCCAAACCACAGTTCATATGGTGTCGTCTCAATGGATTTAGTTGGTGCCCTATTTAACATGAATGCAGCCGTCTCTAAAGCATACCCCCAAAATGCTAGTCGCAAATCGGTAAGAGACATCATAGATCGCACCATATCTAATAAAGTACAGTTACGACGACCAGACACACCATTACGCTGTGGTGTTCCAGGTGGCGTGAGTTGCGAAACTATTCCACACTGTTTCAAGTGAAGACCAAACTCATAACTCAAATATTCACCTCCATGATCAGATTGTAGAAACTTTATTTTCTTGTTACGATGATTTTCCACTTCACTCTGAAATTCTTTGAACTTTTCAAATGTTTCAGACTTATGTTTCATTAAGTAGATATACCCATATCTGCTCAAATCATCTGTGAAGGTCAACGATACCCGCCGCGAGCCTCAACACTCATCGGACTGCATACATCGGTATGTATTATTTCCAATAAGTCAGTTACTCGCTCCATTGTTCCGAAGAACGGAGTCTTAGTCATCTTACCCATGAGGCATGGTTTGCAAGCTTCAAGTGATTCATAATCAAGTGATTCCAAAAGCCCATCAGCATGGAGTTTCTTCATGCGCTTTACAACAATATGATCTAAACGGCAGTGCCACAAATAAGTTGCACTATCATTATTAACTTTGCATCTTTTGGCTTCAATATTATGAATATGTGTATCACTACAATCGAGATTCAATAAAAATAGACCACTCATCAAGGGGGCATGACCATAAAAGATATTACTCATATAAATAGAACAACCATTATTCTCTGATTTAAATGAATAACCGTCTCGCATCAAACAAGATCCAGATATAATGTTCGTGCTCAACGCTGGCACCAAATAACAATTATTCAGGTCTAAAACTAATCTCGGCGGTAGATGTAGAGGTAGCGTGCCGACGGCGATCACATCGAATTTGGAACCATTTCCCACGCGCATCATCACCTCGTCCTTAGCCAATCTTCGTTTAATCCGTAGCCCCTGTTTCGAGTTGCAAATATGAGCAACAAAACCAGTATGAAATACCCAGGCGCTACTACGAGCATTAGTAAGGTACACATCAATAACATGTATATCAAATATACCTTTCACTTTTCCATCCTTCTTATCCGCCAAATAATTGGGGCAGTTCCGCTTCCAGTGACCAGTCCCTTTGTAGTAGAAGCACTCCGTTTCAGGCTTAGGTCCATACTTGGGCTTCTTCCCGGGAGCAGCAACTTGCTTGCCGTTCTTCTTGAAGTTCCCCTTCTTCCCTTTGCCCTTTTTCTTGAAACTAGTGGTCTTGTTAACCATCAACACTTGATGCTCCTTCTTGATTTCTACCTCCGCAGCCTTTAGCATTGCGAAGAGCTCGGGAATTGTCTTTTCCATCCCTTTCATATCATAGTTCATCACGAAGCCTTTATAACTTGGTGGTAGTGATTGAAGAACTTTGTCAATGACACTATCATCAGGAAGATTAACTCCCAAGTGAGTCAAGTGGTTATGGTACCCAGGCATTCTGAGTATATGCTCACTGACAAAACTATTCTTGTCCATCTTGCAGCTATAGAACTTGTTGGAGACTTCATATCTCTCAACTCAGGCATTTGGTTGAAATATTAACTTCAACTCCTGGAACATCTCATATGCTCCATGACGTTCAAAACATCTTTGAAGTCCCGATTCCAAGACGTAAAGCATGGCACACTGAACTATCGAGTAGTCATCAGCTTTGCTCTGCCATACGTTCATAACATCCAGAGTTGCTCCTGCAGTGGGTGAGGGAGTCCTGGACTAAGGGGTCCTCGGGCGTTCGGGCTATGTGATATGGGCCAGACTGATGGGCCGTGAAGATACAAGATCAAAGACCTTCCCTCGTGTCCGGTTGGGACTCTCTTTTGCGTGGATGGCAAGCTTGGCGTCCAATGTGTAGTTTACTTCCTCTGTTAACCGACCTTGTACAACCCTAGCACCCTCCGGTGTCTATATAAACTGGAGAGTTTAATCCATAGAGGCAATCATAATCATACAGGCTAGACATCTAGGTTTAGCCATTACGATCTCGAGTTAGATCAACTCTTGTAACCCCTATACTCATCAAAGTCAATCCAGCAGGAAGTAGGGTAATACCTCCATTAAGAGGGCCCGAACCTGGGTAAACATCGTGTCCACTGCCTCATGTTACCTTTGATCCTCAGGCACAGTTCGAGACTGCCTACCCGAGATCTGTCGGTTTTGACACCGACATTGGTGCTTTCATTGAGAGTTCCTCTGTTTCGTCCATAGAAGGATTGATGGCTCGCCTTGTCATCAACGACAGCATCACTTCTAGAGGAGCCCTAGTTTCAGGGAAGACCCTCCGGCTTGGCAGCTTCACCATGGGCGCCCGTTCAGCCATTAAGCCAAAGGCTGCCCCCCAAGTCACCAAAAATCATCTTCGCATCAGCCCCGAATACTCCGACAAGATGGATCCGGTAAATGTATCGTCTTTGAACGAGATGCTAGATTGCATTGCCGCCCTGGGGGTCGCAAATGACTATGATCGGATTGGGCTTAAACTCGATCAGAGAGAAATCAAATCTCCACCGATCACCCACCAGGTAGCGATTGTGGAGGAACAAGCCGACAACAACTCTTCTCCTACGTTAAGAACAAACTATGTCAGGATTTCCGATCTCGGAGAGCCGGATACCCATCTCCGGGGGGACACTCCTTGCCCTCTGAACATAGAATCGGGCGTCGAGCCTGAGAACTCACTGGACACTCTGGAGCCCGGGCTGGTAAACTCGGAAACTCTTCAAACTCCGGACTCCACATTGGGTTAGGGTCCGGATTTAAAGCTGCCCACCCACCACAAGCGATATTCCCCAAGCAATTCCGGTCCTCCGGATATATGCAACTTAATCTATGTGCGGCAGCAGCCTTAAGAAACAGTCCATCACTTCTGGGCCAGATTCCTCCTTGTTAAAAACAAGATAAAAGATTGCTGCGATGACGACAAGATTTCATTATTTTGCAATAACTGTACGGATGAGGGAATCCTTAATGCCCTCAACCACCATCGCGTACTGCACTTTGCAGACTAGGCACACATAGTACAGAAGTACTGCGCAATGGAAAGCGCCTGGAAAACCAAGACAGCCCGTTCGGAACCACAGGCCTTTAAGCCATCTTCCGGTCGGGCAAAAAGGATGCACCCTCGCGGGGCACCCGATCATCATCCCATGGACAAGAAAATCAAGCCCTTTATGGGGCATAGAATTGTCCTCGAGGAATGGCTCGACAGGACATGTCAAATACACATGACACTGAAGAACGAACTAACCCACAACCTCCGAGCATGCTGGATACTTCGGCAAGTGGCCAAGAGTGGTGAGGGTATCCTCATCAACACTACCTTAGAAAAGTACTCTTCGGAGGACGACGACCTCAAAGTATTTACGGTCTTCGAGACTTTTTCTTCAAATAATCGGCGTAAAAGGGCGCTCCGACCTTGCCGAAGTCTGCCAAGTAGCAACAATAAATCCATGGAACGATACGGCAATAACTTTCAATGCCGATGACGAACCAAGATCCCAATCAGTCCGGGCACCAGCCGCTTTGGTCCTAAACCCGATTGTGGACGGCTTTCGGCTCACTAAAGTGCTCATGGACGGCGGCAGCGGATTGAACCTCATTTACAAAGACACGCTCAGTAAAATGCAAATGGACAGGAGCCACATTGAGCAAAGTAATACAACCTTTCAAGGCATTATCCCCAGTCGAGAAGCAAGATGCACGGGGAAAATTAAACTCGACGTGGTATTAGGCACGCCGGAGAACTATAGGTCCGAAGAGTTGCTCTTCCATGTGGCATGATGTCTACTACACAACCTTCTCCTTGTAGACGTTGTTGGGCCTCCAAGTGCAGAGGTTTGTAGAACAGTAGCAAATTTCCCTCAAGTGGATGACCTAAGGTTTATCAATCCGTGGGAGGCGTAGGATGAAGATGGTCTCTCTCAAACAACCCAGCAACCAAATAACAAAAAGTCTCTTGTGTCCCCAACACACCCAATACAATGGTAAATTGTATAGGTGCACTAGTTCGGCGAAGAGATGGTGATACAAGTGCAATATGGATGGTAGATATAGGTTTTTGTAATCTGAAAATATAAAAACAGCAAGGTAACTAATGATAAAAGTGAGCGTAAACGTTATTGCAATGCTAGGAAACAAGGCCTAGGGTTCATACTTTCACTAGTGCAGGTTCTCTCAACAATAATAACATAATTGGATCATATAACTATCCCTCATCATGCAACAAAGAGTCACTCCAAATTCACTAATAGTGGAGAACAAACAAAGAGATTATGGTAGGGTACGAAACCAAATCAAAGTTATTCATTCCAATCAATCCGTTGGGCTATTCCTATAAGTGTCACAAACAGCCCTAGAGTTCGTACTAGAATAACACCTTAAGACACAAATTAACCAAAACCCTAATGTCACCTAGATACTCCAATGTCACCTCAAGTATCCGTGGGTATGATTATACGATATGCATCACACAATCTCAGATTCATCTATTCAACCAACACATAGAACCTCAAAGAGTGCCCTAAAGTTTCTACCGGAGAATCACGATGAAAACGTGTGCCAACCCCTATGCATAAGTTCATGGGCGGAACCCGCAAGTTGAACACCAAAACATACATCAAGTGAATCACGTGATATCCCATTGTCACCACAGATACGCATGGCAAGACATACATCAAGTGTTCTCAAATCATTAAAGACTCAATCCGATAAGATTACTTCAATGGGAAAACTCAATCCATTACAAGAGAGTAGAGGGGGAGAAGCAACATAAGATCCAACTATAATAGCAAAGCTCGTGATACATCAAGATCGTGCCAAATCAAGAACACGAGAGAGAGAGAGATCAAACACATAGCTACGGGTACATACCCTCAGCCCAGGGTGAACTACTCCCTCCTCGTCATGGAGAGCGCCGGATGATGAAGATGGCCACCGGTGAGGTTCCCCCCTTGGCGGGGGTGCGGAACAGGTCCCGATTGACTTTTGGTGGCTCTGAGAGGCTTGCGGCGGAACTCCCGATCTATTCTCGTCTCCGATAGTTTTAGGGTATATTGGTATATATAGGAGGAAGAAGTACGCCAGGGGAGCCACGAGGGGCCCACGAGGGTGGAGGGCGCACCCCCTACCTTGTGGCTTCCTCGTCTCTTTCCTGACGTGCACTCCAAGTTTTTCCGGTAGCTTTCCTTCCAAAAATAACTTCTCCAGTTGGTTTCATTCCGTTTCGACTTCGTTTGATATTCCTTTTCTTCGAACCAAATAGGCAAAAAACAGCAATTACAGGCTGGGCCTCCGGTTAATAGGTTAGTCCCAAAAATAATATAAAAGTGGAAAATAAAGCCCAATATGGTCCAAAACAGTAGATAATATAGCATGGAGCAATCAAAAATGTAGCGACCCGACCTCAGACGGTCAAGCCTCTGTGTATCCGTGCCATCCACAGATCGATATCTTTGGCACACACGTACATCAATGTATATATCAAAGTGCAATCACATGTATAAATAACGTAAAACTGATATATACCTCATAATACTCAGCGGAAACAATCAAGCGGGTGTGGAGTCCCATCAACGCCATCGGCGAGTTGAGTGTAGACCATAACCTGCATCGCACTCTTACTCGTCGGAAGAAAAATATCTGCAACATGATACGTTGCAGCCGTGTAAATCGATTACATTGAATGTACCGACAAGATCACAATAAGAGAAAAGCAGATGATAAACTATACTATATGCAATATGGCTTTGTGGCTCTGTATCTGAGTTTTGTTTGCGTAAAAGCTGATTTTATTTTCCCTACATCAAAGGAATAAATGAAGTCTGTACTATGGAGTTTTCTATAATGACATGGTTCCGCCAACCGATGTCTCATAGCCCAAATTCATCATAAGTTGCCCACAATTAAGTTATCAATCCGGTGTTGATAGTTAGAGATAGATCCAAGTCCGGATGCTCAAATTGTCCGTAACCGGGGACACGGCTAATCGATTAGGTTTAAACCCTCTGCAGAGGTTTGTACACTTTACCCGCAAGATTCGATCCCTCTCTTTACGTTCTCGCACTTCAGGGTGTTTGAGAACAAGATGACCGGAACATGGTCTTCCGAAGAGTTCCTCTGACCAGCATCCGGTGCTCATCCCATCCTACCGTAGTTCTACATCTGCTAGCACCGTCCCAGCCAGTCACAACTAAGGTCAACCAAGCCGAGCCCATATTGACTTGCGGTTGCAGGTAAGCTTCGGTCATGAAGTATTCTTCCGTCTCTTTGAGTGCAGGTGAAGCTTTCCGCAAGATGTCATGGCGCTTCTCCATGCATCCGACCAACCACTGGGTTCTCTGGGGTGCCCGTCAACCGTCCTTCACCCGATGGTGTGTATTGAATTCTTGTCTCGAGTCTTGAAGTCTTGAGGTCTTGAAGATGCAGTCCTTGCAGATTCCATCATGGAGTTGTCGTCATTGACGTAGAGTCCTCCTTCTTCACACCACTCTCGAGCACTCATACCAACCCGTCTACTATAGCGTAGCATTAAAATAAAATATCGTCCGGGCTTGGTAACAGGGAGATGGGTTCCTACCTCATGCATACTACTCAACTACAAGGATTCAATAACACTACTGAGGGGTTGTTGCAAAGATGCCACTAAATGCGATAAAAAACATAGGTATGAAAGCATGGTCAAAGTGAACTTGCCTTGCTGACGATCTTTGAAAACTAGGGACTCGTGGTAGCAGGCTTCGCACTCCGGAAATTCTACCGAGGCAAACAATAACCATAATAAGCACATAGCATATGATCACTCAACACAATAGCATAGTAACATAACACACCAAAACAAACGAACCAGAACCCAAAGGAAAACTCGAAGAAATCCAACTCAAAGTTTTCCTACTTCAAGCAACAACTAAAACTAGTTTTTCATAACAAAATTTTTCTTAGCAGAACCTAAGCAAGGGTTTATGATACCTAACAGAAAAGAATCCATCATGCAACTAGGAGCAAAAAGAATCATCTTAAAAGCTATTTTAAAACTCCTATTAGGCCTAATTCAAATTCTATTAAGAAAATTAAAATAAAAGTTTTATTTATTATAAATAAAAGTTCATGCTCTAAAGTTACAGAAACTAACCTAGAATAATCTATCACATAGGAAAAATAAATCTATTTGCTAATTAAAACAATAGGAAAACAGTAGCTAGTTAAATAAATAGGAATATCATGATTCTGGTTAAAACTATTTTTTTTATTAATCCTAAAATGCCCAAATAAATTCCTACGGTTTGGCAATGTCAAAACAAAGTGGTGACAAAAAGAATCACCCAAAAAATAATATTCCTAACTCATTTTATAGCAGATTTAATATTCTGTCTAAATCTAAAATAAATCAATTTTAAATAATTTTAACATGGCTAATTATATTTTCTACCGAAAATATAAGAAATTTGCAAACCAACAAAAAAAGAATCACTTAAAAATATTAAGTAGATTAAAAGATATGAATTTTTCAAATCTGAAACTATTACATTAAAACAGAAAACTAAAAATAAAAACTAAAACGAAAAGCTGGGCTAATGGGCCTATATATAGCTTGGCGTAATATAACTAAACTACGCCCTAGGGTTTAAAAGCGAATCGGCGGTTTAAATAAAAACCTAACTAATCGATATAAACCGGAAATAAACCGTTCACTAACAACTAACCTAATAAAACCATACCCCTTGAGGATCTAATCCTAACCCTAGAAAGCAGATCGGACGGCGGAGGGTGATCTCCGGCGACTCACCATGGGAAGACGCCGGCGGCAGACGCGGCTCGGGCGACGTTAGTGGGCTCGGTGCTCGAGGACGACGGGCGGGAGCTCCGTGGTCTTGGCCACGAGGGCTCGGGGTGGAGTCGGGTGAGGTCGAGGGTGGCCAGGCGTTCGGTCGAGGCTAATGGCGGCGGCGGCGCACTCGGCTCCCGAGCAATAGCGGCGAGAGGGAGGGTCAGGCGAGGGGAAAGTGAGGGAACGGGCGAGGGAGGGGTATATATAGGGGCGACTTGGGCGAGGCGGATCGGGAGGATCGTGAATCCGGATCCGGCGGGATCCGGCGGCGGCGCGGGGGTGTGGCGTGGGGAGGAAGAAGACGGGTGGGGGTCCACCTGTCGGTGAGAGGGGGAAGCGGGGGACGGGTCGGGCGACCGGTCCGAAGGGGTTTCGGCGCGGGGGCTCGGTTGGGCCGGCTCGGCTGCTCATGCAGCTCGGCCGATGGGCTGGCTCGATTAGGGTCGCCCAGTCTTTGGGCTGGTCGGCTGGTGCCGGTGCTGGGCATTTTTCTTTTTTGAATTTCAAGAGAGAGAAAATATATAAAATATAAATATTTTATATAGGACATATATATATCAAAATGATCGAGAAAAAGATTTCCTACAACATGAACTATTTTTCAAGTTCAAATAAAGTACACAAAAATTCAAATAAAACAAAGAGTGTTTCTGCTCTAATAAAATCCAATAAAATCATTTTAAAAATACCAAAATGACTTCAAATTTATTTTCTCCTAATTTTCCATTGAAGGGAACCATTTTACCCATATTTCCATTTATTTATTTTTAGGAGAAAAATAATTTTGAATAAAATCCAAATAATTCCAAATTTGAAGGGGAGTTTCAAAATACCTTCAAATGACTTTTAATTTGATTCTTTTTAACTTCCAACTCATATTTCATATAATTGAAGAAGTCATTTTATCTTCCCTCATGAAAATCATTGAGTTGCATAAAGCTTTGAATTTGAAATATTCTCAAATGAAATTCAAATCTTTTCAAAACCCTTTTCATTTCAAATGGAAGAAGTCATGTCATCTTCACTCTAGGGTTTTGATGTTGGAATGAAATTGAATTCATTGAGATCCAAAAATGGCAAAGGGGACAGTTTGGGAAAGTCATTTCATTCCCTCTCATTCAACTTTCAAAAGTTTCAAATTCCAAATCAATTTCACTCAATCAATCACACAACAAACAATCAATCAATCAAAACTATTTATTTATTATAACATTCCAAAATTTAGAATTTTGGGATGTTACAAACCTACCACACTTAAATGAATCTCGTCCTCGAGATTCGAAGAGGCTAGCAAGAAAGGTTAGGGGTTGGGGGTCTGCTAGCAAACGTTTGGTCAGAAGGGTCAGGGGTGCTACCACACTTAAAAGCAGGGTTACGGTTCCGATAAACTCAGATACTTCCTCTGGAGTGCCGACAATGTATATCTCTTCACATATCTTACAATAGCTCCTCCATTAACGCTCTTACAGCCGAAGCATAGGTTTTCCTCCAAATCTTGGGTCGGTTCGTCAAAGTTGAAGTTCGTCCAAGACCGGATCGTCTTAGCTGATAGGTGCATGTCCATTCTAGACAACTATCTAAATACTCATGGTGGTCTACCATTAATGGTTTCTCCTGCAGAAAATGGGTGCAGGTTGAACCTCACCGTATGATCTACGATTGGCAGTTTGCACTGTAAAGGGTTCCATCGTACTACCATTCTATGGTTTTATGGCTTATCGCGTCGACACTCTTCTAAGGTTTTCGAGGCTCTCACGATTGTCCATCAACATATGATAGTTCATGATAGAAGTCTTCGGTATGGGGGCCAATCCATCCCGTACTTGCATCATTACCACATACGTAAATATCGAATCACGTATTCTAACACTTGGGCATACTCACAAGCATTGCAGAATTTCTCTTGTTGACGAACTGAGTTCGAATAAATCCATGGTTTCTCCAAGCTGAACAAGACATCTAACGTGTCTTCACAACCCTCGGGTTTTCGTATCCTCCTAAAAATGTCGGATGATTAACTCAGAGTTTTTCTTCCGAAATATCTTCCTTCAGCAAGAGTGTGCTTGCTTCTTCTTAACTCCTGGGCCTGTGGGTTATGGCCCACTTCAACTCGTGTGCAAGTTTAACTCATCCTTCTGAGGATTATCATTCCATATTCCAACAATTCATCTCCTGTAAATCCAATAGTACTTCTTCCTTCATACCCTTGTGGTGATGATCATACAAAAATCCAACTTATTTGGTCCAGCTCCCTTCTATGGACCGTCATGAATAACACATTTCTTTCTTCATTGATCATGTGGCTTTACGGAGTACTACCACACCAAAAATGCACTAGTTTATCCATAAATCACATTATTTTCATATCAATCTTTTATTACATCCTTAACCATTTTTCGTAAATCCAAATTCCAAAAAGTTTATTACAAATGCTGCCACCCACATGGTTCGGTATGGTGGACATTACTTCCAACTTTATTCATTTTTCCTCCTTGAGGATTCTTGATCCCTTGGAATTGTGCGACATGCGCCTTGAAATCTTCAATCTTCTGTTTCATCGTGGTGGCCTTGAGCTTCATCTCCATCATCTCTGCATGCACTTCTCTTAGGTATTCCTGAGTATAACGGAGTCTTGCTTCAAGTATTTCTCCAATCTGGCGTATGGCTTCCATGGCTGCTTCACGAACAGCATCGAAGAAAGTTGCTTGTGGCACACGTGAGATGAAAAATCTTGCCCCATCATCTTTGGGCAAACTCCTTTCGAGCGGTGGAGGTGTACCTCCACATACCAAAGTTCCACTCCTTTTGCATGAAGGGTAGCCTTTGTAGACTGCATCTCCTTCAAGGTGAATATGCTTCATCATGTCCTTCAGGATCTTCGTAATCATGATCACTGCGTCGAGGTCATGATTGTTTCCGGACCTTTAAGGAAGGACTCATAAAGGGTTGACATCTGCATGTGTAGGATAAGAGGGGTGCTCAGAACAAGGAATGTATCTCCATGGGGAAATTGCAATTGTCTCCAGAAGAGTTTGGTGTTCAGTTGTTCATGGGTTCAAGATTTCGGGGTCTGGTTGAGATAGAAAGAGAAAGCAAATACCCACCCATTAACAAAAGAATCCTAGATCAAAAGTACCGTTTGTAATGGGCCGTTCTACTATGGTTTCGTTTCTAAGTTCTCATTTCTTCAGGTCTTCAATGCTCGGGAGTTTCCAATTCCTGATGCTTTTCCCATATGAAGGCCTTCTACCATTCTTCCGTAACTTACATCTCTCATGGTTGAAATAAATACAAGCCTACGAATATCGCATCTATCCCACCATTCAATAAACACACAAAAATAATAGCAACCAAGCATTCATTTATTCAATCAATGCTACGGTATCGCCACCCACATAAATTTGGTATGGTCAGATACTTAAATCGAGAAGGCGTTCATCTCTATTTCTCTCATGGTGGGATACTACTAAGCTAATTTATTAGGAACTTGACCATTTTCCCCATTGGGGCTTCTTCTGTGTGGACTTAATCTCCTCCAGTTTTTCTGCTAGATTTTCCCTGTCGATGCGGAGTTTCTTGTGACGACCCTGTATGTCCTGAAGTTGTTCCTTGAGCTTACGGATCTCAACGTCCTTGGCATGAGACATGGTCCTGCTGCTTTTCAGTTCTGGCGCATTCTCGAGATCTCGAGGTTCTCCTCCTCCAGCTTGTTTACCTTGACCTCTGAGTCTTGACCTCTTCTCGTAGTGCTTCATTGTCAAACAGGGCTTCAGGAGGTCTATCGAAGATTCTTGATGTATTGTTCTAGATCCCGATTGTATACTAACGATTGGGGAGAACTTCATCTTTTGCGCTTCCGTCAAGGCAATAGTTGCTCCATCAAACTTCTGCCATCCAATCCTTCCAAAGAAGTGTGGGTTTAGTGCGACCACGATGGCGATAGCATAAACGTGCAATAGCATCATGGACGGCGGTGTTGATGCCCATATCACGATCACCATTTATAGTTCCGGCTGATGTCTGCCGTCTTGGGGTCTTCTTTACGACCAAAAACTTGGGTCTTGACTCCCCACGATCTAGACGTCCTCTTAGTTGCCTTGATCTCGTGTATCGGTAACCCGGCACACTGACTAGCTCCACAAGGAAGGGGCCTCCGGGAATCTTCTTGTAGTGTTCTCTTTTGTTCGTAATGTAGCTCTCCATCTATAGTTTGAAATAAGGAAGGTTCGATAAAAGAAATCAGGTGTTACGAGAGTAGTACAAAACAAAGGTCATTCCTATTGGGGTCTTCATATTACTAAGTCATTTTCTAGGGTCACGTCCTACAGTCAACATGTGCTCGATACCATTTACATGGCGACCCGACCTCGAACGGTCAAGCCTCGTGTATCATGCCATCCACGGATCAAGATCTTTGCACCTACAGTACATCAATGTATATATCAAAGTGCAATCACATGTATAAATAACGTAAAACTGATATATACCTCATAATACTCAGCGGAAACAATCAAGCGGGTGTGGAGTCCCATCAACGCCATCGGCGGGTTGAGTGTAGACCGTAACCTGCATCGTACTCTTACTCGTCGGAAGAAAAATATACGCAACATGATACGTTGCAGCCGTGTAGGTCAGTACATTGAATGTACCGGCAAGATCACAATAAGAGAAAACAGATGATAAACTATACTATATGCAATATGGCTTTGTGGCTCTGTATCTGAGTTTTGTTTGCGTAAAAGCTGATTTTATTTTCCCTACATCAAAGGAATAAATGAAGTCTGTACTATGGAGTTTTCTATCATGACATGGTTCCGCCAACCGATGTCTCATAGCCCAAATTCATCATAAGTTGCCCACAATTAAGTAATCAATCCGGTGTTGAGAGTTCCTGTAACATCCCAAAATTCTAAATTTTGGAATGTTATAATAAATAAATAGTTTTGATTGATTGATTGTTTGTTGTGTGATTGATTGAGTGAAATTGATTGGAATTTGAAACTTTTGAAAGTTGAATGAGAGGGAATGAAATGACTTTCCCAAACTATCCCCTTGCCTTTTTTGGATCTCAATGAAATCAATTTCATTCCAACACCAAAACCCTAGAGTGAAGATGACATGACTTCTTCCATTTAAAATGAAAAGGGTTTTGAAAAGATTTGAATTTCATTTGAGAATATTTCAAATTCAAAGCTTTATGCAACTCAATGATTTTCATGAGGGAAGATAAAATGACTTCTTCAATTATATGAAATATGAGTTGGAAGTTAAAAGAATAAAATTGAAAGTCATTTGAAGGTATTTTGAAACTCCCTTCAAATTTGGAGTTATTTGGATTTTATTCCAAATTATTTTTCTCCTAAAAATAAATAAATGGAAATATGGGTAAAATGATTCCCTTCAATGAAAAATTAGGAGAAAATAAATTTGAAGTCATTTTGGTATTTTTAAAATGATTTTATTGGATTTTATTAGGGCAAAACACTCTTTGTTTTATTTGAATTTTTGTGTATTTTATTTGAACACGAAAAATAGTTCATGTTGTAGGAAATCTTTTTACGATCATTTTGATATATATATGTCCTATATAAAATATTTATATTATATATATATTTTCTCTGTTTTATTTTCAAAAAAAAAGGAAAAAGCCCACAGGCGCCGGCCAGCAACCCGGCCAGTATTGACCCAGCCCACCGAGCCCACCGACGGGCCAACCAGTGACCCACCAGCAAACCGGCCCAATGAGCCACTGCACCCCCTCGCCCGATTAAACCCGGCTCGGTCGACCGAGACCGCACCCCCCGCCCGGACGGGTGGGCCACCACCGTCGTCAACCCCTCGCCATAATCGCCACGCCGCCACGGATCCCAAAGGATCCGGGATCCGATTCCCCTCCCGATTCACCCCCCGCCCAAGGTGAGGCCCCGCCTATATAAGCCCCCTCCCCGCACCCCATTCCCCCCTTGCCCCCTCGCCGGAACCCCTCCTCCCTCCTCACGTACTCGCCGGAGTCCGAGCACGCCACCGCCGCCATTAGCTTCACCCGACTCACCCGCCACCCGATCTCGCCGGACTCCACCAACCGGACCCCTCGTCGCGCCCGCACCAGGAAACTCCCGCCGTCGCCCCGACCACCGGAGACGCCGGAACACTCGCCGCCCGAGCCGCCCGCCGTCGGCGTCCGATGCGTCAGCCGAGTTTCCCTCCCGTCCGATCTAAACTCGACGGCTTAGATTAGAACCCCAGAAGAATATGGTTTATTAGGTTAGTTGTTAGTGAACCGGGTTTTAGTTCGGTTTATTTTAGTTAGGTTTTTTAGACCGGCCCGACTCGTTTTAACCCTAGGGCCGTTTTAGTTATATTACGCCTGAAGCGTTAGATAGGCCCATTAAGCCCAGTTTTCATTTTAGTTTTATTTTTAGTTTTCTGTTTTTAACAGAATAGTTTAAGTTTTGTAAAATCCATATCTTTTAATCTACTTAGTATTTTTAAGTGATTCTTTTTTTGTGGGTTTGCAAATTTATTGTAGTTTCTGTAGAAAATATGTTTAGTCATGTTAAAATTATTTAGAATTGCTTTAAATTAGATTTAGACAGAATAGTAAATCTGCTATAAAATGAGTTAGGAAAATTATTTTGTAGTGATTCTTTTTGTCACAACTTTGTTTTGACATTACATAACCGTAGGAATTTATTTGGGCATTTTAGGATTTATAAAAAAATAGTTTTAATCAGAATCATGTTATTCTTAATTAATTAACTAGCTACTATTTTCCTATTGTTTTACTTAGCAAATAAATTTATTTTTCATATGTGATAGATTATTTTAGGTTAGTTTCTGTCACTTTAGAGCATGAACTTTTATTTATAATAAATAAAACTTTTATTTTATTTTTCTTAATAGAATTTGAATTAGGCCTAATAGGAGTTTTATAATAGCTTTTAAGGTGATTCTTTTTGCTCCTAGTTGCTTGATGAATTCTTTTTCTGTTAGGTAGCATAAACCCATGCTTAGGTTCTGTTGAGAAATTTTTGTTATGAAAAACTAGTTTTAGTTGTTGCTTGCAGTAGGAAAACTTTGAATTGGATTTCTTCGAGTTTTCCTTTGGGTTTTGATTCGTTTGTTTTGGTGTGATTATGTTACTATGCTATTGTGTTAAGTGATCATATGCTATGTGCTTATTATGATTATTGTTTGCCTCGGTAGAATTTCCGGAGTGCGAAGCTTGCTACCACGAGTCCCTAGTTTTCGAAGATCGTCAAAGAAGGCAAGTTCACTTTGACCATGCTTTCATACCTACGTTTTATTGCATTTAGTGGCATCTTTGCAACCACCCCTCAAGAGTGTTATTGAATCCTTGTAGTTGAGTAGTATGCATGAGGTAGGAACCCATCACCCATTACCAAGCCGGGACGATATTTTATTTTAATGCTACGCTATAGTAGACGGGGTTGGTATGAGTGCTCGAGAGTGGTGTGAAGAAGGAGGACTCTCGTCAATGACGACAACTCCATGATGGAATCTGCAAGGACTGCATCTTCAAGGCCTCAAGACTTCAAGACTCGAGACAAGAATTCAATACACACCACTGGGTGAAGGACGGTTGACGGGCACCTGGAGAAACCAGTGGTTGGCGGGATGCATGGAGAAGCGCCATGACATCTTGCGGAAAGCTTCACCCAGACTCAAAGAGACGGAAGAATACTTCATGACCGAAGCTTACCTGTGCAACCGCAAGTCAATATGGGCTCTGGCTTGGTTGACCTTAGTTGTGACTCTGGCTGGGGACGGTGCTAGCAGATGTAGAACTACGGTAGGATGGGATGAGCACCGGACGGTGGTCGAGGAACTCTTCTAAGACCATGTTTGGTCATCTTGTTCTCAAACACCCTGAAGTGCGAGAACGTAAAGAGAGGGATCGAATCTTGCGGGTAAAGTGTACAAACCTCTGCAGAGGGTTAAAACCTAATCGATTAGCCGTGTCCCCGGTTACGGACAATTTGAGCCTTTGGACTTGGATCTATCTCGGAACTATCAACACCGGATTGATAACTTAATTGTGGGCAACATATGATGATTTTGGGCTATGAGACATCGGTTGGCGGAACCATGTCATGATAGAAAACTCCATAGTACAGACTTCATTTATTCCTTTGATGTAGGGAAAATAAAATCGGCTTTTACGCAAGCAAAACTCAGATACAGAGCCATAAAGCCATATTGCATATAGTATAGTTTTATCATCTGTTTTCTCATATTGTGATCTCGCCGGTACATTCAATGTACTGACCTACACGGCTGCAACGTATCATGTTGGAGATATTTCCTCGACGAGTAAGAGTTACGATACTGAGTTACGGTCTACACTCAACCTGCCGATGGCGTTGATGGGACTCCACACCCGACTATTTGTTTCGGCTGTGACTTATGAGGTATATATCAGTTTTACGTTAATTATACATGTGATTGCACTTTGATATATACATTGATGTCTTGTGTGTGCCGAGATCTTGATCCGAGGATGGCACGGATACACAAAGGCTTGACCGTCTGAGGTCGGGTCGCTACTGAAGATGGTATCGAGCACATGTTGACCTGTAGGGCGTGACCCTAGAAAATGACTTAGTAATATGAAGACCCCAATAGGAATGACCTTTGTTTTGTACTACTCTCGTAACACCTGATTTCTTGTCTTGAACCTTCCTTATTTCAAACTATAGATGGAGAGCTACATTACGAACAAAAGAGAACACTACGAGAAGGTTCTTGGAGGCCCTTCCTTGTGGAGCTAGTCAGTGCTGAAGTTACCGATACACGAGATCAAGGCAACTAAGAGGACGTCTAGATCATGGGAGTCAAGACCCAAGTTTTTGGCCGTAAAGAAGACCCCAAGACTGCAGACATCCGCTTCGGCACAATAAATGGTGATCGTGATATGGGCATCAACACAGCCGTCCATGATGCTATTGCACGCTTATGCTATCGTCATCGTCTTTGCACTAAACCCACACTTCTTTGGAAGGATTGGATGGCAGAAGTTTGATGGAGCAACTATTGCCTTGACGGAAGTGCAAAAGATGAAGTTCTCCCCCTTTGTTAGTATACAATCAAGATCTAGAACAAGACATCAAGAATCTTCGATGGACCTCCTGGAAGCCCTGTTTGACAATGAAGCACTACGAGAAGAGGTCAAGACTTCGAGGTCAAGGTAAACAAGCTGGAGGAGGAGAACCTCGAGATCTCGAGAATGCGTCGAGAACTGAAAAGCAGCAGGACCATATCTCATGCCAAGGACGTTGAAATCCAGAAGCTCAAGGAACAACTTCAGGACATACAGGGTCGTCACAAGAAACTCCACGTCGACAGGGAAAATCTAGCAGAAGAACTGGAGGAGATGAAGTCCACACAGAAGAAGCCCCAGTGGGGACAATGACCAAGTTCCTAATAAATTAGCCTAGTAGTATCCCACCATGAGAGAAATAAAGATGAACGCCTTCTCGATTTAAGTATCTGACCATACCAAATTTATGTGGGTGGCGATACTGTAGAATTGATTGAATAAATGAATGCTTGGTTGCTATTATCTTTTTTGTGTTTATTGAATGGTTGGATAGATGCGATATTCGTAGGCTTGTATTTATTTCAACCATGAGAGACGTAAGTTACGGAAGAATGGTAGAAGGCCTTCATATGGGACAAGCATCAGGAATTGGAAACTCCCGAGCATTGAAGACCTGAAGAAATGAGGACTTAGAAACGAAACCATAGTAGAACGACCCATTACAAACGGTACTTTTGAGCTAGGATTCTTTTGTTGATGGGTGGGTATTTGCTTTCTCTTTCTATCTCAACCAGACCCCAAAATCTTGAACCCATGGACAACTGAACACCAAACTTTTCTGGAGACAATTGCAATTTCCCCATGGAGATACATTCCTTGTTCTGAGCACCCCTCTTATCCTACACATGCAGATGACAACTCTTTATGAGTCTTTCCTTAAGGGCCTGAAACGATCATGACCACGACGGTGATCATGATTACCCAAAGATCCTGAAGGACATGATGAAGCATATTCACCTTGAAGGAGATGCAGTCTACAAAGGCTACCTTCATGCAAAGGGAGTGGAACTTTGGTATGTGGAGGTACACCTCCACCGTTCGAAAGGAGTTTGCCCAAAGATGATGGGGCAGTACTTTTTCATCTCACGTGTGCCACAAGCAACTTTCTTCGACGCTGTTCGTGAAGCGGCCATGGAAGCCATACGCCAGATCGGAGAAATACTTGAAGCAAGACTCCGTTATACTCAGGAATACCTCAGAGAAGTGTATGCAGAGATGATGGAGGTGAAGCTCAAGGCCACCACGATGAAAATGTAAGATTGAAGATTTCAAGGCGCATGTCGCACAATTCCAGTGGGACTAAAGAATCCTCAAGGAGGAAAAATGAATAAAGTTGGAAGTAATGTCTGACCATACCGAACCATGTGGGTGGCAGCATTTGTAATAAACTTTTTGGAATTTGGATTTACGAAAAATGGTTAAGGATGTAATAAAAGATTGATATGAAAGTAATGTGATTTATGGATAAACTAGTGCATTTTTTTTGGTGTGGTAGTACTCCGTAAAGCCACAGGATCAATGAAGAAAGAAATGTGTTATTCATGACGGTCCATAGAAGGAGGCTGGACAAAATAAGTTGGAGTTTTGTATGATCGTCACCACAAGGGTATGAAGGAAGAAGCACTATTGGATTCTGACAGATGAAGTGTTGGTATATGGAATGATAATCCTCAGAAGGATGAGTTAAACTTGTACAAGAGTTGAAGTGGGCTCATAACCCACAGGCCCAGGATTTTGAAAAGGAACGGATGTAACCTTGATAAAGGAATAAATTTGGAAGAATCAGTGATCCAATCAGCATACGTTTCGTCGGAGGTTACGCATAAAAAACACGAGAGTGGTGAAGTAACGATAGATGTTTTGTTTGGCTTGCTGAACCAAAGGATTTACTCGAACCCAGTTCGAGAATAAGAGAAATTCTGCAATGCTTGTGAGTATGCCCAAGTGTTAGAATACGTGATTCGATATTTACGTATGTGGTAATGATTCAAATGCAGGATGGATTGGCCCCATACCGGAGACTTCTATCATGAACTATCATATGTTGATGGAAAATCGAAGAGCCTTGAAAACCTTAGAAGAGTGTCGACGCGATAATCCATAAAACCATAGAATGGTAGTACGATGGAACCCTTCTACAGCAACCGTTGCCAATCGTAGGTTATACGGTGAAGTTCAACCTGACCCGTTTTCTGCGGGAGAAACCATTAATGGTAGACCACCATGAGTGTTTCGATAGTTGTCTAGAATGGACACAGACCTATCGACTAAGAAGATCCGGTCTCGGACGAACTTCAACTTTGACGAACCGACCCAAGATTTTGAGGAAAACTCTATGCTTACGGCGGAAGAGCGCTAATGAAGGAGCTCAGTAAGAGACATACATTGTCGGCACTCCGGAGGAAGTATCTGAGTTTATTGGAACCATAACCACCTTTTTAAGTGTGGTAGCACCCACGACCTTCCGACCAAAGCGTTTGCTAGCAAACCCCAACCCCTAACCCTTTCTTGCTAGCCTCTTGAATCTCTAGGGGCGAGATTCATTTTAAGTGTGGTAGGTTTGTAACATCCCAAAATTCTAAATTTTGGAATGTTACAATAAATAAATAGTTTTGATTGATTGACTGTTTGTTGTGTGATTGATTGAGTGAAATTGATTGGAATTTGAAACTTTTGAAAGTTGAATGAGAGGAATGAAATGACTTTCCCAAACTATCCCCTTGCCTTTTTTGGATCTCAATGAAATCAATTTCATTCCAACACCAAAACCCTAGAGTGAAGATGAAATGACTTCTTCCATTTGAAATGAAAAGGGTTTTGAAAAGATTTGAATTTCATTTGAGAATATTTCAAATTCAAAGCTTTATGCAACTCAATGATTTTCATGAGGGATGATAAAATGACTTCTTCAATTATATGAAATATGAGTTGGAAGTTAAAAAAAATCAAATTGAAAGTCATTTGAAGGTATTTTGAAACTCCCCTTCAAATTTGGAGTTATTTGGATTTTATTCCAAATTATTTTTCTCCTAAAAATAAATAAACGGAAATATGGGTAAAATGATTCCCTTCAATGAAAAATTAGGAGAAAATAAATTTGAAGTCATTTTGGTATTTTTAAAATGATTTTATTGGATTTTATTAGGGCAGAAACACTCTTTGTTTTATTTGAATTTTTGTGTATTTTATTTGAACCTGAAAAATAGTTCATGTTGTAGGAAATCTTTTTCTGATCATTTTGATATATATATGTCCTATATAAAATATTTATATTATATATATATTTTCTCTGTTTTATTTTCAAAAAAAAAGGAAAAAGCCCACAGGCGCCCGAAGCCATTGACCCGGCCAAGGCGTGACCCAAGCCGAGCCCACTGACCGGCCAGCCGGCCCACTGACCACCGACCCAGCGAGCCAGCCCGCGCCCTCGCCCGATTCGGCTCGGTCGACCGACCGAGACCGCACCCCCCCGCACCCGCTGACGGGTGGGCCACCACCGTCGTCAACCCCTCGCCCACGCACTCGCCCGCACCGCCGCCGCTCGTCGGATCCCAAAGGATCCGGGACCCGATCCCCCTCCCGATTCACCCCCACCAAGGTGAGGCCCGCCTATATAAGCCCCTCCCTCGCACCCCATTCCCTTGCCCTCGCGGAACCCTCCTCCCTCCTCACGTACTCGCTGGAGTCCGAGCACGCCACCGCCGCCATTAGCTTCACCCCGACTCACCCAGCCACCCCGATCTCGCCGGACTCCTGCCGGACCCCCTCGTCGCCGCACTCCACCGGGCTCCCGTCGTCGCCCCGACCACCGGAGACGCCGAACACTCGCCCGCCTCGAAACACGCCCGCCGCCGTCGACGTCGATGCGTCAGCCGGAGTTTCCCTCCCCGTCCGATCTAAACTCGACGGCTAAGATTAGAACCCCCGAAGGGGTATGGTTTATTAGGTTAGTTGTTAGTGAACCGGGTTTTAGTTCCGGTTTATTTTAGTTAGGTTTTTTTAGACCGGCCCGACTCGTTTTAAACCTAGGGCCGTGTTAGTTATATTACGCCCCAAGCGTTACATATGCCCAATAAAACCAGTTTTCGTTTTATTTTTATTTTTAGTTTTATTTGTTTAAAAGAATAGTTTAAGTTTTGTAAAATCCATATCTTTTAATCTACTTAGTATTTTTAAGTGATTCTTTTTTTGTGGGTTTGCAAATTTATTGTAGTTTCTGTATAAAATATGTTTAGTCATGTTAAAATTATTTAGAATTGCTTTAAATTAGATTTAGACAGAATAGTAAATCTGCTATAAAATGAGTTAGGAAAATTATTTTGTAGTGATTCTTTTTGTCACAACTTTGTTTTGACATTACTTAACCGTAGGAATTTATTTGGGTATTTTAGGATTTATAAAAAAAATAGTTTTAATCAGAATCATGTTATTCTTAATTAATTAACTAGCTCTGTTTTTCCTATTGTTTTACTTAGCAAATAAATTTATTTTTCATATGTGATAGATTATTTTAGGTTAGTTTCTGTCACTTTAGAGCATGAACTTTTATTTATAATAAATAAAACTTTTATTTTATTTTTCTTAATAGAATTTGAATTAGGCCTAATAGGAGTTTTATAATAGCTTTTAAGGTGATTATTTTTGCTCCTAGTTGCTTGATGAATTCTTTTCTGTTAGGTAGCATAAACCCATGCTTAGGTTCTGTTGAGAAAATTTTCGTTATGAAAAACTAGTTTTAGTTGTTGCTTGAAGTAGGAAAACTTTGAATTGGATTTCTTCGAGTTTTCCTTTGGGTTTTGATTCGTTTGTTTTGGTGTGATTATGTTACTATGCTATTGTGTTAAGTGATCATATGCTATGTGCTTATTATGATTATTGTTTGCCTCGGTAGAATTTCGAGTCTGAAGCTTGCTACCACGAGTCCCTAGTTTTCGAAGATCGTCGACAAGGCAAGTTCACTTTGACCATGCTTTCATACCCTCGTTTTATTGCATTTAGTGGCATCTTTGCAACCACCCCTCGATAGTGTTATTGAATCCTTGTAGTTGAGTAGTATGCATGAGGTAGGAACCCATCACCCTGTTACCAAGCCCGGGGCGATATTTTATTTTAATGCTACGCTATAGTAGGCGGGGTTGGTATGAGTGCTCGAGAGTGGTGTGAAGAAGGAGGACTCTCGTCAATGGCGACAACTCCATGATGGAATCTGCAAGGACTGCATCTTCAAGGCCTCAAGACTTCAAGACTCGAGACAAGAATTCAATACACACTCTTTGGGTGAAGGACGGTTGACGGGCACCCTGGAGAAACCGGTGGTTGGCGGGATGCATGGAGAAGCGCCATGACATCTTGCGGAAAGCTTCACCCAGACTCAAAGAGACGGAAGAATACTTCATGACCGGAAGCTTACGTGCAACCGCAAGTCAATATGGGCTCGCTTGGTTGACCTTAGTTGTGACTCTGGCTGGGACGGTGCTAGCAGATGTAGAACTACGGTAGGATGGGATGAGCACCGGACGGTGGTCGAGGAACTCTTCTAAGACCATGTTTGGTCATCTTGTTCTCAAACACCACGAAGTGCGAGAACGTAAAGAGAGGGATCGAATCTTGCGGGTAAAGTGTACAAACCTCTGCAGAGGGTTAAAACCTAATCGATTAGCCGTGTCCCGATTACGGACAATTTGAGCCTCGGACTTGGATCTATCTCTAACTATCAACACCGGATTGATAACTTAATTGTGGGCAACATATGATGATTTTGGGCTATGAGACATCGGTTGGCGGAACCATGTCATGATAGAAAACTCCATAGTACAGACTTCATTTATTCCTTTGATGTAGGGAAAATAAAATCAGCTTTTACGCAAGCAAAACTCGAATCTGAGCCATAAAGCCATATTGCATATAGTATAGTTTTATCATCTGTTTTCTCATATTATGATCTTGCCGGTACATTCAATGTACTGACCTACACGGCTGCAACGTATCATGTTGCAGATATTTCCTCGACGAGTAAGAGTTACGATACAAGGTTACGGTCTACACTCAACCTGCCGATGGCGTTGATGGGACTCCACACCCGACTATTTGTTTCCGCTGTGACTTATGAGGTATATATCAGTTTTACGTTAATTATACATGTGATTGCACTTTGATATATACATTGATGTAGTGTGTGTGCCAGCATACTGATCCAGGGATGGCACAGATACACAGAGGCTTGACCGTCTGAGGTCGGGTCGCTACAGTTCCGAGATAGATCCAAGTCCAGATGCTCAAATTGTCCGTAACCGGGGACACGGCTAATTGATTTGGTTTAAACCCTCTGCAGAGGTTTGTACACTTTACCCGCAAGATTCGATCCCTCTCTTTACGTTCTCGCACTTCAGGGTGTTTGAGAACAAGATGACCGAAACATGGTCTTCTGAAGAGTTCCTCTAACCATTGTCCGGTGCTCATCCCATCCTATCGTAGTTCTACATCTGGTAGCACCGTCCCAGCCAGAGTCACAACTAAGGTCAACCAAGCCAGAGCCCATATTGACTTGCGGTTGCACAGGTAAGCTTCCGGTCATGAAGTATTCTTCCGTCTCTTTGAGTCTGGGTGAAGCTTTCCGCAAGATGTCATGGCGCTTCTCCATGCATCCCGCCAACCACTGGGTTCTCAGGTGCCCGTCAACCGCCCTTCACCCGAGTGTGTATTGAATTCTTGTCTCGAGTCTTGAAGTCTTGAGGTCTTGAAGATGCAGTCCTTGCAGATTCCATCATGGAGTTGTCGTCATTGGCGTAGAGTCCTCCTTCTTCACACCACTCTCGAGCACTCATACCAACCCGTCTACTATAGCGTAGCATTAAAATAAAATATCGTCCGGGCTTGGTAACAGGGAGATGGGTTCCTACCTCA
This sequence comes from Aegilops bicornis, assembly GCA_021605145.1. Classification (NCBI taxonomy): domain Eukaryota; kingdom Viridiplantae; phylum Streptophyta; class Magnoliopsida; order Poales; family Poaceae; genus Aegilops; species Aegilops bicornis. The sequence continues at coordinate 499,418,239 of CM038674.1, forward strand.
TGCATACTACTCAACTACAAGGATTCAATAACACTACTTTGAGGGGTTGTTGCAAAGATGCCACTAAATGCGATAAAAAACATAGGTATGAAAGCATGGTCAAAGTGAACTTGCCTTCTTGACGATCTTGAAAACTAGGGACTCGTGGTAGCAGGCTTAACTCCGGAAATTCTACCGAGGCAAACAATAACCATAATAAGCACATAGCATATGATCACTCAACACAATAGCATAGTAACATAACACACCAAAACAAACGAACCAGAACCCAAAGGAAAACTCGAAGAAATCCAACTCAAAGTTTTCCTACTTCAAGCAACAACTAAAACTAGTTTTTCATAACAAAATTTTTCTTAACATAACCTAAGCAAGGGTTTATGATACCTAACAGAAAAGAATCCATCATGCAACTAGGAGCAAAAAGAATCATCTTAAAAGCTATTTTAAAACTCCTATTAGGCCTAATTCAAATTCTATTAAGAAAATTAAAATAAAAGTTTTATTTATTATAAATAAAAGTTCATGCTCTAAAGTTACAGAAACTAACCTAGAATAATCTATCACATAGGAAAAATAAATTTATTTGCTAATTAAAACAATAGGAAAAGCAGTAGCTAGTTAAATAAATAGGAATATCATGATTCTGGTTAAAACTATTTTTTATTAATCCTAAAATGCCCAAATAAATTCCTACGGTTTGGCAATGTCAAAACAAAGTGGTGACAAAAAGAATCACCCAAAAAATAATATTCCTAACTCATTTTATAGCAGATTTAATATTCTGTCTAAATCTAAAATAAAGCAATTTTAAATAATCTTAACATGGCTAATTATATTTTCTGCAGAAACTATAAGAAATTTTCAAACCAACAAAAAAAGAATCACTTAAAAATATTAAGTAGATTAAAAGATATGAATTTTTCAAATCTGAAACTATTCTGTTAAAACAGAAAACTAAAAATAAAAACTAAAACGAAAACTGGGCTAATGGGCCTATATAACGCTTCGGCGTAATATAACTAAACTACGCCCTAGGGTTTAAAACGAATCGGCCGGTTTAAATAAAAACCTAACTAATCGATATAAACCGGAAATAAACCGGTTCACTAACAACTAACCTAATAAAACCATACCCCTTCGGGGGATCTAATCCTAACCCTAGAAAACAGATCGGACGGCGGAGGGTGATCTCCGACGACTCATCATGAGGAAGACGCCGCGACGGTCGACGGCTGCTCGAGGCGACGTTAGTCTTGAGGCTCCGGTGCTCGAGAGGACGACGGCGGGGAGCTCCGGCGGGTGCGGCGCGACGAGGAGGGCTCGGGGGTGGAGTCGGGCGAGGTCGAGGGTGGCCGGGGCGTTTGGTGCGAGGCTAATGGCGGCGGCGGCGCACTCGGGCTCCGGCGAGCAATAGCGGCGAGAGGGAGGGTCAGGCGAGGGGAAAGTGAGGAACGGGCAGGCGAGGGAGGTATATATAGGGGGGCAACTTGGGCGAGGCGGATCGGGAGGATCGGCGAATCCGGATCCGCGGGATCCGTGAGCCGGCGGCGGGGTGTGGCGTGGGGAGGAAGAAGGACGGTGGGGGTCCACCTCGGTGAGAGGGGGAAGCGGGGGTCGGGCGACCGGTCCGAAGGGGTTTCGGCGCGGGGGCTCGGTTGGGCCGGCTCGCTGCTCGGCTCGGCTCGATTAGTGGGCTGGCTGCTCGGTGGAGTCGCCCAGTCTTTGGGCTGGCAGTCGGCTGGTGTGCACAGGCATTTCTTTTTTTTTGAATTTCAAGAGAGAGAGAAAAATATATAAAATATAAATATTTTATATAGGACATATATATATCAAAATGATCAGAAAAAGATTTCCTACAACATGAACTATTTTTCAAGTTCAAATAAAATACACAAAAATTCAAATAAAACAAAGAGTGTTTCTGCTCTAATAAAATCCAATAAAATCATTTTAAAAATACCAAAATGACTTCAAATTTATTTTCTCCTAATTTTCCATTGAAGGGAACCATTTTACCCATATTTCCATTTATTTATTTTTAGGAGAAAAATAATTTTGAATAAAATCCAAATAATTCCAAATTTGAAGGGGAGTTTCAAAATACCTTCAAATGACTTTCAATTTGATTCTTTTAACTTCCAACTCATATTTCATATAATTGAAGAAGTCATTTTATCTTCCCTCATGAAAATCATTGAGTTGCATAAAGCTTTGAATTTGAAATATTCTCAAATGAAATTCAAATCTTTTCAAAACCCTTTTCATTTCAAATGGAAGAAGTCATGTCATCTTCACTCTAGGGTTTTGATGTTGGAATGAAATTGAATTCATTGAGATCCAAAATGGCAAAGGGGACAGTTTGGGAAAGTCATTTCATTCCCTCTCATTCAACTTTCAAAAGTTTCAAATTCCAAATCAATTTCACTCAATCAATCACACAACAAACAATCAATCAATCAAAACTATTTATTTATTATAACATTCCAAAATTTAGAATTTTGGGATGTTACAAAAAATTATAGATACGTTGGAGACGTATCAGGCATCCTCAAGCATATAACAGAAGTGGAGTGCTACTTGGCATAATTTCAATGTAATTCTTCTTACTTGTGGTATGAATATTCAGATCCATAAGCTTCAAGATAAAAGTTCATATTGACATAATAATAATTATACTTCAAGCATATAACAAAGCAATTATGTCTTCTCAAAATAACATGGCCAAAGAAAGTTATCCCTACAAAATCATATAGTCTGGCTATGCTCTATCTTCACCACACAAAATATTTAAATCATGCACAACCCCGATGACAAGCCAAGCAATTGTTTCAAACTTTTGACATTCTCAAACTTTTTCAATCTTCATGCAATACATGAGCGTGAGCCATGGACATAGCACTATATGTGGAATATAATGGTGGTTGTGGAGAAGACAAAAAAGGAGAAGATAGTCTCACATCAACTAGGCGTATCAACGGGCTATGGATATGCCCATCAATAGATATCAATGTGAATGAGTAGGGATTGCCATGCAACAGATGCACTAGAGCTATAAGTATATGAAAGCTCAACAAAAGAAACAAAGTGGGTGTGCATCCAACTCGCTTGCTCATGAAGACCTAGGGCATTTTGAGGAAGCCCATCATTGGAATATACAAGCCAAGTTCTATAATGTAAAATTCCCACTAGTATATGAAAGTGACAACATAGGAGACTCTCTATCATGAAGATCATGGTGCTACTTTGAAGCACAAGTGTGGTAAAAGGATAGTAGCATTGTCCCTTCTCTCTTTTTCTCTCATTTTTTTTGTTTTTTTGTTTTTCTTTTTTGTTTGTGCCTTTTCTCTTTTTTTATGGCCTCTTTTTTCTTTCCTTTTTATTTATTTTTCGTCCGGAGTCTCATCCTGACTTATGGGGGAATCATAGTCTCCATCATCCTTTCCTCACTTGGGACAATGCTCTAAAAATGATGATCATCACACTTTTATTTACTTACAACTCAACAATTACAACTCGATACTTAGAACAAAATATGACTCTATATGAATGCCTCGTGATGTACGGGATGTGCAATGACTCATGAGTGACATGTATGAAAGAATTATGAACGGTGGCTTTGCCACAAATACGATGTCTACTACATGATCATGCAAAGCAATATGACAATGATGGAGCGTGTCATGATAAACGAAACGGTGGAAAGTTGCATGGCAATATATCCCGGAATGGCTATGGAAATGCCATGATAGGTAGGCGTGGTGGCTGTTTTGAGGAAGATATATGGTGGGTGTATGATACCGGCGAAAGGTGCGCGGTATTAGAGAGGCTAGCAATGGTGGAAGGAAGAAAAGTGCGTATAATCCATGCACTCAACATTAGTCATAAAGAACTCATATACTTATTGCAAAAATATACAAGTTATCAAGGCAAAGTATTACACGCATGCTCCTAGGGGGATAGATTGGTAGGAAAAGACCATCGCTCGTCCCCGACCGCCACTCATAAGGAAGACAATCAATAAATAAATTATGCTCCGACTTCATAACATAACGATTCACCATACGTGCATGCTACGGGAATCACAAACTTTAACACAAGTATTTATCAAATTCACAACTACTCAACTAGCATGACTCTAATATCACCATCTTTATATCTAAAAACAATTATCAAGCATCAAACTTTTCTTAGTATTCAACGCACTCAAAAGAAAGTTTTACAAATCTTGAATACCAAGTATAGTAGGATTATTTACGCAAATTACCATGCTATTTAAGACTCTCAAAATAATATAAGTGAAGCATGAGAGATCAATAGTTTCTATAAAACAAATCCACCACCGTGCTCTAAAAGATAAAAGTGAAGCACTAGAGCAAACGACAAACTACTCCGAAAGATATAAGTGAAGATCAATGAGTAGTCGGATAATTATGCAACTATGTGAAGACTCTCCCATTTAATAATTTCAGATCTCGATAACTTATTCAAACAGCAAGCAAAGCTAAATAAAACTACATTGCAAGGATAGCACAACTCATGTGAAGAAGCAAAAACTTAGGTTCAACCGGTACTAACCGATAGTTGTTGAATAAGAAAGGTGGGATGCCAACCGGGGCATCCCCAAGCTTAGATGATTGATACTTCTTGAAATAATATATTGGGGTGCCTTGGGAATCCCCAAGCTTGAGCTTTTGTGTCTCCTTAATTCCTTTTATATCTCGGTTTCCTAAATCTCGAAATCTTCATCCACACCAAACTCGACAAGAACTCGTGAGATAAGTTAGTATAAACCAATGCAAAACCTTATCATCTTCTACTGTAACAAATCACTAAAATTATTATTCAACATTGCATACTAAATGTCTCTGCATATTTAATACTCCTATCCTCAAATAGAATCATTAAACAAGCAAACATATGCAAACAATGCAAACATAATAGCAATCTGTCAAAACAGTACAGTCTGCAAAGAATGCAAGATTCATCCTACTTCCCTAACTCCAAAAATTATGAAAGAAAATTCCCACTGTAGTAAATTTATCAGATATTATTATACAAAAAGTTTCAACATTTTGTCACATTCTGACTTTTCTAGGAAATTTTTGCAACAGCGGTAAACTTTATGTTTTGAAACAGCAACATGTATACTTGCAAAATAAGCATGGTGAAGGCTATCCTTGACATTTTTATTGAAACTAGAGATGCAAAACGCTATTCTAAATAACAGAAAGCAAATACTAACAAAAGAAAATGACGCTCCAAGCAAAACACATATCATGTGGTGAATAAAAATATAGCTCCAAGTAAAGTTACCGATGGAAGTAGACGAAAGAGGGGATGCCTTCCGGGGCATCCCCAAGCTTAGGCTCTTGGTTATCTTTGAATATTACCTTGGGGTGCCTTGGGCATACCCAAGCTTAGGCTCTTGCCACTCCTTATTCCGTACTCCATCGAATCTTTACCCAAAACTTGAAAACTTCACAACACAAAACTCAACAGAAAACTCGTAAGCTCCGTTAGCGAAAGAAACAAAACACCACTTCAAGGTACTGTAATGAACTCATTCTTTATTTGTATTGGTGTTAAACCTACTGTATTCCAACTTCTATATGGTTTATAAACTATTTTACTAGCCATAGATTCATCAAAATAAGCAAACAACACAATGAAAACAGAATCTGTCAAAAACAGAACAGTCTGTAGTAATCTGTAACTAACGCAAACTTCTGGAACTTCCAAATTCTAAAATAAATTGGTGGACCTGAGGAATTTGTCTAGTAATCATCTGCAAAAAGAATCAACTAAATATCACTCTCCAGTAAAATGTTTTAGCTAATCTCGTGAGCGCTAAAGTTTCTGTTTTTACAGCAAGATCATAAAGACTTCACCCAAGTCTTCCCAAAGGTTCTACTTGGCACAAACACTACTTAAAACATAAAACCACATCTAAACAGAAGCTAGATGGATTATTTATTACTAAACAGAACCAAAAAGAAAAAAACTAAAATAAAATTGGGTTGCCTCCCAACAAGCGCTATCGTTTAATGCCCCTAGCTAGGCATGATGATTTCAATGATGCTCATATAAAAGATAAGAATTGAAACATGAAGAGAGCATCATGAAGAATATGACTAGCACATTTAAGTCTAACCCACTTCCTATGCATAGGGATTTTGTGAACAAACAACTTATTGGAGCAAGAATCATCTAGCATAGGAAGGAAAAACAAGCATAGCTTCAAGATTTTCAACACATAGAGAGGAAACTTGATATTATTGCAATTCCTACAAGCATATGTTCCTCCCTCATAATAATTTTCAGTAGCATCATGAATGAATTCAACAATATAACCAGCACCTAAAGCATTCTTTTCATGATCTACTTGCATAGAAAATTTACTACTCTCCACATAAGCAAGTTTCTTCTCATGAATAATAGTGGGAGCAAACTCAACAAAATAACTATCATGTGATTGAAAATTAAGATCAACATGACAAGTTTCATGGTTATTATTATTCTTTAAAGCATATTTGTCATTACAACAATCATCATAGATAGGAGGCATGTTTTCATCATAGTAAATTTGCTCATCAAAGCTTGGGGAACAAAAAATATCATCTTTGTCAAACATAGCATCCCCAAGCTTGTGGCTTTGCATATCATTAGCATCATGGATATTCAAGGAATTCATACTAACAACATTGCAATGATGCTCATCATTCAAATATTTAGTGCCAAATATTTTAATGCATTCTTCTTCTAACACTTTGGCACAATTTTCCTTTCCATCATTCTCACGAAAGATATTAAAAAGATGAAGCGTATGAGACAAACTCAATTCCATTTTTTTGTAGTTTTCTTTTATAAACTAAACTAGTGATAAAACAAGAAACTAAAAGATTCAATTGCAGGATCTAAAGATATACCTTCAAGCACTCACCTCCCCGGCAACGGCGCCATAAAAGAGCTTAGTTGACGGGGTGTGAGTGCTGCTTACCTAGCCTCCCCGGCAACGGCGCCAGAAAAGAGCTTGATGTCTACTACACAACCTTCTCCTTGTAGACGTTGTTGGGCCTCCAAGTGCAGAGGTTTGTAGGACAGTAGCAAATTTCCCTCAAGTGGATGACCTAAGGTTTATCAATCCGTGGGAGGCGTAGGATGAAGATGGTCTCTCTCAAACAACCCTCCAACCAAATAACAAAAAGTCTCTTGTGTCCCCAACACACCCAATACAATGGTAAATTGTATAGGTGCACTTGTTCGGTGAAGAGATGGTGATACAAGTGCAATATGGATGGTAGATATAGGTTTTTGTAATCTGAAAATATAAAAACAGCAAGGTAACAAATGATAAAAGTGAGCGTAAACGGTATTGCAATTCTAGGAAACAAGGCCTAGGGTTCATACTTTCACTAGTGCAAGTTCTCTCAACAATAATAACATAATTGGATCATATAACTATCCCTCAACATGCAACAAAGAGTCATTCCAAAGTCACTAATAGTGGAGAACAAACGAAGAGATTATGGTAGGTTACGAAACCACCTCAAAGTTATTCTTTCCAATCAATCCATTGGGCTATTCCTATAAGTGTCACAAACAGCCCTAGAGTTCGTACTAGAATAACACCTTAAGACACAAATCAACCAAAACCCTAATGTCACCTAGATACTCCAATGTCACCTCAAGTATCCGTGGGTATGATTATACGATATGCATCACACAATCTCAGATTCATCTATTCGACCAACACATAGAACATCAAAGAGTGCCCTAAAGATTCTACCGGAGAATCACGACGAAAACGTGTGCCAACCCCTATGCATAAGTTCATGGGCGGAACCCGCAAGTTGATCACCAAAACATACATCAAGTGAATCACGTGATATCCCATTGTCACCACAGATACGCACGGCAAGACATACATCAAGTGTTCTCAAATCATTAAAGACTCAATCCGATAAGATTACTTCAAAGGAAAACTCAATCCATTACAAGAGAGTAGAGGGGAGAAGCAACATAGGATCCAACTATAATAGCAAAGCTCGCGATACATCAAGATCGTGCCAAATCAAGAACACGAGAGAGAGAGAGAGAGAGATCAAACACATAGCTATTGGTACATACCCTCAGCCCCGAGGGTGAACTACTCCCTCCTCGTCATGGAGAGCACCGGGATGATGAAGATGGCCACCGGTGAGGGTTCCCCCCTCCGGCAGGGTGCCGGAATAGGGTCCCGATTGACTTTTGGTGGCTACAGAGGCTTGCGGTGGCGGAACCCCCGATCTATTCTCGTCTCCGATAGTTTTAGGGTATATTGGTATATATAGGAGGAAGAAGTACGTTAGGGGAGCCACGAGGGGCCCACGAGGGTGGAGGGCGCGCCCTAGGGGGGTGGGCGCGCCCCCCTACCTTGTGGCTTCCTCGTCTCTTTCCTGACGTGCACTCCAAGTTTTTCGAGTAGCTTTCCTTCCAAAAATAACTTCTCCAGTCGCTTTCATTCCGTTTCGACTTCGTTTGATATTCCTTTTCTTCGAAACACTGAAATAGGCAAAAAACAGCAATTCTGGGCTGGGTCTCCGGTTAATAGGTTAGTCCCAAAAATAATATAAAAGTGGAAAATAAAGCCCAGTATGGTCCAAAACAGTAGATAATATAGCATGGAGCAATAAAAAATTATAGATACGTTGGAGACATATCATGGCACCTTTCAACAGCGGATATCTGATGACCCACAAGTTTAGGGGATCTATCGTAGTCCTTTCTATAAGTAAGAGTGTCGAACCCAACGAGGAGCAGAAGGAAATGATAAGCGGTTTTCAGCAAGGTATTCTCTGCAAGTACTGAAATAAGTGGTAACAGATAGTTTTGTGATAAGATAAATTGTAACGAGCAACAAGTAACAAGAGTAAATAAAGTGCAGCAAGGTGGCCCAATCCTTTTTGTAGCAAAGGACAAGCCTGGACAAACTCTTATAATAGGAAAAGCGCTCCCGAGGACACATGGGAATATCGTTAAGCTAGTTTTCATCACGTTCATATGATTCGCGTTCGGTACTTTGATAGTTTGATATGTGGGTGGACCGGTGCTTGGGTGCTGTTCTTACTTGAACAAGCATCCCACTTATGATTAACCTCTATTGCAAGCATCCGCAACTACAACAAAAGTATTAAGGTAAACCTAACCATAGCATGAAACAAGTGGATCCAAATCAGCCCCTTACGAAGCAACGCATAAACTAGGGTTTAAGCTTCTATCACTCTAGCAACCCATCATCTACTTATTACTTCCCAATGCCTTCCTCTAGGCCCAAATAATGGTGAAGTGTTATGCAGTCGACGTTCACATAACACCGAGAGGCTAGACAACATACATCTCATCAAAATATCGAGCGAATACCAAATTCACATGACTACTAATAGCAAGACTTCTCCCATGTCCTCGTGAACAAACGTAACTACTCACAAAGCATATTCATGTTCATAATCAGAGGGTTAATAATATGCATAAAGGATCTGAACATATGATCTTCCACCAAGTAAACCAACTAGCATCAACTACAAGGAGTAATCAACACTACTAGCAACCTACTAGCACCAATCCTGGACTTGGAGACAAGAATTGGATACAAGAGATGAACTAGGGTTTGGAGATGATATGGTGCTAGTGAAGATGTTGATGGAGATTGCCCTCTCCTGATGAGAGGAGCGTTGGTGATGATGATGGCGATGATTTCCCCCTCCCGGAGGGAAGTGTCCCCGGCAGAACAGCTCCGCCGGAGCCCTAGATTGGTTCCACCTCGTGGCGGCGGAGTCTCGTCCCGAAAGGTTGCTTCTGATTTTTTTTCTCATTGAAAGACTTCATATGGGAGAAGATGGGCATCGGAGACCCACCAGGGGGCCCACGAGGTATGGGGGCGCGCCCCAGGGGGGGGGCGCCCCCACCCTCGTGAGTAGGGTGTGGGCCCCCTGGCTTTCATCTTTGGCGATGATTTTTCTTTATTTATTTTAAGATATTCCGTGGAGTTTCAGGACTTTTGGAGTTGCACAGAATAGGTCTCCAATATTTGCTCCTTTTCCGGCCATTCCATTGCCGGCATTCTCCCTCTTCATGTAAACCTTGTAAAATAAGAGAGAATAGCCATAAGTATTGTGACATAAAGTGAAGTAACAGCCCATAAAGTGATAAATATCGATATAAAAGCATGATGCAAAATGGATGTATCAATATCACGCCCTGTTGGGGCGAGATGCATTCACACACTTCCAAGCCATACCCCATTAAGGGTATATGAAGCTCAAAATGCCTGGGCCCAACGGAGTTATCACTATCACCAGTGATCCGGACATAGCACTCCGCGCCGAAAACAAAACCCCATCTTTGGACCTCGAGGCATTATCCGAGGCCCTTGCGCCCGAAGAATTAACCACCCTACGTTCCATAGTGGATCGGGACGACGTAATCCTCGATAAGAGGCCTAAGTCCACTTCTTTCAAACCAGCAGACGAGATAGTCAAATTTCAAGTCCACCCGACGAACCCCCAAAAAATAGCTTCCATCAGGGCACAACTGGATCCGATGGTCGACGCCGCATTACGCGCGTTCCTGCATGAGAATTGGGACATCTTCGCCTGGAACCCTTCGGATATGCCAGGAATCCCACGCAGGCTGGCCGAACATAGTCTCAATATACTAAAGGGGTACAAACCAGTCAAGCAAACGCTGCGGCGATTTTCCAAACCCAAACGGTAAGCTACGGGAGAGGAGCTAGCCAAGCTACTTGAAGGCGGGTTTATCAGAGAGATCAAACATCCGGACTGGCTAGCAAACCTGGTCATGGCGCCAAAGAAGGATAAATCCTGGATCCTGTGTGTCAATTTCAAAGACCTTAATAAGGCCTGCCCTAAAGATCCCTTCCCACTTCCTCGCATTGACCAGATTATTGATGCAACCGCAGGACATGATTCACTGTGTTTCCTCGATGCATACTCTGGATACCATCAAATTAAGATGAAGGAATCCGACCAGGCCGCAACGGCATTCATCACCCCATATGGGCCTTTCTGCTTCAACACTATGCCTTTCGGGCTCAAGAACACCGGCGCCACTTACCAACGCATGATTCAAACATGTCTGGAAAAGCAAATCGGCAAGACTGTTGAGGCATACGTAGATGATGTAGTTATCAAAACCAAGCATGTTGAATCATTGGTGGATGACTTATGCCTTACATTCGACAACCTCCGGACATATGACATACGGCTCAATCCAGAAAAGTGCGTTTTTGGCGTTCCCGCCGGAAAACTGCTTGGGTTCATTGTCTCCAATAGAGGAGTCGAAGCAAACCCATCCAAAACCGAGCCCTGTCACAATTGGCAACACCAACAGACCTCAAGCAGGTCCAAAAACTAGCCGGGTGCATGGCAGCTTTGAGCCGTTTCATCTCCAGATTAGGAGAAAAGGCATTGCCATTGTATCACCTGCTCCGACGCACCAACCACTTCGCGTGGACGGATGCACAACAGCCGGACTAGAAGAAATAAAATTTTTTTAGCAAGCAACCCAATCTTGGCCGCGCCAAACATCGGTGAACCTATGTTGCTCTACATATCCGCAACTCACCAGGTGGTGAGTGCGGTGCTCGTCGTTGAACGAGAGGAAGAGGGACATAAATTCCCACTCCAAAAGCCAGTATACTACGTATCGACGGTCCTTACGCCATGCAAATCCCGATACCCACATTATCAAAAGATAGCGTATGCGGTCTTTATGGCATCACAAAAACTGCGGCACTACTTTCAAGGGTGCTCGTTCACGGTGGCTTCCGAAGTACCACTCAATGACATCATAAACAACCGTGACGCCACTGGATGGATGCCAAATGGGCCATTGAGCTCTTACCATTTGAAATAACATACAAGCCACGCCGAGCTATTAAATCTCAGGTGTTGTCTGACTTCGTCGCAGAATGGACAGAGGCCGAACTCCCTAAAGAGTAGGGCACATACTCCAACTGGGTGATGCACTTCGACGACTCTAAAATGCTAGCCGGACTGGGGGCTGGTGTCGTCCTGACATCCCCCACTGGAGACATAGTCCATTATGTGCTCCAAATATTGTACACAGACTCTAACAATGCAGCCGAATATGAGGCCCTATTGCATGGTCTCCGGATGGCCGTCTCTATGGGCATTCAACACCTCGAAGTGCACGGGGATTCAAACCTCGCAATATCCCAAATGAACGGAGAATTCGACGCAAAATATCCAAAGATGGCAGCTTACCGCAATGCCGTGCTCAAAATATCAGCTTGGTTCGAGGGGCTTGAGTTCCATCATGTTGCCCGAGACAGTAACCAAATAGCGGACATCCTTGCTGGAATGGGCACTAAACGTGACCCTGTTCCGCCTAACACCTTTGTGGAGTGGCTATTTAAGCCATCCGTAGTATGGCAGGACGAGAGCGGAACCACCAGTCCGGCGCCGAGCACGCCCCCAGATGCCGAACACGATTCAGATATCATCGGGGGCTCGGGCACAGAACCAACACCTTCCACCCATGTAATCATGGCAGTAATCGCCCCATGGACTGAACCCTTCCCGGCCTACCTTAATAGGCGGGATCTCCCTGAGGACCAGAATGAGGCTCGTTGCATCGTTCAACGCTCGAAAGCCTACAAGGTTCATGAAGGAGAGCTCTACAAGAAAAGTACCACCTAAGTCCTTCAAAGATGTATCTCCGAAGAAGAGGGGTGGCATCTCTTGGCCGAAATCCACGCTGGTCTTGGCGGCCATCACGCCGCAGCTCGGGCCCTTGTAAGCAAGGCCTTCCGTACTGGTTTTTTCTGGACTACGACCTGAGCGGACACACAAGACCTCGTCCAACGTTGTGTAGGATGCCAGATTTTCGCCAATCAAAGCCATATGCTGCCTACCACCCTACAAACAATCCCCATTACTTGGCCTTTTGCGGTCTGGGGGCTTGACATTGTCGGACCCCTTAAAGGGGAAGCCATAAGAAAAATACCTGCTGGTCATGGTAGATAAATTCACTAAGTGGATAGAGGCCAAACCAGATAAAACGGCTGAAGTCGGACCAGTGATAGATTTCATATCCGGTGTCGTACACCGTTATGGTGTCTCCCACACAACATCATCACCGATAACAGCTCTAACTTTACAGCCGACGAGGTAAAAGCTTGGTGTGCTAATCTGGGCATCAAGCTCGATTACGCCTTCGTGTATCACCCTCAAACAGACGGTCAAGTCGAACAGGCTAATGGTCTGATAATGAGCGGCATTAAACCTAGACTAGTGTGATCCTTAAAGGAGTCAGATAAACAATGGGTTGAGGAGCTCGACTCCGTACTCTGGGGGCTGCGGACCACACCCAATCGCATGACCGGATACACACTGTTCTTCATGGTGTATCGTGCAGAAGCCGTCTTGCCCTACGATATTATTCATGACTCACCTCGAGTGCGCATGTACGAAGAGAGAGAAGCCGAGCTCGATCGGCAGGACGATCTAGACAATCTGGAGAAGGAGCGCGATGTCGTGAAGGCCCATTCCGCATTCTACCAATAGCATGCTCGACGATACCAAAGCAGAGAAGTACGGGCAAAGACTTATAATGTCGGGGAACTCGTTCTACGCCTACCAGAGAAGAAAAAGGACACGCTCAAGCCCAAATGGCAGGGTCCCTTCATTATAGATGAAGTTCTCACTGGAGGAGCCTATCGCCTTCGCAATGCTTCGGATAATCTCTTGGAGGCAAACCCATGGAACGCTGCCCAGCTCCGAAGATTCTACGCCTAAATCCGTACATATAACTTTTTTCTCATTCCTTCTTTTCTCCTTTTCATCTTTTTCCTTTTTCTCGTTTTTATACGACTTCCAGCTCGTGTTCGGACAAACCGCACACTTAAGAGGTATATATCCTTAAATGTACATACCCCACAATACCTGGGGGCTTCTTTTCACAGAAGCTTACTATTATTATTATTATTCGAGCATCAAGCTCACCGTATATATGTGTCGTTTTCTCATATATATGTCTTTTCTTCGCCATTATATGCACCTTTATGACTTTAAGTTTTGGCCTAGCTGGGTTGCCTGGCTCCTGTGCTTATGCCCTACGTTCCCGCTTGTTCGGCTACTGCATAAAGGGAGCACCTATATGATTGTTACAGCCGGGTTATCCGGACGTGTACCTCAGATGAGTGAAGCCGAAAGCTAGCGTTCTTAAGGGAATAATTGGTCGGCGGACAACAGACGAACTGCCCTAGTTGCAATATAAGCCCCCTATTTTTTAGCATCACAGCTCAGGCATGCACAAAAATGCATGCTGGCCCAGGGAGAGGAACCCATAACAGAACTATTCTCTCTGGAAGATGTTTCTTATGATCAAATATAATATAACATAACTCCCCGGATACAACTTGTCTGTTCAAGCAACTATGACCGGACTGCCTGGTTTTCAAACATACTTTGGTGTTTACCGATGGTATAGTATTCGGAGACACTCCAAACCTTGGGTTTCGGAGGTTGAAGCAGAAGGTCTGCCATGACAATCGTTTTACAATTCGGCTGAAGATAAGTTTGCCGATAACAGTACATTGCTACTTGGACTCAAAAACTTCTTCCTCCTCTTGACCATCTAACAGGTTGTCTAGTTTACAATCCTGTTGTGAAAACTTAGTGGCTATCTTTACTTGGTCGTACACGAAGCTAACAGGAATTTCTTGTCCATCTAGTCCTCGAGGTCCGACCCGGGCCATATGATTCAGATCAAGTCCGGTGTACCACATTTTCACCATGGCCTAGGCCTCTCGCGCGCCTTCGCGGCATGCCGAGATCTTCCATAACCCAAAACAGTGACAAGCTCCCTTGAATAAATTCACGAGTTCCTCCATACTTCCTGGAGGAGAATCGGATGGCCATAAAGCCTTAGTGATATTCCTCACCGCCTTCCGAGCTCGCTCATGCACTTTGGTCAGCTCTTGTAGCAAGTCGCCTTTGAATTCAGACACCTCTCCCTCGGGCCGCCTAGTCAGCACACCTACAACAACAAACTTGTTAAGTTTTTCATCAGGGGACCGTATGAAAAGTAAGGTTAAAGAGCATACTGAATATGCCGCCTTTCAGCTTTCTGTTCTCCTTCAAGGCATCCGCCAGTTGGGACCGTATGTCCTTCAGCTCTTTGGCTTGCCTGACATTTGCGTCTTGTAGTTTGTTCTTCTCATTAATGGTCCATGTTAATACATGTTGACCAGCGGCTTCTTGCCCTTCGGCATGTTTTTTGTCCGCCTGAGCAGCCCTTAGCCTCTCGCCCAACCGGTCTGATGATCCTGCTGTTGCATACAAAAACAATGCATAGTAGGAATCATTGTGGGTACGGACTAATATTCTCCTGATACTCTTGTGCTTACCATCGGGTGCCCCCTTGGATTTCTTTAAATCTTCACGTTCAGCGGTGGCAGCAGATAGCCTAGTTCGGCATTCTTGCAACTCCTGGGATAATGTGTTATTCTTCTCCGTGAGTACCTGATGACGTAACGACCCTTAAATCAGTTGGGCCAACTGCTTCAAGGCTCGGGGGCTACTGGCATATGATTATTAAATCTACACAAAAAGTTCTTACCCGCATATCCTTTGAAAGCTGGCGAGTGGCTCCGGCAAGCCCATCCCAAGCAGCTCGGATGTACGCATCCACTGAGCTGAAGGCATTGAACGCTTTCTTCAGTGAAATTTGGGTCGCGCATAGCCGCCCTTCGGTGTCGATGGTTCATTGCACTCTCCACTAGTTGGTGACGGATACATTATCCGAATCCTCGGGGAGAGGACAATTCGGCATTTCACCCGTATCAACCCTAGTCCTTGGGGCAGGGTCCGGGGTCGGATTGGTTGATGCATGACCAACGAGGTCCCCAGATATAGTCCGGCGTATGCTCGTCCTAAAGATGTGGCACAACAAGAAACGTCACAATTCGGTATGTCAACCTAGTGCATATTAAATACCATACCTCTTTGGTAAAGGTGGGGGCTCGATAGTATTGCCGTCCGCCTTTCTTTTCGAAGACCCGCCCTGCGCAGGCGTCGCCCTCTTAAGGGACGCCTCCGATATGGCGTGGCGAGACGAGCGCCACCCCTTTGGAGCACGAGATAGTGCGGTGGGTGAGGCGCAATGAGAAAACTCTTTTGGAGGAGACGTCTCCTGGGTACTTACGTGGGAGGAGGGGAGAACTCCGGGGTAGTCGGCTATAATGGCCACTTCTGTGCTGTCGTAGCTCGCCTGATAGAAGACCCCCTCCTTGAGCTCTATAAATATATCCGGATCTTCTTCATATCCGGGATCTAGGTCTCTAATGTGGACCTCTGGCTGAGGAGCGGGGCTGTGGATCCCCTCGATGACCTTTCTCCACTCCTGTTAAAAATAGCTGGATTAAATTCGACTAGTGCAACTCGGGAAGGAGATTAAGTGGAGCCGATGATCCACAAAAACTCACCCAGGGGATGGTATTGTACATGGAAAAACCTTCCCGACATTTCAAACGAGCGAAGTCCTCCATCTCCCATTTAAAAATATCGGCCAACATGGCGGCCAGGGCGGCAAAATTATCCGGACCCTTGCGACCGCAGCGGGAGGCGTCGTCCTCCCCGTTGTAATGCCACATGGGAAGCCCTCTAGATTGGAGTGGCTGAACACATTGTGTTATTGAGATCGCCATTATCTCGATTATGGACAGTCCAAAGCTGGCGAGGACTCTGATCTTGCTTGCTAGCCTCTTAACCTCCGCACTGTCCTCTTCCTCGAGGCTTTGGGGCAGCCAGCTGGTGCGCTTCTTCAAAGGAGCGATGGAGAATTCAGGAAGACCACGCCGGATTGGCTCCGGGAGAACAACGTGTTTGATGTAGAACCATTCCGAGGGCCACTCTTTGGACGCCTTCTACGAAGTGCCGGACAGGTATCCTGTCCCGGCTATGCGCCATACTTCGGCGCCGCCCACCTTGAATATGGATCCCTTTTGGGAGCGGGGGACGAGGCTGAAAAATTTCCTCCATAGCTCGAAACGGGCCTCACAGCCTAGGAACAGCTCGCAGAGAGCGACAAAGCCCGCGATGTGCAGGATTGAGCCCGACGTTAGATTGTGCAGTTGGAGGCCGTAATACTCCAGGAGACCTCTGAGGAAAGGGTGGATCGGAAACCCTACACCTCTCAGCAGGAAGGAAACAAAGCACACCCGCTCCCCTTTGGAGGGATTGGGGGAATTCTCTGCCAGGGCTTCGCCGTTGATGGATGTTAATCTAGCCCGAACGGGGACTAGATCCGTGAGAGGCAGGTATCCCTGTATCTGAAGTTTATTATGATGAGCGTGGGATATCGAAAAGCTTTCCCAGTCGCCTTTTCGAGGGCCGTGAGGGCGTGAGGGGGAGCTAGGAGCGCAGGCCATGTTTGAGCGATTTTCTGTGGGAAGATCTAAGGATTTCTGCGTAGTGTGGAATGGCATCTGAGATCTCATCTCTTTAAATAGATGCTTTCCCAATGAAGTCAAGGGGTTATTTCTAAAAGTGTTTAGACCCTTCGTATTCATCTGACACATGGAAGCCAAGACGGTGGCGTTACGGAAGCTGAAGGGGATGATATTTAATGTAAAACCGAACTATTTGAGGTACAATGGAGAACTCGCCTTGCAAAGCCGAAGACATAAAACCAGATGTGACGTCGTCATTGAAGGCAAGTTAAAGACTCTTGAGGAGTCATGGACTAAGGGGTCCTCGGGCGTCCGGGCTATGTGATATGGGCCGGACTGATGGGCCGTGAAGATACAAGATCTAAGACCTTCCCTCGTGTCCGGTTGGGACTCTCCTTTGCGTTGATGGCAAGCTTGGCGTCCGATGTGTAGTTTCCTTCCTCTGTTAACCGACGTTGTACAACCCTAGCACCCTCCGGTGTCTATATAAACTGGAGGGTTTAGTCTGTAGAGACAATCATAATCATACAAGCTAGACATCTAAGGTTTAGCCATTACAATCTCGAAGTAGATCAACTCTTGTAACCCCTATACTCATCAAAGTCAGTCAAGCAGGAAGTAGGGTATTACCTCCATTAAGAGGGCCTGAACCTGGGTAAACATCGTGTCCCCTACCTCCTGTTACCTTCGATCCTCAGACGCACAGTTCGGGACCACCTACCCCAGATCTGCCGGTTTTGACACCGACAGCGGGTCTTGCACCTAGCGGTGCTTCCATGACGTAATTCTTCTGTGCAGCAATGAGGATAATCCTCAAGTTACGGGCCCAGTCCGTGTAGTTGCTACCATCATCTTTCAACTTAGCTTTCTCTAGGAACACATTAAATTTCAAGGGAACGGTAGCACGGGCCATTGATCTACAACAACATAGATATGCAAAAAGTATCAGGTACTAAGTTCATGATAAGTTAAAAGTTCAATTAATCATATTACTTAAGATATCCCACTTAGATAGACATCCCTCTAGTCATCTAAATGATCACGTGATCCATATCAACTAAACCATGTCCGATCATCACGTGAGATGGAGTAGTTTTCAATGGTGAACATCTCTATGTTGATCATATCTACTATATGATTCACGTCGACCTTTCGGTCTTAGTGTTTCGAGGCCAGATCTGCATATGCTAGGCTCGTCAAGTGTAACCCGAGTATTCTGCAAGTGCAAAACTGGCTTGCACCCATTGTATGTGAACGTAGAGCTTATCACACCCGATCATCATGTAGTGTCTTGGCACGACGAACTGTAGCAACGGTGCATACTCAGGGAGAATACTTATACCTTGAAATTTAGTGAGGGATCATCTTATAATCCTACCGCCGTACTAAGCAAAATAAGATGCATAAAAAGATAAACATCACATGCAATCAAAATATGTGACATGATATGCGCATCATCATCTTGTGCCTTTGATCTCCATCTCCAAAGCACCCTCATGATCTCCATCGTCACCGGCTTGACACCTTGATCTCCATCGTAGCATCATTGTCGTCTCACCAACTATTGCTTCAAAAACTATCGCTACCGCATAGTGATAACGTAAAGCAATTACATGGCGATTGCATTTCATACAATAAAGCGACAACCAAAAGGCTCCTGCTAGTTGCCAATAACTTTTACAGAACATGATCATCTCATACAGTAACTTATATCTCATCATGTCTTGACGATATCATATCACAACATGCCCTGCAAAAACAAGTTAGACGTCCTCTACTTTGTTGTTGCAAGTTTTACGTGGCTGCTATGGGCTGCTAGCAAGAACCGTTCTTACCTACGCATCAAAACCACAACGATTTTTCGTCAAGTGTGCTGTTTAACCTTCAACAAGGACCGGCCGTAGTCAAACTCGATTCAACTAAAATTGGAGAAACAGACACCCGCCAGCCACCTGTGAGGGAAGCACGTCGGTAGAACCGGTCTCATGAACGTGGTCATGTAATGTTGGTCCAGAAAGCTTCATCCAACAGTACCGCCGAATCAAAGTAAGACGTTGGTGGTAAGCAATATGACTATTATCGCCCACAACTCTTTGTGTTCTACTCGTGCATACCATCTACGCATAGACCTGGCTCAGATGCCACTATTGGGGAACGTAGCATGCAATTTCACAAAAAAATCCTACGATCACGCAAGATCTATCTAGGAGATGCATAGCAACGAGAGGGGGAGAGTGTGTGCACGTACCCTCGTAGACCGAAAGCGGAAGCGTTTGGTTAACGCGGTTGATGTAGTCGAACGTCTTCATGATCCAACCGATCCAAGTACCGAATGTATGGCACCTCCGTGTTCAGCACACGTTCAGCTCAATGACGTCCCTCGAACTCTTGATCCAGTAGAGGGTCGAGGGAGATTTCCATCAGCACGACGGCGTGGTGACGGTGTTGGTGATGTGATCCAAGCAGGGCTTCACCTAAGCACTACGACACTATGAACGGAGGAGTAAACTGTCGAGGGGGGCACCGCACATGGCTAAGAGAACAATTGATGTGCCTTTGGGGTGCCCGCCGCCCCCGTATATAAAGGAGGGGAGGAGGAGGCCGGCGACCAGGAGGGGCGCGCCATGGGGGGGGGGTCCTACTTGGACTACTAGTCCAAGTAGGATTCACCCCCCCTTTTTCCTTTCTTCCACCGGAGGGAAAAGGAAGGAGAGGGAGAGGGAAAGGGAAGGGGGGGGCGCACCCCCTCCTCCTTGTCCTATTCAGACTCCCTAGGAGGGGGCGCGCGCCACCCCCCCCCCCCCCCGCGGGCTTCCCTCTCTCTCCCTTAGGCGTTGTCCCAATACTTCCTCGGGGGGTTCCGGTAACCCCTTGGTACTCCGGTAAAATACCCGAATCAATCGGAACCATTCCGATGTCCAAATACAACCTTTCCAATATATGAATCTTTACCTCTCGACATTTCGAGACTCCTCTTCATGTCCGCGATCTCATCCGGGACTCCGAACAAACTTCGGTCACCAAAACACACAACTCATAATACAAATCGTCATCGAACGTTAAGTGTGCGGACCCTACGGGTTCGTGAACTATGTAGAGATGACCAAGACACATCTCCGGTCAATAACCAATAGCGGAACCTGGATGCTCATATTGGCTCCTACATATTGTACGAAGATCTTTATCGGTCAAACCGCATGACAACATACGTCATTCCCTTTGTCATCAGTATGTTACTTGCTCGAGATTCGATCATCGGTATCTTCATACCTAGTTCAATCTCGTTACTCGAAAGTCTCTTTACTCGTTCCGTAATGCATCATCCCATAACTAACTCATTAGTCACATTGCTTGCGAGGCTTATAGTGATGTGCATTACTGAGAGGGCCAAGAGATACCTCTCGGATACACGGAGTGACAAATCCTAATCTTGATCTATGCCAACCCAACAAACACCTTCGGAGACACCTGTAGAGCATATTTATAATCACCCAGTTACGTTGTGACATTTGATAGCACACAAGGTGTTCCTCCGGTATTCGGGGGTTGCATAATCTCATAGTCAAAGGAACATGTATAAGTCAAGAAGAAAGCAATAAACAATAAAACTAAACGATCATTATGCTAAGCTAATGGATGGGTCTTGTCCATCACATCATTCTCTAATGATGTGATCCCGTTCATCAAATGACAACACATGTCTATGGTCAGGAAACATAACCATCTTTGATCAACGAGATAGTCAAGTAGAGGCATACTAGGGACACACTGTTTTGTCTATGTATTCACACATGTACTAAGTTTCCGGTTAATACAATTCTAGCATGAATAATAAACATTTATCATGATATAAGGAAATATAAATAACAACTTTATTATTGCCTCTTGGGCATATTTCCTTCAATGCTTTCATGACACACCTGACATTCTCTCTAAATCAATAGGCATTGGTGAATTTGACATGAGTGCATTGATCCATGAAAATGAGAGTGACTTTACTTGCAGTTTTTTATGTTACTTGTCTTTTTGCAACTATAAATTATTGCATTCCATCATTATTCTTTCAAGTCATATTTAAGTTACATCAGATAATTATAATTCATGTAAGTAGCATTTACAATCAAAAAAATGTTGTTATCATCTACCTACTCGAGGATGAGTATGGGTTAAGCTTGGGATGCTAATACATCTCAAAAGTATCTACAATTTTCTGTTGTTTCATGCTATCTTTTTATATTTTGGCTCCAATTTTATTATTTTCTGTACTAACCTATTAACGTAGTGCCCCATGCTAATTGATGTTTTGTGCATGTTTTTGGACTTTCAGGAAAATCAATTTACGGAGTTCCAAAAATTTCAGAAAAAGTTTTGAGTCACGAAGCTTCCAGAGGACCCGAGCCCCACCTAGGGGAGCCTTGTAGGCCCCATGTGACTGGGGTTGGCCGCATGGTGGACCCACATGGGGCCCCTGGTGCTCCGCTGCACCCCCTCTCGGCGCTTATATTTTTTGTTTTGCTCGAAACCATAACCATCGAGGAGTTTCTCTGTTTCCACCGCCGCACCTCTCTGGTCTGAAGCGATACAATTTGGATGTCTTTTCCGGTACTCTGTCAGAGGGGGAAATCATCTCGGTGGCCCTCTCATAAACATGAAGGCCACCATGATCTCTCGTGATTAGTTTCCTTTGGAATATGGGTCCGTAGCAATAGCTAGTGTAGGATCGAAAGTATGTCTATAAGGGGGGGGGGGTGATTAGACTACTTGACCAAATAAAAATCTATCCTTTTCCCAATTTTACTTATGGGCAGGTTTTAGAAATTAACACAAGTCAAGCAATCAACCAACACATGCAATTGTAAGAGTATAGCAGCGGAAAGTAAAACATTGCATATGAAGGTAAATGGAAGGGTTTGGAGTGTGCAAAACAATGGAGACACTGAGGTTTTTGGCCTGGTTCCGATAGGTGGTGCTATCATACGTCCGCGTTAATGGAGACTTCAACCCAGGAAGGTTAACAGCTGTGCGAGTCCACAGAGGGATCCACCCACGAAGGGTCCACGAAGAAGCAACCTTGTCTATACCACCATGGCCATCGTCCATGAAGGACTTGCCTCACTTGGGTAGATCTTCATGAAGTAGGCGATATCTTTGCCCTTACAAACTTCTTGGATCAACTCCACATCACAATGGAGGCTCCCAAGCAATACCTAACCAATCTAGGAGACACCACTCTCCAAAAGGTAATAGATAGTGTGTAGATGATGAACTCCTTGCTCTTGTGCTTCAAATGATAGTCTCCCCAACACACAACTCTCTCTCATAGATTTGGCTATGGTGGATGAAGGATTTGAGTGGAAATCAACTTGGGGAAGGCCAGAAATCAAGGTTCAAAAGGTTGGAATAGAATATCTTGATCTCAACACATGAGTAGGTGGTTCTCTCTCAGAAAATGGGTGGTGGAAGTGTAGGCACGTTCTGATTGCTCTCCTCACTAAGGAAGAACGGGTGGAGGGTGATACTTCTTGAGCTTGCGTCGGTTTTTCCCTTGAAGAGGAAAGGGTGATGTAGAAAAGTAGAGATAAGTATTTCCCCCAGTTAAGAACCAAGGTATCAATCCAGTAGGAGATACAAGCAAGTCCCCAATCTGTGCACCTGCACAAACAATCAAACACTTGCACCCAACACGATAAAGGGGTTGTCAATCCCTTCACAGACACTTGCAAAGGTGAGATCTGATAGAGATAGATGTAAAAGATTACTAAAACGTAAAATAAAATAAAAGTAATAAATTGCAGCGAAGTATTTTTGGGTTTTTTTGGTTTATAGGTCTGAAAATATAATATGTAAAATAGATCCGGGGGCCATAGGTTTCACTAGAGGCTTCTTTCTTGAAAGGAAATAATATGGTGGGTGAACAAATTACTGTTGAGCAATTGATAGAAAAGCGCAAATTTATGATGATATCCAAGGCAATAATTATGCATATAGGCATCACGTCCATTTCAAGTAGACTAAAATGATTCTGCATCTACTACTATTACTGCACACATCGACCGCTATCCAACATGCATCTAGAGTATTAAGTTCATCAAAACGGAGTAATGCCTTAAGTAAGATGACATGATGTAGAGGGATAAACTCAAGCAATATGATGAAAACCCCATATTTTTACCCTTGATGGCAACAATACAAATACGTGCCTCACTACCCCTACTTTGTCACTGGGTGAGGACACCGAAAGGTTGAACCCAAAACTAAGCACCTCTCCCATTGCAAGAAATACCAATCTAGTTGGCCAAACCAAACCGATAATTCGAAGAGAAATACAATTATCAAATCATGCATATAAGAATTCAGAGGAAATTCAAATAATATTCATAGATAATCTGATCATAAATCCACAATTCATCGGATCTCGACAAACACACCGCAAAAGAAGATTACATCGGATAGATCTCCATGAACATCGAGGAGAACATGGTACTGAGGATTAAAGAGAGAGAAGATGCCATATAGCTACTAGCTATGGACCCGTAGGTCTGAGGTAAACTACTCATGCTTCATCGGAAGGACAATATGGTTGACGTAAAAGCCCTCCGTGACCGAATCCCCTTCCGGCAGGGTGCTGAAAAAGGTCCCAAGATGGGATCTCACAAGTATAGAAGTGACGGCGGCGGAAAAGTATTTTGGTGGACGCTTCTGGTCATTTGGGAATATTTCTGAATTTATAGGCCAAAGATTAGGGTTGGAGGACTCCCGTGGGACCCACAAGCCAGGGAGGCGCCCCCCTGGGGCGCGCCCTGAGGGCTTGTGGTGCCCTCGGGACTCTTCTGCCTTCCTCTGCATGTCCTACATGTGTCTTCTGGTCCAAGAGAAATCATCGTGAAAGTTTTATTCCGTTTGAACTCCGTTTGATATTCCTTTATGTAAAATTCAAAAACAAGGAAAAACAGAAAATGGCACTGGGCTCTGGGTTAAGAAGTTAGTCCCAAAAATAATATAAATTAGCATATTAATGCATATAAAACATCCAAAACAGATAATATAATAGCATGGAACAATAAAAAATTATAGATACGTTGGAGACGTATCAAGCATCCCCAAGCTTAATTCCTGCTCGTCCTCGAGTAGGTAAATGATAGAAAACAGATTTTTGATGTGGAATGCTACCAAACATATTTATCCATGTAATATTCTTCATTGATGCATGAATATCAGATCCATAAGATTCAAAACAAAAGTTTAATATTGACATAAAAACAATAATACTTCAAGCATACTAATAAAGAAATTATGTCTTCTCAAAATAACATGGCCAAAGAAAGTCATCCCTACAAAATCATATAGTCTGGCTATGCTCCATCTTCATTACACAAAGTATTAAATCATGCACAACCCCGATGACAAGCCAAGCAATTGTTTTACACTTTAGTATTCTCAAACTTATTCAAATTTCACGCAATACATGAGCGTGAGCCATGGATATAGCACTATAGGTGGAATAGAATCGTGGTTGTGGAGAAGACAAAAAGAAGGAGATAGTCTCACATCAACTAGGCGTATCAGATGCCCATCAATAGATATCAATGTGAGTGAGTAGGGATTGCCATGCAATGGATGCACTAGAGCTATAATGTTATGAAAGCTCAAAAAGAAACTAAGTGGGTGTGCATCCAACTCGCTTGCTCACGAAGACCTAGGGCAATTTGAGGAAGCCCATCATTGGAATATACAAGCCAAAATCTACAATGAAAAATTCCCACTAGTATATGAAAGTGGCAACATAGGAGACACTCTATCATGAAGATCATGGTGCTACTTTGAAGAACAAGTGTGGAAAAATGATAGTAACATTGTCCCTTCTCTCTTTTCTCTCATTTTTTTCTTTTTTCTTTTTTGTGGGATTCTTTGGCCTCTTTTATTTTATCTTGGATTCTTTGGCCTCTTTTATTTTTCATAAAGTCCGTAGACTCATCCCAACTTGTGAGGGAATCATAGCTTCCAGCATCCTTTGATCACATGGGACAATGCTCTAATAATGATGATCATCACACTTTTATTTACTTACAACTCAAGAATTACAACTCGATACTTAGAACAAAATATGACTCTATATGAATGCCTCCGGTGGTGTACCGGGATGTGTAATGATCTAGTGTAGCAAATGACATCAAAAAACGGACAAGCCATGAAAACATCATGCTAGCTATCTTATGATCATGCAAAGCAATATGACAATGATGGTATGTGTCATAATAAAATGAAACGGTGGAAGTTGCATGGCAATATATCTTGGAATGGCTATGGAAATGCCATAATAGGTAGGTATGGTGGCTATTTTATGGAAGATATATGGTGGGTTTAATGCACCAGCGAAAGTTGCGACACTAGAGAGGCTAGCAATGGTGGAAGGGTGAGAGTGCATATAATCCATGGACTCAACATTAGTCATAAAGAACTCACATAATTATTGCAAAAGTTTAGAAGCTATGGAAACAAAGTATCTGATGCATGCTCCTAGGGGGATAGATTGGTAGGAAAAGACAATCGCTCGTCCCCGACCGCCACTCATAAGGAAGACAATCAATAAATAAATCATGCTCTGACTTCATCACATAACGGTTCACCATACGTGCATGCTACGGGAATCACAAACTTTAACACAAGTATTTCTACCAATCCACAATTACTCACTAGCATGATCTAACATCACCAACTTTATATCTGAAAACAATCATAAGGAATCAAACTTCTCATAGTATTCAATGCACTTTATATGAAAGTTTTTATTATATCCCTCTTGGATGCCCATCATATTAGGACTAAATTCATAACCAAAGCAAATTAACATGATTTTTAGAGACTCTCAAAATAATATAATTGAAGCATGAGAGTTCAACAATTTCTATAAAATAAAATCACCGCCATGCTCTAAAAGGATATAAGTGAAGCACAAGAGCAAATTGCCTAGCTCAAAAGATATAAGTGAAGCACATAGAGTATTCTAATAAATTCATGATTTAAGCGTGTCCCTCTCAAAAGGTGTGTACAGCAAGGATGATTGTGTCAAACTAAAAAGCAAAGACTCATATCATACAAGACGCTCCAAGCAAAAACATATCATGTGGTGAATAAAAATATAGCCTCAAGTAAATTTACCGATGGATTGAAGACAAAAGAGGGGATGCCTTCGGGGGCATCCCCAAGCTTAGATGCTTGGTTGTCCTTGAATATTACCTTGGGGTGCCTTGGGAATCCCCAAGCTTGGGCTCTTGCCACTCCTTATTCAATAGTCCATCAAAGCTTTATCCAAAACTTGAAAACTTCACAACACAAAACTCAACAGAAAACTCATGAGATCCATTAGTATAAGAAAATAAATCACCACTTTT
The DNA here is from genome assembly GCA_021605145.1 of Aegilops bicornis. Classification (NCBI taxonomy): domain Eukaryota; kingdom Viridiplantae; phylum Streptophyta; class Magnoliopsida; order Poales; family Poaceae; genus Aegilops; species Aegilops bicornis. The sequence goes on from CM038674.1 coordinate 499,445,104, forward strand.
GTACTGTTGTGAACATATTCTTTATTTATATTGGTGTAATATCTACTGTATTCCAACTTCTCCATGGTTCCTACCCCTCAATACTACCCATTGATTCATCAAAATAAGCAAAAAACACATAGAAAACAGAATATGTCAAAAACAGAATATTCTGTAGTAATCTGTAAACTTCTTATACTTCTGTAACTCCAAAAATTTCTGAAAAATTAGGACAACAGAGGTAATTCATATATCAACCTTGTGTAAAAATCAGAATTTTATCACGCTTCGGTGATTTTTAACAATTCTGGCCATGAGCGCAAAAGTTTCTGTTTTTCAGCAAGATCAAATCAACGATATACCAAAGTATCCCGATGGCTTTACTTGGCTCAAACACTAATTAAAGACACCAAAATACAATTACTACAGAGGTAATAATGTGTATTTATTCAAGAATAGAAGCAAAAACAAAATAAAATTGGGTTGCCTCCCAACAAGCGCTATTGTTTAGCGCCCCTAGATAGGCATAAAACATAGATCTAAGTATTGTCATCTTTGGTATGCAATTCCTCAATTGCACATTTATAGTCCCAAGGGGCTTTTTAGTTTTATTGATGATCACACTCCTAGGCAAAAATTCAAGAAATTCACTCATAGCAATTGGTTCCTTAATAATGTTGATAAAATTAGGGTGAACACTTATCATCTTAAGATCCTCGTCTCCCTTACTAGAAGTTTCACCCTTATTCTTAGGAACATAAATATACTTGGCAACCTTTGTAGGAGGAAAATTGGGAGTAGTTTTAACAGAAGCAAAATCGGAACCCATGTTGGTAATAATTGCTTCTAGCTTGCCAATTCTTGTAGAATCTTGATCTATCTTTTCATTAACTATGGGTTCTTTTTTGCTTTAAATTCTTCAAAGTGACTCCTACTTTTGATGCATATTGAGTAATATGATTATGAATCTTTTTATCCAAGTTCTCAATATGCTCTATGGTAGAAATTTTATTCTCAATAATATCAAGTCTTTGCATCACATGTTCTAAAGTCAAAACAATTTCATTAATCGTAAGAGGTGGTGAGCCTACCAAATCAATCATAGCATTATAAGCATCCAAGGTGTAGCTCCCCGAGAAATTTCCCCCGGCAATGGTATCTAGAATATATCTATTCCAAGGAGTAACACCCACATAAAAATTGCGAAGGAGAACGGTAGTAGACTGCTTACGGGTAGATCTATTTTGAGCATTGCAAATTCTATACCAAGCATCTTTTAAATTTGCTCCCTTCCTTTGCTTAAAATTAAGAACTTCAAACTCGGGAGTACTAGCAATGGTGGAATACTAGCCATGAAAGCAAATCAAGCAATCTTGCACACGAGCAACCAAAAAGCAAACGACAAGAAGAACGGAAGAAGGGCGAATAAAAAGGCAAATATTTTTGTATTTTCTGAAAAGGTTTTAGAGGTGGGGAGAGAAAAACGAGAGGCACATGGCAAATAATGTAATGCAATAGATGACAGTTTAGGATGGGTACTTGGTAGGCTTGATGTGATCTCCCCAGCAAGGGTGCTAGAAATTCTTCCTACCACTTCTTGAGCTTGCGTTGGTTTTTCCCCTGAAGAGGAAAGGGTGATGCAGCAAAGTAGAGATAAGTATTTCCCTCAGTTATGAACCAAGGTATTAATCCAGTAGGAGATACAAGCAAGTCCCCAATCTATGCACTTACACAAACAATCAAACACTTGCACCCAACACGATAATGGGGTTGTCAATCCCTTCACGGACACTTGCAAAGGTGTTTGATAGAGATAGATGTAAAAGATTACTAAAACGTAAAATAAAATAAAAGTAAATAAATTGCAGCAAAGTATTTTTGGGTTTTTGTTTTATAGATCTGAAAATATAATATGGAAAACGTAACATCCCAAAATTCTAAATTTTGGAATGTTATATTGAATAAATAACTATGCTTGTTGTCTGATTGTTTGTTTGATTGATTGAGTGAAATTGAGTGGAATTTGAAACTTTTGAAAGTTGGATGAGAGGGAATAAAATGACCTTCCCAAAACTATCCCCTTTGCCCTTTTGGATCCCAATGAATTCAATTTCATTCCAAAAACAAAACCTAGAGTGAAGATGAAATGAATTCTTCCATTTGGAATGAAAAGGGTTTTGAAAAGATTTGAATTTCATTTGAAAATATTTCAAATTCAAAGCTTTATGCAACTCAATGATTTTCATGAGGGAAGATAAAATGACTTCTTCAATTATATGAAATATGAGTTGGAAGTTAAAAAGGAATAAAAGTGAAAGTCATTTGAAAGTGTCTTGAAACCCCTTTCAAATTTGGGGATTATGTGTATTTTGTTCAAATTATTTTTCTCCTAAAAATAAATAAATGGAAATATGGGTAAAATGATTCCCTTCAATGGAAAATTAGGAGAAAATAAATTTGAAGTCATTTTGGTATTTTTAAAATGATTTTATTAGATTTTATTAGAGCAGAAACACTCTTTGTTTTATTTGAATTTTTGTGTATTTTATTTGAACTTGAAAAATAGTTCATGTTGTAGGAAATCTTTTTCTGATCATTTTGATATATATATATGTCCTATATAAAATATTTGTATTTAAGTATTTTCCTCTCTCTCTAATTATTCAAAAAAAAAATACCCAGGCGCCCGGCCGAACCAGTAGACCGGCTGGGCAGCCCTTGAACCCGGCCAGGCGCCCGGCCAGGCGGCCAATGAGCAGCGCCCGACCCCTCGCCCGAACCGACTCGGGTTGGCCGACCGACCGAACCCCTCTCCCCTCACTTTCGCTGGCGGGTGGACCCCACCCGTCTTCCTCAAGCGCCACGCCACCCGCCCGCGCCGCCTTCACGGATCCCGCCGGATCCGGATTCGCCATGATCCTCCCGATCGCCCCCTCGCGCAAGCCGAGGCCCCGCCTATATATACCCCCGACCTCATTCCCCCTCGCCCCTCGCCCGACCTCCCCCTCTCGCCCGCCTTCGCGAACAACCGGCGCCGCCGCGCCATTAACCCGTCGCCCGACGTCCGGCCACCCCCGAGCTCCATCAACTCCACCAACCGGACCCCCTCGCCCGTCCGCACCCGCCGGACCTCTCCGCCGACGTCCCCGACCGCCGGAGTCGCCGGAGCACTCGCCGCCCGAGCCGCCGTCGCCGTCGCCGTCCGGTAAGTCGCCGGAGTCCACCCCCGCCGTTAGATCTAGAGCCTACGGCTTAGATTAGATCCCCCCGAAGGGGTATGGTTTTATTAGGTTAGTTTAGTGAACCGGGTTTTATTCCGGTTTAGATCGGTTTAGTTAGGGTTTATTTGAACCGGCCCGACTCGTTTTAACCTTAGGGCCCGTTTTAGTTATGTTACGCCCAGGGCGTTAGATAGGCCCATTAGGCCGTTTTTCTTTATTTTTCGTTTTCTGTTTTAACAGAATAGTTTCAGATTTGAAAAATTCATATCTTTTAATCTACTTAATATTTTTAAGTGATTCTTTTTTTGTTGGTTTGAAAATTTCTTATAGTTTCTGTACAAAATATAATTAGGCATGTTAAAATTATTTAAAATTGCTTTATTATAGATTTAGACAGAATAGTAATTCTGCTATAAAGTGAGTTAGGAATATTATTTTTTAGTGATTCTTTTTGTAACAACTTTGTTTTGACATTGCCAAACCGTAGGAATTTATTTGGGCATTTTAGGATTAATAAAAAATAGTTTTAATCAGAATCATGTTATTCTTAATTAATTAACTAGCTACTGTTTTCCTATTGTTTTACTTAGCAAATAAATTTATTTTTCCTATGTGATAGATTATTCTAGGTTAGTTTCTGTAACTTTAGAGCATGAACTTTTATTGAAAATAAATAAAACTTTTATTTTATTTTTCTTACTAGAATTTGCTTTAGGCCTAATAGGAGTTTTATAATAGCTTTTAAGGTGATTCTTTTTGCTACTAGTTGCTTGGTGAATCCTTTTCTGTTAGGTAGCTTAAACCCATGCTTAGGTTCTGTTAAGAAAATTTTTGTTGTGTAAAACTATTTCATGGTTGTTGTTTGATATGATGAAAACATCGAGTTGGATTTCTTCGATTTTCTTTGGGTTTTGGTTCAAGTGCTTTGTGTGTTATGTTAGCATGCTATTATGTTAAGTGGTCATATGTTGTATGCTTATTATGATTGTTGTTTGTCTCGGTAGAATTTCCGGTGCTGAAGCTTGCTACCACGAGTCCCTAGTTTTCGAAGATCGTCGACAAGGCAAGTTCACTTTGACCATGCTTTCATACCTATGTTTATTGCATTTAGTGGCATCTTTGCAACCACCCCTCAGAGAGTGTTATTGAATCCTTGTAGTTGAGTAGTATGCATGAGGTAGGAACCCATCACCTGTTACCAAGCCCGGGGCGTTATTTGTTTTAATGCTACGCTATAGTAGACGGGTTTGGTATGAGTGCACGAGAGTGGTGTGAGAATGGAGGATCTACGTCAATGACGACAACTCCATGATGGAATCTGCAAGGACTGCATCTTCAAGGCCTCAAGACTTCAAGACTCGAGACAAGAATTCAATACACACTCTTTGGGTGAAGGACGGTTGTGGGCACCACTGGAGAACCCAAGTGGTTGGCGGGATGCATGGAGAAGCGCCATGACATCTTGCGGAAAGCTTCACCCAGACTCAAAGAGACGGAAGAATACTTCATGCCCGGAAGCTTACCTGTGCAACCGCAAGTCAATATGGGCTCTGGCTTGGTTGACCTTAGTGGTGAATCTGGCTGGGACGGTGCTAGCAGATGTAGAACTACGGTAGGATTGGATGAGCACCGGACAGTGGTCAGAGGAACTCTTGAAGACCATGTTTGGTCATCTTGTTCTCAAACACCACGAAGTGCGAGAATGTAAAGAGAGGGATCGAATCTTGCGGGTAAAGTGTACAAACCTCTGCAGAGGGTTAAAACCTAATCGATTAGCCGTGTCCCGATTCTGAGACAATTTGAGCATCCGACTTGGATCTATCTCGAAACTCTCAACACCGGATTGATAACTTAATTGTGGGCAACTTATGATGATTTTGGGCTATGAGACATCGGTTGGCGGAACCATGTCATGATAGAAAACTCCATAGTACAGACTTCATTTATTCCTTTGATGTAGGGAAAATAAAACCAGCTTTTACGCCAAATAAAACTCAGAATCTGAGCCACAAAGCCATACCGCATATAGTATAGTTTATCATCATTTTCTCTTATTGTGATTCTTGCGGTACATTTAATGTACTGACCTACACGGCTGCAACGTATCATGTTGCGTATACTTTCTTCGTCTGAGTAAGAGTTACGATCTGAGTTACGGTCTACACTCAACTCTTGATGGCGTTGATGGGACTCCACACCCGTTTGATTGTTTCACGAGTATTATGAGGTATATATCATTTTACGTTATTTATACATGTGATTGCACTTTGATATATATACATTGATGTACTGTGGGTGCCAGCATACTGATCCAAGGATGGCACAGATACACAGAGGCTTGACCGTCTGAGGTCGGGTCGCTACAGATATGGTATCAGAGCACATGTTGACTGTAGAACGTGACCCTAGAAATCGGAAAGCCCTAGGATAGAATATCTCTAAACTTTATTTTCAAAAAGACTCTTACTCCTCATCTTTTCTGATTTTATCAAATAGACACTCTCACCTCAAATAGCTAGAATATACACCTTTCCCTTTTGACCACACGGAAGATCAACTGAAGTCGCCCCAAGAATTAAAGATATCGGACAACTGATAAAGAGGATTTCACCATGCGTTGGAAGAATTGCAGCTGCAACAATTGAAGACTCCAAAGACTTGAAGAATTTGAAGTTCCTGAAGAATTATTTGACCTTTAGAGACCAAACCCTGTTATACACCTACGTTAGATGCGACGAATTGTGAGCTGTCATTTGTTTGATGTTTTCCGACAGCCACAAAGTAAAACTTGTTTCTTCAAAAACTATTGTTTGTATTGTGTGTATATCCCTCCCCACCTCTCTCATATCTCATCCCAAAACCTTTGGACCCCATAGATGATGAATGAAGTTGGATTGATATTCTCTGGACCGAAGACTCAGCCGGAGGCAGTGCTATGGATTCGGAACATGGCGAATCACTTCGGGAGCAATTTGGTTTCAAGGAAGAATGAAGTATCGTACGCTCTTCAAGATTTCTTTGAAGGAAGTGCTGCAACATGGTGGCAGATGCATCAAGCTATACAGGATGGAATGGAGCAAAGACTTGGGAAGAATTCAAGAAGACTCGACAAGATCTCGTCTTACCCGGAAGCACCATGATACACCAAGAAATAAACCTTGTGCCTGCAAGATTTGCGGAGAAATAGGACACACCCAGGAGGAACACAAGGATGGATGCCCTCATTGTGAGGAGAAACACCCAGCTGAGGAATGCCCAACTAGTCAGGTGACTTGTTTCTTGTGTGAAGGAACCACCCACTACCCGACCCATTGTCACATTTACCCCATGGTGCAACAAACTATTCAGGAGCAGGAAGAAGGAATGAAAGAAGCCCTCCGAGAAGTTATGAAAGAACTCATGATGAAGGAATGTGTTGAAGACCCCGATGGAGAAGGCCTCAACAGATTTTACTCCAATGCCTCGCTATTCATGTGGAGAAGAAGGACATTTTTCACAGTATTGCACCAAGGAAAGAAAAGAGTATCTGGGATACTTCCCATCGGAAGCAATAGAGTTTGATCCATTGGAATAAAAGGTTTGATCGAACGAAGAAACCCCGGAAGAGAAAACAAAGACACCCTCGTAACAACCCAATTTCTGCAAAGAGGGACAAGAGTCATATTACCTGCTTTGAATGTATGGACGTCGGGCATTATGCCAATCATTGTCTTGAAAGGAAGCAAGGAACTCAAGCAGCGGGCACCATCTCCAAGAAGCCCAAAGACTTATCGAAAGTTATGTGTTTTCATTGCAAGGAAGCAGGACATTATGCTACTAAATGTCCCGACAAGATGAAAGTCGGAGTTGAGTAGTTGGAATTTTGATATTGGAAACAAGAGTGTAGAAGCAATTTTTTTTTCATAAGTTCGATGAGTTGAGTTATGTAATGAGTGCTCAGAGATTGTATGGAATTCATGAAATCAATAAAGTTAAGGTGACATGTTTTCATATGTTTAATTGTATGAGTTGTTACTCTATGAACACGGATTTTGACCATTTTCGAGGATATGAGAAATATGGTCTATGGAAGAATTTGTGCATTTTAAGGGTGGTAGTACCCTGTGAAGAAGACTAGACTAATGGATAAGAAAATATATATTCCACGAACTGTAGTTCGAAGGAAAAAAAAAGTTGGAGTTTTGCTTTTGATATGATGGTATGAAGAAACAGAGTACTACTGGATTTAAAGGATGTGTAATATGGAACAAGAGAGTTACCCCAAGGATGAGTTAAAGCTGCACTAGTGTTGAAGTGGGCCATAACCCACATGCCCAGGATTTTGAAAAGGAACGGATGTAACCTGGATAAAGTAATAAAATTGGAAGAATAAGTGATCCAATCAGCATACGTTTACGTGAGGAGGTTACATAAAAAACCCGAGAGTGGTGAAGTAACGATAGATGTTTTGTTTGGCTTGCTGAACTAAAGGATTTACTCGAACCCAGTTCGAGAACAAGAGAAATTCTGCAATGCTTGTGAGTATGCCCAAGTGTTAGAATACGTGATTCGATATTTACGTATGTGGTAATGATTCAAGTATCGGATGGATTGGCCCCATACCGGAGACTTCTATCATGAACTATCATATGTTGATGGAAAATCAGAGAGCCTTGAAAACCTTAGAAGAGTGTCGACGCGATAAGCCATAAAACCATAGAATGGTAGGACGATGGAACCCTTTACAGGCAACCGTTGCCAATCGTAGATCATACGGTGAGGTTCAACCCAGACCCGTTTTCTGCAGGAGAAACCATTAATGGTAGACCACCATGAGTATTTCGATAGTTGTCTAGAATGGACACAGACCTATCACTAAGACGATCCGGTCTTGGACGAACTTCAACTTTGACGAACCGACCCAAGATTTTGAGGAAAACTCTATGCTTACGGCGTAAGAGCGTTAATGAAGGAGCTATTGTAAGATATGTGAAGAGACATACATTGTCGGCACTCCGGAGGAAGTATCTGAGTTTATTGGAACCATAACCTTGTTTTAAGTGTGGTAGCACCCCGACCTTTCCGACCAAACGTTTGCTAGCGCACCCCAACCCTAACCCTTTCTTGCTAGCCTCTTCGAATCTCAAGGACGAGATTCATTTTAAGTGTGGTAGGTTTGTAACATCCCAAAATTCTAAATTTTGGAATGTTATATTAAATAAATAACTATGCTTGTTGTCTGATTGTTTGATTGATTGATTGAGTGAAATTGAGTGGAATTTGAAACTTTTGAAAGTTGGATGAGAGGGAATAAAATGACCTTCCCAAAACTATCCCCTTTGCCCTTTTGGATCCCAATGAATTCAATTTCATTCCAAAAACAAAACCTAGAGTGAAGATGAAATGACTTCTTCCATTTGGAATGAAAAGGGTTTTGAAAAGATTTGAATTTCATTTGAAAATATTTCAAATTCAAAGCTTTATGCAACTCAATGATTTTCATGAGGGAAGATAAAATGACTTCTTCAATTATATGAAATATGAGTTGGAAGTTAAAAAGGAATAAAAGTGAAAGTCATTTGAAAGTGTCTTGAAACCCGTTTCAAATTTGGGGATTATTTGTATTTTGTTCAAATTATTTTTCTCCTAAAAATAAATAAATGGAAATATGGGTAAAATGATTCCCTTCAATGGAAAATTAGGAGAAAATAAATTTGAAGTCATTTTGGTATTTTTAAAATGATTTTTATTGGATTTTATTAGAGCAGAAACACTCTTTGTTTTATTTGAATTTTGTGTATTTTATTTGAACTTGAAAAATAGTTCATGTTGTAGGAAATCTTTTTCGATCATTTTGATATATATATATGTCCTATATAAAATATTTATATTTAAGTATTTTCCTCTCTCTCTAATTATTCAAAAAAATAGAAAAAATACCCAGCGCCAGCCAAATAGCCCGGCCAGACTGGGCAGACCACGAACCGGCCCGCCCGGCCACGGCCCAATGAGCCACCCCCTCGCCCGGACTCGGGTCGGCCGACCAATCGAACCCCTCTCCCCTCACTCGGACGGGTGGACCCCACCCGTCTTCCCTCAAGACGCGCCACCCGCCCGCCGGGCTCGCCGGATCCCGCCGGATCCGGGATTCGCCATGATCCTCCCGATCGCCCCTCGCGCAAGCCGAGGCCCCCGCCCTATATATACCCCCCGACCTCATTCCCCCCTCGCCCCCTCGCCCGACCTGCCCCTCTCGCCGCACGCGCTCGCCGGAGCAACCGAGCGCCGCCGCCATTAACCCCGTCGCCGACGCCCCGGCCACCCCCGAGCTCCATCAACTCCACCAACCGGACCCTCGCCGTCCGCACCAGCCGGACCTCTCCGCCGACGTCCCCGACCGCGAGTCGCCGGAGCACTTCGCCGCCCGAAAGCCGCCGTCGCCGTCGCCGTCCGGTAAGTCGCCGGAGTCCACCCCCGCCGTTAGATCTAGAGCCTACGGCTTAGATTAGATCCCCCCGAAGGGGTATGGTTTTATTAGGTTAGTTTAGTGAACCGGGTTTTATTCCGGTTTAGATCGGTTTAGTTAGGGTTTATTTGAACCGCCCGACTCGTTTTAACCTTAGGGCCCGTTTAGTTATGTTACGCCTGTATGCTAGATAGGCCCATTAGGCCGTTTTCTTTATTTTTCGTTTTCTGTTTTAACAGAATAGTTTCAGATTTGAAAAATTCATATCTTTTAATCTACTTAATATTTTTAAGTGATTCTTTTTTTGTTGGTTTGCAAATTTCTTATAGTTTCTGTAGAAAATATATATAGGCATGTTAAAATTATTTAAAATTGCTTTATTATAGATTTAGACAGAATAGTAATTCTGCTATAAAGTGAGTTAGGAATATTATTTTTTAGTGATTCTTTTTGTAACAACTTTGTTTTGACATTGCCAAACCGTAGGAATTTATTTGGGCATTTTAGGATTAATAAAAAATAGTTTTAATCAGAATCATGTTATTCTTAATTAATTAACTAGCTACTGTTTTCCTATTGTTTTACTTAGCAAATAAATTTATTTTTCCTATGTGATAGATTATTCTAGGTTAGTTTTTGTAACTTTAGAGCATGAACTTTATTTAAAATAAATAAAACTTTTATTTTATTTTTCTTACTAGAATTTGCTTTAGGCCTAATAGGAGTTTTATAATAGCTTTTAAGGTGATTCTTTTTGCTACTAGTTGCTTGGTGAATCCTTTTCTGTTAGGTAGCTTAAACCCATGCTTAGGTTCTGTTAAGAAAAATTTTGTTGTGTAAAACTATTTCATGGTTGTTGTTTGATATGGTGAAAACATCGAGTTGGATTTCTTCGATTTTCTTTGGGTTTTGGTTCAAGTGCTTTGTGTGTTATGTTAGCATGCTATTATGTTAAGTGGTCATATGTTGTATGCTTATTATGATTGTTGTTTGTCTCGGTAGAATTTCCGGTCTGAAGCTTGCTACCACGAGTCCCTAGTTTTCAAGATCGTCACCAAGGCAAGTTCACTTTGACCATGCTTTCATACCTATGTTTATTGCATTTAGTGGCATCTTTGCAACCACCCCTCAAGAGTGTTATTGAATCCTTGTAGTTGAGTAGTATGCATGAGGTAGGAACCCATCACCCTGTTACCAAGCCCGGGACGTTATTTGTTTTAATGCTACGCTATAGTAGACGGGGTTTCGTATGAGTGCACGAGAGTGGTGTGAGAATGGAGGATCTACGTCAATGACGAAAACTCCATGATGGAATCTGCAAGGACTGCATCTTCAAGGCCTCAAGACTTCAAGACTCGAGACAAGAATTCAATACACACCATCGGGTGAAGGACGTTGACGGGCACCCCGAGAACCCAGTGGTTGGCCGGGATGCATGGAGAAGCGCCATGACATCTTGCGGAAAGCTTCACCCAGACTCAAAGAGACGGAAGAATACTTCATGCCCGAAGCTTACATGCAACCGCAAGTCAATATGGGCTCGCTTGGTTGACCTTAGTGGTGAATCTGGCTGGGACGGTGCTAGCAGATGTAGAACTACGGTAGGATTGGATGAGCACCGGACGGTGGTCGAGGAACTCTTTGGAAGACCATGTTTCGGTCATCTTGTTCTCAAACACCACGAAGTGCGAGAACGTAAAGAGAGGGATCGAATCTTGCGGGTAAAGTGTACAAACCTCTGCAGAGGGTTAAAACCTAATCGATTAGCCGTGTCCCGATTCACGGACAATTTGAGCATCTGGACTTGGATCTATCTCGGAACTCTCAACACCGGATTGATAACTTAATTGTGGGCAACTTACGATGATTTTGGGCTATGAGACATCGGTTGGCGGAACCATGTCATGATAGAAAACTCCATAGTACAGACTTCATTTATTCCTTTGATGTAGGGAAAATAAAACCAGCTTTTACGCAAACAAAACTCGACATCTGAGCCACAAAGCCATACTGCATATAGTATAGTTTATCTTCTGTTTTCTCTTATTGTGATTCTTGCCGGTACATTCAATGTACTGACCTACACGGCTGCAACGTATCATATTGCAGATACTTTCGTCGTACGAGTAAGAGTTACGATACAGGGTTACGTTCTACACTCAACCTGCCGATGGCGTTGATGGGACTCCACACCCGTTTGATTGTTTCCGCTGAGTATTATGAGGTATATATCATTTTACGTTATTTATACATGTGATTGCACTTTGATATATATACATTGATGTACTGTGTGTGCCAGCATACTGATCCAGGGATGGCACAGATACACAGAGGCTTGACCGTCTGAGGTCGGGTCGCTACAGAAAATATACCCGGGGGCCATAGGTTACACTAGAGGCTTCTCTCTTGAAAGAAAATAATACTGTGGGTGAACAAATTACTGTCGAGCAATTGATAGAAAAGCGCAAATTATGACGATATCCAAGGCAATGATTTTGTATATAGGCATCACGTCCGTGTCAAGTAGACCGAAACGATTCTGCATCTACTACTATTACTCCACACATCGACCGCTATTCAGCATGCTTCTAGAGTATTAAGTTCATAAGAACGGAGTAATGCCTTAAGTAAGATGGCATGATGTAGAGGGATAAACTCAAGCAATATGATGAAAACCCCATCTTTTTACCCTTGACGGCAACAATACAAATATGTGCCTCGCTATCCCTACTTTTTCACTGGGTGAGGACACCGCAAGATTGAACCCAAAACTTAGCACCTCTCCCATTGCAAGAAATACCAATCTAGTTGGCCAAACCAAACCGATAATTCGAAGAGAAATACAAAGATATCAAATCATGCATATAATAATTCAGAGGAGATTCAAATAATTTTCATAGATAATCTGATCATAAATCCACAATTCATCGGATCTCGACAAACACACTGCAAAAGAAGATTACATCGGATAGGTCTCCAAGAACATCGAGGAGAACATGGTATAGAGGATCAAAGAGAGAGAAGAAGCCATCTAGCTACTAGCTATGGCCCCGTAGGTCTGACGTAAACTACTGACGCTTCATCAGAAGGGCAATAGGGTTGATGTAGAATCCCTCGATGATCGAATCCCCCTGCCGCAGGGTGCCAGAAAAGGCTCCAAGATGGGATCTCACGGGTACAGAAGGTTAAGGCGGCGGAAAAGTATTTTGGTGGACGCTTCTGGTCGTTTGGGAATATTTCTGAATTTATAGGCCAAAGATTAGGGTTGGAGGACTCCCGTGGGATCCACAAGCCAGGGGTTCCCCCCTAGGGTGTGCCCTAAGGGCTTGTGGTGCCCTCGGGACTCTTCTGCCTTCCTCTCCATGTCCTACTTGTGTCTTCTCGTCCAAGAAAAATCATCGCGAAAGTTTTATTCCGTCTGGACTCCGATTGATATTTCTTTTCTGTAAAACTCAAAACCAAGGAAAAAATAGAAACTGCCACTGGGCTCTGGGTTAATAAGTTAGTCCCAAAAATAATATAAAATAGCATATTAATGCATATAAAACATCCAAAACAGATAATATAATATCATGGAACAATCGAAAACTATAGATACGTTGGAGACGTATCAGAGAGGTATATATAGCCTCCACAAAAATCCAATCGTTACACACTTTTGACTCATCTTGGTGGCACCGATTAGGAAACTCGGTGGCACCAATGTGTTAAAAAATATGAACGTTAGGAATCTCAATGGGACTGACTGAAACAAGTTGGTGGGACCGATGTGCTAGGTCTTAGGGCAAACATCATCTCGGTGGTGCCGATTGCACCAACTCGGTTGGACCGAAGTGAAGCAATAAGCAACAGAGAATCTATCAAGCCAACTCGGTGAGGCTGATGGCATAAACTCGAAGGGACCGAAGTGAATGCAATAGATCATAGAGCGCTGGTAAGGCCATCTCGGTGGGGCCGAGATCCGTATCGGTGTGACCGAATCACTCGGGTTCTTGGCAGTCTCTATGTCAAGAGAACTTGGTGGCTTCGGGTTGAAAGAATTGGTGGGGCCTAGTTTGGAATTTGGGTTTTGATATATTTGGATGGAGAAAGTGGCTGAGCGTTTTGGATCAATATCACTAAGCACTTGAGCAAGTAGAACATTAAGCAACACCCACTGGTGTGTGTCGGTCCTAAACAAACCGTTTTTAACCCCTTTCCACGACGGCATCTGGAACCGTCGCCAAGTGAGTGTAGGCGATAGGGGGTCCTTCCCACACGACCCAGAAACCGTCGGGGATATGCCCTCCTAGCGCACACGTTCGTCAAGGTCATGTGCGACCGGCGAGCGCTCAAATACGGAAATAGGTACAGTAGAGCTAAAAAAGTACAATTATATGGTGAAATTGTTTCTGGTCGCAAGTACATCCCACACAATCAGTCCCCGCTAAACGTTTTCGTTCGTATGTACATCTCACACAGTCGCTCCAAGGAAAACATTTCCGTTCACAGCTACATCACACATAATTTTTCCCGTTAAATCGTTTGTGATAGCGTTGCCATTGCACACGATATTAAAAAAATTATCGTTTGCTTATTGAATGCATCACACACAGTGCATAGAAAGAAACTGTGTGGCAAAGGCTGTCCATCACACACACTTTTTATGTGATAAACGTTTGCGCAAGGTGGACTAACGCAAACAGTTTTCAAGAGAAAGTCATGTGTCCAGTGGAGATTGATTGCACATGTAGTGGATCCTAGAAACGTTTCGCTTTCGCAAACCGTGTGCAGTGTAGTCCCTATTTAATCCATAATTAATACAATTAATCCCTAATTTGAAAATCACATGTTATGAATTTGAAAGTAGGCAATCACTTATTTCATATCCAACCATGTTTATTACAAATATCGGTTCAACCACGAATCCATAATTCGATGCACAGGTACATATACTGAAGAGCTACAGAAGCACCCAGTAAAGAATGATGAATCACAGTTGTACTAAAGACTGTAAAGAGAAAGGCGAAAAACATTCTGGTTGCTGGAGAAGGTGAAGCGGAATGCCCATATTGTGACCTCCTCCATGCATAAGGCGCGCACAACTCGAGGCCAAACCCTTGTGATGGCTGCCCGTCCATCCTTCACTGTCTTCATTAGGACTTCTCGATGCTCATTGTAGTCTAGATGAAATACCTTAATCTTCATTGTGTGTCCACCAATCATGTACTTTGCGAGGTAATCTTGAGTGAACTGCTTCGGGAACCACTGGGAACGAAAAAGATTCAAACATTGTTGTCTAACAACTCATTATGGGCAGTAAAAAGAGAAGGCTGCAGAGTTTGTAGTTACCATCCTACAGCCCACTGTTGTGTTGGATAGAGCATAAACAAATAATTTGCTTGCCACCATTCGTATATTTTTGCTAGTAATCCTTATCAGTTTCCTCACTTGATGCTTGTTCATCAATATCTCATTGCCCAATACGCAAAAAGGGTCGATGCATGGATCCTTGCCAAGGGCATATGTACCTACAAGCAACAAGTCAATATTAGAAGCTAACTAGTGTCCAGGCCTGGATCTATATGCACTACATTATGGAACAATGGGGGAGTACAAGCCGAGGGATGAAGCTCACCTCGGCGGAAAATGGTGGCCACTCCCGTTGTTGTCCTGCATAAGTAGTGGAAAGGCATGATAAGTACAACAATCTTAACATCAAACAAATATAGCAAAGGTAAACAACATCATCTCCAAATGATAGCTTGAATGTGTTGGTTTCAGCATGTTGTTAAAGCAGATATAAAATGGAAGGCAATGTTACCAACAGCAGGCTTAACGGCCATCAAATATTGCAATTCAAACAAGTATTGTTGAAAATGAATAGAACATAGGTAATGCTTAAACATCACACTGGATAAATGTGTAAAACTGAAAATAAAGGGCATGTGTTAACTACACCAGGAATAACTGGAACCAAATATAGCCGTTCAAACTGGTATTGATGTAGTCGAGCGGCATAGTTCTGACTTGCACATAATGAACCACACATTGTGAATGACTGAAATAAACAAGGCATAAATGACCAGTATAACAACCAAATATAGTCATTGAAAACTGGACAGAGTCTCACTGCAACCAACCTAACAAGCAAATACAGATAAATATGGCATAGGCTTGAAAACTGGAAAAATGCTCATTGCAACCAACCTAACAAGCAGATAAAGATAAACAAGGCATCTGCTTGATAACTGGAGAAATGCTAAAAAAAGCAACCTAACAACCAAATACAGATAAACAAGGCATCTGCTTGATAACTGGACAAATGCTAAAAAAAGCAACCTATCAACCAAATACAGATAAACAAGGCATCTGCTTGATAACTGGACAAATACTCATTGCAACCAAACTAAGAACCAAATACAGATAAACAAGGCATATGCTCGATAACTGAAAAATGCTCACTCCAACCAACCTAACAACCAAATACAGATAAACAAGGCATGTACTCACTATAAACAACCAAATATAGCCATTCGTGAAACTAAACTGGACAATTCATACTTAAACATGTAAGGGATTCCCTTACAGTCTTTCTGTCTAGTGGTCGGAAGGGGCTGATGCCTTCCCACCCACCCAGGTTCAAGGCATGGTACTTGCAATTTGGGTTTGTTGCACCAATTATACTGTAGGGGGTTCCCTTACAGTCTTTCTGTCAAAAAAATCATACTTAAACATCACATAGACCTATTGAACAATACATTTTTGCATAACTGAAATAATTAAACATAGCACAGTTAAAGCACCGCACGGAAAATGCTACTACAACAAAGGATACGGATTGGCAAGCTAGAAAAGGTAATATTTGCTGATAGAATGTTGCCTCACATTTCATGGACGGGATCCTTCCAGTTGGAAGAGCACAGACCCATGGTGCGCTCTCTGATGTCAGAGATGGGCTGTTTCACCTTGGAAGAACCTTCGTGGGTGCCCTCCTCGTGGTCGTGGTCGTGGTCGATGAGATCTGACTTGGCAATTGAGGATCCCAAGCCGCCGCCGTAGAACACGTCCTTCAAAAGTGACAAAATGAGCTCGACGGTGTATAAAGCTCGCAAATCCTTGACCGCTTGGCGGAGGAGATCAGCGGCAGGGTCGTCGAAGAGATCGACGGAGGTTGAACCAGAGGGGTTGTGGATGGACCACTTAACCTGTGACATGGCCCGTGTGAAGCCGTTGGTGTGGACGAGCTTGATGTCGTAGCCAGCTTTCCCGAGATACAGTAATACGCTAGCCCGCTGACATGAAGCCTTCGGCATGGCAACGTAGTCAATAGCTTCGCCGACTTCCGCGGTGATGTGTTGCTCCGGGATCGACAGGTCGGGGCGAACAGCGACCACCTCGCCAACGTCCGCCGGACAGGCCATGATAAAACTCTTCTTGGCCGAACGCTCGTCGGGCTCCCCGGGATACGTGGCCGAGCTTAGACTGCGACATTCTGGAGCAGGGGATGTGGATCTGGCGGGGAGGGACACCGCATGCCTCATCTAAAAACTCAAGGCAGTGGGGCGATGGTATGGGAATTGCTGGATAACCTGAACTTTATTATCTAAGCTAGGAGGAACGGGCAGATCGGCAGGGTTGGCGGCGACCGCGAGCTAGGGTTCTAAGGGGGGGGGGGAGGGGGCGGGTGGGGGACTGTGGAGGGGGGGGTGGTGTTTGAGGATACGCTGCGGCTACTGAAAATTATAGTAATGGTGGGTGGAGATGTTGGTGGACGAGGGAGGGCGACGGTTCAAATGCTTCGGCTACTAAAATTTTACTATAAGGTCGGTGCTGGAGGAGTGTGGGCGACGGTTGAAGTACGACGGCTACTAAATTTTGGGTAAAGGAATTGATGCGGGGAGGGAGTTCCCAAGATCGCACATGGTCCAATAACAATATGCATGTATGATAATAAGGAAAAGTGGCGCGGATCCACCGATTTTTGCAACGCTCAAGGTGGGTAGTTTGTTTTTTATATTTCTAGCTAGCTGTTCTATCGCACACGGTTCGTCCTAATTTCCAAATAAACTTACCCGCCTTTATCTTCCACAGGTGGTGGTTTTACAAGACTTGCATCGCACACGGTTAAGCCAAGCATTCTCCACCCTTTGCTCAAGCGCTATGCTGTCGTGGTGATTTCAGCGCACTTGCATTGCACACGGTTGAGCTAGTACCTCCACCTTAATTTGCTCGCGCTTGCGCGGTCGTGGTGATTCACATCGCACTTGTATCGCACACGGTTTAGATATTATACCCTGTGTCCGTTGAGGATCATCAGAGTCTTTGCAGCAAAATATAACGTTAGAGAGGGTCAAAAGACAGCCACACCAGCATGTGGCCCAAATATATATGAGTGAAAAGGGTGGTATGTGATGTTCAAAATTCCAATGCACAACTTTGACCCCGCGGGCCCAGGGTTGGGCGCGTCATTGAAGATCGATGAGAGGGGCCAAGTCAAGAACCACCGTAAGTGGCCAAATATATGTACGAATATTGGGGATGTTTAAAACTTTAAATACACAATGCATAACTTTGGTGGCACCTGCCTCGCAAACACGAAAGCACCCTAACAACCACCTAGCTAGGATATATATAATGACATAATGTCGTACCTAGCTAGGATGCTTGGCCCACCACCTCCCACTTCGTGTCAGAGGGGCGGATGCACGTAATGATCGATACTTTGGTCATACATGCATGTCGACATGACCTACGATAAGACGGACCAATGAATCTTTTGTTTGGTCAATGACAGTTGTTGTTGTCGATAAACCGCTTGGGCCAATAGATTGAACCATCATAAACATCGCACAAGAGGGACCACAAAACCAACACCTCTTACATCCGGCCCAAAATGATGTACGTTGGGAAGGGGTGATGTGTGTTTTCAATATAGAATAATGTACAATTTAGATGTGGTTCCTAGCTCTCGATACAGACAACAACCATGAAGGCAAGGTAGTTAAGGACGAGATACATACGCAGGGTTTGATGTAGGCCGAACCCAGTAATCCAAGCATCTGGGAGGGAATCCTGACAACGCATGAGCTCGAGTTTTGGTTGACTGAGATTTGACGGCGACCGGCCCTAACATTAACTAGGAGGAATTCATTCATGGCAAACACATACCCCTCATTATCGGTCAAAGGGATGATATATAAACACTCGGGGAGCCCACATATATCCATGTCATCACAAAAAACCGCACAAGGGAGACGTGGTCGATCAGAAGACCCTGTATACACTGCATGCGGCCCGAAAATATGTATGGGTACGATGGTGTATGATGTGTTTAAATCCCAAATGCAGAACTTCGATGGGCCACGCCAAGTACATTACAGACCGAACACCATACCCGACTCCAAGCCTGGTTCAATACCTATGATGTCAGTTTCCCAACTTCGAGGCGGCAGCGGGGGGGGGGGGGTCGTCCCACACATGCGCTCAAACTTTATTTTGTCTAGCATGGGACACATCTATATATATATCTATACACCTATACATCTATAAACATATATAGTGTGCGAATAACTATGAAAGTTGCTCGTTGGATGAAGCCAATCCGACGATACAGAGATGGCAATTCCGAGCACTACTGGCCGTTCGATATCATCTACATTCCACCAGACTCTGCCACATGTACAATCTAGAAGACTCCTCGGTCGAACTTAAGCATAATGCACAAACCTCTAAACACAAGCACTTCTCCTTTTTTCTCTAGAATCTTCCATATCTTAATTGCCCAAACCTTTTTTTAATGAATTGTCACTATTTGTTTTTACCTTCACAAAGCACAATTCCATGAATCTTAAAATATTTTTTTAGAAAAGTAATTGATTTTGGATGAGATGAACTATAAGAATTAAACGAACATCTACATCATGCATATCTGGGAGAAGAGGCGGGAAACCGATGAGAGGAGTGGCGAGAAACGGTAGCCTGTTTTGAATGAAAACCTAGTAGAGAAGGAAGCGTGAGCTACACGACGCATGCGCACAGTGCTTACCCATGTACTGCATGTGCTGTCGAAAGGGCTCAGGGTTGCCGTTCGATCTGGGAGCATCCAACGGTGCACACGTACGATCTGTGGGGTTTGGGTTCTGGCCAGTCAGAACGCAGGACTCAGATCACGCGTGCAGCGGGGGGGGGGGGCATATCATACGGAAACCAACATTTGGTGGAAACCGGTGAAAACCACGAGAAAAAGATGTTTTGAAGTTTCAAAAAAAATTTAAAAAAATGCGGGATGTTAAGACAATGATGTTTTATTGGCACACAAAATTTCAAGTTGAAACACATTAAGAGATGTGAGCAATGAAAAAGACAAAATCAGTTGTGAATAGTGTCGAATAGTAATGTCACTATTCACGGCGGAATTTGTCTTTTTCATTGCTCACATCTCGTAATATTTTTCAACTTGATATTTTGTGTCGCAATAAAACATCACCTTCTTAACATCCCACATTTTTTTCAGATTTTAATGAAACTTTAAAATATGGTTTCCACGAAGTTTTCATTGAATATCGGCTTTCGTGAGTGAACAGTGTGCTATTTGAAAACATTTCGTGAGAAGAATCTCGGTTTTTAAATCCCCGTAAATCCAAAACTAAGCTGAAAATCGTGAAACCTGCCATGGTGTCACGACATCGCACTTATATGTTGAGGAATTTTTCTCGTCCATTGTGGCGCAAGTTTTATTACAAGCCTCTTACAAATCGGAGCTTCTCTCAAAGAAGCCTCATGGTTCCGATAGGGAAACGTGTCCCCCTTGTGGGCGAAGCGTAATCACTGCCTCTTTTCACCTTGTATTTTGTTCTATGGGCAACATGGAACGACGTGATATCCATGCTGAAATTTAAACTTATTCAGGGTTCGTTTGGCCTTTTTATACACTAATTGAGTTTCCTAGGCATTTAATGTCCATAATTCAAATCTGAACTACAAATACATGCTCCAATTCACCAAAATGGCTAGAAAAATTATACATGTGTCCTTGGGTGCATGTTTAGGTCCCATGCCAGGAATGGTAACGAATTACAACCGTACTGGTGTCATGGCTCGTACTCAAACATTTCGAATATCGGTTTTTAAGTCCCCATAAATCCTAAACTCACTAGAAAGTCATCAAAGGTGGCATGGTGTCACGTCATGGCACATATATGTCGTGGTAAAAACATTATCCAATTTGGGCCAAGCTTTATTACAAACCTCTTACAAAAACTGGAGCTTCTCTCAAAGAAGCCTCGTGGTTCTAATAAGGAAACATGTTCCCCTTGTGGGCGAAACGTAATCACTGCCTCTTTTCACCTTGTATTTTCTTCCACGGGCAATATGGAACCACATGATATCCATGCTGAAATTTAAACTCATTCAGGGTTCGTTTGGCTTTTTTATACACTAATTGAGTTTCCTAGGCATTTAATGTCCATAATTCAAATCCGAACTACAAATACATGCTCCAGCTAACCAAAATGGCTAGAAAAATTATACATGTGTCCTTGGGTGCATGTTGAGGTCTCATGCCAGGAATGGGAACAAATTACAATCGTACCGGTGTCCTGGCTCTTCCTCAAACATTTCGAATCTCGGTTTTTAAGTCCCCATAAATCCTAAACTCACCAGAAAGTCATCAAAGGTGGCAAGGTCATGTCATGGCACATATATGTCGTGGTAAAAACATTGCCAATTTGGGCAAAGCTTTATTACAAACCTCTTACAAACCGGAGCCTATCGCAAGAACCCTCGTGGTTTCGATAGGGAAACGTGTCCCCTTGTAGGCCAAACGATAATCACTCCCTCCTCTAGCCTCGTATTTTCTTCTACACGCGACACGGAACAACTGGAGATTCGGGCTGAACTTTGAAATTATTCAGGGTTCATTTGACCTTTTTATTCATTAATTGAGTTTTCTAGGCATTTAATATCCATCATTCAAATACGAACTACAAATACATGCTCCAGTGCACCAAAATGGCTAGAAAAACGTACATGTTTCCTTGGGGCGCATGTTTAGGTCCCATGGAACGAATGGGAACAAATACAACCGTCTCGCCGTCCTGGCCTGGCCACAAACATTGCGAATCTCGGTTTTTAAATGTCTGTAAATCCAAAACTCACCAGGAAATCATGAAACTTGGTATGGTGTCACTACATGGTATATATAATTGTCCAATTTGGGCGAAGCTATATTACAAGCCTTTTACAAACTGGAGCCTGTCGCAACCCTCGTGGTTCCGGCAGGGAAACATGCCCCTCTTGTGGGCGAAACGATAATCGATGCCTCTTCTCGCCTTGAACTTTGTTTTCTACAGGCAACATAGAATAACATGAGTGTCGGGCTAAAATTTGAAATTGTTCAGGGTTCGTTTGGCCATTGTATATATATATATTACTAATTAGTAAGTTTTCTATGCATTTAATGTAGTCCATAATTCAAATTTGAACTACAACCACATGCTCCAGTGAAGCAAAATGGGTGGGAAATCATACGTGTGTCATTGGGTGCATGTTTAGGTCTCGTTTAAGGAATGAGAATGAATTACAAACTTATCATTGTCCTGAAACAATGAGAATCTCGGTTTTTAAATCCTAGTAAATAAAAAAGTCACCCAAAAAACATGAAACTTGGCATGGTTTCATGACATGGCACATATATGCCGTGGTAAGGAAAATCGTCCAGTATGAGAAGAGGCGCACACATTAGTAGCCAACGAAGTCCTTTTTGAAAAAAAAACTGACACGTTAATATCGCAAACGGTTGTATTATATTTACCGTGTCGAAATTTAACCATACTCGGTGGCGTGCGTGCAGCTGTTTGATTAGACGGGATGAGCGCGAGAAGTCCATCGTGCAGCTTCGGTGGGACGCGTGCGAGCAGTCCGCCGCGTAGGCTCGACGGGACACGTGCGAGCAGCAAGGCCACCCATGCTCACCAGGAAGCGAGCTCTTTGACCTCCATGCACCAGCCGTCGCCCACCTCGCTCACAACTTTTCCATTAATGGGTTATTTAGAGCACCTGGACGGAGGGTGTTTGCTTGTGATCCCATGGCAGCATTTGCTTTGTTCGTGTTTTCAACTAGTATTCCACCCTAATTTAAATTCCCACATAGGGCAACGGATAATACAACCACAAATAAAATGGCAATGGATAATACGACGACAAATTTACAATGGTGCACATAATAATTGACGGTGTGCTGGACTAGGGGGTACTCACCACGTCATCTCTCGATCAGTTAGATTGGGCCGAGGACCCCATGGCCGCATACTCATGGGCCAGTTCGGACAACCCTGCCGCATACAAGGAAGACTCCACAAGACTTGGCGCCCAAGACAAGGACTGTCCTAAACCCTAGGCCTCCGGTGTCTTATATAAACCGAGGCCAGGCTAGTCTATGGACAATCTCATATTCGTTACTACAATCTCGTGGTAGATACATGTACTCTGTACTACACCCATATGAATACAATCAAAAGCAGCATGTAGGGTATTATCTCATCAAGAGAGCCCGAAGCTGGGTAAAACCCCGTGTCCATGTTACCATCGCTCCAAGACGCCTAGCTTAGGACCCCTACTACGAGATACGCCGGATATTGAACCGACATTGGTGCTTTCATTGAGAGCCTGCTAGGTGTTCGTCGTGGATCGATGGGAATCAGAATAGATGATCAGGTGATGTTTTTTCAACTAGATTAGTATTGTACAAACTGGTTTGTTTGCAAAGGATCTTTGTTGTCGCCTCTTTTGTTTTGTCTACAGATCGGATCGTATTCGGCAGAGAATTCAAAGGATACTGCCGAACTGATGTGATATGAGTTGCTAGATCTAATTTGACATCACGCCTAGCTCCTCAAAAAATATTAAAAGATGATAGTCTACCAGCAGCAACCGCGCTGCAGAATCTGCTGATGCGCCACCATAAGCGGACGCCTACAGGGACAAGTACCCAGCGGCAGCATCGTGCAAGGCCACAAAAGAAGCGCCCATGCGCACAGATTCCAAAAAGCATCATGACATAAAGCTGCCCAAGCTAAGTATCTGACCTGGTTTCGTTCTCTGTACTAGTACTCTCTCCTATGCTAGAGGTTGATATCAATTTTAGTACTAGTTCTCTTGCTTGCTAATCGGCCTATTCAAGTGCCATCAGCATAATCAGATGTTTTTTGATTAATCTGTTTTGTGTAAATCAACTTTTTCACAAATCGTGCCTCCGAATTGTGCTATTTTGCTCGCAGTCAGACCAGGATCAAGAAAATTCTTACTATGCCAACTGTACCCGTCGCCTGGCAGTACGTCAGATCCGGACTCTGCAACAGCTAGTAGAAGCACAATTAAATCACGAAGACGTGCTAGCCCGTGCGCAGCCCCTGAAGAAACACACGCGTGCAGCAGCAGCCTAGAGTTGTAGGTTCCCTGCGCGGGTCTGGCCAACAGCGATCTAGCCGAGGAGATCGTGTTGAGACGGACAAATGGGCTGATCAAAATCCAGCTCGGCGGAGCACACCATAGGAAGATTTATTTCTTTTCTCTTTCAATTCAATACCTATTTAGTCGACCGCTGGTTGTCTTCTACTTTTTCTGACAATTACGCAGAATAAAAGTGCTACTACGCATATCGAGGACTGGCTTTACAGCATGTTCGGCACAGACCAATTCGTCCGTTTGCTTTGGTCTGCTACAGTCGTCGCTGCTGGCGTTCAGGTCGTATTTTTCCAAATTATTCGTTTAGCATTATTATATACAGAATATTTTTTGTTGGCCCGCACTGCATCATTTTGCCAGAGGAATTCTATTGTCGTTTGTACCGGGCATCAGTCCGGCCAGCCTCCCCCTGTCACCTGGGCAGGCCGACCTTCGCCGACATCGCCGTGCCACGACGCCAACGCGCCATCGAGCTAGCCTCAACGCTCAGGCCATATTTACCAAACTTTTTTTGCATAAATTAATTATGCACCTTTTTCATCATTACTTTTTGGTTTGCACTATTTTACCTGTGCAGGAAATTGACTTAGACCAGGCCGCACTATCCCCTCGGCGTGGTGTCCTCATCGGCCACCTCCATCGACCGAATTGTGTCGTCTCCTTGGAGCGCTGCCCTGTGTTGGCAACCCCGCATCACCGCTTCATCAACCTACTCGGCAGGAGATACCAACGTCACCCGCCGAACTCTCTGCTCGGCCACCTCGGGACCAGCCTCAGGGCTGGAACCTTGTCCCGCATCAAGCTCGGACCGCGTCATCAATACCAAACACATTAACCAACTAAGTTGCCTTCATGCTCAAAGTTTTAAATTCTTAACTTGTGTTCAGTTCGACCAAGCATTATACTTTTTTGGGAAAAAGTTTCTTGTGAAAAATCTCGTTGTCAAAACTTTGTTTGTGACACACAAATTCAAATACCCAGTTCACTTGGGGGCTTCCTTCATGAAGCCTTTCCTCTTGCATATGATTATACTTGTACGACTTCGTTCCTTGTTCGTGTATTACGCCACAATATGCACCATATTGACTTAAGCGATTTGCAAGCTGGGTTGCCTCACTCCTGTGTTTACCCCTACGTTCCCGATTGTTCGGCTAGGGAGTAAAGGGAGCACCTCTGCAATTGTCATGATCGGGTCATCCGAGCCGAACCTCAGACTGGGTGAAGCCGAAAGCTAGCGCTCTTATTGTTTTCAATTATGGTCGGCACACAACAGAACTCATGAGTACAAAAAATCTATTGCACAAGTCTCATAGTAACAATGAGCACCGAAGAAAGGTATCGGCGGGGTACTATTTTCTTCAAGATGCTTCTTACACTTTGTCGATAATATAACATAATTTCCTGGCCGCTTTATGCATTACGACCTTTTGTCCTGATTGCACGGTTATCGGAAACACCGTCGATATTCTCGGATGTGGAGTACATAACACTTTTCGCCCTTGCCGAAGAGGGAGAAGCCGATTCGGTTAAGACGCCAGATAAAGTTCGAGTGAACACAGATATGATATAAGTACTTTGGTACATACAATCATTATACATAAAATTCTTTTACCCAAGTCACTTGGGGGCTCTTAAATTTATATGAGTCGTTTTATAATAAGTCTTCTTCTTCTTAGTCATTGCAAAGTTTTTTTTTATTCACTCCTTTTTTCAACACGAGTGTGTGGTCACTAGCCGGGGAGAAGCCGCAGGCTGACCCGTTTGAGGTCTTGAGATAAGATGTGTGATGATAAAGCACGACAGAAGCACTTTTTTTTCTAAGACCAATTTTCGATTTGGCACCGACCACTTGATCCAGCATTACTCTCGTAGTGCGGCGCCGGACACCTTTATGGATTCATCAAAAACATTCTCGGACATTGCTGTATATGCATCGGTTTCGAATTGTGTCTTTGGTCAATAGTTGGGTTGCCCGGCTCCTGTGCTTGCCTCCTACGTTCCACTTTGTTTGGCTAGGTGCGCAACGGGAGAACCACGGTGATTGTGCTTCCAGCTAGCATGGTTAAGCGCCTCAGTGGAGAAAGCCGAAAACTGACTATCACAATAAGTGTAAACTGGTTAGTGATCCGATGGCTGTGTTAAATGACGGGCCGTTCATAATATTGGCCGAAGTGTCTATGGCTTGACCTCGACTGTTGCCGAACACTAACCGGAGGCTAGTAACTGGCCTTCCAACTTTAACCTCCTATGTCTAAGTGAAAGTTATAAAGCCTGCATATCTGATTGCCTCGTTTCTGCTAACACAACCGCCTCCGGGCACCGAGACGTCGGCTAAGGGTTGTTTTGTTAGTGCGGAAACACCCTGCGTAGTATCTACCAAGGGGTAGAAGCCGACGATGGGCCACTTTCAACTGATAAACGGTCGCAATGGAGTCAAAATAGTGATGTAAAGTACTTGGATACATAGAATCATTACACATAATCTGTGATTTTACTCTGGATATCGATCCTTAATTCGGCCATCCGTGCCCACATTAAGGCTCGGGGGCTACCGGGCTTCGTGCTCATTATTTATAAATATTAAAGGGGCACATCGATCCCCTGATCTGGTGTTGCCACCTGACCAGTGTCTCGGGGGCTACTGCGTTGGCAATCCAATGCAGAAAATTTAAACTGCAATATAGTTTTTGAGGAGATTATTATCCTCAGGTTGGTCAGCCGCACCCAACCTGAGTCTCGAGGACTTTGCACACCGCGTTTCTATTCCTAAGTATGTTGCCGAGCTGGGAATTGATCCTTAGGCTGATTTTACGAATCGACCTGAGTCTCAGTTGCTACTAGGGTCAGCGGTTTGATTTTTTCCTTCAGGTGCATCCCGGATATTAGGCCAACACGCACCTTGAGGGCTACTGGCTATACATCTTAGCAGAGATTACATTGCACAATTCATAAAAATAATCCCATGGACGAGGTGGTGTACTACCTCGGATATAGTCCGGCGTTGGTGCTCGACTACAATAGACACCCCGGAAGCAGTCCGGCATAAAGCTCGGACGCAAGTGGTTGGCTCCGTAGAAGGCATTTCTGGCATTAAGCTCGGCTAAACTCCTTCGACTTTCTGAGCCAAGGTGATCTATGACACCTCGTATATAGTCTGGCGTTGGAGCTCGGATACTCTCTGGCGTTGGAGTTTGGATACAGTCCGACGTTGGAGCTCGGATACAGTCCGGCATTGGTGCTCGGCTGCCAAAGATACCTCAAATACAGTCTGGCGTTGGAGCTCGGATGCAAGAGGACACCGCTGCATGGGGACAACTTCAAACCCGAGGTGGGCGTGAAAATAACAAGGCATTGATAAAGGCCGGAAATTTGAAGGGGCTCCTCGGATACCCGACATGTAAACTCTTCGGATGCACTTTGGTGATCCTCAAGATCAAATATGGGGAGATTTGTTGAACCGGTTTTCAAGACCGACGACCGAATATGAAGAACAGTTCGGAAGAATCGAGGAGCGTCCCCAACTTGAAGACCGGTTCAGGGGGCTACTAACGGTGTCCTGAACTAGGGGGTACTCACCACGGCATCTCTCGATCAGTTAGATTGGGCCGAGGACCCCATGGCCGCATACTCATGGGCCAGTTCGGACAACCCTGCCGCATACAAGGAAGACTCCACAAGACTTGGCGCCCAAGACAAGGACTCTCCTAAACCCTAGGCCTCCGGTGTCTTATATAAACCGAGGCCAGGCTAGTCTATGGACAATCTCATATTCGTTACTACAATCTCGTGGTAGATACATGTACTCTGTACTACACCCATATGAATACAATCAAAAGCAGCATGTAGGGTATTATCTCATCAAGAGAGCCCGAAGCTGGGTAAAACCCCGTGTCCATGTTACCATCGCTCCAAGACGCCTAGCTTAGGACCCCTACTACGAGATACGCCGGATATTGAACCGACAATAATTGTCTTACATATTCCGGATAATTTAAAATGCCACATGCGGCAAAGCCCGAAAGACACGGGGGCAAGAGAAGAAGGAAATTGCAGACAACGATCTGGGTCGCTACTGTCTCTACTTGTCGATGGATCGCCGGGCAGCGAAATCCTCCAGCTCCTTCTTCAATTCCTCACAACTTTGCTTGAAACCAGCCACAGATTCCTCCACCTCCTGCTCGCGCTCAATCCGGAGCTTCCTCAAGCCACCCATCAGTTCCTCGACGACCGCTCTCAGCGTCATCTTCGAGGTACTGCTCTTCTCATGCAACATCTTCCATCCGGCGGCCTCCTCCTCCTTCTCAGTGACCAACTTGAGGAGCTTCGCATTGTCATCCATGAGTTGCTCGATGAGGCCGGTCGCCTTGTCAACCAAGGCATCGCTGATCTTGAGCAGCTTCGTCAAGCCGTCGAGCAGCTCCTGCTGCATAGTGACGCCAGCGAGAATGTCGTCGTCGCCGGCGAAGGACTTCAGGAACGCCGGCTCGTCGCGATGGCCGATGCTGCGAATAAGCTTGTGAGAGCCCTCGCGTGCCCGTGAGAGCTCGTTCGAGGGCTCCGTGGCGCGCCCGGACATCTCTGCTGCGGCTGCGGCTTCGCGACGGGATATCTCTAGTGCTTCCATGGCCTTGGTCTTTGCTGCCTGGTTATATGTCCATCCTAAACTCCTCCTACCGGTCATGGCGGAACGACTTGACAGAGAAAACCAGTTTTGTGGGTGATGAGGAGATGAACTGTGAAGTAGTTTTCGAGTGGGTAGTTTTTATAGCCTGGTGCTAAGTGTGAACACATATTAGTTTGAGAGGTGTGAACAGATTTGGAATTACTTATTGCATTGTAATCAACAATATGATGAGAAACAAGGTCAAAATTTATTGATGGCAGAAGGTTGACCACGTGGTTGCTCGCCGTTGAGGCGGCCGCGGCGCGCTCCGCTCTGGCGTCCCTGCATGCGCTCTGCTCGCCGTTGAGGCAAAGTTACAATGTCAACTGTTAATAATTCTTAATAATTGTCTTACATATTCAGGATAATTTAAAATGCCAAATGCGGCAAGGCCCAGAACACTCACGACCTACATATTCATATAATTAAAATAAAATATAAGCTAAAAGGCTGAGCTGGCGGCCTTCCGATGATGGTCTTCTCGGACTCCATGATCAGCATAGAACCCTTGCGGCCGTTCACTCCGAGTGTCCCGACCCGCCTCCGCCTACGGAGCTGCTGGCGCCGATGGGAGGCTCTTGGGGCTGCTGGGCCTCTACGAGAAGAGCTTGACAGCGTGCTATCCCGCGCATGACAACTCCGCGGAACCGCTCCATTTCCATGTCTCTGGCCTGGTAGCAAATTCCGTCGATCACCTACATCCTCAAGATATCACGTTGGCGATGTTCTACTTCATCGGGGACGTAACCTCCGCTAAGGATGCGCTCGAGCCTAGCCACCACATCATCGGGATCAAGGTTGACACAGCCGCCGCAGGCAATGATGAAGCCGCAGGCTGCCTTTGTCTTGACTGAATCACAGAGGTCCTGTGCCCATTCCTTGTGGGGCATTAGGCTCTCGATGAGCACTGGTGACGGCGGTTCTTCGGGTGGGTTGTCGATCATGCCGCCGAGCAGCTCTGGATCTTTTGCACGGTGGATGGCAAATTGCTCATCACACCTCCTCTGCAATATGTCGATTGTGCTCCCAAGGACTGTGACGCCGATATCGCTGCCAATGGGCCATGGTGCCTGCACCAGCCGATGAAGCTCTTGCTCCCCGACCTGCTCCGGCTCGTTCTCCTTGCTGAAGATGTAACGCAGGTAGGCGTCGACGTCGAAGCTTTGGTCGTTGCCTGGCATGCTTGGAATAACTAATGGTAGATGTGTGAGGACTAGATCTTCGCAGAGTGTCGCGGCGGTGCATTGCCGCCTGGGTTATATCCAGCAAGCCATTAGCTGGTGGCGGGAAACCGGTGAGGGAATAGGCGTGGATTTTACAATTCACCCATGTGGAGCGCGGGAAGCATTCGCTGGAGCGCGGGAAGACTAAGTGGAGCACACACACAACCCGAATACTGTAGCCGGTGCCACGTGTTATCTATCACACAAGTGTTAACATAAGGAAATGCATGTGTAACTTACTAATCATCGCAAGACGCACCGTGTGCGATACTCCTAGCCACCGCAAGCAACTAGTTTGCATTTTTTAAAGTTTTTTGTACACACAGAATCGCACACGAACTAACTGTATTAACCGTCTGTGTTGTAAATTCTCATCGTAAACAGTTCATCCGAGTCGGCTGTTTGCCACGTATCACACACATCTTGTTAAGTTGAACCGTTTCTGTTGCGTTCGCTAATCAAAAATAGTTCGTCCGAGTGAACCGTATGCCCTATATCACACACACCTTGATGTGGCTAACCGTTTATGTTGCACTCCCTAATTGCAAATGGTTCATCGGAGCGAACTGTATGCCGTATATCGCACACACATTGATATGGCTGCCCGTTTATGTTGTTCTGCCTCATCGCAAACAGTTCGAACGGGTTAACCGTGTGGCCTGAATTGCACACGCAACTAAAATCTGAACCGTGTTTGATGCATCCTCCATCGCAAACGTTTTGCACCTTTTTTGCCGGTTTTCATACACCACCGCTTATGCGATTACTTATCGCATACCACAGTTTCTCGAAGGGTCTCTGATCGTAATGTCGCGTTAGCAGCATCCTGCAGTAGTGACCTCATCCCCTTTTAATAGTATTGGCTTTCTTATGGACTCAATGTTATCTTGGATCACTTAAATAGAAATGAAGAGTCTTGAGCTTTTGCCAAACTTTTTCCTTATCATTTTGAGGGGTCCACATCTCTAGTCCATGCCAGGCCAATCAATGAACATCCTGAAATATTTATCTTAAATGGATATTAGTTCAATGAGCTATATCTTGTTATGAATTACCAAAACCACCCTGGGATTAGTTGCACTATCAATCTCCCCCTTTTTGGTAATTGATGACAACATATAGATCAAAGCTTCGACAAATGGTAAATGAATGAAGTACATCATCGCTTTGAGAAGTATGTGATAAGCAAGAGCTCCTCGTAAATTTGTGCATCATTAAAAATTTGTGTTTGAATGCAAATGCACAATCGATTAGGATCGTGGGTCACTCTTCTATGTCACATACATCTTGGTGGAGCGCACAAAATGATATGCGTGAAATAACATGCACGCATCACGAAATACATAAGTGAATGATCATACACAAGTAATCATAGAGATAAGCATAAATCACATTAAGCATAGTATGATCAACCACACAACCAAACATAGTATCTCACGAGCATAAAAACAACCAAGTAGCACAAAACAAATGGACATAGTAGCAACGGGCAATAAAAACCAACAGGCAAAATAACGAGACACTCTCTCTCAAAGCCTATGATCTATACATTTTCTCCCCCTTTGTCAACAAGTTACCAAAAAGCTCGAAAAATTATAGTGCCATACGTCTCTCTAGGCACGATCCTCCGGAGCTCCTAAAAGGGTCTTTTGGCTTGTGGCTCTGGTGTTCTTAGATGGTGTTGAGAGAACTGCCTCTGTGAATGCTTCTGCTGAAGTGCGCTGCACTGTTGGTGTAGACACTGGAGGTGGCACTGTAGCAGTAGTGGCAGGTGCAAAGTGAGTAGGCCTCGTGTCTGCAACTGGCACAACTGAGGATCTGGCTGCCCTTGGCACAGTCTGAAACCTCTCCGTAGTGGTGTGCTCATTGCCTTCTTCAGCATCATCTCGAAGCTTCTCCACAATAGACTACATCTGTGTGACCTTGATATTTAGATTGTACATCTTGTCCTCCACAACCCGCTCTAAGCTCTCCTGGTTCTTGGCTAAGTTGGTCAGACTTTGCTCAATCCTTATTGTTGCTTATAGCAGATATGTCATTTGGTCTTGCGTAGACTTGAGATTTGCTATTGGGGCATTGGGTGCAGTGGCTTCCTTTGCTACCCTTACTTCTGCTGCCTGAGCCTTCTCTTGAGACTCAACTAATGTAGGGTGTGAAGGATCCATCAACACTACATTGTCCTCGAACTCTGGCTCATGAGGAAGGTGCTCATGATAGATGTCGCTTGAAGCTACGTCGGTATTTCCCCAAAGAGGAAGGGATGATGCAGCACAGCGGCGGTAGGTATTTCCCTCAGATATGAAACCAAGGTTATCGAACCAGTAGGAGAACCAAGCAACACAATGTAATCAGCCCCTGCAGACAAATAACAACACCTCGCAACCCGACGTGTTAAAGGGGTTGTCAATCCCTTTCGGGGTACGGTGCGAGAAACGGTGCGTGGACGGGATGATGCATCATAGTGGCGGTAGGTATTTCCCTCAGATATGAAACCAAGGTTATCGAACCAGTAGGAGAACCAAGCAACACAATGTAATCAGCCCCTGCAGACAAATAACAACACCTCGCAACCCGACGTGTTAAAGGGGCTGTCAATCCCTTTCGGGGTACGGCGCCAGAAACGTTGCATGGACGGGAGAAAGTTGTAATAGATTGAAATAATATATCGCAAATAAAATAGAGTGCAGCAAAGTATTTTTGTATTTTTGGTTTAATAGATCTAAATAAAAATGCAAAGGAAAAGTAGATCGCAAACAAATATATGAGAAAGAAGACCCGGGGCCGTAGATTTCACTAGTGGCTTCTCTCGAGAAAAAATAGCAAACCGTGGGTAAACAAATTACTGTTCGGCAACTGATAGAACTTCAAATAATTATGACGGTATCCAGGCAATGATCATTACATAGGCATCACGTCCAAGATTAGTAGACCGACTCTTGCCTGCATCTACTACTATTACTCCACACATCGACCGTTATCCAGCATGCATCTAGTGTATTAAGTTTATGAAAAAATGGAGTAATGCAATAAGAACGATGACATGATGTAGACAAGATCCGTTTATCTATGGCGGTAGATATAGATCCCATCTTTTTATCCTTAGTAGCAACGATACATACGTGTCGATTCTCTTTCTGTCACTGGGATCAAGCACCGTAAGATCGAACCCACTACCGGGCACCTCTTCCCATTGCAAGATAAATAGATCAAGTTGGCCAAACAAAACCCAAATATCATAGAAGAAATACTTGGCTATAAGAGATCATGCATATAAGAGATCAAAAAAACTCAAATAACTTTCATGGATACAAAAACATATAACTGATCATAAACTCGAAGTTCATCAGATCCCAACAAACACACCGCAAAAGAGTTACATCATATGGTTCTCCAAGATACCATTGTATTGAGAATTCAGCGAGAGAGAGGAAGCCATCTAGCTACTAAATACAGACCCGAAGGACTACAAAGAACTACTCACACATCATTGGAGAGGCACCAATGGAAGTTGTGAACCCCTCCGTGATGGTGTCTAGATTGGATCTGGTGGTTTTGGACTCTGCGGCGGCTGGATGAATATTTCGTCGACTCCCCTAGGGTTTCAGGAATATTGGGGTATTTATAGAGCAAAGAGGCTAGTCCAGGGGGCACCCAAGGTGGGCACAACACACCAGGGCACGCCTGGGCCTCCTGGCGCGCCCTGGTGGGTTGTCCCCTCCTCGGGACTCCCCCCCAGGTGCAACCAGGGCCCGTTGTGTTCCTTACGGCCCATAAAAAAATCATCATGGAGTTTCGTGGCATTTGGACTCTGTCTGATATTGATTTCCTGCGATGTAAAAAACATGAAAAAAACAGCAACTGGCACTTGGCACTATGTCAATAGTTTAGTACCAAAAAATGATATAAAATGACTATAAAATGATTATAAAACATCCAAGATTGATAATAAAACAACATGGAACAATCAAAAATTATAGATACGTTGGAGACGTATCAGCATCCCCAAGCTTAACTCCTGGTCGTCCTCGAGTAGGTAAGTGATAATTTTTTTATGTGGAGTGCTGTTTATCATGTCATATCATATTCTTTTCTTTATAGCATGGACATTTGGACTTTTATGTGATTCAAAGCAATAGTCTAGTTTTGACAGAATAATTTAGATACTCAAGCATATCAACAAGCAACCATGTCTTTCAAAATATCAACGCTAAAATAAGTTATCCCTAGCCCATCATGCTCAAACATTGATCCATTCATGAAACACACTCGAATATT
This sequence comes from Aegilops bicornis, assembly GCA_021605145.1. NCBI lineage: Eukaryota > Viridiplantae > Streptophyta > Magnoliopsida > Poales > Poaceae > Aegilops > Aegilops bicornis. The sequence continues at coordinate 499,479,355 of CM038674.1, forward strand.
AGCTACACCCAATACTTAATAACGATCATATTTTTCCTAGTTTGTGCTTTTGTAAGAGAAGATGGAGACTCAAATTCAAAAATACAAATTGCATAAAGTAAAAGAAAGGCCCTTCGCAGAGGGAAGTAGGGATTTGTAGAGGTGCCAGAGCTCAAACGGAAAAATTAGAGATAAAAACATTTTGGGAGGTGTATCTATCCCACCAACAAAAACGACGTAGAGCTACAAATACTTTCCATGCTAGATATGCCATAGGCGGTTCCCAAACAGAAAATAAAGTTTATTCCTTTTTCCACCATACTTTCACTTTCCATGGCTAACCGTATCCACGGGTGCCCTCCATACCAACACTTTCCAAGGAATTTATTATTTGACAACATAAACTAAATTTATTTTTGCATTTCTGGACTGGGCATCCTTAAAACCTTTGCCTTACTCTCGTGCAATGACAAGTGAATAAACACTCATCGTGAGAGTAACACATCCAAAGATGGAAAATATTAGCCACTGCTACCGTTCATGAGCGAAACAAATACACAAAAGAGAAGTTTATTTTGAAAATTAGAGATGGCACATGGAAATTTTCTTAGAACGGCAAAAGAATACCGCATATAGGTAGATATACTGGATTCATGTGGCAAAACTGGTTTAAAGGATTTTGGATGCACAAGTAGAGACCATACTTAGTGCAAAATGAAGGCTAGCAAAAAGATTGAGAAGCGACCAACCAAGAAACAAATAATATCATAAGCAAGCATTAAGCATAATTAACACTGAATAATGCACCAGAAGTAGGATATAATTTTCATTGCATGATTATTGACTTTCGTGCATGCATAGGGAATCACAAACCTTAACACCAATATTCTTACTAGAGCACAATTACTCATCAACATAACTCATATATCACATCATCATATCTCAGAACTATTACTAAGAATCAAGTTTATTTTGTCCAATGATCTTCATGACATTCTTTTACTTTATCCTTCTTGGATATCTATCACTTTGGGACTAATTTTCATGTGTTGCTTTTCATAAGCTCAAACAAATATAAGTGAAGATCATGAGCATAAAAATTTTCTTTCTCTCAAAATAATTTAAGTGAATCAAGAGAGAATTTCTTAAAAAATTTACTAACTCTCAAATAAATCTAAGTGAAGCAAGAGATCATTTCTTCAAAAAATACTAAGCACACCATGGTCAAAAAGATATAAGTGAAGCACTAGAGCAAGTCCTAGCTCATAAAAGATTTAAGTGAATCACAGATAGCAATTCTAACAAGTTATGATATAATTTTGGCTCTCTCAAGTAGGCGTGTCCATCAAGGATTGATGACTTAAAACACAAAATAAAACAAGCAAAGACTCATATCATACAAGATGCTCCAAGCAAAACACATATCATGTGACGAATAAAAATATAGCTTCGAGTAAAATACCGATGGTTGTTGGAGGAAAGCGGGGATGCCACTCGGAGGCATCCCCAAGGTTAGTTGGTTGCTCATTTTTAGATAATAGCTTGGGATGCCGGGGCATCCCCAAGCTTAGTCTCTTACATCCTTCCTTCATCCATCGTAAGATAACCCAAAACTTGAAAACTTCAATCACACAAAACTCAACAAAACCTTCGTGAGATTCGTTAGTATAAGAAAGCAAACCACTACTATAAGTGCTATATCAAACCAATTCATATTTTGTTTTGTATTATATCTACTGTATTCCAACTTTTCTATGGCAAAAACTCATCAAAGAAAACCATAGAGCCATCAAAATAAGCACACAAGACAAACAAAACAGATCTGTCAAAACAGAACAGTCTGTAGTAATCTGACTTTTGCGAATACTTATGAAACTCCAAAAATTCCACCAAATTAGGTAGACCAGGGTAATTTGTATATTAATCTTCTGCAAAAAGAATGAAGGCAAAAGCTCTTTCCGATAAAAAATGAGAATTGTTTTTGTGAGCGCAAAGTTTCTGTCTTTTTCAGCAAGACCAAACAACTATCACCCAAGAAGATAAGGCTTTTCTTGGCACAAACACTAATTAAAACAGAAAAAACACAATCATAATAGTAGCATTGTGTTAACACTCAAGAACAGAAAGCAAAAAGCAAAAACAAACTTTATTCATTGGGTTGCCTCCCAACAAGCGCTATAGTTTTATGCCCTTAGCTAGGCATAAAGCAAGGATTTAAGTTTTGTCATCCTTGGTTCAAGATCCATAAGATGCCCTCATGATTGATTCATAAGGTGGCCTGATTTTTTTCTAGGGAAATGTTCCATACCCTTCCTCAAGGGAAATTGGAACTTGACATTGCCTTCTTTCATATCAATCACGACACCGATAGTGCATAAAAACGGTCTACCAAGGATAATTTGACAAGACGGATTGCAATCAATATCAAGAACAATAAAATCTATGGGCACATAATTTCTATTTGCAAGAATAAGAACATCACTAATTCTTCCATAGGCTTTTGAATAGTAGAATCCGCCAAGTGCAAATTCAAAGAACACGTTTCAATATCGGTAAGACCAATCACATCACATAAAGATTTTGGAACTGTAGAAACACTAGCACCCAAGTCACACAATGCAAAACACTCATAATTTTTAATCTGGCTTTGATAGTAGGTTCCCATTCATCATGCAATTTTCTAGGAATTGAAACTTCTAATTCCAATTTTTCTTCCAAAGCTTTCATCATAGCATCAAGTTTAGTAAAAGCTTTGTTTTGTTCATAAGCATGGGGTGAATTTAGCATGGATTGCAACAAATAAATACAATCAATCAAAGAGCAAATATCATAATTAAAGTATTTATAATCCAAAAGAGTGGGTGCATCACTAACTAAAGTTTTGACCTCTCCAAACCCACTTTTATCAATTTTCTCAACAAGATTTTCACCCTCCGAAATATTGGGACACCTTATACCTAAAGCTAACACTTCTCCAGTCCCTTTTTCATCAATCTTATCTTTACTAAACAAGGGATCAATAGAAGAAACACCAATCATTTTAAGATCTGCATCACTTTTGCAAGAATAATCACTAGAAAAAGATTTCTCTAAAAATTCTCTTTTAGCTCTAATCATAGCAGTTCTTTTCTTACTTTCATCCATAGAAACATAAAGGGCTTTAATGATTCATCAAATTTAGGCACACAAATTTTCAACTTGAGATTTTCCACATCATGAGCAATTCTATCAACACTTCTAGACAAATCATCTATCTTATTAAACTTTTCTTCTATGGAAGTGTAGAAAACCTTTTGCGTGTTGAAAAATTCTTTAATATTATTCGCAAGATTAGAGGTATTCTATTGTAAGATTGATTTCCATAGGAATTACCATAATTATTAGAGGAATTACTAGGAAAAGGCCTAGGATTAATATTTCCTCTATAAGCATTGTTGTTTAAATTATTGCGAGAAATAAAATTCACATTAATGGCATCACTATTTTGCTCAATCAAAGTAGACAAAGTCATATCATTAAAATCAATAGGAGCACTTTTAGTAGCAACCAATTTCATAAGAGCATCAAATTTTTCACTCAAAGAAGAAATTTCTTCAACCGAATTAACTTTTTTACTAGTAGGAGCCCTTTCGGTATGCTATTGTGAATAATTTGCCATGATATTATCAAGCAATTTGGTGGCTTCACCCAAAGTAATTTCCATAAATGTACCACCCACGGCGGAATCTAAAGATTACGAGAAACAAATTCAACCCCACATAAAGTTTTTGTATGATCATCCAAAGATTTAACCCATGAGTTGGGTAATTCCTTAGCATCATTTTCATCCTTTCCCAAGATTGTGCAACATGCTCATGTTCAAGTTGCTTGAAATTCATGATCTGGGTTCTAAGGGAAATAATTTTTGCGGCAGGAAAATACTTAGTGATAAAAGCATCTTTGCACTTATTCCAAGAATTGATACTATTGCGAAGCAAAGAAGAGAACCAAATTTTTGCAGAATCACGCAAAGAAAATGGAAATAATTTCATCTTGATTACATCATTGTCCACATCTTTTTTATTTTGCATATAGCATAATTCCACGAAGGTATTAAGATGGGACGCGGCATCCTCATTAGGAGTACCGGAAAATTGATCTTTCATAACAAGATTCAACAAAGCAGTATTAATATCACAAGTCTCCGCACTAGTGTTGGGAGGAGCAAGCGGAGTGCCAATAAAACCATTGTTGTTGGTATTTGAGAAATCACATAACTTGGTGTTCTCTTGAGTCAAGATCACTACACAACCAGATTGCACTCAAAACAGATCTGGCATAAAAACGGCGAACAGAAAAAGAGAGGCGAATAAAACAGAATTTTTTTGTGAAGTGGGGGATAGGAAAATGATAGGCAAATGGAAAATAATGTAAATTGAGAGGAGATGAGATTTGTGATTAGGAACCTGGTTATGTTGAAGCTCCCCCCCGGCAACGGCGCCATAAATTCCTTTTGATGTCGCTTGAAGCTACGTCGGTATTTCCCCAAAGAGGAAGGGATGATGTAGCACCGCGGCAGTAGGTATTTCCCTCAGATACGAAACCAAGGTTATCGAACCAGTAGGAAAACCAAGCAACACAACATAAACAGCCCCTGCACACAAATAACAACACCTCGCAACCCGACGTGTTAAAGAGGTTGTCAATCCCTTTCGGTGTACGGCACCAGAAACGGTGCGTGGACGGGAGAAAGATGTAATAGATTGAAATAATAGATCGCAAATAAAATAAAGTGCAGAAAAGTATTTTTGTATTTTTGGTTTAATATATCTGAATAAAAATGCAAAGGAAAAGTAGATCGCAAACAAATATATGAGAAAGAAGACCCGGGAGCCGTAGATTTCACTAGTGGCTTCTCTCGAGAAAAATAGCAAACGGTGGGTAAACAAATTACTGTTGGGCAATTGATAGAACTTTAAATAATTATGACGATATCTAGGCAATGATAATTACATAGGCATCACGTCCAAGATTAGTAGACCGGCTCCTGCCTGCATCTACTACTATTACTCCACACATCGACCGCTATCTAGCATGCATCTAGTGTATTAAGTTCATGGAAAAACAGAGTAATGCAATAAGAACGATGACATGATGTAGACAAGACCCGTTTATCTATGGCAGTAGATATAGATCCCATCTTTTTATCCTTAGTAGCAACGATACATACGTGTCGGTTCCTTTTCTGTCACTGGGATGAAGCACCGTAAGATCGAACCCATCACCGGGCACCTCTTCCAATTGCAAGATAAATAGATCAAGTTGGCTAAACAAAACCCAAATATCAGAGAAGAAGTATGAGGCTAGAAGAGATCATGCATATAAGAGATCAAAGAAACTCAAATAACTTTCATTGATATAAAAAATATAATTGATCATAAACTCGAAGTTCATATCCCAACAAACACATCACAAAAGAGCTACATCATATGTATCTCCAAGAGAACATTGTATTGAGAATTCAGCGAGAGAGAGGAAGCCATCTAGCTACTAACTACGGACCCGAAGGTCTACAAAGAACTACTCACGCATCATCGGAGAGGCACCAATGGAAGTGGTGAACCCCTCCGTGATGGTGTCTAGATTGGATCTGGTGGTTCTGGACTCTGTGGCAGCTGGATGAATATTTCGTCAACTCCCCTAGGGTTTCTGGAATATTGGGGTATTTATAGAGCAAAGAGGTGGTCCGGGGGGCACCCGAGGTGGGCACAACCCACCAGGGCGAGCCTGGGCCTCCTGGCGCGCCCTGGTGGGTTGTCCCCTCCTCGGGACTCCCCCCAGGTGCAACCAGGGCCGTTGTGTTCCTTCTGGCCCATAAAAAATCATCGTGGAGTTTCATGGAATTTGGACTCCTTCTGATATTGATTTCCTGCAATGTAAAAAACATGAAAAAAATACTAACTGGCACTTGGCACTATGTCAATAGGATAGTACCAAAAAATGATATAAAATGACTATAAAATGATTATAGAACATCCAAGATTGATAATAAAACAACATGGAATAATCAGAAATTATAGATACGTTGGAGACGTATCAATGATCAAGTAGATATGTATCTGTACCAACCTTGGAGTTGATAAGCACCTCAATGTGAGGGGCATATCCACAAGACCTTTTCTGGTCAGCAGTAGCCCTCTTTGCCGTCTCAACAATTAAGCTAATAACTTTTAAATTTATAAGGTGGGGTGTCAAACAAGTGAAGCAAATTGATAGAGTGGCCATAGATCTTCCTTTCATCTCTAGATTTGGGTAACAGAGTGAATCTCAGAATGGTGTTTGTTGCGGCCAACCCTGCTAGCAAATGCTTGACTGTCGGGATAATTGACCACGGGTACCCCAAAGACGGCAAGACAATATTTCAAGACATCGGGGCTAGCAAAGCCCCTCAGTCCGGCTGCTCAGGCCGCCCCAGATGCCCCTGTCTGACTGCCCGGGTCGACTCGCCACCCGGCCTGCTCTCCGTCCGGCTGCTCCAGCCGGCCTACTGCACGGAGTCAACCGCTGCTCCGACCCGACACTGACAAGACCCCAATGAGATGGCCGTACCCGGCACTGCTGGGGAATAGTGGATCACTGTAGCAGGTGTAACACGTCACATCGATGTCCCCCGAATAGTGTAGTTGGTGGGTGGGCCACACCCACCATGCCCACACCCATGCTCACATAGCTTACCTCCTAAGCTAGCCCACACTATAAAAGGGACACACATCCATCCATCCACTCTCACACGGGCATGCATGCCCAAGTGCTCATGCATGCAGACAAGACTAGCCGGCCACAATGGATCCCTGGCTCTCACGCCACACACTAGCTAGCTAGCTCCTTGCTACTACCTTCTGTCCAATACAGCTCCAGGAGCACTCTGTACTGCAGATATGCCACATACATACAGACATGCAGGAGTAGGGGTGTTATTTCTTCGGAGAGCCCCGAACCTGGGTAAACTAGCATGTGCTACTCGCATACCCATCCCCGGATACTCCACGACAGTCTTGCCCTCACCTTAAGCCACCACAGGCATCCTGTCAATCCGCAACCCCCCGTGAGAATACATGACGATTGGCGCCCACCATGGGGCAAGGTGCACCATCGTTTGGAAACACGTTATGGACGGGAATCCACTTCCTTCCTGGCGAGCGCAGCCAGCCCGACATGCCCGATGGCGTCTATGTCGACGCGTTGTGCGGCGTGGAAGCCGTTTGCGCCACGAACAACCTTGCTGATCTCCTCGGCGGGATCCTCCTCACCGGCGAGCCCGCACCCGACGCGGGAGCAGCCAACTCCGAGAGCTGCCTAGTCGACTTCCTCGACTAGCTCTGCATCGCCAACGAGCCTGCCTCCAACTTGGAGTCCGTTGGCTCCACTGACCCGGGCGTCGACATGATCATCGACGCCGATGCGGCGGACTCTGATGCCTTCCCTGACCATGTGGTGATCGTCGACGACCCGCTCCCTCTCGCAGACAGCAGCGCCAGCATCGTCAAGGAGGTGCTGGTCATTAGCCACGACGGAGCCTCCGACGGGGCTGGCCAGGACCCGCTGCAGGTGGCAGTACGGGGCCTATCGGCTCCCATAGCGGTAGACGCTGATGGTGCGACGCTGGAGTCATTCCGCATCTCGCTCCTCGACAGCGCCAACAAGTTGAAGGCCATGAGGCACCTCACTGAAGCCTACCAGCGCGAGATCGACCGCGCCTTCTGCGGCACGTCGGCTGCTGGCGAGCCCAGCCGCATGGGCACGGTTCGACAGCGCGGCGCAGCCATCGCCAGCATGCTGGGGGCCGAACGCCCAGTCTACGCCACCTCGTTGGAAAACCTACGTGCCGCCCAGGCGGCGATAGACGAGCTTGATCATCTTAAGTTTATTTCGAGAGATGAAAATCTTTATGCTCATGTTCTTCACTTAAATTTGTTTGAGCTTGTCAAAAGCAATGGCAATATATGAAACTAGTCCGAAAGTGATAGATATTCAAGAGGGATATAATAAAAACTTTCATGAAGATCATTGGACAAAATAAACTTGATTCTTTGTAATAGTTTTGAGATATGATGATAGTAATATATAAGCCATGTTGGTAAATAATTATGCTTTAGTAAGAATATTGGTGTTAAGGTTTGTGATTCCATATGCGAGCACGAAAGTCAATAGTTATGCAATGGAATTACAACCTACTTGTGGTGCATTATTCGGTGTTAGTTATGCTTAATGCTCGTTTTTGAGAATTTTTGTTTCTTGGTTGGTTGCTTCTCAATCTATTTGCTAGCCTCTATTTGCATTAAGTGGGACTAAATCCTTAAACCAGTTATGCCATATGAGTCCATGATACGTCTCCACCGTATCTATAATTTATGAAGTATTCATGCCATGTTTACAACACATTTACATGGTTTTGGTATGATTTGGATGGAACTAACCCGGACTGACGCCGTTTTCAACAGAACTACCGTGGTGTTGTTTTTGTGCAGAAACAAAAGTTCTCCAAATGCAACGAAACTTTTTGACGGTTTTTTTGGAACAACAGAGGCACTAGTAGATTCGTGGGAGGACCATAAGGTGAAGGAGGTGAGCACAAGACACCTGGGCGTGCCAGGAGGCCCGGGTGCCCCCAGGTGGGTTCTGCTCACGTCGAGGCCCATTTCACGTGTAACCAACGCCAAATATCCTATAAATACAGAAACCCCCAGAGATAACCCTAGATCGGAAGTTCCATCGCCGCAAGCCTCTGTAGCCACGAAAAACCAATCTAGACCCTATTTCAGCACTCCACCGGAGGGGAAATCATCACCGGTGGACATCTTTATCATCCCAGCGACCACCATGATGAGGAGGGAGTATTTCACCCTCGGGGCTAAGGGTTTGTCCCAGTAGCTATGTGTTTAATATCTCTCTCTCTCTCTCTCTCTCTCTCTATCTCTCGTGTTCTTAATTTGGCACGATCTTGATGTATCGTGAGCTTTGTTAATATGGTGTTTTCCCCTCTCTATCTTGTCGTGAGGAATTGAGTTTTCCCTTTGAGATTTCGTTATTATCGGATTGAATACTTTGATGGATTTGAGAGCACTTGATGTATGTCTTGGTATGAATACCCGTGGTGACAATGGGTTATCATATTGATTCACTTGATATGTGTTTTGGCACTCAACTCGTGGATTCCCGACGTGACATTGGGGTAATCTATGCATAGGGGTTGATGCACGTTCTCGTGTTTGTTTCTCTGGTACGAATCTTGTGGCACTCTTTGAGGTTCTTTGTGTTGGGTTGAGTATTATGAATCTATAATTGTTTGATATATACCGTATAATCAACTCACAGATACTCGTGGTGACATTGGAGTATCTAGGTGACATTAGAGTTGGTTGATGTGTATCATATGGTGTTATTTTAGTATGAACTCTTAGATTGATCGATTTGAAAGGTTAACTTGGTGTTATTTTAGTACGAACTCTTGGGTAGATCGATCGGAAAGGATAACTTTGAGGTGGTTTCGTACCCTACAAACAGTTTTTTCTTATGTTCCCCGCAAGATAAGAACTTTGGAGTGATTCTTCATTGCACGTTGAGGGATGGTTATATGATCCAATTATATTAGCATTGTTGGGATATAGCACTAGCGAAAGTAGAGACCCTAGGCTTTATTTTCAAGCATTGCAATACTGTTTGTGCTCACTTTTGTTACTCGCTACCTTACTGTTTTTATTGTTACTATTACGAAAATCAATATCTATTATCCATATTACACTTGTATCACCATCTCTTCGCCGAACTAGTGCACCTATACAATTTACCATTGTATTTGGTGTGTTGGGGACAAAAGAGACTTTTTATTGTTTGGTTGCAGGGTTGTTTGAGAGAGACCATCTTCATCCTGCGCCTCCCACAGATTGATAAACCTTAGGTCATCCACTTGAGGGAAAATTGCTACTGTCCTACAAAACTCTGCACTTGGAGGCCCAACAGAAGTCTACACGAACAAGTTGTGTAGTAGACATCAAGCTCTTTTCTGGCACCGTTCCCATGGAGGTGAGTTCTTGAAGGTATATCTTTAGATCTTGTAACTGAATCTTTTAGTTTCATGTTTAATCACTAGTTTGGTTTATAAAAGAAAACTACAAAAAAATGGAATTGATGTGGTCTTATATTGTTTATGACGGAAAGGAAAATTGTGCTAAATTGATAGAAGAAAAATTCAATAAAATGATTGGCATGAATGATGAGAATGATTGCAATGTTGCTAGTATTAATTCTTCAAACATCCATGATGCTAGTGGTATGCAAAGGCATAAGCTTGGGGATGCTATATTTGATGAAGATGATATTTTTAGTCCCCCAAGTTTTGATTAGAAAATTTATTATGCCGATAGCAGGCCTCCTATTTATGATGATTATATTGATGAAAGTGGGTTTGGAAGAGTGTCAAATCTAGGTAGTATTGATCCCACTCTTTTGTAGGGTGTTGAATCTTATTGTTATAATTATGAAAGTGGATTTGGAGAGGCCATGACTTTATTTAGTGATAATTTCTTTATTGCGGAAGAGGTTTCAATTGACTATGATTAAAAAAGTTGCTATCTATGATGATTATGGTGATGACATGTATGCTATACTGAATAATGATTACCATGAAACTTGTCATCATGATTTTAATTTTCAATCTCATAATAGTTATTTTGTTGAGTTTTCTCCCACTACTATTCATGAGAATAATTTTTCTTATGTGGAGAGTAATAAAATTTCTATGCTTGTGGATCATGGATAGAATGCTTTATGTGATAGTTATATTGTTGAATTCATTCATGATGCTACTGAAAATTATTATGAGAGAGGTACATATGCTTTTACATATCTCACTAATCTCAAGTTTCCTCTCTTTTTGTTGAAAGTATTGAAATCATGCTTCTTGTGCCTTCCTATGCTAGTTGATTCTTGTTCCCATAAATTGTTTGCTCATGAAATCCCTATGCATAGGAAGTGGGTTAGACTTAAATGTGCTTGCCATGTGATTCATGATGCTTTTTTTTCATGTTTCAATTACTATTCTTATGTGGGCACCATTGAAATCATCATGCCTAGCTAAAAAGGCATAAAATAAAAAGCGCTTGTTGGGAGACAACCCAACACTTTTACATACTATTTTTGTGTGTTCACATGATTAAGCTATTGTAGTAATCATGTTTTATTGCTTTTGTTTTAATAAAAGTGCCAAGTAAATCCTTTGGGTTAGTGTGGATGATAGTTGATTTGATTTTGTGAAAAAATAGAAACTTTTGCGCCCAGTATCAGAATTATTAAATTCACTGGAACATGCATTTGATCTGAATTTTTTACACATGCACTACTAGGGAAAACCCTAGTAGTAGCGCGGGTTTTGAGGCTATCAGCAGCGCTGGCAGCCGCGCTACTACTACGGCGCTACAGCTAACTGTTAGTAGTAGCGCCGGTCTGCACTGCTTACTATCGTTGACTATATCGGCAGCGCTTTTCCTGAACGCGCTACTATTAGTTAGCTGTAGCACTTTCCTATCCCCGCGCTACTGCTATATCTTTCATCATTTCCCCCCGCTTCCTACCCCATTTCAGTTTCAATAAAGTGCAATTTCCAGATACTAGGTACTACTAGATATCAATTTCATAAAGCATTATAGGTATTAGGTAGTACTCCCTCCGTTCCAAATTACTCGTTGTGGTTTTAGTTCAAATTTGAACTGAAACCACGACGAGTAATTTGGAACGGAGGGAGTACTAGATAACAATTTCATATATAGTCAACATGCATCCTCAAGCAGTACTAGGTGATATCGACGACGATCATCATATGTAGTTCTAGATGATATCGATGACGATCATCATATCTAGTTCTAGATGATATCGACGACGATCATCATATGTAGTTCTAGGGGATATAGCCACACACACATATGTTGTTCTAGATTATATCGACGACGATCATCATCCTCAAGCCTGGGTGGTGGGTGTTCCTGATAGTAATTAGGATGGCCTGTCCAACACGAAGATTCTTGCCAACAAGGAATCACTTCCACCCAACCGAGTCTAAGTGTGTGCGACCGTCCGTGTCCATGCGATAAGTAAAGGTGGTGACGGAGCCCCTTGCGGTAAGGCGTAGTCCAGCTGAGATTTCTTCATCAGGCTCGATACCACAACTCACAGATAGGCTCTTTGGCAATTTTTGAATAAGAAAAACATATCAATTAATAAATAGCCTCGCACATACTTTTGCAAATATATTTCTATTAAGTATAGATTTCTACACTATCAAAAGACACAGTACTACACATTTGTACTAAGCATGAATTTTACTAATAAGTATATATGGATTATCTACACTATTAATAGTTCCTTGGATTCTACACTAATAAGCATGTGATCGGACTCTACAATAAAGCATATCATCGACTAGATTCCACACAGCATATCATTGGACTCTAAACTAAACATAGCATCGGATAATTTGCTTTTGTAAGTATAACATACCATATCAGGCGGGTCACGAATGACACCCCGACAAAGTAATCACGTGGCAGAATTATGTCCCGTAGATTGCACACCTCCTCCTTGCTCAGCCTCATTCTTTGAGCTAAGATGGCTTCATGAAGTGGGTCCTCATCTTGTTCATCGAGTGGGTCCTCATTATCTTCTTCATCTTTGTCATCTTCATCATCTTCCACTAGGTTGATATAAATGATAGCCAGCTTGCGTCTTTCTGCTCTGAAGGAGAAGTTGATCAATTCACCACTAGTAATACGCATGCGGGCAAGGAAACGGGCCCATCCATCTCCTCCAACCTGCGACATATTGCGTCCTTTCTCGACCTCCATAGTGTACGCCCCCCCAGGAGCCTCAAATGTCACAGTGTCTCCTGTCAGTTTGTTGAATTTCAACCTCACATGGCATGGGACGATCTGTGTAAAAAAGCAAAATGACACAATGCAGTAATGCCAACACTAAAAATAAAATAGTTGTTACATTTCATATAATTTCTTACCGCTGCATGACGAAAACTCGGCCGGAAGTAGATGTAGAACAGCTTGCCAGTTGCAAGGCTGCTGGCGCACCTTGACTTGCACAGTTGACATGGTGGTGGTGGTGGTGGCGCCATTTTCCTAAAGCAATATGAGCAAAGGATTAACGATCCATTTCATAGGAAAGAAAAACAGTAGCATGTGATATTTTTGGTTCTTCTTCAGTTATATTTTCATAGCTTACTAACACCTTCTACCGAGAAAAACTTTTCACAAATATCTACCAAATCAGGGTACCACCTACCAAGACATTTCATCTAATTTGGCCCCTGTTGCCTAAGATAATTGATTAAAAAACAAGTGGCAAATTTAACTAAACTGGCATCTACATTTTGCCAAAAAATAACTTATTACAGAAAAGCAAAACCATCTAGCTATCCATGTACAGAAAAAATAACAATAAAATGGTGCATTTCTTTCCAAGCATCTACCTAGGTGGTGCCAAATCTTCAAAGCTATCAACTAGCATACTAAATCAACTAAATGAAAATGTTCTATAAATTAACTAGCCTACTAAATCAACTAAATCAACTAGCCTACTAAATCAAAATGTTCTAAATCAACTAAATCAACTAGCCTACTAAATCAACTGAATCATAGCAACTAAATCAAATTGTTGCATATGAACTAGCCTACTAAATAAAAATGTAGCAGGGAGGAGGGGTTGTGGATGGAGGAGGGAGAAGGGAGAAGGAGGGGCGACTGGAGGAGGGAGGAGAGAGTAGGACGGAGGAGGAAGGCGGAGCAAGGAGGGGCCGGTCGGCGGCGAGTGGAGGGAGGACAGAGGAGGAGGGCGGTACCGAGTCTAGCAAGGAGGAGGAGGTGACGGCGGCGTGGAGGGAGGAGGGGTAGGCGACGGCGGCTGGTGGGGGCGAGGGCGGCCGGAGGGGGAGAACTGGCGCAGGGGGTTGAGGGGGAGATCGAGTGAGTGTGAGTGTGAGTGGATCGGAGAAAGGAGAGTGGGGGGTGGGAGATAGAATGGCTTAGTAGTAGCGCGCTATAGGGAAAGGCTCTACTGCTAAACGACCTAGCAGTAGCGCCTTTCACAAATAACGCGCTACTGCTATGTGTCAGCATGTAAAAATTGACATCAAAAATACATTGATCAGCAATGATCTTTTTGTGTACAATCTGCTTTGTCAACATGAGTCCTCACCGGTTTAGGAACCGTTAAAGACTCATATTGCCGCTACAAATTTTACACATAGAGTTCAATGAAGACCAAGTGCTTGTGATAGTTTGAGAAGTAACATATTTAAGGTGGTAGAAACCCTCTTCGCGGAGCAAGGCGGGACTAAATTTTTGTAGTAAACTTAGCAGTAGCGGGTATTACGGGAATGCGCTACTGCTATGATTTGTAGCAGTAGAGCTCTTCATTTTAACGCGTTGCTGCTAAAACTAGCTTCATGGCGGGGAGGCGCGCTACTTCTACTTTTATTTCAGCAGCGAGTTCTGCTGGAGCGCGCTGCTGCTATATTTTGAAACACGCTACTGTTAAGATTCTGTGTATAGGCTTTTCCCTTGTAGTGATGCTTGATATACAAATTTCCCATGTTGTACTAATTTTTCAGAAATTGTAGAGTTTCAAATGTATGAGAACAATTCAGATCATTACAGACTGTTATGTTTTTGACAGATTCTGTTTTTAATGGATAGTTTGCTTGTTTTGTTGTTTCTATGGCTTATATTGGTCAATATAAATTGTGGAAATGATAGAGTACAGTACGCGTTGTGAGAGAACAATTATGAATCTTGTGTTTGACATTACCAAGTGAATGGTTTGCTCTTTATCATACTAAGGCATCACACGAAGTTCCGTTAAGTTCTGTGTGATTGAAGTTTTCAAGTTTTGGGTGAGATATCGATATGAGGAGAGTAAGGAGTGACAATACCCTAAGCTTGGGGATGACCAAGGCACCCAAAGGTAGTATTCAAGGAAGATTCAAGCAACTAAGCTTGGGGATGCCCCGGAAGGCATCCCCTCTTCGTCTTCAACATTATCGGTAACCTCACTTGGAGCTATATTTTCATTTGTCACATGATATGTGTTTTGCTTAGAGTGTCATTTTATTTTGTTGAAATTTCCTTTCTTTTATTTAGAATAATGTATTGCATCTTTTATTTCAATAAAAGTGGCAATGATAGCCTTTACCATGCTTATTTTTCAAGTCTACATGTTGCTGTTTCAAAACAGAAAGTTTATCACTGTTGCAAAAATTCCCGAGAAAAGTTAGAATGTGATAAAATGTTGATATTTTTTGCACAATAAGATATGATGAATTTTCTACAGTGTGTTAAATTTTCAGAATTTTTGGAATTAGAGAAGTATGAATCTTCTTGCATTCTTTACAGACTGTACTGTTTTGACATATTGCTGTTATTTTGCGCTGTTTGGATATGTTTGCTTGTTTAATGTTTCTATTTGAGGATAGGAGTATTAAATATGCAGAGGCATTTAGTATGCAATGTTGAATAGTAATTTTAGTGATTTGCTACGGTATAGAATGATAAGGTTATTGTATTGATTTATATTAACTTATCTCACGAGTTCTTGTTGAGTTTTGTGTGGATGAAGTTTTTAAGATTTAGAGAAACCGTGAAAGGAATTAAGGAGACACAAAAGCTCAAGCTTGGGGATGCCCAAGGTATTCCAAGAGAATATTTCAAGAAGTCTCAAGCATCTATGCTTGGGGATGCCCCGGTAGGCATCCCACCTTTCTTCATCAAGAATTATCGGTTAGCCTCGGTTGAGCATGTCAAATTCGGGGACCCGCAGACCCACAAAGGTTCGAACTCTGGGGCGTGTGCGAAGGACTCAACCTCTCAGGCTCGCCAACGCGTCTCCCTATAGCCTAGCCTTGCCGGGATTCGGGGAATGGATTCAGCAGTTTACCGAGGTTTGGGCCACCATGCGGTGTAAAACCCTACTCCTGCTTTGTGCTGGATTGGCCTCACGAGGAGGTTTAAGGATGAACTGGTACAGAGGATGAGCTGCCTCGCGATGGCTCAAGTGGTGAGGGTGGAATGGATTCGATCCGATCACCCCCCTATGGTGGTGGCTAACCTATATTTATAGTGCCCTTGGTCCTCTTGCCCCAAAACGTAGGCCGGAAGGGATCCCACAACGGCCAATTTGAAAGGGGACAAGTAGTACATCTTATCTTGATAAAAGGTGTCCTTTGCTTGCAAAGCTTCTGGTCATGACGCAGTGTTGGGCTCGGCGATGACATCTGTCCTGCCGATCGTGATCTTGGTCTTGTAGCACCAGAATGGAAACCTTTGGTAGATTCCTCGAGAACCCACGCGTGTCCTTGTCTCCTTAGCACCAAAGAGGAAACAACCTCCTCTGCACCTGCTGACGCCCACCTGGCCTTGGTCGTCATGGCTTGCGTCGCCGTAGCCTCGTGAGGCTGGTACCTGCATAGAAATCTCCGCTCCTGAGGTGGCAGCCTGGGAAAGCCGCTCCCTATGGAGGTCTTGGTGTCATCTGCCTTGCGGGGCCAGGGGGCCCTCGCGAGGGTCTTGTATTGGCAGTCGCGCAGATGGGTTGTACCAAGCCATCAAGGGAGCCACACTGTGGGCCGCAGGCAGGCAAGTCTGGGTACCCTGGTTCCCAGAACATCGACAGTACCCCCGGGCCCAAGGCGCGCTCGGGCTTGGCTTCGAGGCTAGGCGCCGCAGGCCCCAATCGCCTACGGGCGAGGCTAGCACGTGGCGCTTAAAGGGGGGCGGATGATCCGCTTTCCCACGAAGCCCCGGCAACTGCCCTAACTCGACAACTGCCTGGTGCATGCAAGGGGTCCACCATTGCCCGAAACATGGAGGGGCGCCGGTTAGCCTTCCTCTGCCTATAGGAGGGTGAGGGAAACGGAGCCCCCCAGTCCATCTTCATCTTCTCTCCAGCTTCCTCTCCTTGCTCCATCGCGTCACCACCTTGCCGAGGCGTCCATGGCACCAATTAGGAGGTTCTCAGCCGAGGAGAAGGGCAAGGCCCCGCGGGAGGAATCGGAGTTGCTTCCGCTAAGAAGAGACGCGGTCGCCCACCCAAGGCCACCGCGGCACCCACCATTATCCAAACCTGGAGCGAGGCACTCCGCTGGGTTTCCCCGTCGGGGCAAGCGTTCGCGCACAGGGCCCCACTTGCGGAGATAGCCTCGGAGGACGAAGCCGGGAAGGAGAATGAGCAGTGGTCGCGTGGCCACCTTGCCAACAGGCCTATACCGATGACACGACCCGCGAGTTCGTGGTGTGGGTGGTGATGCCACCGCGCACATGGATCCAGCTCCCACGATCCTTAGCAGCGGGAAATACCGCAAAAGGAGCCCGTCGAGCTATGGCTGCAACATGACGGTGGTTGTGTCCAAGCCTCGCAGGCGGAGGTTGAGGCAACCGCCTCTAGCGATGTCTTCATGACTCGCAGATGCGGAGCGATCGCCCACGCGTGCAACCCGGAGGGGAGGCACGCCCTCCACTTCGAGTACAAAGGGGCATCGACCCTCTTCTTCAAGGTTTTTAGGGAGGACGGCGAGCGGCTGGAATGCTGTCCTGGGGGCGGCAACCGTGGCGCCGACCTTCTTGCTGGCCGGCAAGGGGCGAGGCCCCTGGCAATGAACTTGCCCTTGGCCTTGTCCGCGACACCTCAAGCAGCAGCGGCACTTCCCCCGGAGAGAGCTCAAGCAATGACGACTACATACACCGAGACGCCACGCCGTCGCACCCGAGCCTAGGAAGAAGACGCAACGCGAGGGCCTGCACCTCCCGAGCAGCGGTCCTCACTGGTATTTTCTTTTGCTTTGTTTCATGTAACAGAATCATGAAGGGCCCCGTGGGGGTATGTAAGGACCATGGCACTCGCGCCTTTATTATTAACATGTGCGGTTCATGATCCTGTCTACGCTCACGTCTCTCGATTGGGCATTGGTCCCCTTTTTTGATCTCGCAACAGCGTGTTGCTCTGCGTCGGCAGGACCCAGTCCCCAGGCGAGCTTCAGTCGTCGCTGGTATGCCAGGTCGCGATGCTGTGTTCAAGGCCAGGAGGTGAGTGACCCGAGGTCCGGTAAGAGCCCCTGAGGCGTGATGCTCAGAGGTCCCCCTTGGCGCCCAAGAGACTATCTAAAGATTAAACAAAATAGGGGGAGTCCCTTGCCCGAGCGGGTCATGGAAGAATGAAACTTCAGTAGCAAGGCTTATGCTGGTGTGCGCAGGATAACTTAGCTTGGCGAGGTCATTGTTTGCGAAGGTTCCTTTGCCGCGGAGGTGAGGTTCCTCGGGACTTCTCGATCCTGTGCGTGTTTCCTGCCTTGCAACAAATTAGAATAGAAAATCCCGCTAGGGGCACGTGAGGGGGCCGACGCCCATTATATTCGGAAGGGCTGATCAAACGCCTGCGTCGACGGGCCACACCCTTTCCCTTGTGTCCCTAGTGAGCCTGGCGATTCCTCTCCCTTTGCTCATCATAATGCTCTACATCATCAGGACGCGGCCCTGGAGCGGGGCTGAGTCGCCGCTGGTATACCAGGTTGCGATGCCGTCGTAAAGGCTAGGGGGTGAGAGCTCGAGAGCCAGTAGGAGCTCCTGAAACGTGATGCTCAGGGGTCCCCCCTTTTCATGTGCAAGCGATTTGCGCAGGAGAGGAATGTCTCGTCTCGCGGCGGTACTCGGTGAAGGCCATACCTGTCGCCATACTGGATATAGGACAACTTTCACTTAGCCTTTGTGAAATGTCGGAGTTGGCGTGCCGTGGCCATGAGGCCTTGTCTCCTGAAGCCCCTGCAAGTGAGTTAGTCACAGAACGCCAGGGGCGGCGCACATTTACAGATCCACTCGCGGTCGTTTCGTGGGAAGATGTAGGCACTAAGGACCTGGTGAGGTGACGTGCACGGGGCCTGACCGTGAGCCAGAGCCCAGTCTCTTAGATTTATCAGTGCTGCAGGGACGGACACGAGCACATGCACTGTGCCGGTAGCCCCCTCACACGGGACATTCTGGAGGAGAGCTGCCAACGCGTGAGGCCCATAGGGGCGACTCCAAAGGGTAATGCATAACCAGTCGCAAGGTGAATAGCGAGAATAGCTCATAAAACATAATCAATCCAGGGTACATGAACTGAAGTAGCATAACTGGGAGAAGCGGTTCCTGATAGCCTGAGGATAATGAAGCCCAGGGGGGGCGCCCTCAACCGAGCTAACCAAAAAGTCACCTGACACCGGGGTTGTTGAAGCATCGAGGTAGCTGAAGATGCGTGCCGCAGAGATCGCACCTCATGAGGCTGTAGGCTTCGGAGGCCTGGGAGGCTCGCGAGGCCCAAGGGGCTGATGAGGATCCAGGGCATCCCGAGACATGACCGCCATTTGCCTGGCCTCATGAGACGCCATAGCACGTTGCCCGAGGCGCTGGAACGCGACGCCTGCGTTCCGCAAGCCGAATGGCATGCAGACGTAGATGCAGGGGTAGCCCCCACTCCAACCGACATGGGACGGCCAGAAGAGCTCCTGACAAGTGGCCCTATTGAGCCCGAGATGTTGACGCAGACGTGTAGCCTGCCGCCCGTGTTGGGGGCGGAGCTGCACTCGGTGGTGCGGGGTGTCGCTTGCAACGCACGGCTCGTGCCTCCTGAAGTTCCTCAAATGCCTTGGTGATGAATTCCCTTGCGCCTGGCGCCTCGCGCCTTGCTCCTTGCTCACGGGGGCGCGAGTTAAGGCACGCCTCCAAGTGGTGCCCGAGCACCTCCCTCGTCGCGCTAGTCAGGTCAGATGCCCTCCAGACGAGAGCTCCCGAGCACATACTAAGGGCGGCGCCGGGCGCGCCTTCCTATGCAAAGGGAAAGGTGCCCCAGCAGTGGGCGTAGGGCCTAAGGTGGCCGTCGGCAAGCGCCCCAGCCTCCTGACAACCCTTGAGGAGGAGCTGCTTCTTCTTCTTGGGGATGGCCTCAGGAGGCAAGACGACGCCTTCGTCGTCAGAGTTCTCAACCGCCGCAGCTTGGTAGGCACACTCGAGGGAGCACACCGCATCCTTTTCGTAGCAGGCGACCGTGATGATGTCGCTGCACCCCGGCATCTTGAGGATGTTGTAGCCATGGTTGGTTGCTGCCATGAACTTGGCCAGGGCCGGATACTTGAGGATGGCATGGTACAGGAGGCTGATGTGGGTGACTTCGAAGTCGATGAGATCGGTGTGGTAGTTGTCACGCTTGCCGAAGGTGACTGGGAGGCGAACCTCGCCCAAGGGGACGGTGGAGCCATCGGTCACCCCTGAGAAAGGCTTGGTGGGCAGGAGCTGGTCGTAGGGCACTTAGAGCGTCTCGAGTGTCTCGACGGAGAGAACATTGAGCCCTGGGCCACCGTCGATGAGGGTCTTGGTGATGAGGACGTTGCTAATTGTCAGCGTGTAGAGCATCGGGAGTGCGTTGGCAGCGACAGAGCACTTAAGTTGGTCTGTGGAGTCGAAAGTGATGTCGTGCTTGGACCACCTGAGGGGGCACGTCACTTCAAGCTTCAGGAGGGCCGCTTTCACCTCGCGAGATAACTGCTTGAAGATGCGATGTGAGGCGGGTGCCTGAGCACCGCCCAGGATGCAAGCAATCGCCCGAGGCTCCTGGAAGCCCCCGCCACATCATCCCGCCGATTGACGTCGTTTCTCCTTGGCGGCGGCGGAAGCGGAGGGAGGCCATCATTACCCTGAGGGCGGTCCTCACGAGGCTAGTCTCGCCAAGGACCGTCACGAGGCTGACCCTACAAGCGGTTCTCGCAAGGCTGATCACGCCAGTCTTGACGGGAGTCGCGGTTATCCCAGCAGCCTCCACCGCGACCTCCTCCACGACCGTAGCCGCGGTTGCCGCGCTCGGGGTGATGGCTGATACGTCTCCAACGCATCTATAATTTTTGATTGCTCCATGCTATATTATCTATTGTTTTGGACCATATTGGGCTTTATTTTCCACTTTTATATTACTTTTGGGACTAACCTATTAACTGGAGGCCCAACCCAGAATTGTTGTTTTTTTGCCTATTTCAGTGTTTCGAAGAAACGGGATATCAAATGGAGTCCAAACGGAATGAAATCTTCGAGAACATGATTTTCTCATCAGATAAGATCCAGGAGACTTGGACCCTCGGTCAAGGAAGGAGGGAGGCGTCCACGAGGGTGGAGGGCGCCCGCCTCGTGGGCCCCTCGAGCTCCACCGACGTACTCCTTCCTCCTATATATACCTCGTACCCCAATAGATCAGATCACGGAGCCAAAACCTAATTCCACCGCCGCAACTTTCTCGTATCCACGAGATCCCATCTTGGGCCTGTTAGGAGCTCACGGAAGGGAATCCACCATGGAGGGCTTCTACATCATCATGATAGCCTCTCCGATGAAGTGTGAGTAGTTTACTTGCACCTTCGGGTCCATAGTTAGTAGCTAGATGGCTTCTTCTCTCTTTTTGGATCTCAATACAATGTTCTCCCCTCTCTCGTGGAGATCTATTCGATGTAATCTTCTTTTTGCGGTGTGTTTGTTGAGGCCGATGAATTGTGGGTTTATGATCAAGATTATCTATGAGCAATATTTGAATCTTCTCTGAATTGTTTTATGTATGATTGGTTATCTTTGAAAGTCTCTTCGAATTATCCGTTTGGTTTGGCCAACTAGATTGGTAGTTCTTGCAATGGGAGAAGTGCTTAGCTTTGGGTTCAATCTTGCGGTGTTCTTTCCCAGTGACAATAGGGGCAGCAAGTCACGTATTGTATTGTTGCCATCGAGGATAACAAGATGGGGTTTTTATGATATTGCATGAATTTATCCCTCTACATCATGTCATCTTGCTTAAGGCGTTACTCTGTTTTTATTAACTTAATACTCTAGATGCATCTTTGGATAGCGGTCGATGAGTGGAGTAATAGTAGTAGATGCAGGCAGGAGTCGGTCTACTTGTGTCGGACGTGATGCCTATATACATGATCATACCTAGATACTCTCATAACTATGCTCAATTCTGTCAATTGCTCAACAGTAATTCGTGCATCCACCGTAAATTACTTATGCTCTTTAGAGAAGCCACTAGTGAAATCTATGGCCCCCGGGTCTATTCCAATCATATTAATCTTCCTACGCTTTATTATTGCTTTGCTTTTTTACTTAGCCTTTTATTTTACTTTGCATCTTTATACCAAAAATACCAAAAATATTATCTATCATCTCTATCAGATCTCACTCTCGTAAATGACCGTGAAGGATTGACAACCCCTATTTGCGTTGGTTGCGAGGAGTTATTTGCTTTGTGTAGGTACGAGGGACTTGCGCGTGGCCTCCTACTGGATTGATACCTTGGTTCTCAGAAACTGAGGGAAATACTTACGCTACTCTGCTGCATCATCCTCTCCTCTTCGGGGAAAACCAACGCAAGCTCAAGACGTAGCAAGAAGGATTTCTGGCGCCGTTGCCGGGGAGGCTTACGCAAAAGTCAAGTCAAGATTTGGACTCCCGACAACGAGCCATTTCTGGCGCCGTTGCCGGGGAGTCTACGCAAAAGTCAACATACCAAGTACCCATCACAATCCCTTATCTCTCGCATTACATTATTTGCCATTTGCCTCTCGTTTTCCTCTCCCCCACTTCACCCTTGCCGTATTATTCGCCCTCTCTTTTCCGTTTGCCTTTTTCTCGTCCGCTTGTTTGCTCGTGTGTTAGTTTCCTTGCTTGTCACATGGCTCTACCTATTTTTGGTGATCTTCACCTTAAAAGGTTGGAAGAGATCAAAAGCAACGTCAGAAGTTTTATGGTTTTGCAATTTGAGCGTAATAATTTCTTCAGAAACGAGCTCAAGGAACAAAAAAGCTTTATGAATTATATGAATAAAGAGCTTGATGATATGTCTAAAGAATTTGAAGGTTTAAGATCCCAAATTTCTCGTCTTGAGAAGTTGACTACTGAAATATCTGATAAGCAAGCTACCTTGGTCAATAAGATGTTTGCTAAACCTGATTTCCATGAAAATAAAGATGAAGATCTAAAAGTTATTGATGTGTCCCCTATCAAATCCTTGTTTTGCAATATGAATCTTGATAATGATGAGATTGAATATGATCCACCTTTACCTAGAAGGCGTTCTAAAAATTCGGAGTTTTTAGATTATGATGCTAAAATTGATAAAAGTGGGATTGAAGAAAGTAAAACCCTAGATGTTGCTAAACCCACTATTTTGGATTTCAAGGAATTTAATTATGAAATTTGCTCTTTAATCGATTGTATTTCCTTGTTGCAATCCGTGCTAAATTCTGAGCATGCTTATAGTTAAAATAAAGCGTTTACCAAACATATCATTGATGCCTTGATGCAATCTTATGAGGAAAAACTTGAGTTGGAAGTCTCTATCCCTAGAAAAATTTATGATGAGTGGGAACCAACTATTAAAATTAAGATTAAGGATCATGAATTTTATGCTTTATGTCATTTGGGTGCTAGTGTTTCCACTATTCCCAAAACTTTGTGTGATTTGCGAGATTTCCGTGATTTTGATGATTGCTCTCTAAACTTGCACCTTGCGGATTCCACTATTGAGAAACCTATGGGAAGAATTAATGATGTTCTTATTGTTGCAAATAGGAATTATGTGCCCGTAGATTTTATCGTTCTTGATATAGATTGCAATCCTTCATGTCCTATTATTCTTGGTAGACCTTTCCTTAGAACGATTGGTGCAATTATTGATATGAAGGAAGGGAATATTAGATTCCAATTCCCATTAAATAAAGGCATGGAAAACTTCCCTAGGAATAAGATAAAATTACCATATGAATCTATTATGAGAGCCACTTATGGATTGCCTACCAAAGATGGCAATACCTAGATCTATCCTTGATTTTATGCCTAGCTAGGGGCGTTAAACGATAGCGCTTGTTAGGAGGCAACCCAATTTTAGTTTTTAGTTCTTGTTTTTCTTTCTGTTTAGGAATAAATAATCCATCTACCTTCTGTTTAGATGTGGTTTTATATTTTAATTAGTGTTTGTGCCAAGTTAAACCTATAGGATCTTCTTGGATGATAGTTATTTGATCTTGCTGTAATTTCCAGAAACTTTCTGTTCAAGAACACAATTTTTAAAAATTACCAGAACGTGATAAAATAGTGATTCCAATTGATTGTGATCAATAAACAAATTTCCTAGGCCTTCCTATTTTGGCTAAATGTTTGGAGTTCCCGAAGTTTGCGTTAGTTACAGATTACTACAGACTGTTCTGTTTTTGACAGATTGTGTTTTTCGTGTGTTGTTTGCTTAATTTGATGTATCTGTGGCTAGTAAAATAGTTTATAATCCATAGAGAAGTTGGAATACAATTAGGTTTAACACCAATATAAATAAAGAATGAGTTCATTACAGTACCTTTAAGTGATCTTTTGTTTTCTTTCGCTAACGGAGCTCACGAGATTTCTGTTGAGTTTTGTGTTGTGAAGTTTTCAAGTTTTGGGTGAATTTTTTTGATGGATTATGGAACAAGGAGTGGCAAGAGCCCAAGCTTGGGGATGCCCATGGCACCCCATGATAATCTAAGGACACCAAAAAGTCGAAGCTTGGGGATGCCCCGGAAGGCATCCCCTCTTTCGTCCACTTCCATCGGTAACTTTACTTGGAGCTATATTTTTATTCACCACATGATATGTGTTTTGCTTGGAGCGTCTTGTATTGTTTGCGTCTTTGCTTGTTAGTTTACCACAATCATCCTTGATGTACACACCTTTTGAGAGATCCTTACATGAATTGGAATTTGTTAGAATACTCTATGTGCTTCACTTATATCTTTTGAGCTATATAGTTTTGCTCTAGTGCTTCACTTATATCTTTTAGAGCACGGTGGTGGATTTGTTTTATAGAAACTTTTGATCTCTCATGCTTCACTTAGATTATTTTGAGAGTCTTAAATAGCATGGTAATTTGCTTAAAAATAATAATATGCTTGGTATTCAAGATTTGTAAAACTTTCTTTTGAGTGTGTTGAATACTAAGAAAAGTTCGATGCTTGATAACTGTTGAGATATGAAGGTAGTAATATTAGAGTCATGCTAGTTGAGTAGTTGTGAATTTGAGAAATACTTGTGTTAAAGTTTGTGATTCCCGTAGCATGCACGTATGGTGAACCGTTATGTGATGAAGTCGGAGCATGATTTATTTATTGATTGTCTTCCTTATGAGTGGCGGTCGGTGACGAGCGATGGTCTTTTCCTACCAATCTATCCCCCTAGGAGCATGCGCGTAATACTTTGCTTTGATAGCTTGTAGATTTTTGCAATAAGTATATGAGTTCTTTATGACTAATGTTGAGTCCATGGATTATACGCACTTTTCTCACCCTTCCACCATTGTTAGCCTCTCTAATACCGCGCACTTTTCGCCGGTATCATACACCCACCATAAACCTTCCTCAAAACAGCCACCATACCTACCTATCATGGCATTTCCATAGCCATTCCGAGATATATTGCCATGCAACTTTCCACCATTCCGTTTATTATGACACGCTCCATTATTGTCATATTGCTTAGCATGATCATTTAGTTGACATCGTATTTGTGGCAAAGCCACCGTTCATAATTTTTTCATACTTGTCACTTATGAATCATTGCATATCCCAGTACACCGCCGGAGGCATTCACCTAGAGTCATATTTTGTTCTAAGTATCGAGTTGTAATTCTTGAGTTGTAAGAAAAATAAAACTGTGATGATCATCATTTTTAGAGCATTGTCCAAAGTGAGGAAAGTATGATGGAGACTATGATTCCCCCATAAGTCGGGATGAGACTCCGGACGAAAAATAAAAAAGGAAAAAAGAGGCCATAAAAAAGAGAAAAGGCCCAAATAAAAAAATGAGAGAAAAAGAGAGAAGGGACAATGTTACTATCCTTTTACCACACTTGTGCTTCAAAGTAGCACCATGATCTTCATAATAGAGAGTCTCTCGTTTTGTCACTTTCATATACTAGTGGGCATTTTTCATTATAGAACTTGGCTTGTATATTCCAATGATGGGCTTCCTCAAATTGCCCTAGGTCTTCGTGAGCAAGCGAGCTTGATGCACACCCACTTAGTTTCTTTTGTTGAGCTTTCATATACTTATAGCTCTAGTGCATCCGTTGCATGGCAATCCCTACTCACTCACATTGATATCTATTGATGGGCATCTCCATAGCCCGTCGATACGCCTAGTTGATGTGAGACCATCTTCCCTCTTTTTGTCTTCTCCACAACCACCATTCTATTCCACATATAGTGCTATATCCACGGATCACGCTCATGTATTGCATGAAGATTGAAAAAGTTTTGAGAATGTCAAAAGTATGAAACAATTGCTTGGCTTGTCATCGGGGTTGTGCATGACTTAAATACTTTGTGTGGTGAAGATAGAGCATAGCCAGACTATATGATTTTGTAGGGATAACTTTCTTTGGCCATGTTATTTTGAGAAGACATAATTGCTTTGTTAGTATGATTGAAGTATTATTATTTTTTATGTCAATATTAAACCTTTATCTTGAATCTTTCGAATCTGAATATTCATACCACAATTAATAAGAGTTACATTGAAATTATGCCAAGTAGCACTCCGCATCAAAAATTCTCTTTTTATCATTTACCTACTCGAGGACAAGCAGGAATTAAGCTTGGGGATGCCTAATATGTCTCCAACGTATATATAATTTTTGATTGCTCCATGCTATATTATCTATTGTTTTGGACCATATTGGGCTTTATTTTCCACTTTTATATTACTTTGGGACTAACCTATTAACCGGAGGCCCAGCCCAGAATTGCTGTTTTTGCCTATTTCAGTGTTTCGAAGAAACGGAATATCAAACGGAGTCCAAACGGAATGAAATCTTCGGGAACGTGATTTTCTCATCAGATAAGATCCAGGAGACTTGGACCCTCGGTCAAGAAAGGAGGGAGGCGGCCACGAGGGTGGAGGGCGCCCCCCTAGGGCGCGCCCCCTGCCTCGTGGCCCACCCGAAGCTCCACTGACGTACTCCTTCCTCCTATATATACCTACGTACCCCCAACAGATCCGATACGCAGCCACAAACCTAAATCCACCGCCGCCACTTTCTGTATCCACGAGATCCCATCTTGGGGCCTGTTCCGGAGCTCCGCCGGAAGGGTTATCCACCACGGAGGACTTCTACATCATCATCATAGCCTCTCCGATGAAGTGTGAGTAGTTTATTCAGACCTTCGGGTCCATAGTTAGTAGCTAGATGGCTTCTTCTCTCTTTTTGGATCTCAATACAATGTTCTCCCCCTCTCTCGTGGAGATCTATTCGATGTAATCTTCTTTTTACGGTGTGTTTGTTGAGACCGATGAATTGTGGGTTTATGGTCAAGATTATCTGTGGGCAATATTTGAATCTTCTCTGAATTTTTTTATGTATGATTGGTTATCTTTGCAAGTCTCTTCGAATTATCCGTTTGGTTTGGCCAACTAGATTGGTAGTTCTTGCAATGGGAGAAGTGCTTAGCTTTGGGTTCAATCTTGCGGTGTCCTTTCCCAGAGATAGTAGGGGCAGCAAGGCACGTATTGTATTGTTGCCATCGAGGACAACAAGATGGGGTTTTTATCATATTGCATGAATTTATCACTCTACATCATGTCATCTTGCTTAAGGCGTTACTCTGATTTTATTAACTTAATACTCTAGATGCATGCTGGATAGCGGTCGATGAGTGGAGTAATAGTAGTAGATGCAGGCAGGAGTCGGTCTACTTGTCTCGGAATTGATGCCTATATACATGATCATACCTAGATACTCTCATAACTATTCTCAATTCTGTCAATTTCTCAACAGTAATTCGTTCACCCACCGTAAAATACTTATGCTCTTGAGAGAAGCCACTAGTGAAATCTATGGCCCCCGGGTCTATTCCCATCATATTAATCTCCTACGCTTTATTATTGCTTTGCTTTTTTACTTAGCCTTTTATTTTACCTTGCATCTTTATACCAAAAATACCAAAAATATTATCTATCATCTCTATCAGATCACACTCTCGTAAGTGACCGTGAAGGGATTGACAACCCCTTTTCGCGTTGGTTGCGAGGAGTTATTTGCTTTGTGTAGGTACGAGGGACTTGCACGTGGCCTCCTACTGGATTGATACCTTGGTTCTAAGAAACTGAGGGAAATACTTACTCTACTGTGCTGCATCATCCTCTCCTCTTCGGGGAAAACCAACGCAAGCTCAAGACGTAGCAATGGCTGAGCCCCCCGTCGCGGATCGCCCTGAGCTCCTGGCAGTCGTTGGTGGACCATCATGGTCACGGCCACGCTTCATCTCAGGCTCGGCCGCGAGCACATCGGGGCCCTTGGGCTTTGCCTCCTTGGCCTTGGCCTTCTTGTCTTCAGGATCGGCCTCGAGAAACTCTAGGAGGAAGAGGCGGCCTTCCGCAGCCCTCACGCACTTGTTCGCCAGGTTGAACATGTCCAGAGCGAAGCACATGTCCTCATGGATGGTGAGCTCCTCCCTCATCTTGACATCTCGGACGCCATCAGTGAACGCTGAGATGATGGCTCGTCCGACGCCCTCGGGATCTTGAGGCGAACATTGGTGAAGTGTTGTATGTACTTGTGCAGAGTTTCACCCGGCTACTTCTTCACGCGCCGCAAGTCACCTATTGCAGGCACGCGGTCGCGAGTGCCTTGGAAGTTGGGGATGAAGCACTCGCGAAGCTCGCCCAGGAGAAAATCGACCCCTCCGGGAGGTTCAGGAGCCAAGAGCGTGTGCCGTCCTTGAGGGCCATGGGGAACCAGTTTGACATAACCTTCTCATAACTGCTTGCCGCTTAGATGCTCAGCAAGTAGAGTTGGAGGAACTCCGCAGGGTCGGGGGTTCCGTCATAGCGCGGAGGCAGATCTGGCTTGAATTTGCCGAGCCAGACGACACGGCGCAGCTCCGGGGTGAAGGCGTGGCAGCCCGCCGCGCTCGGGGGTGCAGCGCGCGCAGGAGGAGCTCGGTCTTGGCGCCCATGCGCCACAGGCTCCAGCGGCGCGCGGTATTGGTGCTGGCGTTGAGGTGCTGGGAGCGCGTGCATCGGCCTACGGATGTTGCACCACCTGGCAGCTTGCTTCATCCCTTGCCGGCGCTCCGCGCCATGGGTCGCGCGACGGTGCATCACGCCTGGGCTCTAGGTCGGCTTCGCGTCGAGGAGGTGGAGGAGGCGCGCCATGGGCCACATCACCCTCCTGGGATAATAGGGGAAGATGTGAATGGGATGGCGCAAGGGCCTCGACGGTGGCGTTGATGAGCTCGACGATGCGTCCAAGTCAGTCGTTGTAGAGGTCGTTGGCGGGGCGGTAGCGCAGGAGCTCACGCGCAATGAGCAGCGCAGCCTGCTCGTTCGCCGGCCCGTGGCGAGCATGGGAGGACGATGTCGTGGCGGTGCGGCTATCGCGCCGCACGGAAGGCGGCAGCGACGAGTCTTGCTGCTCGTGAACCACAGGATCAGAGGCAGCATTGGCCGCGGGGGTAGGAGAGTGGCGAGGAGCGCCGTTGCCCACGGGTGTCGTCTGAGCGACACGAGTGGCCCGGCGCATGGTGCAGACACGGTGTGCATCGGCCATGGGAGCAACAGAGCGGAAGCGATGCAGAGGCGGAAGAAGGACCTTGACACGCCCCTACCTGGCGCGCCATATGTCGGATACGGGGCTCCACAGACTTACAAAGGTTTGAACTCTGGGGCGTGTGCGAAGGACTCAACCTGTTTAGCTCGCCAACGTGTCTCCCTATAGCCTAGCCTTGCCGAATTCGGATGAGCGGGGATGAAGATGAATATAGGAGTTTACCCAGGTTCGGGCCACCTTGTGGTGTAAAACCCTACTCCTTCTTTGTGGTGGATTGGCCTCACGAGGAGGTTTGAGGATGAACTAGTACAGTGGATGAGCGGCCTCGCGAGGGCTCAAGTGGTGAGGGTGGAATGGATCCGATCCGATCTCCCCTCTATGGTGGTGGCTAACCTATATTTATAGTGGCCTTGGTTGTAACGCCCCGGATTCGATGCGCCAGGTGTCTACCAGTTGTTCGTTGTCTTTGCCATGTCATGTGCTTGCGTGTTGCACTTTGCCATGTCATCATCTGCATTTCATATCATGTCGTCATGTACATCACATTTGCATACGTGTTTCTCATGCATCCGAGCATTTTCCCCGTTGTCCGTTTTCCAATCCGGCACTCCTATGTCTCCCGGCGCCCCCTTTTTCCTCTTTTCGTGTGCGGGTGTTAAACGGTCTCGGAATGGACCGAGGTTTGTCAAGCAGCCTTGGTATAGCACCGGTAGACCGCCTGTCAAGTTTCGTGCCATTTGGAGGTCGTTTGGTACTCCAACGGTTAACCGCGTAGCCCGAGACCTCTCTTTCTCTTTGCAGCCCAACGCCCTTCCAAAGTGGCCCAAAACCCAACTAAAACCCCTCCATGCTCTCGGTCGTTCGATCACGATCGCGTGGCCGAAAACCGCTCCCCATTTTGACTCTCCTAGCTCCTTCTACCTATAAATATGTGCATCTCCCCCGAAATCCCGGTCTAACCCTAGCCTTCTTCCACCCCGCGCCGCCGGACACGGCCGGTCCGGCCGGACAGAAATCCGCGCCGCCGCCCTCAGCGAACCGGAGGCTGCACGTGGCACCCACCGGCCGCGCCGCCGTCCAGCCCGCTCGGGTCCGTGCGAGCCCTCCGGCCCGACCATACGCCGCCGCCCGTGCCCCAGCGCATCGCCGCCGCCTCGTCGCCGCATAACCCGCCGCCCGGCCGCCCGTACCCGCCGCCGTAGCGCCGCCGCCACCGGCCCGCCCTCCGTCGCCTCGCCTCGGCCTCCGCCGCCGCCGGCCGGCGCCTCCGCCTTCGACCCGAGCAGCCCGCCCGCTGGACTCTTCTGCGCCGCGCCCGGAGATCCCGGTGCTCGCCGCCGCGCCTCCGCTTTGCCGCCCGGGCGTGCTGTCGCCACCAGCGCGCCTCCTCGCCTCCACCGCGCCGGCCACGGCTCCCCGGCGTCCGCGCTTCCACGCGCCTCGCCGCCCTCGCCGTCCTCTCCGCTCCGGCGGGCCGAGCTTCGCCGGAGCCGTCGCGTCATCGCCGGATCTGGGGAGTGGGATGAGATCCACCACTCCCCCGATCCAAAAGCCGTCCCCATCCCGGATCCCTCCATCCCGGAACGCCCTCGTCCCGTTTGACTTCTCTCGGAGGGGTATAATTTCTGCTAAGTCCCGAATATTCGCATATTATCATGACATGTTCAACGCATCATATCTCTGCATCCGTAGCTCCGTTTCGTTCGTGTAATATGTCAAATTGTTAGTCTCAATGGGTAACTCATTTCATTCCATTGCATCATGTTCATTTGAGCTCATCTTGATGCCTGAATCATAATTGCAAGAGTGCTATATGATGTTAATCTGCTGAAACTGTTATAACATGCTCATTTGTCATTTTTTCCTTGTTTGATGTGTGCATCCTATGAGGTTGATGTCTACATGTGTGTTGATCTATATCATGCCATATTTACAGTGGTGCCATCCATGTATTTTTATGATATCTGTAGTGAGTGCATAAAGCTTGTTAAGTAGGGTACTTGCTGTTGCTGTTTTGCATGTCTGAATCTGCTATATCAGGATGCTATGTTAACATGCTGCTACAAGTCATTATATGCATAATATGGAGATGTTCACTAATTATGTTTTGTTATACATGTCATGCTCTATCCATCAATGCCCATGGTTGCATTTATAGCCTAATGTAACTTGTTGTTATCTTGCTCCAAAGTTGCTAAATAATGTTGTTGTCAGCCTGTTAACATTAAGTTCAATGTTGCCATGATTGTTGTTGGTGATCCATGCACTCTATGAACTTGATCTTGACATTCTTAGCTTCATAAACATGTCTTATTACTGTTGGTTGTCTTTCCATGCCATTTATTGCTCTGTGGTGAGTGGTTCAAACTCACCAACATGCCTACTTATCGTTGTTCCTGCCATGTATGAATCTGTAATATAACTTGCCATGTTTACATGGGTGCCATCATATTTTCTGATCCTTTATGGCTCATGGTCAGTAAAGGTCATTTGTTCTATGCATTTAGTAGTATCATTCCATGCTTTTGTTTGCCATGGTAAGTTCCTGTAACATGTTGTTTGATAGCTCTAAACATTGCAACCTGATGTTATTTCTGCTAATCCTGAAACTGTTATTATTTGCAATCTTGCCATGTGTGTTTGAGCATGTTCTAGTGATTTATGGAGATAGCTCAGTGTTCATGTTTTATCATGATTTACCTGTACTTCATGCCCATGCCTTTTGTTCTTACGTTGAGATGCTGTAGCATAGTGTTTTGATGCTTGCAATATGCCTAGTTGCTGTTTTGGACAGATTGTTGTCATGACTTGTATAGGGTGTATGTGTTGAACCGTTGCTCTGTTTTGAGTGTGCTCTATATGAAACTTGCTTGATATTGCATGTAGCTTTATATTATCATGTTGCATCCATGTTTTGAGGTGTTTGCTTGATGTTTGTATGCATTTTGCATCAACGCCATGTTTAACTTGTTTTGCTCATATCTTCTAGGTCGTAGCTCCGAATCTAATGAACTTTATATGTAACTTGACTAGAATTTCGTGTAGATCATCATGGTGCATCTTAACTTTCTGTTTAACAACTTGAACATAAGGTTTATTCAGATTTGGACCAATTTCAAAATTTGCACATGAGGACTTACCGGAGTTGTTCTATGTTGTTTCCGGCCTCATTTAAACTTGCCTTGATGTGTTGCTCTTGTTTGCATCATCTCTTGCCATGAGTAGCTTCATGTAGCTTTGTCATGCATCATGCTTATTGTGCATCATGCCTTGTTCATGTGTGGTGTGTTTACCATGTTGTGTGCTTCTTCTCGATAGTTCCCGTATCGTGAGGATTCATTCGTCTACGCTTGGTTCGGCTTCATCCGTTCGTCTTCTTCATGGACTCGTTCTTCTTCCTAGCGGGATTTCAGGCAAGATGACCGTCACCTTGGATCTCATTACTATCATTGCTATGCTAGTTGCTTCGTTCTTTCGCTATGCTGCGCTACCTATCATTTGCTCTTCAAGCCTCCCAATTTGCCATGTCAGCCTCTAACCTTTGCACCCTTCCTAGCAAACCGTTGCTTGGCTATGTTACCGCTTTGCTCAGCCCTCTTATAGCGTTGCTAGTTGCAGGTGAAGTTGAAGATTGCTCCATGCTGGACAGGATTTTGGTTGGGATATCACAATATCTCTTATATTATTAACGCATCTATATACTTGGTAAAGGGTGGAAGGCTCGGCCTTATGCCTGGTGTTTTGTTCCACTCTTGCCGCCCTAGTTTTCGTCATATCGGTATTATGTTCCCGGATTTTGCGTCCCTAACGCGGTTGGGTGATTTATGGGACACCCTTGATAGTTCGCTTTGAATAAGACTCCTCCAGCAAGGCCCAACCTTGGTTTTACCATTTGCCTCACCACCACCTACTTTTCCCTTGGGAGTCGCTCTCTCGAGGGTCATCTTTATTTAGCCCCCCCCCCGGGCCAGTGCTTCTCTAAGTGCTGGTCCGAACCGAGCTGCCTGCGGGGCCACCTTGAGGCAACCTGAGGGCTGGTTTTACTCGTAGCTAGTCTCATCCGGTGTTGCCTTGAGAACGAGATATGTGCAGCTCCTATCGGGATTGTCGGCGCATCGGGCGGTCTTGCTGGTCTTGTTTTATTGCTGTCGAAATGTCTTGTAACCGGGATTCCGAGACTAATCGGGTCTTCCCGGGGAGAAGGAATATCCTTCGTTGATCGCGAGAGCTTATCATGGGCTAAGTTGGGACACCCCTGCAGGGTATAAACTTTCGAGAGCCGTGCCCGCGGTTATGTGGCGTATGGGAATTTGTTAATATCCGGTTGTTGTAAACTTGAAGCAAACTCTTCTAAAATACACCAACCGTAAAGCGTAACCGTGAGTGTCTCTTTTCGGGTTGATCGAGAGGAGAACACGGTTTCTGGGTTATGTCTGACGTAAGTAGGAGTTCAGGATCACTTCTTGATCATTACTAGTTGACGACCGTTCCTTTGTTTCTCTTCTCGCTCTCATTCGCGTTGGTTAGCCACCATATATGCTTAGTCGCTACTGCAACCTCACCACTTTACCCCTTCCTTTCCCTTTAAGCTTTGCTAGTCTTGATACCCATGGTAATGGGATTCTTTGAGTCCTCGTGGCTCACAGATTACTACAACAACAGTTGCAGGTACAGATAATGTGATGATCATGACGCGAGAGCGATGTTTGCTTGTGTTGGAGTTCTTCTTCTTCTTCGTCGATCAGGGGATAGGTTCCAGGTCGGCAGCCTGGGCTAGCAGGGTGGATGTCGTTTGAGCTTCTATTTATGTTTCATCTGTAGTCAGATGTTGATCTTGTATATGATGTTGATGTATTCTTGTGGCACTCGTGCCTTATGTATGTATCCCCACTATTATGTAATGTTGATGTAATGATATCCACCTTGCAAAAGCGTCTTCAAGATGCGCTTCTATCCTTGGTGGGACCTTCGAGTTCCTTTAGGATAGGGTCGCATCTTGGGCGTGACATTGGTCCTCTTCCCCCAAAACGTAGGCGGGAAGGGATCCCACAATGGCCAATTTGAAAGGGGACAAGTAGTACATCTTATCCCGATGAAAGGTGGTCTTCGCCTGCAAAGCTTTTGGTCATGATGCAATGGTGGGCTCGGCGATGACATCCGTCCTGCCGATCGTGGTCTTGATCTTGTAGCACTAGAATGGAAACCTTTGGTAGATTCCTCGAGAACCCACGCATGTCCTTGTCTCGTTAGCACAAAAGAGGAAACTGCCTCCTCTACGCCTGCTGGCGCCCGCCTGGCCTTGATCGTCATGGCTTGCGTCACCGTAGCCTCGTGAGGCTGGTACATGCATAGAAATCTCCGCTCCTGAGGTGGCAGCCTAGGGAAGCTACTCCCTCTGGAGGTCTCGATGTCGTCCGCCTTGCGAGGCTAGGGGGCCCTCGCGAGGGTCTTGTCTTGGCAGTCTCGCAGATGGGCCGTAGCAAGCCGTCGAGGGACCCACGCTGTGGGCCGCAGGCAAGCAAGTGTTAGTACCCTAGTTCCAAGAACGCCGAGAGAGCCTAAGTCTTTGCTTCTTCACATGATGTGTGCTATTCTTGGAATGTCATTTTATTTTGTTTTGCTTGTTGTTTTAATAAAATACTTAGACCTGAAAGTTTAAATAAGAGAGAGTCCTCAATTAGCTACCCATTTACTTAACTACTCGCTTGATCTTCACTTATATCTTTTTGGAGTAGTTTGTCTTTTACTCTTGTGCTTCACTTATATCCTATGAGTAAAGTATTGAATGAATTGAATATCATGAAGTTGAAATTATATGTTCATATTATGCCTATTAGTAGCTTCACATTGGGTTTAGAAAGTGAAATCTTTTGAAGCTTGACAATCACAATATTGGTCATCCAAGCAATTCATGAATGATTAGTATAAGGAAGAGAACTTTCACATGCAAATATATTAGCTTGGACATCTTCTATGATTGTGAATACCCATTAATTATTTACAAACTTGAGCAAATTAGTTGAAGTTGGACAAGGAAGACAACATAATGAGTTATGGTTGTGTATATTTGCATAGAATTTATATTGTCATGGATCCTCCAACATGTGGTGTTTGCCTAGGATCTTTTGCTAGCCAAAAATTCCTACTAAGTAGAGATACTACTTGTGCATCCAAAAACCCTTAAACCCTGTTTCTTGCCATGAGTGTCCACCATACCGACCAATGAATTGAATAAGATCCTTCAAGTAAGTTGTCATCGGTGCATAAAGCAAAAAAAATTGCTCCTAAATATGTTTGATCTTTTATTGTAAGTGAAAATTGAGCATTGTACGAACTTGTGATGGCAAAGTAATAAAAGCGACGGACTTTGTAATAAAGGTTGCTATCATAAGGGCAATTTAACGTGACGTTCCTTTGCATTAAGAGTTTGAGTATCCAAATAAAAAGCGCATGACAACCTCTGCTTCCCTCTGCGAAGGACCTATCTTTTACTTTTCAGTATTTACTTTTATGCAAGAGTCAATAGTATGAATTCTCGTTTCAACCTCAATTATTCTCTAGTTGGCAAGCATAAAGTGGTGGGGAAATATCTAGGCACATATATGACCAGTCAAATATATTTGATCATGAATTACTATTGTTGACAATTATCTCTATGATAAATGAGTTGGGAGGCGAAAGATTAAGCACCTATCTTTCTCTGTGTTCGATGGATGCCATTTGTTCTAAAAATATGCTTTGAGTACTAGTAATCATAGAAGACTATATGATGATTGAGTATATGGAGCTCTTACTTAGACTCTATTGAATAAGTTGAATTGTAATTGTTTGGTGACTAAGAATATAGGTTGTCAAGTTTCAAGAGAATTCATTGTTTGAACCTTAACATGTGAATTGGTTGCTACTTTAACATGATGAGTTTTATGAGAAAGAGTTGATGTTATGATGCTAGTAAAAGTGATTGAAATTATCATTGATCAAACTTATGCACTT
Organism: Aegilops bicornis; assembly: GCA_021605145.1. Taxonomy (NCBI): domain Eukaryota; kingdom Viridiplantae; phylum Streptophyta; class Magnoliopsida; order Poales; family Poaceae; genus Aegilops; species Aegilops bicornis. The sequence continues at coordinate 499,516,000 of CM038674.1, forward strand.
TGCTAGCATTGGTACTTCATAAATTATTTCTTTTATCATTTACCTACTCGAGGACGAGTAGGAATTAAGCTTGGGATGCTGATATGTCTCCAACGTATTTATAATTTATGAAGTATTCATGCCATGTTTACAACAATTTAATATGGTTTTGGTATGATTTGGATGGAACTAACCCGGACTGACGTTGTTTTCAGTAGAACTACCGTGGTGTTGTTTTTTGTGCAGAAATGAAAGTTCTCCAGATGCAACAAAACTTTTTGATGATTTTTTTGGAACTTAAGAGGCACTAGAAGCTTCGTGGGAGGACCAGAAGGTGAAGGAGGTGAGCACAAGACACCTGGGCACGCTAGGAGGCCCAGGCGCGCCCAGGTGGGTTGTGCTCACCTGGAAGCCCATCTTCGCGTGAAACCATTACAAGCCTCCGTAGCCACAACAAACCAATCTAGGCCCCGTTCTGCACTCCACCGGAGGGGGAAATTATGACCGGTAGCCATCTTCATCATCCCGGTTGCCACGATGAGGAGGAGGGAGTAGTCTACCCTCGGGGCTGAGGGTTTGTACCAGTAGCTATGTGTTTAATCTCTCTCTCTCTCTCTCTCATGTTCTTGATTTGGCACAAGCTAGATGTATCGCGAGCTTTGTTAATATAGCTGGATCATATGGTGTTTTCCCCTCTCTATCTTTTTTTGATGAATTGAGTTTCCCTTTGAGATTCCGTTATTATCGGATTGAATACTTTTATGGATTTGAGAGCACTTGATGCATGTCTTGCTATGAATACCCGTGGTGACAATGGGATATCATATTAATTCACTTGATATGTGTTTTGGCACTCAACTCACGGATTCTCATGGTGACATTGGGGTAATCTATGCATAGGGGATGATGCACATTCTCGTCTTTGTTTCTCCGGTAGAAATCTTGGGGCACTCTTTAAGGTTCTTTGTGTTGGATTGAGTATTATGAATATGAAATTATTTAATGCAAATCCTATAATCAACTCACGGATACTCATGGTGACATTGGAGTATCTAGGTGACATTAGAGTTGGTCGATGTGTATCATATGGTGTTATTTTAGTACGAACGCTTAGATAGGTCGATCGGAAAGGATAACTTGGCATTATTTTAGTATGAACTCTTGGATAGATCGGTCGGAAAGGATATCTTTGAGGTGGTTTCCTGCCCTACAAACAATTTCTTCTTATGTTCTCCGCTAGATAAGAACTTTGAAGTGATTCTTCATCGCATATTGAGGGATGGTTATATGATCCAATTATATTAGCATTGTTGAGAGATTGCACTAGCAAAAGCACGGATCCTAGGCCTTATTTTCAAGCATTGCAATACCGTTTGTGCTCACTTTTGTTACTCGCTACCTTGCTGTTTTTTATTGTTACTATTACAAAAATCAATATCTACTATCCATATTACACTTGTATCACCATCTCTTCGCCGAGACAGTGCACCTATACAATTTACCATTGTATTTGGGGTGTTGGGGACACAAGAGACTTTTTATTATTTAGTTGTAGGGTTGTTTGAAAGAGACCATATTCATCCTATGCCTCCCACGGATTGATAAACCTTAGGTCATCCACTTGAGAAAAATTTCTACTGCCCTACAAAACTCTACGCTTGGAGGCCCAACATAAGTCTACATGAACAAGTTGTGTAGTAGACATCATTCCACCATACCTACCTATATGCGGTATTTCCGTGCCGTTCTAAGTAAATTTGCATGTGCCAACTCTAATTTTGAAAATGAATTTCCTTTTTGTGTGCCTGTACCGCTCATGAAGCGACAGGGGGTGGCCAATATTTTTCCATGCTAGATGTGTATCAAGTTGAGTGTTTATTCACTTGTCATTGCACGAGAGTACGACGGTAATAGGGATTCCCAATCCCGAATTGAAAAAGAAATTTACTTTATGTTGTCAAATAATAAATTCCTTGGAAGGTGTTGGTATGGAAGGCACCCGTGGATACGTCTAGCCATGGATTGTAAAAGAATGGTGGAAAAGGGATTACACTTTATTTTATGTTTGGGAACCGCCTATGATATATCTAGCATGGAAAGTATTGGGAACTACTCTGTCGTTTTCCTCGACAGGAAAAGCATGCCTCTCAAAAAAATTTATCTCCCATTTTTTGCTTTGAGCTCTGGCACCTCTACAAATCTCCGCTTCCCTTTGTGAAGGGCCTATCTATTTACTTTATGCAACCTTTATTTTTATTTGATTCTCCATCCTCTCTTATAAAGCACCAACTAGGGAGCACTATAGTCATACTTGTGCATTGGATGTAGCTAATATTCAAGTGTGTTTCATGAATGGATCAATGATTGAGCATGACGGGCTAGGGATAACTTTCTTTAGTGTTGATATTTTGAAAGACATGGTTGCTTGCTGATATGCTTGAGTATTGAAGTCTTTATGCCAAATATAGACCATTTCTTTGAACCATCTAAAAGTTCAAAAGTCCATGCTACAAAAGAAAAGAATATGTGATGAACACGTTAGGCAGCATTCCACATCAAAAATTATGTTACTATCATTTATCGACTCAAGGACGAGCAGGAATTAAGCTTGGGGATGCTGATATGTCTCCAACATAACTATAATTTTTGATTGTCCCATGCTGTTATATTATCATTCTTGGATGTTTTACAATTATTTTATAGCAACTTTATATCATTTTTTGGGACTAACCTATTGACATAGTGCCCAGCGCCAATTATTGTATTTTGCTTATTTTTTTACTTCACAGAATATCTGTACCAAACGGAATCCAAACGCAGCGAAAATTTTTGGAGATTTTTAGTGACCAGAAGACAACTTGGGAGCCAAGGAAGCACAAGACGGGAGGCCCGTGGGGCCCACAAGACACCAGGGCGCACCAGAGGCCCTGGCGCGCCCCGATTGGTTGTGGGGCTCACGGGGGTCTCCACCACCGCCTCTCAGCTCTATAAATACCCAAATATTCTAGAAACCCTAGGGGAGCGACAAAAACACAATTCCAGCCACCGCAAGTTCCAAAACCACGACATCCAATCTAAAACCCTATTCCAGCACCCTGCCAAAGGGGAACACGATCAGGGAGGGGTTCATCATCCTCATTGGTGCTCCTCCGATGATGCATGAGTAGTTCACCATAGACCTACGGGTCCATAGGCAGTAGCTAGACGGCTTCTTCTCTCTTTTTGATTCTCAATACAATATTCTCCTCGTTGTTCCTGGAGATCTATTTGATATAATGACTTTTTGTGGTGTGTTTGTTGGGATCTGATGAAGTTCGAGTTTATGATCAGATCTATATCCATGAATATTATTTGAGTTTTCTTTGATCTCTTATATGCATGATTATTTATAGCCTCTTATTTCTTCTCCGAATCTTTGGTTTAGTTAGGCTGACTAGATCGATTTTTTTTGCAATGGGAAGAGGTGCTTTGTGACGGGTTCAATCTTGCAGTGTCCTCAACCAGTGACAGAAGATGTAGCGAGGCACGTATGTATCGTTGCTATTAAGGATAAAAAGGTGGGGTCTGTTCCTACATGAATAGATCTTGTCAACATCATGTCATCGTTCTTATTGCATTACTGCATTTCTCCATGAACTTAATGCACTAGATGCATGCTGGATAGCGGTTGATGTGTGGAGCAATAGTAGTAAACGAAGAATCAATTCGGTCTACTAACCTTTGATGTGATGCCTATATACATGATCATTTCCTTGGATATCGTCATAATTATTTGTTCTTCTATCAATTGCCCACAGTAATTTGTTTACCCACCGTATGCTATTTTCTCAAGAGAAGCCACTAGTGAAATCTGCGCCCCCCGGGTTTATCTTTTATCATATTGTTTTCAGATCTATATTTCCAAAAACCCAAAAATATGTTGCTTCAATTTTTCTTTACTTATTTTATTTTGTGTTCTTGCTAGATCTATTTATCCAATCTCATACAGTTTAATATATCTTTTTACCGTGGAGGGATTGACAACCCCTCTTACGCGTCGGGTTGCAAGTATTTGTTCTTTGTGTGCAGGTACCATTTCCACAGTGTTGCTTGGTTCTCCTACTGGCACTACAAAAGAAAGACACATCCGCGACATTTTGGGCCGAACGAATTTTGTTGTGTCATGCTTATGACACTTCTATGACGATAATTGTGACAAAACCCAATATCATCATTGATGTGGTGGGCTCCTACTTCTATGGCAAAAAATCATGATAGAAAATGGGATTTTCGTCCTGGGCGGGCTGGAGACATAGCTGCATGACATTCTTTGGGTCGTCCATGACGGAAAAAACCATGGTAGAAGCAAGGGCGAGGAAGAAATATCGGGGAGTTCCCGGTTACGGTGGGTGGTCGGGGCTGAGCGATGCACGTTTCTCTCGTACATGTACGCACGTGGGTGCGAAGTGTTGGGCTCTAACTGAACCCGAGTGAGTCGTTCGCCTACTAAACCCGAGTGATTGCACTGCAGGCTACGCGATACTGAACCAGAGCAATCGATCGATCTGGCTGTTAACTGAACTCGATCCAGCGATTCCTTCGCTACTGATACTAATTGAAGCCGATCGAACCTGCTGCCTCTTGATGAACAGTGAGCGTTGTTGGGGGGTTGGATGAACAGTTCCCGGTGGAGGTTGGATGAACAGGACCCCGTGGTAGTAGAGGCTGTTGCCGCTGGATGAACATGACCTCGATCGATCGAGCCGGTTGGGGGTGGATGAACAGGACCTCGATCGATCGAGCCGGTTGGGGGTGGATGAACAGGACCCGTGGAGGGCTGGATGAACAGGACACGTGGAGGGCTGGATGAACAGTAGCCGGTGGAGGGCTGGATGAACAGTAGCCCTTGGAGGGGTGGTTGAACAGTAGCCGGTGGAGGAGCGGTGGAGGCTGGATGAACAGTCTCAGGTGGAGGCTGGAGGGGGTCGACGGTGGATGAACAGTAGCCCGTGGAGGCTGGAGGAGGTCGACGGTGGAGATGAACAGCAGCCCGTGGAGTCCCGTTTTGCGGTACGCCACACCCCTCCCGATGAACAGGACCCCTGTTTCGACCGTAGCGCTCCAACAGAAGTCCGTTTCCTCTATTTTGCGGTACACCACACCCCTCCCAAGCAACAGGACCCCGTTTTGAGCGTAGGAGGTCGAAGAGAAGTCCGTTTCCTCTGTTTCACGGTACGCCACACCCCTCCCGGTGAACAGGATCCCGTTTTGACCGTAGGCGGTCGAACAAAAGGCCGTTTCCTCCGCTCTGCGGTACGCCAGGCCACGTTTCGATCGGATGTTCCGTCCAAGCAGGTTGGCTCCCGATGAACATGACGCATTCCGTTGCCTCCCGATGGACACGACGATGCAGTTTCTCCGTTTTGACCCAGCCATGTACACGAGCCATGGCCGTACGTATGCGCGAGTAGGCGTTCAAGACCCCACCCGTATGTACGTACGTGGCCGTATTTACTTTCTTGCACCCTGGCTATACATACATGTACACAATATTAACAGGACTGCGTGACATGCTATGTGCGTGCCTCTACTACGACACGTGCCCTTCCTTACTCGGCCACGGTTCATCGTTGCAGCTTGCAGACAGACTGATCGACCAATATGTACGTACACATTCGCGACCAGAATGACAATGCTATGTACGCTTTGAGCAGGTGGGTCCTGACTGTCAGGGAGGATAAGGACGCAGGTGGGTCCCAGCAATCAGCGGGAAACTTCTTTTTCATGAAATACGATTGCCCTTCCGGTGGGTCCCTGCTGTCAGGTGGAGGGATCATTATTTTATGCGTAATAAGGAGGCACTTCCTTGCTACGGCCGTGGATCCAGCTGTCAGCCTCTTCGTGTAAAGTAATCTTCTGATGGAAGTCCTTCCTTGACCACATGGACCACGCCACGCTGGGAGCACCAAGGCGGTCGACGACAGCAAGGCCCAGGAAGGGGACGACGCGGAGCCGGGGAAGACGCGGTAGTTGATGCCCACGCGGAGATGAGTACGAGGGTTCACTGGTTTGGCTGCGGTGTGAGGCCGCCGTTGCCGTAGAATAACAGGGGGTGTGGGTGAGTGGAGGGATGGCCTGGCCAACGGTGGGAGTAGTAGGGGGCGGTGAGGCGTTCGCGGTAGCACAGCCGGCCATGGGTGGCAGGAGCAGGCGGCATGACCGACTCTGGTTTGGGCGGCTGGAGCAAGAAGACCAGTGGTTGCAGAAGTTATACGGCTGTTGGATGGACATCGTATGGTCACTGGAGCTAGAATCGTTCATATTGACTAAGTTGACATAGCCCTCCGTCCCCGTCAACTTAGTAGGCCCACAAGTCAGCCTCCCACTACGCTGGGTCCCAGCTAGTAGGACGAGTATTCAATTTTTTTTTGTGCGTAATAAGGAGGCACTTCCTTGCGTGTGAAGATATAGCTGGTGGGTCCGAGCTGACAGTGGGGGAACATTTTTTTCATGAAATACAGAGGCCCTTCCGGTGGGTCCCTGTTGTTACGTGGAGGAATCATTATTTTGCGCGTAATAAGGAGGCATTTCCTTGCGTGAGGCCATGGACACATCTTTCGACCTCTTCAGGTACAGTGCACTTCCAATGGATGTCGCTCGTTCACCATGTTGACCACGCCGCACCGAGATCACCAGGGTAGTGGATGACAGTGAGGCCTAGGAAGGGGAAGACATGGAGCCGGGGAAGACTTAGCAGTGCTTGCCCACGCGGTGGGGAGTATGAGGGTTTACTGGTTTGGCTGCCGTCGCCGAAAATAACAGGAGGTGTGGGTGAGTAGAGGAATGGCGTGGCCAGCGATGGAGTAGGGTGGGGCGGTGCGGCCTGTGCTGCAGCACAGCCGGCCACGGGAAGCGGGAGCAGGTAGTCCCACCGGCGCTGGTTTGGGCAGCTGGAGCAAGAAGATTAGATATTGAAGAAGCAGCAAGGCCGTTGGATTACCATCCAACGGTCACTGCTGCTAGAATCGTTTGTGGACTAAGTTGACAAAGCCTTTCATACATGTCAACCTAGTAGACCCACAAGTCAGCCTCCAAATCTATCCCAAACAGCACACAACCCGAAATTTCTAGCCAGATTCAAATTAATTTAAAAACTAAACATACCTTAATTTAAATCCAATGAAATTTTACCCGCACAACAACAATGAAATTTAAAATATAAAAATCTAAAAGAAAAAAGTATTTTGGAACTAATTGCCTGTTTGCTGTATCTTTTCATTTTACAGCCCATTTATTATTACTTATAGCCCATTTCTTATTACTTATAGCCCATTTTCTGCGCAAGCCCGAATGCATCCCTCCTCGTCTTGAAAGGGTTTTCGGCCCAGCAGGGCATAGAAAAGCAAGTAGGCCTACGTTGGTTATTCTGAAAAAAACAAAATAGCTGGGCTAGCCATTTTCAGAAAGGAAAAAAACAAACTATGCTGGTCATGTGGTAAACATATGAAATAAAAGCCTGGGCTAGACGGGACACAACTCCCGCACAACCCAGTTGATACCCTTCTCCGTCTCGAATTTATTTTACTGCGCGCGCTGCTGGGTCCCTACTGTCATCATCACCATGTACAGTCATCTCCTTATTCCTCTCGGTTGTTGACCATGTTGACAACACCGGAGGGAGGTGCCACAGCAAGCGAACCAAGACGAAGGACGATGGTGAGGCCTCGGACGGGAACGAACAGGAGCCGAGGAAGATGTGCAGAGTTTTACGGTGCGATGTGGCCATGATGCGTGTGTGGCAGCACAGCCAGCCGTGGGAGGCAGGAGCAGGCGGTCCCGCCGTCACTGGTTTGGCTTTGGCGGCTGATGGAAGAAGAGACTGAAGAAACACGACAGAAGTTGAATGTCAATCCAATGGTCAAGGTTGGCGCAATCGTTTGTTGACTAAGAGTACACCAAGTAGCATTCTTTTTTATATATAGGAACAAAAGAAAAACTGGGCTCGTTCGCCTGATAACATTCCCGAAACAACCACCGTTCAATCTTGCATTGCAACTAAAACTGCGAGGAAAATGCGTATGTCTGCCGTCCTCCTCCCAGGGAACGTTCGCCACATAAGTGACTAGCACCCTTGGTTTTTAACCAAGAGGTCTTGGGTTCGAGTCCCAGGAACTCTCAATTTTGTCCTCCTTCCTTCCTCGCAAAAAAAAAGAAAGAAAACCAAAGACTTGAGAAGGCGTACAGAACAAGCTAGTGTACCAGTAAAGAGACGTTGCTAAGTTTGAGAAAGGGACATGCTCCTGTAGCTGGTTCGAATCCAAACCTAGACTATGACTATATATGGTGCTATGCTACTCTGCAAGTAATGAAACTGACATATCCAATGTTCGCTTCTCCTCTTCTCTACTTACTCTACCTAGAATCAGAAGCTCTGGCTGCAGCAACCATGTCAGCTAGCTGCTCGTCCACCTGCTCTTCAGCAGGCAACAACCAGATATGTGCCAAGTCACCACCCGTACCATCGTCTGTGGGTCTCATCACACCCCCGTCGGCACACGCACCGCAGCCAGTTGCCCAACGCAACCCGCTGCCGTTGGTGTGGTGCCACTGCTGCAAATCACGCAGAGTCATCCGTCGCGTCTCAACCACAACCCTCAACCCTGGCCAAGTCTTCTACAAATGCCAGAATCACGGGGTAATAATATGTTTAAGAGTTGTTCTGCTGCTTTCAGCTGCTGATTTTTTTAATAGTTTGGTTGATGATCTTCCAACTTGATTCATTCAGAAAAGGGAAGATTCGTGTGATTTGTTTTTCTAGGAAGTTGCTAATGTGGGGGAATGCAACTACGCTGATTATTTGGTTAGCCGAGGAATCCCAGTACCAGCGGGTTGGGGTGTTGGACAAGTAACTGAAGGAACGCCAGAACAGGAAGATGCAGAGCAGAAGGTTAACGATGTAGTTCCTCTCATCATGGCCAAGCAACAGCTGCTGAACACCTTGACAGCAATGAGGAGATGAAAGAGTTTGTGAAGATAATGGGAAAAATCGATGTGCTCTGTAGGATGATTGTCTCTTTAGTTGTAGTGTATGTAGCATTCGTGATGTATTCAGTGGCTATGACATGAGCACTTTGCTGAAACTAGTAATGAATGAAACCTGTTTAGCGAAATGGGCGTAGTGTTGTGAACATCTAATGATTTCTATTAACGGAAACCGGGGGGTATCCCCTTTTGCTCATAAATAAATAAATAGTAGAGGCCCTTTTGCTAATAAATAAATAAATTAGCAGAGGCCCTGTCGGGCCAGCTTTGTTCCCATTCGAAGACGTCGAGCAAATTGCAGTCCAACAGCAAACTATGTCATCAAATTCAAGTTTCACAACCAAATATGAGTACAACTAAACAATGATGTCATCATGTTTTAGTCGTCATACAATCACTAAACAAAAATCAACATACATAATAAATGATGTTCTCACAGCAAAATACTAAAGAACAAGTTCATCAGGTTTCAGTTGTCATAGCAAACACAATTTCACATAGTAGATAAAAAATGTCTTCCGACAGGCAAATACGACAAAAGCAATCTAATCATCATTCATAGCAGTAGCGTCAACATCTTCGCCATATGTATCATTCTGAATCATAATTCCCCATAGTGTCATCTTCTTATTCATCCTCAATATCCTCGAACGTTGGCTTCTTCTTGATCAACTCTTGTATGTCCATAGCCCGACAGGTAATCTTTTCTCCAACGTCATTGACGTGATGGTTGTCAAAGATATTAGTAATATCTATGGAACCTTATACATCAGGAGCAGTGTAAGCATCATCTTGTTGTGCAACTTCATTAAACAAATTCCTCTGCTCAAACCTTTGCAATACTCTCCAGTCATTGCTACGTGCAAATGTGTCTTCCAAGAAAAATATCTGTGTTCCTTGATTTGCCAAAATAAAAGGCTCGTTGGTCTGGTACGCCGCCTTGACATTGCTGGATTTGAAATAATCATCAGCTCTGGGTTTTGCGATCTTGGAAAACAGGTTATACCAACGACAAAGACAATGTAACCACACACCGATGAACCTCGAATCGGAGATATCTGCAATCGAACAATGTCTGTTATGTTAGCATACATTTCATTTGTCTCTCTGCCGTACGTATTCGTGCTCATGATGGCACTGTTTTGTGTCTTCCTGCCTTCATCGCGTTCAAAGGTGTTGTAGCACACATCTCCAACAACGCAAGGTTCATAATGTCTAACCCGAGTATCACGACCCATTGCTAGTGCGCAAAGGGCATCATCAACTGTCTGGCCATCCTCCCGCATATTCTTAACCTATGGTTAGAAAATAGACAAGCTGACCATCTTATGTACTCAATATATTAAAAAAAACTGACAGTGCAATTCAAAAGCTTACATGGCTCTTGAACCATTTCGCAAATCCTGCCATAACCAGTTTGTCAATGTTTCTTGGATTTTGCGGCAGTAACTCCTTTTTGTAGATGATGCACAACATAGTGATCGCGTCAAACACCTAAATATATAAGAATGTGCTGCAAGTTTAGTAGATTACGATGTATAAGCTGCAGTCCTTAGCACTTACTTGATATAAGGTAGTATCTCAAGACAGTTATTCAACACATACCAAACCATTTTGTCCAAATATTTAGGTTTGTCATCTTGTCGACTCTTCCTTGTAACTCGAACAGAACAATCAAAAACATTGAGCCCAGGATTGTCTTCACCCACCTCTTTGCTAAGCTGATCAGCTGTTTCAATGTATTCTGAGCAGAATGTCAACGCTTCTATAGCAATGTAGGCCTCTGCATTGGAACCGTCGGGTCTAGCTCTGCTCCTAACATTGCCCTTGAAAGTGTCTGGCTGCCTTTCAATAGGGTACATCCAGCCATACTATACTGGACCTCTAAGTAGTGCCTCATCAGGTAGACGAACAGCCAAATGCACCATCACATCAAAGAAGGCTGGAGGATATATCTTCTCAAGGTCGCATAGGATAGTTGGTATCTTATATCTAAGACGCTCCAAAGCATCTATCCTGATATTTCAACTACAGAGTTCGCTGAAGAATTGTCCCAACTCTGCAACTACTCTGTATAAGTCAGGGCGGCCCAGTCCTCTAAGGATAATTGATAAAACCCCTTGAAGTAGGACAAAGTAGTCATGAGTTTTCAACCCTTGTACCTTGTTTCTATCTGCACCGACTCTCCTTTCAGGGTTGGAAGCAAATCCATGTGGGAATCTCACACGTGACAGGACCTTGCCTAATTCTTTTCTTTTTACCTTGTCCAAGACATACACAGCTGGTGCCATATCCCGTGGTTTACCTTCATTTTGCACCTGCAAATACAGTCTGTTAACCCTGTGTGTCAAAACAATCCTAGATTTTAAGGTATCTTTCGTCTTGCCTTCAATATTAAGAAGTGTGCCGATAATGCTGTCACATATATTTTTCTTGATGTGCATCACATCAAGATTATGCCGCAGATCCAAACCTTTGCAATACTCCTCCCACAAAGTGGACCTGCGGGTAAACAATAATCTCTCTTCTGCCCTGCCACGCATCCTTTTCCCGCTACCATTATCAGGATGGATTCCTGGTGTAATATGCCTGACCTTCTCTAATTCAACTTGCAACTCATCGTCGGTGAGCCTGTTTGGCGCATCACGGTTTTCATGCTTTGCATTGAACACATATCTTTGGTATTTTGTAGGATGCGGCTTGTCCTTGGCAAGGAAACAGTGGTGTCCAATGCAACAGATCTTGCTAAGTATTGCGTATGACAGTGCATTCCTGTCACAGCGAACGCATGCATTGTAACCATGTGTTGTTCGCCCTGACATAGTGCCCAAAGCTGAATAATCATGGGTGCACCAAATTATAACAGCATGCAGAAAGAAATCAGCTGGTGGGCTGCTATATAGGTCTCGAGTGAGAACATCCCTCCATAGCTGTTGAAGTTCCTCCAAAAGAGGCTCCATGAATAAATCAAAATCCTTTGCAGGACTTTTTGGACCTGAGATGAGCAAGGCCATCATGTAGTTTGATTCTTTGGTGCAGACATTTGGAGGCATGTTGTAAGGGATAACAAGCACTGGCCACATGCTATATGTGGCACTCTGGTGGCCAAATGGGTTAAATCCATCTAAAACTAAGCCAAGTCTAATGTTTTTCGGGTCAGCAACAAACTTTTTGTGTTTCTGATTGAAGCTTTTCCAGTCACTACCATGAGATGGATGGATCCACTACAAGAAATATGTCAACTTGTGACCTTGACTATTGGTCACTGAAAGGTCATTGTTTTTCATTTGTGACCTTTTTGTGACCAAAAACAGAAGGTCAAAAGCTGAGGGTCGTTAACTGACTATAGCGACCTTCTCTGTGAGAAGGTCGTGGACGTTTACGACCAAAATATTCCTACTCTGGCGTTTTGGTCACTAGCAACCTCCCCAGGCCACGTAGGCATCCATCGTGGCAAGCTGATGTGGCACAAGATTCAGCCCGGTCCAATTCGGTTTTCTACATGGGCCTAGACCAACAATTCTGCCTTTTTACTGTATATTTTCTCTATTAATTTTCTCTAGCTACATGGGCCTGGCCCAACAATTTGGCCTTTTTATTTTCTAGGCATGGCCTTTTGCGGTCCATTTCATTTTTATTTTCGAGGGTTTTTTGTGGTCCAGCTTTTAGATGGGTCCTAATTGTCAGATTTTTCCTGGCGGTGGATCCACATCGCTTTTCAAGCAGTATATATCAAACAGAAAAAAGAAAAGAATATGAAAATCTTCAAATAACAACCAAAATAGGTCCCACACGTCAGATATTTCAACATTGCTCAGATTATTTTGGTAAGTGGATCCCACTAAGCAGGTTTCCATTTCACAAATTTTTAAATCACTATTTCAAACAAAACAAAACAAACATAATTTATCAAATCTGTTACAATGTCACAATCTCTACAGCCTATTACAGTCAAACAGAACAAACAAATCATCGCATCATGGCTTTGCACTTGGCTTCATGGCTTTGCACTTCAAATTTGTCCTGGTGCTCCTCAGAAAAGAGTGAACACAAATACTTCCGGCATTAGTGTACTGCTCTTGCTCGTAACCAAACAAATGCAATGGCAACAGAAATGTAAGGTGAAAGTACTAGAAAGGGCAAATAAAACAACAGACTTGCATAGTGAAATGTTTGCTTTTACAAATCTTATAGAAAATTTGTATAAATTATACATTTAATATAGGCTTCATGAAGATGGGTAGAAAAAGAAGGTACTTCAACCACTTTGCACAACAAGATCACAAGCAGGAAACAGTGAGGAGACATTACAAAGTTTGTGGTGGAGAACATGTGTAGCTTCAGCAGCACCATGCATGTCCACAAGCAATATGTTCCTAATAGATGTCAGCTCATCTCAATTTACTTTCTTAAGTTTCTAATATTTGATGATAAAAAGAGACCAATAAATCATGTTTTTTCTTGACTAGGCCACAATTAGAACTCACAAGCAATATGTATAATTTCAGGCAATGGTGTTTATGTAGACTTTCACTTGTCACTATATTGTTGAATGGGAATCAAAAGCATCCATTTTAGTAAACACAAGTTTAAGTTGTTGCATGATCATGGACAAGTTTAAGTAAACACAAGTTTAATTTGCTGCATAATCATGGACAAGTCACACAGAATTTCAAGAACTGTAGATGCTCAAAATTTCAGTGAACTTTGCATAATTTTGCATAAATATTACTACTGCTGGTCAGTGATTGTTTCTTAAAAGTGAAAAAGAAATAGAATTCCATGGCAAACTGCTTGTAGTGTACACTATGCAAAACAATGGCATTCAACATCCAATTCAAATTCAATGAAGTTTAACTGAATGTGCAGTTTCACCATAGTCCAGTTTATACAACCCCAAGGTCAGAAGTTTAACTTAAATACAATTACATCATTCTAGAAAAAAACTAAAAGCATCTACTGGATTAATTCAGAAAGGCACACCACAATCAGACTGAGAACAAACCAAAAACATGTGTGGAGCCGAGCTACAGATATAACAGAGCTGATGGTTCACTTCATTGTCACACGCTAACTGCTGACTATGACATGCAAATATATAGTATCATGTTTGCAGAGGCATTAAGATCATTAACCAAACAACTCAGTTCAGGTCAAATCATCAAACCAACTCAGAAGAGGGCAAGATCATCAATTCGGGATTGCGTACATGAACATCTCTAGAGAGCATAGGTACAAAAGTAAATGTTGGTGAACTGATCATTCGATGGTACACTACAAGAATCAAACAACATGCTGTATTTTAGTTGAGCTATATGGTGAATAGTTCATCAACTAGGCTGGAGCGAACAAGCATAAATGCACATATGGTGGGGCATAATAACAGGGCAGTACAGATCGGTATTTGAGCAAAGGTGTATCACAAAATAACAACCAACAAACAAAGGGTAGCACACAAATTTTGCTGCATCGTACGTTCTGAAAATGTGATATGTCATTTACTGTTGTGCAAGGGAGCAAAACCAACATGTAGAGAAGGGACTCGATCTGGTTGTCCCAGCTCACCATTCCCGTTGTCGTACATCTTACATCTAGCTCCCCCTGGAACAGGTTGAGAAATCAGATGGTTCTTTGGTCAGCTACCATGGAGGGATAAGTATGTGCCATGAGATCGACAATGAATAACCAGGGAAGGAGTTACCTTTGTGAAGCATGAATGGACACAGAGCAGTGCACGCCATCATAGAGGTCTTGAGCACGGCGCTGCGCGGGTTCTTCACTGTCTTCAAGATCCCTAGCACCACCTTCTCCCTGCCAATCAGCACCCGCGGACGGACGGACGATTCTCATGGTGAAACTGTCACCATGCAACCTACAAATCTTCATCCAGACAAAGATGAACCAGGAATTATCACACCAGAGGATCGGAACACCTCCCGTGCATATACAAAAAAGCAACATACCACGAGCTGGCGCGCGGCGGTGTCGAGCACCTCGGCGTCGCAGGTCACGCCGTAGTTCTTCATCACCTCCGGCACCCGGTACTCGGACAGAGGGATGAGCGCTGCGGGGGAGCCGATCGAGCACGCGTTAGCTTGAGATCGAAGCGAACAGATGGGTGGGTGTGTCGGAGCGCTTACGGGATCCGGACTTGGCCCAGACGGCGTGCTTGGCCTCCTCCCCGCCGTGGCGCTGGACGTGGAGGACGACGACGGTGTCACCCCGGCGGAGCAGGTTCCGGACGGCCCACTCCAGCGCCCGCTTGCTGCTCGCCGAGTAGTCCATGGCCCCCACCGAGAGATGGTGGATGCAGATCCGGCGCCGCTGCCGTCGTCCCCGTCCATCCATCCATCCATCTGGGGAGGGAGGGAGGTCGCCGGTGGTGAGGGGGGTGGGGGAGACGGTCGCCGGTGGGGTGGGGTTGGGGTCGGCGGCAGCGGCAGCAATGAGATTGGAGGACGGAAGCTCAAGTGGATCTCCAGCCAGTGAAGGGAGGGGAGGTGGCGCCGGCAGCGGAGTGGAGGCGGTCGCCGGCGGCTGGTTCCCTGGAGGGGGATCCAAATCGTATCGTGGGGAGACGAGGAGGAGGAAGAGAAGGTTAGTTGGCCGGCCGACGGGTATGAAGTAGAGGATGTCACTGGGCAGTCGAGGAGTGGGGGAGGAGGTCGCCGGCGGGGCTGGGGCTCGGTTTGGGGGAGTGGCGATTAGCGGCGTGGCCGGGTTTGGGGTTGCGAGAGAGGAGAGGATGGATCTGCGAGCGAGGGAGTGGGTGAGTGGGGGTGGCGGCGGGTGAGGATCTGGGGATCGAGGGAAGGGTGGGTGGGTGGATTAGGGTTTTTGATTCTCGGGAGTAGCTCCACCGTTGGATGGATGCATGATGGATGGCTCAGATTGCGTCCAATTTGGTGATCCGCGTGAAAGCAGTTCCTCGCGTCTCATTGGCCGGCTATTTCGCACTTGAATCTTAAAATTTTGGACCCCAAACTTTGAATTTTTGTAAACATAACAATGTCATAGTTTGTCAAAATGATCTTGTTTTTTTCATAAGTGTGCATCTTAGAATGGCAAACGATGCCATAGCTCAACGACTTTCATTTTCTTTGCACAAAAAGATGATTTTCCATTTTTCGAGTGCATAAAATGGTTTTTCTGTGAAGAAGCGACCAAATATTTGTTCCAAAATAGCACAACTCCATTTTTCAAAAATATTAGACCAGATTTTATGTAAAATTGACCAAATAGTTACATGTCAAAAGCTTTTGATCCACCTCTTATAAAAAAACAAATTTCACCCATTCAGTGGGAAGCGGGGAAATTTTGAACGAGAATTTGTTCAAATGATCTCATATTGTGCACAACGGTGCATATTTGAATGGCAAACAATGTTTCCTAAGAAAGTTTTCATTTTCTTTGGACGAAAAAATTATTTTCCATTTTCCGAGTGCCCAAAATGAGTTTTTTTGTGAAGGACCTACGAAATAATTGTTGCTAAATTGTACCAAATCATTTTTCTAAAATACTAGGCCATATTTAATGCACAATTGACCAAATAGTTGGGTGTAAAAAGTTTTTATCCACCTCTGGTGAAAAAGACAGATTTCCATGGAATTCACCGAAGCGGGTCAAATTTGAACTGCAGCTGCCTCATAGTTTGCTCTTTATTTTTCCAAAAATCATTTCTTGGTAAATAAGTATCTATTTAATCATAGAAACACCAAAAAAATCCAAGATTCAACCACTAGCTAGGAACGGTCAAGCCCGCCGTTTTGACCGCATTTTGAAACGGGCATAAAAAATTCAAACAAATTCAAAAAATTGGAAAACCTTGGCATTGTGTCATTATATGTGACCAAGTTTCCAGGAAAAATAATAAACTTGTAATACGGTAATTATTTTAAAAAAATGTTCTCAGAAATGAGCTATCATGCGTGAAGATTCATGGCTTTCAAGCCAAATGATCAATCTTATGGCCACATTCATGGCATAGTTTGTTAAAATGATCTCATATTGTGCACAAGGGTGCATATTGGAATTCCAAACAATGTTGCCTAAGGAAGTTTTCATTTTCTTTGCACGGAAATTTCATTTTTCATTTTCCGATTGCCCAAAAGGAGGTTTTTTTTGTGAAGGAACTACCAAATAATTGTTGCAGAAATGGACCAAATCAATTTTATAAAATACTAGGCCATATATAATGCACAACTGACAAAATGGTTGGGTGAAAAAAGTTTTGATCCACCTATGGTGAAAAAGACAAATTTCCGCCGATTCAGCTGGAAGCGGGTGAAATTTGAACTGCAGCTGCCTCATAGTTTGCTATTTTATTTTTTCCAAAAATCATTTCTAGGTACATAAGTATCTATTTAATCAGAGAAACACCAAAAAAATTCCAAGATTCAACCACTAGCTAGGAACGGTCATTCCCGCCGTTTTGATCGCATTTTGAAACGGGCATAAAAAATTCAAAAAAATAAAATTGGGAAACCTTCGCATTGTGTCATTATATGTGGCCAAGTTCCCAGAAAAATAAAAAACTTGTAATATGGCAGTTATTTTAAAAAAGTGTTCTCAGAAATGAGCTATCATTTGTGAAGATTCATGGCTTTCAAGCCAAATCATCAATCTTATGGCCATATTCGTGGCATAGTTTGTTCAAATAATCTCATATTGTGCACAAGGGTGCATATTGGAATGGCAAACAATGTTGCCTAAGGAAGTTTTCATTTTCTTTGGACGAAAAAACCATTTTTCATTTTTCGAGTGCCCTAAAGGAGGTTTTTTTGTGAAGGACCTCCCAAATAATTGTTGCAAAATTGGACCAAATAATTTTTTTAAAATACTTGGACATATTTAATGCACAATTGACAAAATGGTAGGGTGCAAAAAGTTTTGATCCACCTCTCGTGAAGAAGACAAATTTCCGCTGATTCAGTTGGAAGCGGGTCAAATTTGAACTGCAACTGTCTCATAGTTTGCTCTTTATTTTTTCCAAAAATCATTTCTAGGTAAATAAGTATCTATTTAATCATAGAAACACCAAAAAAATCCAAGATTCAACCACTAGCTAGGAACGGTCAAGCCCGCCGTTTTGACCGCATTTTGAAACAGGCATAAAAAATTCAAAAAAATTGGAAAATTGGAAAATCTTCGCATTGTGTCATTATATGTGACCAAGTTTCCAGGAAAAATAATAAACTTGTAATACGGTAATTATTTTAAAAAGTGTTCTTTAAATGAGCTATTATGCGTGAAGATTCATGGCTTTCAAGCCAAATGATCAATCTTATGGCCACATTCATGGCATAGTTTGTTAAAATGATCTCATATTGTGCACAAGGGTACATCTTGGAATTCCAAACAATGTTGCCTAAGGAAGTTTTCATTTTCTTTGCACGGAAATTTCATTTTTCATTTTCTGAGTGCCCAAAAGGAGGTTTTTTGTGAAGGAACTACCAAATGATTGTTGCAGAAATGGACCAAATCAATTTTATAAAATACTAGGCCATATATAATGCAC
This sequence comes from Aegilops bicornis, assembly GCA_021605145.1. Classification (NCBI taxonomy): domain Eukaryota; kingdom Viridiplantae; phylum Streptophyta; class Magnoliopsida; order Poales; family Poaceae; genus Aegilops; species Aegilops bicornis. The sequence continues at coordinate 499,534,517 of CM038674.1, forward strand.
AATTGACAAAATGGTTGGGTGAAAAAAGTTTTGATCCACCTCTGGTGAAAAAGACAAATTGCCGTCGATTCAGCTGGAAACGGGTCAAATTTGAACTGCAGCTGCCTCATAGTTTTCTCTTTATTTTTTCCAAAAATCATTTCTAGGTAAATAAGTATCTATTTAATCATAAATACATGGTTTGATTGCGAGACATCGAGGTTTGGACGGTGGCCGAGGGCCCCAACTCTAGAGCGCGTAAGCTCGCATGCCCGCCGCGTGGTCACCGCGTGATCGTGGCGTTGCCATGTGTTCTGGGCGGCCTAAGAATGTCTAGTGGGTTGGGCACTCCCCAGGTAGGTGCTAGGAAGAAAATCACAACATAAGATTCTCACGAGGAGACCGATCGATACTCAAACATGAATTAGCAGCCAAGTGTTTGATTTGCGATGCACGGAAATGCACATGGCTAATGGGCGTGAGTTTTGGCTGATGATGATCGATTACTAAGAAGACCGTCTTCACAAATTTTCACCTCAAAAGGAGGAGCCTAGGTGGTACTTGCTTTACAAACTACCACACTCGACATAAATACGAATGTTGAAGCTGGGCTCAAAATAATGAATGGATTGAGCTGGCATTTGGTGGAGATGGTTATTTGGGCATAGGAAAGCACTGTAGAAAATGGATACCATTTGGACATGCCAAAGTGGTACTTCCTTCACAAAGTGCTTGCTCTGATCGTAATAGGAAAATGAATATTTTTGAATTATTTTTGAACTAGGCAAGGAAGGTTTTTACATATTTGACGAATATATGACCCAAAGAATTTATGAGATTTTTTTGGGAATTTTGGGAATAACAGAAATATAGGTTGCTTCACAACCTAGGGCAAAAACCGCCACATGGACATGACACATAGGCAAAACTGATGAGATGGCGCCTAGTCATCACAACCCACCACAATCTACAAGGCTATGACCATCTATATTGGTCATTAACAACTAGAAATAAGGCAGTGGACTAGCACTGTTTTCTTTGTGACCTTTTCGTGTAAGGAAATTACGACCTTTCTGACCAAAATGGTCGCAATGGTTTAGGGTTTGGAGCCCCTCGAACAGCTTTTGACCAATTGTTCTGAAATGGTCATAGATCTATGACCAATTCTTCCAGGGTCACTGACAAAAGGTCACTAGTTGACATATTTCTTGTAGTGATCATTACATTCTGATCTCGGTACTCCTGGTTCCTAGAATGCCACAGTACATCATCTCTTGTTTCAGCATCATGAAACAACCTCTGCAATCTTGGTATAATTGGGAAATGTCTCAGAACAATATGAGGAATCCTCTTCACAGCATCGCCATCTTTCGATCTTGATGATTTGCATTTTGGGCATTCACTTAAGTTGGCATAATCCTTCCGGAACAGATAACAATTATTCTTACAAACATGGATCATATCAAATCCAATTCCAACTGCACGAAGGAAATTCTTCATTTTACTATACGTGTGTGGTAGCTCAGACGCATCTGGGAAAGATTTGCGGAAAGCAGCCAACATCGCATCGAATGATTTGTTGGTCATCCGCTCAGATATATTCACCGGAAGAAAAGTGATCATAGTTGAGAATACTGACAACTTATTTCCTGGGGTGATAGCCACGTTGCATTGTTCCAAAAGCGGGCCCACCGTTTTTCTTCTGTAGGTGAAAGTTCACGAAATGCACGAGCATTTCATAGCATTGTTTCAATGTTGGTCAAACTCATTGGCTCCGCCACCACCACCTCCTCCTCCTCTTCCACTGAGCATCGTGCGAGATCAAGATGGTGATCTGCTACTTCCACATAGTCAGTAACATTGACGTTCACAGCTTCAACATGATGAACCCACCTAGTATATGTGACCGACATACCATACAAGTGTAGATGATTTTGCACAGTTGACAGGGGTCTTGTAACTGAATTCATACAACTGCTACCAGGGCAGAGCACATCGGATTTCAAACCACCGTACTCAGCTCTGACAGAGTTCATGAAGTTTTCAACCCCCTCGACATATGCAACGGAGAATCTTCGAGCAGAAGTTATCCAAGTCCTGTCCATCTGTTAGACATACAAATTAGTTCTTCTACTAGATATTACAGGAAAAACATATATGCTTTTTTACGAAGTCCAGAAAAAAATACCTAGGTCGATGTCTAAACCTATGGCAAGATATTTGGACAAGCGGATCTAAGGAACGAAATATATGTAAAGCTAATTCAACAAACAGATTTGTGTGCTAAATTATGGTAGGCTGTTTCAGCAGTTAATGAGGCCGAGTGTCGGTGTCAAAACCGGCGGATCTCGGGTAGGGGGTCCCGAACTGTGCGTCTAGGCGGATGGTAACAGGAGACAAGGGACACGATGTTTTTACCCAGGTTCGGGCCCTCTTGATGGAGGCAAAACCCTACTCCTGCTTGATTGATATTGATGATATGGGTAGTACAAGAGTAGATCTACCACGAGATCAGAGAGGCTAAACCCTAGAAGCTAGCCTATGGTATGATTGTTGTTCGTCCTACGGACTAAAACTCTCCGGTTTATATAGACATCGGAGAGGGCTAGGGTTACACAGAGTCGGTTACAATGGGAGGAGATCTACATATCCAGACGCCAAGCGTGCCTTCCACGCCAAGGAAAGTCCCATCCGGACACGGACGAAGTCTTCAATCTTGTATCTTCATAGTCCAGAGTCCGCCAAAGGTCATAGTCCGCCAGCGGACACCCCTAATCCAGACTCCTCAGTAGCCCCTGAACCAGGCTTCAATGACGACGAGTCCGGCGTGCAGTTTATCTTCGGCATTGCAAGGCGGGTTCCTCCTCCGAATACTTCATAGAAGATTTCGAACACAAGGATAGTGTCCGGCTCTGCAAAATAATTTCCACATACCACCGTAGAGAGAATAATATCCACACAAATTCAACCTGCTGACGCATTCCGTAGCGTGACATCACACCACGGCCAAGCCTTTATTCGAATCGTTTTTACTGTCCCACCTCAGCGCACTTAGCGAGGTGGTTTCCTTGGCACGTCTTGTTGAAGCAGAGATCGTGTCCCCTTATTCCGGGATTCTCATCAATACGGGCGTGGGTAACCCAACCGTGCCATTAATTTACGGCGCTTGGGAGATAAGCGAGTTTTACCAGGCTGGTGGGGGCACATAGTTTCGTCCGCCCATATAAGGAGATAAGAATCCACCTTTTCCATCTACGCCTTCTTCCTTCTTTGCTTATCCCTTTTCGCACACTCGAGCTCCAGTGCCCAAGTCCGCTCTCCCCACCTCAACCTTCTCCAACCATGTCCGGAGCGGGAGGCAAGTGGATGGCCTCCTCCGTCTCGGAGGGGCACATTAAAAAGCTGAGGAAGGCCGGATACTTGTCCAACGACATCACGCACCGGCTTCCCGACAAGGGACATTTTATACCCACCCCCAGGCCCCATGAGAGGGTGGTCTTCCTCACCCACTTCCTCCGCGGACTAGGTTTCCCACTTCACCCATTTGTCCGGGGACTCATGTTCTACTACGGCCTGGATTTCCACGATCTGGCCCCGAACTTCATCCTCAATATCTCGACGTTCATCTCGTGTGCAAGGCCTTCTTCCGCATCCAGCCCCACTTTGGTTTATGGCTGAAGACCTTCAATGTTAAACCGAAGGTTGTGGGCGGCCGCCAAGCGGAGTGCGGAGGCGCCATGGTGGGCAAGATGCCCAATGTCACATGGCTCGAGGGCTCCTTCCTGGAGACCATAAAGGGGTGGCAATCGGGGTGGTTCTACATCACCGAGCCGCGTGACCCTGAATGGGCAGCGGCCCCCGAATTCCGATCTGGTTTCCCTACATGGCTCACCTCCTGGAAAGAGACGGGCTTGTCGTGGGGTAATTCGGAGGAGCTGTCCGGACTCCAAACCTGCGTCCAAAATCTGGTGTGCAAGAAGCTCAAACTCGTCGACGTAGTCCAGGTCATGCTCATCCGCCGGATCCTCCCGTGCCAACAACGGGCTTTCAACTTGTGGGAGTTTGATCCGGCACAGCACCAAACCCTGAGCAGGCTCTTCGACACTACGTACGAAGATGCCTGGAAGGTGCTGTTCAAGGGCGCCGAGGCTCCCGCATCCGCTACCGAGGATCGCGGATTCAGCGCGCAGCATCAAACCAGCGCGGTAAGCTATTTTGCCCTTTACGGGACACTTATTTTCATGGTTTGACTCTATGCGGGATCTAAACTCCCTTACCTTTGACAGGATTGGCAGAGGACGTCCGGGCAGATCGACTGTCCGGCTCCCTGGCCAGGAGACCCAGCGGATGCCCGCTTGACGAGGCTGCTAGTTCTGGCACCTTACGTGGTGCCGGAGAAGAAGGACAAGAAGAAGGCCACGAGAACTCAAAGGAGTTCCCGGCGCCAGGTGGTGTCGGACTCATCGTCCGATGTCTCTGAGGCAGACTCCTCCGTGAAGACGAGGAGGAGGAAGAAGAAGTGAGGGAGTCCTGGATTAGGGGGTGTCCGGATAGCCGGACTATAGCCTTTGGCCGGTCTCCTGGACTATGACGATACAAGATTGAAGACTTCGTCCCGTGTCCGGATGGGACTTTCCTTGGCGTGGAAGGCAAGCTTGGCGATACGGATATGTAGATCTCCTACCATTGTAACCGACTCTGTGTAACCCTAACCCTCTTCGGTGCCTATATAAACCGGAGGGTTTTAGTCCATAGGACGAAGAACAATCATACCATAGGCTAGCTTCTAGGGTTTAGCCTCTCGATCTCGTGGTAGATCTACTCTTGTACTACCCATATCATCAATATTAATCAAGCAGGAGTAGGGTTTTACCTCCATCGAGAGGGCCCAAACCTGGGTAAAAACATCGTGTCCCTTGTCTCCTGTTACCATCCGCCTAGACGCACAGTTCGGGACCCCTTACCCGAGATCCGCCGGTTTTGACACCGACATTGGTGCTTTCATTGAGAGTTCCTCTGTGGCGTCATCTTTAGGCCCGATGGCTCCTCTGATCATCAACAACGACGCACTCCAGGGTGAGACTTTTCTCCCCGGACAGATCTTCGTATTCGGTGGCTTTGCACTGCGGGCCAATTAAGCAGCCATCTGGAGCAGATTGAAAGCTACGCCCCGCCACCAGGTCAGATTTGGAAGTTTGAACTACACGGCCGACGTCGCGGAGACTTGATCTTCGACGGGTTCGAGCCACAGCCAAGCGCCGCCCCGCCACGAGGGGCATGATCTAGCTCTGTCACGAACGGTCCTGGAGGTCGCACAAAGGTCCGCCTCCGACCTTTAGCTCGGAGCCGATCAAGGCCGATCGAGGACGGGTGGCTGGACACCGCCTTGAGGGCTGCAATCTCTACGGCGGTTGAGCCGTACACCTTGTTGGGGAACGTAGTAATTTCAAAATTTTCCTACGATCACGCAAGATCATGGTGATGACATAGCAACGAGAGGGGAGAGTGTATGTCCACGTACCCTCATAGACCGTAAGCGGAAGCGTTATAACAACGCGGTTGATGTAGTCGTACGTCTTCACGATCCGACCGATCCAAGCACCGAACGTACGGCACCTCCGAGTTCTGCACACGTTCAGCTCGATGACGATCCCCGGACTCCGATCCAAAGCAAAGTGTCGGGATGAGTTCCGTCAACGACGGCGTGGTGGACGATGTTGATGCTCTATCGACGCAGGGCTTCGCCTAAGCTCCGCGACGATATGACTTCTCCGGCGCAGGGCTTCGCCTAAGCTCTACGACGATATGACCGAGGTGGAATATGGTGGAAGGGGGCACCGCACACGGCTAAGGAAAGATCCGTAGATCAACTGGTGTGTCTTGGGGTGCCCCCTGCCCCGTGATATAAAGGAGCAAGGAGGAGGTGGCCGGCCAAGGGAGAGGCGCACCAAGGGAGTCCTACTCCCACCGGGAGTAGGACTCCTCCTTTCCTAGTAGGAGTAGGAGAGAAGGAAGGGGAAGAGAAGAAGGGGTGCGGCCCCCTCCCCTAGTCCAATTCGGACTAGGCCTTCGGGGGGCGCGCGGCCTGCCCTAGGCAGCCCCTCTCTTTCCCGCAGGCCCAATAAGGCCCAATACTTCTCCCGGCGAATTCCCGTAACTCTCCCAGACTCGAAAAATACCGAATCATTCGAACCTTTACGAACTCCGAATATAGTCGTCCAATATATCGATCTTTACGTCTCGACCATTTCGAGACTCCTCGTCATGTCCCCGATCTCATCCGGGACTCCGAACTCCTTCGGTACATCAAAACTCATAAACTCATAATATAAGCATCGCCGAAACCTTAAGCGTGCGGACCCTACGGGTTCGAGAACTATGTAGACATGACCTAGAACTATTCTTGGTCAATAACCAATAGCGGAACCTGGATGCCCATATTGGCTCCTACATATTCTACGAAGATCTTTATCGGTCAAACCGCATAACAACATACTTTGTTCCCTTTGTCATCGGTATGTTACTTGCCCGAGATTCGATCGTCGGTATCCAATACCTAGTTCAATCTCGTTACCGGTAAGTCTCTTTTACTCGTTCCGTAATACATCATCTCACAACTAACTCATTAGTTGTAATGCTTGCAAGGCTTAAGTGATGTGTATTACCAAGAAGGCCTAGAGATACCTCTCCGACAATCGGAGTGACAAAACCTAATCTCGAAATCGCCAACCCAACAAGTACCTTTGGAGACACCTGTAGTACTCCTTTATAATCACCCAGTTACGTTGTGACGTTTGGTAGTACCCAAAGTGTTCCTCCGGTAAATGGGAGTTGCATAATCTCATAGTTATAGGAACATGTATGGGTCATGAAGAAAGCATTAACATACTAAACGATCAAGTGTTAAGCTAACGGAATGGGTCATGTCAATCAGATCATTCAACTAATGATGTGACCTTGTTAATCAAATAACAACTCCTTGTTCATGGTTAGGAAACATAACCATCTTTGATTAACAAGCTAGTCAAGTAGAGGCATACTAGTGACATACATGTTTGTCTATATATTCACACATGTATTATGTTTCCGGTTAATACAATTCTAGCATGAATAATAAACATTTATCATGAAATAAGGAAATAAATAATAACTTTATTATTGCCTCTAGGGCATATTTCCTTCAGTCTCCCACTTGCACTAGAGTCAATAATCTAGTTCACATCATCATGTGATTCAACACTAATATTCACATCTGTATGTGATTAACACCCATAGTTCACATCGTCATGTGACCAACACCCAAAGGGTTTACTAGAGTCAATAATCTAGTTCACATCGTTATGTGATTAACACCCAAAGAGTACTAAGGGATGATCATGTTTTGCTCGTGAGAGAAGCTTAGTCAACGGGTCTGTCACATTCAGAGCCGTATGTATTTTGCAAATACTCTATGTCTACAATGCTCTGCACGGAGCTACTCTAGCTATTTGCTCCCACTTTCAATATGTATCCAGATTGAGTCTTAGAGTCATCTGGATCTGTGTAAAAAGCTTGCATCGATGTAACTCTTTACGACGGGCTCTTTTATCACCTCCATAATCGAGAAATATTTCCTTAGTCCTCACTAAGGATGTTCTTGACCAATGTCCAAAGTGATCTACTCCTAGATCACTATTGTACTCCTTGCCAAATTCAGAGCAAGGTATACAATAGGTCCGGTACATAGCATAGCATACTTCATAGAACCTATGATCGAGGCATAGGGAATGACTTTCATTCTCTTTTCTATTTTTCTGCATGGTCGGATTTGAGTCTTACTCAATTTCACACCTTTGCAACACATGCAAGAACTTTTCTTTGACTGCTCCATTTTGAACTACTTCAAAATCTTGACAAGGTATGTTCTTATTGAAAAAACTCATCAAGCGTTTTTTGATCTATCTCAATAGATCTTGATGCTCAATTTGTACGCAGCTTCACCGAGGTCCTTCTTTGAAAAACTCCTTTCAAATACTCCTTTATGCTTTGCAGAATAATTCTACATTATTTCGATCAACAATATACTTATCGTAAATGTCAGTAGTGCTCCCACTCACTTTCTTGTAAATACAGGCTTTTCCACAAGTCTCAGATAAAACTATATGCTATGATCAACTTATCAAAGCATGTATTCCAACTCTGAGATGCTTGCACCAGTCCATAGATGGATCATCGAGCTTGCATATTTTGGTAGCACCTTTAGGATTGACAAAACCTTCTGGTTGCATCATATACAACTCTTCTTTAATAAATCCATTAAAGAATGTAGTTTTGTCATCCATTTGCCAGATTTCATAAAATGTGGCAATTGCTAACATGATTCGGACAGACTTAAGCATCGCTACAGTTGAGAAAATCTCATTGTAGTCAACACCTTGAACTTGTTGAAAACTCTTTTTGTGACAAGTCGAGCTTTGTAGATAGTAACACTACTATCAGTGTCCGTCTTCCTCTTGAAGATCCATTTATTTAATATGGCTTGCTGATCATTTGAGCAAGTCAATCAAAGTCCATACTTTGTTCTCATACATGGATCCTATCTCAGATTTCATGGCCTCAAGCCATTTCATGGAATCTGGGCTCATCATCGCTTCCTCATAGTTTGTAGGTTCATCATGGTCTAGTAACATGACTTCCGTAACATGATTACCGTACCACTGGTGCGGATCTTACTCGTAGACCTACGAGGTTTGGTAGCAACTTGATCTGAAGTTTCATGATCATCATCATTAACTTCCTCACTAATTGGTGTAGGAATCACTAGAACTGATTTACGTGATGAACTACTTTCCAATAAGGGAGAAGGTACAATTACCTCATCAAGTTTCTACTTTCCTCCCACTCACTTCTTTCGAGAGAAACTTCTTCTCTAGAAAGGATCCACCTTAGCAACGAAAAAACTTGCCTTCGGATCTGTGATAGAAGGTGTACCCAATAGTTACCTTTGGGTATTCTATGAAGACGATTTCTCCGATTTGGGTTTGAGCTTATCGGTGAAAACTTTTTCACATAAGCATCACAACTCCAAACTTTTAAGAAATGACAGCTTAGGTTTCTTTGTTAAACCATAGTTCATACGGTGTCATCTCAACGGATTTAGATGGTGCCCTATTAAACGTGAATGCAGCTGTCTCTAATGCATAACCCCAAAACGATAGTGGTAAATCGGTAAGATACATCATAGATCGCACCATATCCAATAAAGTGTGGTTACGACGTTCGGACACACCATTATGCCGTGGTGTTCCGGTGGCGTGAGTAGTGAAATTATTTCACATTGTTTTAATCAAGGCCAAACTCAGAACTCAAATATTTTTCCTCTGCGATCATATCGTAGAAACTTTTATTTTCTTGTTACGATGATTCTTCACTTTACTCTGAAATTCTTTGAACTTTTCAAATGTTTCGCACTTGTGTTTCATCAAGTAGATATACCCATATCTGCTCAAATCATCTTGTGAAGGTCAGCAAATAACGATTCTTGCCACGAGCATCAACACTCATTGGATCGCATACATCGGTATGTATTATTTCCAATAAGTCAAGAGCTTGTTCCATTGTTCCGGAGAACGGAGTTTTAGTCATCTTGCCCAAAAGGCACGGTTCGCAAGCATCAAATGATTCATAATCAAGTGATTCCAAAAATCCATCAAGATGGAGTTTCTTCATGCGCTTTACACCAATATGACCTAAACGGCAAGGCCACAAATAAGTTGCACTATCATTATTAACTTTGCATCTTTTGGTTTCAATATTATGAATATGTGTATCACTATGATCGAGATCCAATGAACCGTTTTCATTGGGTGTGTAACCATATAAGGTTTTATTCATGTAAATGTAACAACAATTTATTCTCTTACTTAAATGAATAACCGTATTGCAATAAACATGATCAAATCATATTTATGCTCAACACCAAATAATACTTATTTAGGTTCCACACTAATCCCGAAAGTATAGGGAGTGTGCGATGATGATCATATCAATCTTTGGAACTACTTCCAACATTCATCGTCACTTCCCCTTCAACTAGTTTCTGTTCATTCTCGCAACTCCGTTTCAAGTTACTACTCTTAGCAACTGAACCAGATTATCAAATACCGGGGGTTGCTACGAACACTAGTAAAATACACATCAATAATCAGATATCAAATATACCTTTGTTCACTTTGCCATCCTTCTTATCCGCCAAATACTTGGGGTAGTTCCGCTTCTAGTGACCAGTTCCATTGCAGCAAAAGCACTTAGTCTCGTGCTTAGGTCCAGACTTGGGCTTCTTCACTCGAGCAGCAACTTGCTTGCCGCTCTTCTTGAAGTTCCCCTTCTTCCCTTTGCCCTTTTCCTTGAGACTAGTGGTCTTGTCAATCATCAACACTTGATGCTCTTTCTTGATTTCTACCTTCGTCGATTTCAACATCACGAAGAGCTCGGGAATCGTTTTCGTCATCCCTTGCATACTATAGTTCATCACGAAGTTCTAGTAACTTAGTGATGGTGACTAGAGAATTCTGTCAATCAATGCCTTATCTCGGAAGATTAACTCCCACTTGATTCAAGCGATTGAAGTACCTGCATAATCTGAGCACATGCTCACTAGTTGAGCGATTCTCCTCCATCTTTTAGCTTTAGAACTTTGTTGGAGACTTCATATCTCTCAACTCGGGTATTTGCTGGAAATATTAACTTCAACTCCTGGAACATCTCATATGGTCCATGACGTTCAAAACGTCTTTGAAATCCCGATTCTAAGCCGTTAAGCATGGTGCACTAAACTATCAAGTAGTCATCATATTGAGCTAGCAAAACGTTCATAACGTCTGCATCCGCTTCCCGCAATAGGTCCGCTACCTAGCGGTGCATCAAGGACGTAATTCTTCTCAGGCAAGAATGAGGATAAACCTCAGATCACGGATCCAATCCGCATCATTGCTATTAACATTTTTCAACACAATTTTCTCTAGGAACATATCAAAATAAACAGGGAAGCAATAACGCGAGCTATTGATCTACAACATAGATATGCTAATACTACCAGGACTAAGTTCATGATAAATTAAAGTTCAATTAATCATATTACTTAAGAACTCCCACTTAGATAGACATCTCTCTAATCCTCTAAGTGATCACGTGATCCAAATCAACTAAACCATGTCCGATCGTCACGTGAGATGGAGTAGTTTCAATGGTGAACATCACTATGTTGATCATATCTACTATATGATTCACGCCGACCTTTCGGTCTCCGTGTTCCGAGGTCATATCTTATATGCATAGCTCGTCAAGTATAACCTGAGTATTCCGCGTGTGCAACTGTTTTGCACCCGTTGTATTTGAACGTAGAGCCTATCACACCCGATCATCACGTGGTGTCTCAAAGACGAAGAACTTTCGCAACGGTGCATACTCGTGGAGAACACTTCTTGATAATTAGTGAGAGATCATCTTATAATGCTACCGTCAATCAAGCAAAATAAGATGCATAAAGGATAAACATCACATGCAATCAATATAAGTGATATGATATGGTCATCATCATCTCGTGCTTGTGATCTCCATCTTCAAGCACCGCCATGATCACCATCGCCACCGGGCGCGACACCTTGATCTCCATCGTAGCATCGTTGTCGCCTCGCCAATCTTATGCTTCCACGACTATCACTACCGCTTAGTAATAAAGTAAAGCATTACATCGCGATTGCATTGCATACAATAAAGCGACAACCATATGGCTCCTGCCATTGTCGATAACTTCGGTTACAAAACATGATCATCTCATACAATAAAATTTAGCATCATGTCTTGACCATATCACATCACAACATGCCCTGCAAAAACAAGTTAGACGTCCTCTACTTTGTTGTTGCAAGTTTTACGTGGCTGCTACGGGCTTAAGCAAGAACTCATCTTACCTACGCATCAAAACCACAACGATAGTTTGTCAAATAGACTCCGTTTTAACCTTCTCAAGGACCGGGCGTAGCCACACTCAGTTCAACTAAAGTTGGAGAGACAGTCTTCCGCAAGCCATCTATGTGCAAAGCACGTCGAGGGAACCGGTCTCGCGTAAGCGTCTGCGTAAGGTTGGTCCGGATCGTGTCGCCCAACAATACCGCTGAACCAAAGTATGACATGCCGGTAGGCAGTATGACTTGTATCGTCCACAACTCACTTGTGTTCTACTCGTGCATATGACATCTACGCATAAAACCAGGCTCGGATGCCACTGTTGGGGAACGTAGTAATTTCAAAATTTTCCTACGATCACGCAAGATCATGGTGATGACATAGCAACGAGAGGGGAGAGTGTATGTCCACGTAACCTCGTAGACCGTAAGCGGAAGCGTTATAACAACGCGGTTGATGTAGTCAGACGCCTTCACGATCCGACCGATCCAAGCACCGAACGTGACGGCACCTCCGAGTTCTGCACACGCTCAGCTCGATGACGATCCCGGACTCCGATCCAGCAAAGTGTCGGGATGAGTTCCGTCAAGACGACGGGCGTGGTGACGATGTTGATGCTCTATCGACGCAGGCTTCGCCTAAGCTCATGACGATATGACTTCTCCGGCGCAGGGCTTCGCCTAAGCTCTACGACGATATGACCGAGGTGGAATATGGTGGAAGGGGGCACCGCACACGGCTAAGGAAAGATCCGTAGATCAACTTGTGTGTCATGGGGTGCCCCCCTGCCCCCGTATATAAAGGAGCAAGGAGGAGGTGGCCGGCCAAGGGAGAGGCGCACCAAGGGGGGAGTCCTACTCCCACCGAGTAGGACTCCTCCTTTCCTAGTAGGAGTAGGAGAGAAGGAAGGGAAGAGAAGAAGGGTGCGCCCCTCCCTAGTCCAATTCGGACTAGGCCTTGGGCGCGCGGCCTGCCCTAGGCAGCCCCTCTCTCTTTCCCGCAGGGCCCAATAAGGCCCAATACTTCTCCCCGGCGAATTCCCGTAACTCTCCCAGACTCCGAAAATAATACCGAATCATTCGAACCTTTCCGAACTCCGAATATAGTCGTCCAATATATCGATCTTTACGTCTCGACCATTTCGAGACTCCTCGTCATGTCCCCGATCTCATCCGGGACTCCGAACTCCTTCGGTACATCAAAACTCATAAACTCATAATATAACCGCCATCGAAACCTTAAGCGTTGCGGACCCTACGGGTTCGAGAACTATGTAGACATGACCTAGAACTATTCTTGGTCAATAACCAATAGCTGAACCTGGATGCCCATATTGGCTCCTACATATTCTACGTAGATCTTTTTCGGTCAAACCGCATAACAAAATACTTTGTTACCTTTGTCATCGGTATGTTACTTGCCCGAGATTCGATCGTCGGTATCCAATACCTAGTTCAATCTCGTTACCGGTAAGTCTCTTTTTACTCGTTCCGTAATACATCATCTCACAACTAACTCATTAGTTGTAATGCTTGCAAGGCTTAAGTGATGTGTATTACCGAGAAGGCCTAGAGATACCTCTCCGACAATCGGAGTGACAAAACCTAATCTCGAAATACGCCAACCCAACAAGTACCTTTGGAGACACCTGTAGTACTCCTTTATAATCACCCGATTACGTTGTAGGACGCTTGGTAGTACCCAAAGTGTTCCTCCGTAAACGGAGTTGCATAATCTCATAGTTATAGGAACATGTATGGGTCATGAAGAAAGCATTAACATACTAAACGATCAAGTGTTAAGCTAACGGAATGGGTCATGTCAATCAGATCATTCAACTAATGATGTGACCTTGTTAATCAAATAACAACTCCTTGTTCATGGTTAGGAAACATAACCATCTTTGATTAACAAGCTAGTCAAGTAGAGGCATACTAGTGACATACTGTTTGTCTATATATTCACACATGTATTATGTTTCCGGTTAATACAATTCTAGCATGAATAATAAACATTTATCATGAAATAAGGAAATAAATAATAACTTTATTATTGCCTCTAGGGCATATTTCCTTCACACCTACCCCGTCCTTTGCGAAGCTCGTAACTCCAAGACGCCGGACTCCTCTCCGGACTCCGAGCCTTCCCCGCCCCCGCCAATCGAATCCGATTGGGTACCGATCATGGAATTCACCGCCACGAACATCTTTCAGCACTCGCCCTTTGGCGACATCCTGAATTCACTAAAGTCTCTCTCTTTATCAGGAGAGCCCTAGCCGGATTACGGTCAGGAAGGCTGGGATGCGGACAACGAAGAAATTCAAAGCCCACCAACCACCCACTTCGTAGCCACTGTCGATGATTTAACCGACATGCTCGACTTCGACTCCGAAGACATCGACGGTATGGACGACGATGCAGGAGATTTATCAGGAACCAAATACCACGTGGCAATCGGAAGGCCACCTCGTAATACGACATATACATGGTGGACATCCCAAAAGATGGGAATGGAGATGGAACAATGAGGATGACCCTCCAAGAAACAGCCTAAGCGCCCGGCGTCGGGCGGCGCTCTAAATCCCGCCACAAAAACGGTGATTCCGGCGGAGACAATAACACCCCGGACAAAGGTTGAAGACAACCCCCTCCAGCAGGATTCAGCGCAGGAGGATGGAGAAGCCAACCCTCATGAGAGAGCGGCAGAAAAAGAGGTAGAGGACGATAATTACATGCCTCCCTCCAAAGATGAGGCAAGCCTCGACGACGACGAATTCATCGTGCCCGAGGATCCCGTCGAACAAGAGCATTTCAAACACAGGCTCATCGCCACGACAAGCAGCCTCAACAAAAAGCAGCAACAACTTAGAGCTGACCAAGACCTGCTAGCTGACAGATGGACTGAAGTCCTTGCGGCCGAAGAGTATGAACTCGAGCGCCCCTCCAAAAGCTACGCAAAACGCAGGCTGCTACCCCGGTTAGAGGAGGAAGCACCCAAACCTACATCACCAGTGCATGACATGGCTGACCGACCACCTCGTGGCCGCGACAGAGAGGCCTCTCGGCCCTCAACTCAAGCCGCACCCTGGCGCCGCTCAAAAAATACCAAGGCACGGGGAAATGCGCTAGACCTACGAGATATATTGGAGGACAAGGCAAAGCAAACAATATCGTTCTAAGGATCGCGTGGGCGCCCCGCGACACGTGACGATAACCGTCACGCCGGATATGGCAACTCCGGCCGGGCCGAACATAGTAGACAAAGCTCATTTGAGCTGCCTCGTGATATAGCCCAATACAGAGGCGCCGCACACCCACTATGCTTCACAGATGAAGTGATGGATCATCAAACCCCTGAGGGTTTCAAACCCGTAAACATTGAATCATACGATGGCACAACAGATCCTGCGGTTTGGATCAAGGACTATCTCCTTAACATCCACATGGCCCGCGGTGATGATCTACACGCCATCAAATACCTCCCACTCAAGCTTAAAGGACCAGCCCGACATTGGCTTAACAACTTGCCAGCAGAGTCAATTGGTTGTTGGGAAGACCTGGAAGCCGTATTCTCGACAATTTCCGGGCACATATGTGCGACCACCAGACGCCGATGACCTAAGCCACATAACTCAGCAGCGATGAATCGCCGGACAATTCTGGACACGGTTCCTAACCAAGAAAAATCAAATCGTCGATTGTCCGGATGCAGAGGCCCTTCCAGCCTTCAAACACAACATCCGCGACGAGTGGCTTGCCCGGCACCTAGGACAGGAAAAGCCGAAATCCATGGCAGCCCTCACAACACTAATGACCCGCTTTTGCGCGGGAGAGGACAGCTGGCTAGCTCGTAGTAACAACATGACCAAGAGCCCTGGTAATTCGGATACCAAGGACAGCAATGGCAGGTCGCGTCGCAACAAGCACAATCGCCGCATTAACGGTGATAATGCTGAGGATACGGTAGTAAATGCCGGATTCAGAGGCTCTAAACCCGGTCAGCGGAAAAAGCCATTTAAAAGAAATACTCCGAGCCCGTCCAATTTGGACCAAATACTCGATCGCTCGTGCCAGATACATGGCACCCCCCAAAAACCAGCCAACCACACCAACAGGGATTGTTGGGTGTTCAAGCAGGCAAGTTAAATGCCGAAAACAATGACAAGGGGCTGCATAGCGATGACGAGGAGGAGCCCCGGCCGCCGAACAATAGAGGACAGAAGGGCTTCCCCCCGCAAGTGCGGACGGTGAACATGATATACGCAACCCACATACCCAAAAGGGAGCGGAAGCGTGCACTAAGGGACGTATATGCGATGGAGCCAGTCGCCCCAAAGTTCAACCCGTGGTCTTCCTGCCCGATCACTTTTGATCGGAGGGACCACCCCACTAGTATCCGCCATGGCGGATTCGCCGCATTGGTTCTTGACCCAATCATTGACGGATTTCATCTCACTAGAGTCCTAATGGACGGCGGCAGCATCCTGAACCTGCTTTATCAGGACACAGTGCGCAAAATGGGCATAGACCCATCAAGGATTAAACCCACGAAGACGACCTTTAAAGGCGTCATACCAGGCGTAGAGGCCAACTGTACAGGCTCAGTTACACTTGTAGTGGTCTTCGGATCCCCGGATAACTTCCAAAGCGAGGAGTTAATCTTCGACATAGTCCCGTTCCGCAGCGGCTATCACACACTGCTCAGACGAACCGCATTTGAAAAGTTCAATGCGGTGACGCACTACGCATATCTCAAGCTCAAGATGCCAGGTACCCGAGGAGTCATTACGGTCAATGGAAACACCGAACGCTCTCTCCGGACGGAGGAGCATACGGCGGCCCTCGCGGCGGAAGTACAAAGCAGCCTCCTAAGGCAATTCTCGAGTCCGACTATTAAAAGTCCGGACACCGTCAAGCGCGCCCGGAGTAAACTACAACAAGACCGCTCGCATCGCTCCGAGCATGCATAGCAATGCGCCCAAAGCCCCACCCTCGCGAAATTGCGGAACCAAGA
Source organism: Aegilops bicornis (assembly GCA_021605145.1). NCBI lineage: Eukaryota > Viridiplantae > Streptophyta > Magnoliopsida > Poales > Poaceae > Aegilops > Aegilops bicornis. Next base: position 499,551,456 of record CM038674.1, read on the forward strand.
TTACGCTGCATATAATTACGCCCGAAATACTATGGGCATAGGGGAAGGAGCACGACCACGGCATGCCCGTAATGCGCTCAACCGCACCAAGGACTCCGATTGTGTCATTCTTTTCTTTTCTTCTTTTTTACTTTCGTGACTCCGTTCACAAAGCCCTCGTCCGGCAAGAGAATCGCCAACACACGATGCAACAGCCAGGAAGCAGAAAGCTACGCCGACCGTCTGTGTGGTCCCTATTACGAGCAGTATACCTGTTTTACACACCATCCCGCAGCTTACCCCTGGAGGGGGACATGTTAAAAAGTCCCGTCCCTTGCTTATCGCACTATTTGTATCGTTCTGCTCTTACTGCAGCCCTTTTTGAATAAACAATACATAGCTTCCGCTTATTATTGAATTCCCTTTCTTCTATAGATATATGTTCATTTATGACATTGTGCAACCGTACACTTTGGTACGGGCAATACACCAGGGGCTTAAGTACCCCACAACACGGTGTGATAAAGTCCGAACACTTTCACAAGTGCGGCACCCTGAACTTATAGCATTATATGCATCGGCTCCGAATCATGTCTTGGGTCAATAGTTGGGTTTTCCCGGCTCCCATGTTTTGGTACCTTACGTTCCATTATATCGGCTAAGGCAGCGCTGGGAGAACCTGGCGATTGTGCCCCGGTTGAGCTGGGTTAAGCACCTCAGTGGAGAAAGCTAAAACTGACCGTCATGATAGGGCGAGAGCCGGTCGCTGTTCGAGAGGTTTTCGAGTCCCTAAAGACTTATGCCGCTTAGAGTGAGGAGTCGGCATTGTCCGGCCTAGGCGTGGATAGCGCCCCGAACTCGGTCTTCCGAATACTAGGGGCTTCGCCGAAATTTAAAATTATAGAATTCTATGGCCAAGTGAGAGTGTTCAAGCATTATAGTTTGGTTTCCTTGTTCGTTGCGTTGAGCGCCTCCCTCGAAGGACCCAACAATGGGAACAAGAGCGCTCAAGTTTATCCCGAACACCCCAGCACTCGTGGCATGGGGGCTGAAGCCGACGACTCGCCATCTCTCAAATTTAATACACGGCCGCACAGAAGGTAATATTTTAAATTCGATAGTGTTGCTTAGCGCATATGAACAAGTTTTCAGCGTACACGATAACAAATGCGAGTCTACTCAAATATTACATCTTTGGAACATTCATCCGCTATAAGGCAGGCACCCTTCAGGACGCCCTCATAATACATTTCAGGCTTGCGATGCTCCTTGCGTGGTGGTGGTCCGTCCGTCACAAGCTTCTCAGTGTCCATCTTGCCCAGTGCACCTTAGCAAGGGCAAGGGCCCTACGAGCACCTTCGATGCAGATGGAGCGCTTGACGACGTCAACCCATGGACAGGCGTCCACCAGCCGCCCCACCAGCCCGAAGTAGCTCCCAGGCATGGCTTCCCTAGGCCACAGCCGAGCTATGAGGCCCTTCATGGCCTGTTCGGCCACCTTATGGAGCTCGACCAGCTGCTTCAACTGGTCGCTTAAGGGCACCGGGTGTCCGGCGTCAGCATACTGAGACCAGAACACCTTCTCCGTCGAGCTTCGCTCCTCGGCTCGGTAGAACGCGGCAACATCAGACACACTGCGGGGCAGATCTGCGAATGCTCCTGGAGAGCTCCGGATTCGGGTAAGTAACAGATAATTCACTTTCACATGCTTGCTTTGCATATAGAATGCCTTACCCGCCGCTATCTTCTTCACCGCCTCAGTTTCCTGGAGGGCTTTTTGGGCTTCGGCCTTAGCGACTTTGGCGCTCTCAAGGGCCAAGGCGAGCTCGGACTCTCGAGTCTTTGAGTCACGCTCCAAACTCTCGTGTTTTTCCACAAGCGCCTGGAGCTCTTGCCGCACCTCCGCCACCCGCGCCTCCTGCTTCTCTCGCTCGATGCGCTCCGCGGCCGCATTGCTTTCGGCCTTGGATACTGCTTCCTTCAGGGTCTCCACCTCGTTCGTGGCCCCTGGAGTATTCACGTTATTCCCGTCATCTTTTGCAACCACATCTTTTAAATACTCCCATAAGGTATTACTTACCTTCCTTGTCCTCGAGCCGCTTTTTGGCAAGTCTGAGCTTGTTCTCGGACCGCTCGAGGCTCTGCTTTAATGCATCAACCTCCACAGTCAGTGCGGCAGAGGTCAGCAGCGCAGCCTGCATTCCCATATTGACATACCTATGTTAGACTCCTGCGTATATATTTTTAGATCCTCGCCGGCTATTTCTTTCCGAACACCAAACTGAGCATCAGAGGCTATTGTCTATGCGGTAATATTTTTATATATCTTAAATACATACCTCAAAGCCTGTTAGAAGGCTGGCACAGGCTTCAGTCAGCCCGCTCTTGGCGGACTGAACCTTCTGGATCACCACACTCATAACAGTGCAGTGCTCCTCGTCGATGGAAGCGCCATTAAGCGCCTCCATCAAATCATCCGGTGCCTCCGGTTGGACGGAGGTCACCGGCGTCAGTAGCCTTGCCCTTCTCACGAAGGGTTGCCTGTCGGACTCGGAACCATCAAGGTTAGGGTGCGGTGTCCGCATGAACGTGTCGGTGTCAAAATCGGCGGATCTCGGGTAGGGGGTCCCGAACTGTGCGTCTAGGCGGATGGTAACAAGAGACAAGGGACACGATGTTTTTACACAGGTTCGGGCCCTCTCGATGGAGGTAATACCCTATTCCTGCTTGATTAATATTCATGATATGGGTAGTACGAGAGTAGATCTACCACGAGATCGAGGAGGCTAAACCCTAGAAGCTAGCCTATGGTATGATTGTTGTTCGTCCTACAGACTAAAACCCTCCGGTTTATATAGACACCGGATAGGTTAGGGTTACACAGAGTCGGTTAAAAATGTATGAGATCTACATATACGTATCGCCAATCTTGCCTTCCACGCCAAGGAAAGTCCCATCCGGACACGGGACGAAGTCTTCAATCTTGTATCTTCATAGTCTTGGAGTCCGGCCGTGACGATAGACCGGCTATCCGGACACCCCCATGTCCGGGACTCCCTCAGCCGGACTTGAAGCCCTTCGGGGTTTTATCCCCTTTGCGCCCGGTGTTCGGGAGGTCTCCTTGCGGCGCCTCCATGGCCACCTCCTCCTGGCTGGGCCCCTTTTGGGACTTCACCCCGGCGTCATCCACGGCGGGAGGAGACGAGGCGGTCGGAAGTGAGGTGCTATTCACCTCCGACGAATCCAGGGAGCCGCTCGACGAATCGTCGAGCCCGTCCTTGGGCGGGCTGCATGGTTATACTCGGCATTAGAAGATGTTGTGCGACAAATGGAACGCCATGAGTTATTCTGGTGTCCGGACACTTACGATTTTGCCAGGGGCTTGGTCCTTGGTGGCCACTCCTCTCCGCCGTCTTCGGCGTTGGGGGTGTAGTCCGGAGGGAGGGTCCTTCCCTTCTTGGACCCTCCGGCCTCCCCAGTTGGGGTGGCCTTCCTTTTCTTCTCTCCCCTCGCTGGGGGAGAGGCCTCTTTTTCCTCCTCCTCGTCTTCGTGGGAGGATTACACCTCGGAGCCATCGGACGGTGAGTCCGACAACACCTGGCGCCGGGAACTCCTCCGAGTTCCCGTGGCCTTCTTCTTGGCCTTCTTTTCCGGCACCACGTAAGGTGCCGGAACCAGCAGCCCCGTCAATCGGGCGTCCGCTGGGTCTTCTGGCAAGGGAGCCGGACAGTTAACCTGTCCGGACGTCTTCTGCCAGTCCTGTCAAAGGTAAGGGAGTTTTAGATCCCGCATAGAGTCAAACTATGAAAAAAGAGTCCCGTAAAGGGTAAAATAGCTTACCTCGCTGGCTTGATGCTGTGAGCTGAATCCGCGATCTTCGGTAGCGGATGCGGGAGCCTCGGCGCCCTTGAACAGCGCCTTCCAGGCATCTTCGTACATAGTGTCAAGAGCCGGCTCAAATTCGGTCTTTGTGCGGATCAAACTCTCACAAGTTAAAGGCCCGTTGCTAGCATGGGAGGATCCGGCGGATGAGCATAACCTGGACTACGTTGACAAGCTTGAGCTTCTTGTCCACCAGGTTTCAGATGCAGTTTTGGAGTCCGGTCAGCTCTTCCGAATTACCCCACGTCAGGCCCGTCTCTTTCCATGAGGTGAGCCGTGTAGGGAAGCCAGATCGAATTGGGGCCGCTGCCCATTTAGAGTCGCTGCTGCTCGGTGATGTAGAACCACCCCGATTGCCACCCCTTTATGGTCTCCACGAAGGAGCCTCGAGCCATAGGACGTTGGCCATCTTGCCCACCATGGCACCTCCGCACTACTTGGCGGCCGCCCCTACCTTGACTTGACATTGAAGGTCTTCAGCCACAAGCCAAGTGGGGCTGGATGCGAAGGAAGGTTTCGCATTACCCACGATGAACGCCGAGATGTTGAGGATGAAATTCGGGCTAGATCGTGGAAATCTAGGCCGTAGTAGAACATGAGCCCCTGCATAAATGGGTGAAGTGGAAACCCTAGTCCATGGAGGAAGTGGGAAGGAACACCACCCTCTTATGGGGCCCGGGTGGGATGAGCTGCCCTTGTTGGGGAGCCGATGCGCGATGTCGTCGGACAAGTATCCGCCTTCCGCAGCTTTTTGATGTGCCCCTCCGTGATGGAGGAGGCCATCCACTTGCCTCCCGCCTCCGGACATAGTTGGAGAAGGTTGAGGTGGGATGTGCGGACTTGGGCGCTGGAGCTCGAAAGTCTTGTGAAATGGATAAGCAAAGGAGGAAGAAGGCGTGTGTGAAAAAGCGGATCCTTATCCCCTTATATGGACGGACAAAGCTATGCGTCCCCACCGGCCTGATAAAACTCGCTTATCTCCCAAGCGCCGTAATCAATGGTGCAGTTGGGTTACCCACGCCCGTATTGATGAGAATCCCGGAATAAGGGGACACGATCTCTGCTTTGACAAGACGTGCCAAGGAAACCGCCTCGCTAAACGTGCTGAGGTGGGACGGTGAAAATGATTCAAATAAAGGCTTGGCCGTGGTGTGATGTCACACTGCGGAATACGTCAGCAGATTGAACTTGTGTAAATATTATTCTCTCTAACGTGGTATGTGGAACTTATTTTTCAGAGCCAGACACTATCCTTGTGTTCAAAATCTTCTATGGAGTATTCGGAGGAGGAACCCGCCTTGCAATGCCGAAGACAATATGCGCGCCGGACTCGTCATCATTGAAGCCTAGTTCAGGGGCTACTGAGGGAGTCCTGGATTAGGGGGTGTCCAGATAGCCGGACTATAGCCTTTGGCCGGACTCTTGGACTATGAAGATACAAGATTGAAGACTTCGTCCCGTGTTCGGATGGGACTTTCCTTTGCGTGGAAGGCAAGCTTGGCGATACGGATATGTACATCTCCTACCATTGTAACCGACTCAGGTAACCCTAACCCTCTTCGTGCCTATATAAACCGGAGGGTTTTAGTCCGTGGGGACGAAGAACGATCATACCATAGGCTAGCTTATAGGGTTTAGCCTCTCTGATCTCGTGGTAGATCTACTCTTGTACTACCCATATCATCAATATTAATGAAGCAGGAGTAGGGTTTTACCTCCATCGAGAGGGCCCGAACTTGGGTAAAAACATCGTGTCCCTTGTCTCCTGTTACCATCCTCTTAGACGCACAGTTCGGGACCCCCTACCCGAGATCCGGCGGTTTTGACACCGACAAGAAGCCTCTCCCCCTCTAGCGGGGGGAGAAATAAAAAGGAAGGCTGCCCCAACTGGAAGGGTCCAAGAAGGGAAGGACCCTTCCTCCGGACTACTCCACCAACGCCGACGACGGCGAAGAGGAGTGGCCATCCAGGGCCAAGCTCCTGGCAAAATCGTAAGTATCCGGATACCAGAGTAACTCATGGCGCTTTTTCATTGCACAGTACCTTCTGACGCCGAATATAATCATGTAGTCCACCCAAGGCCGGGCTCGACGCTTCGTCGAGCGGTTCCCTGGGTTCGTCGGATGTGAACAACACTTCACTTCCGGCCGCCTCCTCTCCTCGTGCTGCGGATGATGCCGAGGTGGCGTCCCAGAAGGGGCCAGGCCAGGAGGAGGTGGTCCCGGAGGCGCCACAAGGCGACCTCCCGGACTCCAGGCGAAAAGGGGATAAAACCCCAAAGGGCTCTAAGTCCGGCCCTAGGCCGGACACCGCAGCGGAACCTTTAACGGTTCCGGCATCCGGCAGGCGGCCCCCCTACTAAGAAGGCAAGCCTGCGACACCGGTGACCTCCGTCCAACCGGAGGCACCGGATAATCTGCTGGAGGTGCTTAACGGCGCCTCCATCGACGAGGAGCACCGCACTATTATGAGTGCGGTGATCCAGAAGGTTCAGTCCGCCAAGAGCGGGCTGACCGAAGCCTGTGCCAGCCTTCTAATAGGCTTTGAGGTATATATTTAAGATATGTAAAAGTATTACCGCATAGACAGTAGCCCCTGATGCTCAGTTTGGTGTTCGGAAAGAAAAGCCGAACTGAGGATCAAAAAGATATACGCAGGAGTCTAACATAAGTATGTTAATATGGTAATGCAGTCTTCTTGACCGACCGCCAGACCGACCGCAGAGGTCAATGCATTGAAGCAGAGCCTCGAGCAGTCCGAGGACGAGCTCGGCCTTGCCAGGAAGCAGCTCGAGGACAAGGAAGGTAAGTAATACCTTATGTAAGTATATAAAAAAATATGTGGTTGCAAAAAATGACAGGATCAACGTGGGTATGCTGGGGCCACGAACGAGGTGGCGACCCTGAAGGAAGCGTTGTCCAAGGCCGAAAACAATGCGGTCGTGGAGCGTACCAAGTGAGAGAAGAAGGAGGCGCGGGTGGCGGCGGTGCAGCAAGAGCTCCAGGCTCTCGTGGAAAAACACGAGAGTTTGGCGGGTGACTCAAAGACTCGAGAGTCCGAGCTCGCCTCGGCGCTTGAGAGCGCCAAATCTGCCAAAGCCGAAGCCCAAAAAGACCTCTAGGAAATTGAGGCGATGAAGAAGATAGCGGCTGGTAAGGCATTCTTTATGCAAAGCAAGCACGCGAAAGTGAATTACTTGTTACTTACCCGAGTCCGGAGCTCTCCAGGAGAATTCACAGATCTTCCGACGCTGCCGCATTCTACCGAGCCGAAGAGGGAAGCTCGACGGAGAAGGTGTTCTGGTCTCAGTACGCTGATGTTGGACACCCGGTGCCCTCGAGCGACCAGCTGAAGCAGCTGGTCGAGCTCCATAAGGTGGTCGAACAGGCCATGAAGGGTCTCGCAATTCGGCTGTGGCCTCGGGAAGTCATGCCTGGGAGCTACTTCGGGCTGGTAAGGCGGCCGGTGGATGATTGTCCAAGGCTTGAAGTCATCAAGCGCTCCGTATGCATATAAGGTGCCCGTAGGGCCCTTGCCCGTGCTAAAGGGCACTGGGGCAAGATGGACGCTGAGAAGCTTGTGACGGATGGACCACCGCCGGGCAAGGAGCACCGCAAGCCCGAGATGTATTATGAGGGCGTCCTGAAGGGTGTCCGCCGTATAGCGGATGAGTGCTCCAAAGATGTAATTTTTGAGTAAACTCGCATTTCTAATACTGTACACTAAAAACTTTGTTCATATGCGCTAAGCAACGCTTTTGAATTTAAAATATTACCTTATGTGCGGCCGTTTATTAAAATTTGAGAGATGGCGAGTCGTCGGCTTCTGCCTTTATCGCTAGTCTTTGGGGTGTTCGGGATAAACTTGAGCGCTCTTTTTCCCATTATTGGGTCCTTCGAGGGAGGCGCTCAACACAACGAACAAGGCAATCGGACTATAATGCTTGAACACACTCACTTAGCCATAGAATTCTATAATTTTAAATTTCGGTGAAGCCCTTAGTATTCGGAAGACCGAGTTCGGGGCTCTATCCACGCCTAGGCCGGAAAAAGCCGACTCCTCGCTCTAAGCGGCATGAGTCTTTAGGGACTCGAAAACCTCTCGAACAGCAACCAGCTCTCGCCCTATCATGACGGTCAGTTTTAGCTTTCTCCACTGAGGTGCTTAGCCCGGCTCAACCGGGGCACAATCGCAGTGGTTCTCCCAGTGTTACCTTAGCCGATATAATGGAACGTAAGGCACCAAAACATGGGAGCCAAGCAAACCCAACTATTGACCCAAGACATGATTCGGAGCCGATGCATATAATGCTATAAGTTCGGGGTGCCGCACTCATGGGAGTGTTCGGACTTCTCACACCATATTCTGGGTACGCATAAGCCCTCGGTATATTGGCCGTACCAAAGTGTACGGTTGCGTAATGTCATAACCTGAACATATTTTTAGAAAAAAGGAATGCAATAATAGACAAAAGCTATGTATTGTTTATTCAAAAATCTACGTTAAAAGCGAGCGATACAAATAGTGCGATAAGCAAGAGATGGGACGATTTAACATGTCCCCCTCCGAGGCGAGCTGCGGGATGATATGTGAAACAAGTATACTGCTCGTTATAGAGACCACCTGGACACTCGACGTAGCTTTCTGCTCCTCTGGCTGTTGCAACATGTGTTCGGCGATTGTACTGCCGGACAGGCCTTCCGTAAAGTGGAGTCCTGAAAGTAAGGAAAAAGAATGACAAAATCGGGAGCCCCTGGGGCGGTTGAGCCGCATTTTGGGCATGCCATGGTCGTGCCCCTCCCCTTATGTCCATGGTATTTCCAGAGCGTAGTTATGTGCGCGTGGTACTGGTTTCGCAGTTTCACGAGGGCTGGGGTTAGCCGCATTGCTCTGGCGTGCTCGGAACATGCCAGACGGTCTTGTTGTAGGTTACTCGAGCACGCTTGACGGTGTCCGTCGCTTAATGGCCGGATCGAGAATTGCCTTGAGAGGCTGCTTTGTACTTCCGCCGCGAGGGTTGTCGTATGCTCCTCCGCTCGGAGAGAGCGTTCGTGTTTCCATTGACCGTAATGACTCCTCGAGGGCCTGGCATTTTGAGCTTGAGGTATGCGTGAGTGCGGCACCGCATTGAACTTTGCAAATGCGGTTCGTCCGAAAGCAAGGCGTGATAGCCATCATGAACGGGACTATGTCGAAGATTAACTCCTCGCGCCGGAAATTATCACGGGATCCGAAGACCACCTCAAGTGTAATCGAGCCTGTGCAGTTGGCCACTACACCTAGTATGACGCCTTTAAAGGTCGTCTTCGTGGGTTTAATCCTTGAGGGATCTATGCCCATTTTTCAGACTGTATCCCGATAAGCGAGGTGTTCAGCTGCTGCCGCCGTCCATAAGGACTCTAGTGAGGTGAAATCCGTCAATGATTGGGTCTAGAACCAATGCGGCGAATCCGCCATGGCGGATGCTAGTGGGGTGGTCCCTTCGATCAAAAGTGATCGGGCAGGAGGACCATGGGTTGAACTTTGGGGCGACTGGCTCCAATGCATATACATCCCTGAGTGCACGCTTCCGTTCCCTTTTTGGGATGTGGGTTGCGTATATCATGTTCAACGTCCGCACTTGTGGGGGGAAACCCTTCTGTCCCCTATTGTTCGGCGGCCGGGGCTCCTCCTCGTCATCGCTATGCAGCCCCTTGTCATTGTTTTCGGCGTTTAACTTGCATGCCTGCTTGAACACCCAACAATCCCTATTTGTGTGGTTGGCTGGTTTTTCGGGGGTGCCGTGTATCTGGCACGAGCGACCGAGTATTTGGTCCAAATTGGACGGGCCCAGGGTATTTCTTTTGAATGGCTTTTTCCGCTGACCGGGTTTAGAGCCTCTGAATCCGGCATTAATCGCCAGATCCTCAGCATTGTCGCCATTAATGCGGCGCTTTTGCTTGTTGCGACGCGACCTGCCAATGTTGTCCTTGGTATCCGAATTACCAGGGATCTTGGTCATGTTATTACTACGAGCTAGCCAGCTGTCTTCTCCCACGCAAAAGCGGGTCATGAGTGTCGTGAGGGCTGCCATGGATTTCGGCTTTTCCTGTCCTAGGTGCCGGGCGAGCCACTCGTCACAGATGTTATGCTTGAAGGCTGCAAGGGCCTCTGCGTCCGGACAGTCGACTATTTTATTTTTCTTCATTAGGAACCTTGTCCAGAATTGTCTGGCCAATTCTTCTAGCTGCTGAATTATGTGGCTTAGGTCATCGGCGTCTGGTGGTCGCACATAAGTGCCCTGGAAATTGTCGAGGAATGCGGCTTCCAGGTCCTCCCAACAGCCAATTGACTCTGCTGGCTAGCTGTTGAGCCAATGCCGAGCTGGTCCTTTAAGCTTTAGTGGGAGGTATTTGATGGCGTGTAGATCATCACCGCGGGCCATGTGGATATGAAGGAGGTAGTCCTTGATCCATACCGCAGGGTCTGTTATGCCATCGTATGATTCGATGTTTACGGGTTTGAAACCCTCAGGGATTTGATGATCCATTACTTCATCTATGAAGCATAGTGGGTGTGCGGCGCCTCTGTATTGGGTTATATCACGACGTAGCTCGAATGAGCTTGGGCTACTGTGTTCGGCCCGGTCGGATTTACCTAATCCGGCATGACGGTTATCGTCACGTGTCGTGGGGCGCCCACGCGATCCATAGATCAATCTTGTTTGCCTTGCCCTGTCATCCAATATATCTCGCAGGTCTGGCGCATTTCCCCGTGCCTTGGTAGTCTTTGAGCGACACCGGGGTGCGGCTTGAGTGGAGGGCCGAGAGGCCTCTGTCAAGACCACGAGGTGGCCGGTCGGCCGCATCATGCGCTGGTGATATAGGTCTAGGTTCTTCCTCCTCTAATCGGGGTAGCAGCCTGCGTTTTGGGTAGCTCTTGGAGGGGCGTTCGAGTTCGTACTCTTCGGCCGCAAGGAAATCAGTCCATCTGTTGGCTAGCAGGTCTTGGTCAGCTCTAAGTTGTTGCTGTTTTTTGTGTAGGCTGCTCGCCGTGGCCATAAGCCTGCGTTTGAAACGCTCTTGTTCGACGGGATCCTCAGGCACGACAAATTAAATGCTGCCGAGGCTAACCTCGCCTTCGGAGGGAGGCATGTAATTATCGTCCTCTACTTCTTTGTGCCGCTCTCTCATGAGGGCTGGCTTCTCCATCCTCTGTCTTTGAATCCTCTTTGGAGGGGTTGTCTTCGACCTTGTCCGGGGGTGTTATTGTCTCCGGTGCCGGAATCGCCGTTTTTGCTGTGGTGGGATTTAGAGCGGCGCCGCTGACGCCGACGCTTAGGCTGTTTCTTGGAGGGGTCATCCTCCGTTGTTCCATCGCCGTTTCCTTATTTTGGGGTGTCCACCATGTATATGTCATACGACGAGGTGGCCTTCCAGTGCCCTGTAGGCGTTGGTTCCTGTTCGTCTCCTACATCGTCGTCCATACCGTCGATGTCTCCGGAGTCGAATTTGAGCATGTCGGTTAAATCATCGACAGTGGCTACAAAGTGGGTGGTGGGTGGGCTTTGAATTTCTTCGTCGTCCGCATCCCAACCTTGCTGACCATAGTTCGGCCAGGGCTCTCCTGATAAAGAGAGAGACTTTAGTGAATTCAGAATGTCGCCGAAAGGCGAGTGCTGAAAGATGTCCGCGGCGGTGAACTCCATGATCGGCGCCCAATCGGATTCGATTGGCAGGGGCGCGGAAGGTTCGGAGTCCGGAGAGGAGTCCGGCACCTTGGAGTCACGAGCTTCGCAAAGGACAGGTATGGTGTTTGGCTCGATCGCGTAGAGATTGCAGCCCCCGAGGCGGTGTCCAGCCACCCGTCCTCGATTGGCGCAGTCGGCTCCGAGCTAAGGGTCGGAGCGGACACTGGTGCGGCCTCCAGGCACTGTTCGGCGGCAGAGCTAGATCATGCCCATCGAGACAGTGTGAGGCGCTTGGCTATGGGTCGAACCCGTCGAAGATCAAGTCTCCATGGACGTCGGCCGTGTAGTTCAAACTTCCAAATCTTACCTGATGGCCAGGGGCGTAGCTTTCGATCTGCTCCAGATGGCCAAGCGAATTGGCCCGTAGTGCAAAGCCGCCGAATACGAAGATCTGTCCGGGGAGAAAAGTCTCACGCTGGACCGCATCATTGTTGATGATCGGAGGAGCCATCGGGCCTAAAGGTGACGACACAGAGGAACCCTCAATGAAAGCACCAATGTCGGTGTCAAAACCGGCGGATCTCGGGTAGGGGGTCCCGAACTGTGCGTCTAGGCGGATGGTAACAGGTGACAAGGGACACGATGTTTTTACCCAGGTTCGGGCCATCTTGATGGAGGTAAAACCCTACTCCTGCTTGATTGATATTGATGATATGGGTAGTACAAGAGTAGATCTACCACGAGATCAGAGAGGCTAAACCCTAGAAGCTAGCCTATGATACGATTGTTGTTCGTCCTACGGATTAAAACTCTCCGGTTTATATAAACACCGCAGAGGGCTAGGGTTACACAGAGTCGGTTACAATGGGAGGAGATCTACATATCCGTATCGCCAAGCGTGCCTTCCACGCCAAGGAAAGTCCCATCCAGACACGGGACGAAGTCTTCAATCTTGTATCTTCATAGTCCAGGAGTCCGGCCAAAGGTCATAGTCAGGCCAGCCGGACACCCCCTAATCTAGGACTCCCTCACCGAGCACACAACCATCGAACTATCGAAGGCCATCTAAGCAACAAAGATTGAGTATAAAATGGTGTAGAGCTATTTCACCTAACAGATTGGCTACTAGACCATGGCAATCTACGTCACAATAAATATATTGCAGAATATTTTAGCAACTAATCGGGCTTGGCATGCCATCTCAGCTATGCAGATTGAGTGCAGAACAGGGCTAAGGAAGCTTATTAAGCAGAGCATATTGACTGTAAACTACTTCAGCAAACAGTGAGATTAACATCGTCAATCAGCTAACATTTAGTGCTACACCGACATGCACGGGGCCTCAATCTAGAATGCACGTACTATGGGAGAAGCTGACCGCCGTGCGTCTCGACGTGAACGTCGCCAGCGGTGATGGCGCTGACCGCCGTGCATCTCCACAAGAAAGTCGCCAGCGGTGCCAGCGTGGCTAGAAGACGACAGTCTACGAGAGCGTACAATCGGAGTGAGAGGATCACCGTGCGTCCGCTCGACGAACCGTGGCACCGACGTATCGGCATAGCGGGGAGGGCGCCTTTGGTGGAGCGAATGGAGTGGAGGGGGCCGGGGGGAGGGGGTTTGGGGAATATTATTGCCTAGTTGGCTGAAGGGCGGTTGAATTTGGGATTGGGGGGTTCACAAGGTGGGCGGGGAGTTTGGCGCATGGTCGATTTCTACCAGTGCAGTCCCCCGTGTTAGTGAAGAGGCAAGCCGAAGCGCGTTCCGTTTGCGTGAGCCGTGTGCAGAACCGACCATGTGTGGGGTGCAATGCGACCGCGACAGGGGTGCTGTGAGTGTACCGCCTTTTTTCCTTTTAAACTAGGTGCTTTTCCCCCTCAAAAAAACTTGGTGCTTCGCGCGATCCATCGATACTACTACTAGTAATTTGGTAATCCCGACTAAAACAGCGCGGCCATGTCTTTTCCCGCGCGATATGCTGGGAGGTTGGCTTAGTTGGTTTTTTAGGACGAGTAATGCTACACCTACATAATCCCAGTTACGTAATTGAGATTGTGGGAGGGAGGGGCACACCACCATGAAAATCAGGGGGGGAGAGAGTGGCAATTTACGTTAACCCTTTCATAGGTTTCCGTAGATGTAGAAAGATGTGAAATGTGTGAATGTGTAGTGGATGTACTATTGGAGTGCCTAAGATAAATTGTGTATGTAGACCATATGTGTTTATTTACTTCGCATGTTAGCTTTGTAACAGGTCAAACCTTCTAAGTTTATACACACAAAAACGAGTCATCATTCCATATACTCCTACAATATATCTTACTATTATTGTGAAAGTTCGTATACACCGGATGAGATTAATGCAAACACGGCAGATTTCCATTACATTTTGAACTTGTATAGGACAGAAATATAAAAGAAACCCGACCCTAAACCTATTCTACGGCGGCGACCGACGTCCTCCATCTGTGATCTCCATGTACGGGGGCGGGGTTCAAGACCCGTAAAGTGAAGGTGCGGTCTCTGGCGAGGAAGAGTAGAACACGGGAGATGGACCACCAGTTGGCACACCATGCCCTGCCGCCTCCCATGCCCTACTCATCCTCGAAGGAGTCCCCGACCTCGGCGGTGCTGGACGTTGGACGGTGGCAAGTAGGATGCGTAGCTGACGGTGCTCCCGTCGTTGGCCGCCAGCGTGGCCACTACTTGTGTCGTCGCGTCCGTGTCCGCCTACGCCGCTATTGCGTCACGAGCGGCGACTTTAGCGAGGGCGGCGACCTCGAGCTTCATCCCCCAAGACAAGATCTCTTGCAAAGCGTTCGCGCTCGCGGTCATGGCGGATGTGGTGCCAGGTAGCAGGACAATGCGCTATGGTGTGGAGTTTAGCTAGGCATTGCCGCTTTAAGTAGCGCATTCCGGTGAGGCCAAGCGTCCGGGTGCTTCATTAAGTCGCCGGAGTTGGTTCCTCGGGCACATAGCCTCTTCATGACGGCATACGAACGGACGACATGAAATGCGGGCAGCTGGCGCCGGCTGGGAACGTACCGCGCGACGGCGCGAGGGACGAGGGTTTTTGGTGTGACAGGGTAGTCAGCTGTAGTCGTGGCAACGTTGAAGATGCCCTTTGCTCACATGCGATCCCTGAGGGAGTCCAGGATTATGGGGTCCTCGGGGAGCCGGCCTATGTTACATGGGCCGGACTGATGGGTCGTGAAGATTCAAGACAGAAGGCCTTCCCCCGTGTCCGGATGGGACTCTCCTTTGCAAGGATAGCAAGCTTGGCGTCCGGATGTGCTGTTTCCTTTGTCTGTAATCCAACTATGTACAACCCTAGGTCCCTCCAATGTCTATATAAACCGGAGGGTTTAGTCCATAGAGGCTAACAGACAAGTCACATAGGCTAGTGATACGTCTCCAACGTATCTATAATTTTTGATTGCTCCATGCTACTTTATCTACTGTTTTGGACTATATTGGGATTTATTTTCCAATTTTATATTATTTTGGAACTAACTTATTAACCGGAGGCCTAGCCCAGATTTGCTGTTTTTTTGCCTATTTCAGTGTTTCGAAGAAACGGAATATCAAACGGAGTCCAAACGGAATGAAACCTTCGGAAATGTGATTTTCTCACCGAACGTGATCCGGGAGACTTGGACCCTACTCCAAGGAACAACAGAGGCGGTCACAAGGGTGGGGGAGCCCCCCCAGGGCGCACCCCCTGCCTCGTGGGCCCCCTGTTGCTCCACCGACGTACTCCTTCCTCCTATATATACCTGCGTACCGCCAAACGATCAGAATAGGAGCCAAAAACCTAATTCCACCGCCGCAACTTCCTGTATCCACGAGATCCCGTCTTGGGGCCTGTTCCGGAGCTCCGCCGGAGGGGGCATCCACCAAGGAGGGCTTCTACATCATCACCATAGCCCCTCCGATGAAGTGTGAGTAGTTTACTTAAGACCTTCATGGTCCATAGCTAGTAGCTAGATGGCTTCTTCTCTCTTTTTGGATCTCAATACAATGTTCTCCCCCTCTCTCGTGGAGATCTATTCGATGTAATCTTCTTTTTTGCGGTGTGTTTGTTGAGACCGATGAATTGTGGGTTTATGATCCAGATTATCTATGAATAATATTTGAATCTTCTCTGAATTCTTTTATGTATGATTGGTTATCTTTGCAAGTCTCTTCGAATTATCCATTTGGTTTGGCCAACTAGATTGGTAGTTCTTGCAATGGGAGAAGTGCTTAGCTTTGGGTTCAATCTTGCGGTGTCCTTACCCGGTGACAGAAAGGGTTGCAAGGCACGTATTGTATTGTTGCCATCGATTTATAACACGATGGGGTTTTTATCATATTGCATGAATTTATCCCTCTACATCATGTCATCTTGCTTAAGGCATTACTCTGTTTTAACTTAATACTCTAGATGCATCTGCTGGATAGCGGTCGATGAGTGGAGTAATAGTAGTAGATGCAGAATCGTTTCGGTCTACTTGTCTCGGACGTGATGCTTATATACATGATCATACCTAGATATACTCATAACTATGCTCAACTCTGTCAATTGCTCAACAGTAATTTGTTCACCCACCATAGAATATATATGCTCTTGAGAGAAGCCACTACTGAAACCTATGGCCCCCAGGTCTATTCTCATCATATCAATCTCCATCACTTTAATATTTACTTTGTTTTTTACTTTGCCTTTTACTTTTCACTTTGCATCTCCCTATCAAAAATACCAAAATAATTATTTATCATCTCTATCAGATCTCACTCTCGTAAGTGACCGTGAAGGGATTGACAACCCCTAATCGCGTTGGTTGCGAGGAGCTATCGATTTGTGCAGGTACGAGGGACTTGTGCGTGGCCTCCTACTGGATTGATACCTTGGTTCTCAAAAACTGAGGGAAATACTTACGCTACTTTGCTGCATCATCCTCTCCTCTTCGGGGAAATCCAACGCAGTGCTCAAGAGGTAGCAACAAGAATTTCTGGCGTTGTTGCCGGGGAAGCTCACGCAAGAGCAAGTCAACCATACCAAGTACCCATCACAATCCCTATCTCTCGCGTTACGTTATTTGCCATTTGCCTCTCGTTTTCCTCTCCCCCACTTCGCCCTTGCCGTTTTATTCGCCCTCTCTTTCCCAATCTCCTCTTTTTCTCTGTTTGCCCTTTTTCTCGTTGCCTTTTGTTTGCTCGTGTGTTGGATTGCTTGTTTGTCGTGATGGCTCAAGATGCTACCAAATTGTGTGACTTCACCAATACCAATAATAGTGATTTCCTTAGCACTCCAATTGCTCCTCTTGCCAATACTGAATCTTGTGAAATCAATACTACTCTGTTGAATCTTGTTATGAAAGATCAATTCGCCGGCCTTCCTAGTGAAGATGCCGCTACTCATCTGAATAGCTTCGTTGATTTATGTGATATGCGAAAGAAAAAAGATGTCGATAATGATGTCGTTGAGTTGAAGCTATTTCCTTTTTCGCTTAGAGATCGTGCTAAAGCGTGGTTTTCATCCTTGCCTAAAAATAGTATTAATTCTTGGAACAAGTGCAAAGATGCTTTTATCTCTAAGTATTTTCCTCCCGCTAAGATTATCTCTCTTAGGAACATATTATAAATTTTAAGCAACTTGATCATGAACATGTTGCACAAGCTTGGGAGAGAATGAAATTAATGATACGTAACTGTCCTACTCGTGGTTTGAACTTGTGGATGATTATACAAAAAATTTATGCCGGATTGAATTTTGCTTCTAGAAATCTTTTAGATTCGCCGCTGGAGGCACTTTTATGGAAATCACTCTAGGAGATGCTACTAAACTTCTAGATAATATTATGGTTAATTATTCTCAATGGCATACCGAAAGATCTACTAATAAAAAAGTGCATGCAATAGAAGAAATTAATGTTTTGAATGGAAAGATGGATGAACTTATGAAATTATTTGCTACTAAGAGTGTTTCTTCTGATCCTAATGATATTCCTTTGTCTACTTTGATTGAGAATAATAATGAATCTATGGATGTGAATTTTGTTGGTAGGAATAATTTTGGTAACAACGCGTATAGTGGGAATTTTAATCCTAGGACTTATCCTAGTAATTCCTCTAATAATTATGGAAATTCCTACAACAACTTTTATGGAAATTTTAATAAGATGCCCTCTGAATTTGAGAGTAGTGTTAAAGATTTTATGAATTCACAAAAGAATTTTAATGCTTTGCTTGAGGAGAAATTGCTTAAAGTTGATGATTTGGCTAGGAATGTTGATAGAATTTCTCTTGAAATTGATTCTTTAAAGCTTAGATCTATTCCTTCTAAGCATGATATCAATGAGTCTCTCAAAGCTATGAGAATTTCCATTGAGGAGTGCAAAGAAAGAACCGCTAGGATGCGTGCTTCCAAAGATGCCTTTATTAAAGCGTGTTCTTCCAATTCCTATGAAAATCAAGATGAAGATCTAAAACTTATTGATGTGTCCCCCATTAAATCGTTGTTTTGCAATATGAATCTTGATGAAACTGAATATGATCTTCCTTTACCTAGAAGGCGTTCTAAGAATTCGGAGTTTTTAGATCTTGATGATGAAATCGATAAAAGTGGGATTGAAAGAAATAAAAACCTAGATGTTGCTAAACCCACTATATTTGATCTCAAGGAATTTAATTATGAAAATTGCTCTTTAATTGATTGTATTTCCTTTTTGCAATTCGTGCTAAATTCTCCTCATGATTATAGTCAAAATACGGCCTTTACCGAACACATTGTTGATGCCTTGATGCAATCTTATGAAGAAAAACTTGAGTTGAAAGTCTCTATCCCTAGAAAGCTCTATGATGAGTGGGAACCTACTGTTAAAATTAAAATTAAAAATTATGAGTTTCATGCCTTGTGTGATTTGGGTGCTAGTGTCTCTACTATCCCCAAAACTTTGTGTGATTTGCTAGATTTCCGTGACTTTGATGATTGCTCTCTAAACTTGCATCTTGCGGATTCCACTATTAAAAAGCCTATGGGAAGAATTAATGATGTTCTTATTGTTGCAAATAGGAATTATGTGCCTGTAGATTTTATCGTTCTTGATATAGATTGCAATCCTTCATGTCCTATTATTCTTGGTAGACCTTTCCTTAGAATAATTGGTGCAATTATTGATATGAAGGAAGGGAATATTATATTCCAATTTCCCTTAAAGAAGGGCATGGAACACTTCCCTAGAAAGAAAATAAAATTACCATATGAATCTATCATGAGAGCCACCTATGGATTGCCTACCAAAGATGGCAATACCTAGATCTATCCTTGCTTTTATGCCTAGCTAGGGGCGTTAAACGATAGCGCTTGTTGGGAGGCAACCCAATTTTATTTTTATTTTTTTGTTTTTTATTTAGGAATAAATAATCCATCTAGCCTCTATTTATATGTGGTTTTATGTTTCAATTAGTGTTTGTGCCAAGCTAGACCTATTGGATCTTCTTGGATGATAGTTATTTGATCTTGCTGTAATTTCCAGAAACTTTCCGCTCAGTGCCCGAATTATTAAAATCACCAGAACGTGATAAAATACTGATTCCAATTGCTGCTGATCAATAAACAAATTGTCTAGGTCGTATAATTTTGGTAGATTTTTTGGAGTTCCAGAAGTTTGCGTTAGTTATAGATTACTACAGACTGTTCTGTTTTTGACAGATTCTGTTTTTCGTGTGTTGTTTGCTTATTTTGATGAATCTATGGCTAGTTAAATAGTTTATGATCCATAGAGAAGTTGGAATACAGTAGGTTTAACACCAATATAAATAAAGAATGAGTTCATTTCAGTACCTTAAAGTAGTCTTTTGTTTTCTTTCTCTAATGGAGCTCACGAGATTTCTATTGAGTTTTGTGTTGTGAAGTTTTCAAGTTTTGGGTGAATTCTTTTGATGGATTATGGAACAAGGAGTGGCAAGATCCTAAGATTGGGGATGCCCATGGCACCCCCAAGATAATCCAAGGACACCAAAAAGTCAAAGCTTGGGGATGCCCCGGAAGGCATCCCCTCTTTCATCTACTTCCATTGGTAATTTACTTGGGGCTATATTTTTATTCACCACATGATATGTGTTTTGCTTGGAGCATCTTGTATTATTTGCGTCTTTGCTTGTTAGTTTACCACAATCATCCTTGCTGTACACACCTTTTGAGAGAGCCATACATGAATTGGAATTTGATAGAATACTCTATGTGCTTCACTTATATCTTTTGAGCTTGATAGTTATGCTCATAGTGCTTCACTTATATCTTTTGAGCTTGATAGTTATGCTCATAGTGCTTCACTTATATCTTTTGAGCTTGATAGTTATGCTCATAGTGCTTCACTTATATCTTTTGAGCTTGATAGTTATGATCATAGTGCTTCACTTATATCTTTTGAGCTTGATAGTTTTGCTCATAGTGCTTCACTTATATCTTTTGAGCGTGATAATTTTTGCTCTAGTGCTTCACTTAGATCTTTTAGAGCACGGTGGTGGATTTGTTTTAAATAAACTATTGGTCTCTCATGCTTCACTTAGATTATTTTGAGAGTCGTTAATAGCATGGTAATTTGCTTAATGTTAATATACTTGGTATTCAAGATATGTGAAACTTTCTTTTGAGTGCGTTGAATACTAAGAAAAGTTTGATGCTTGATAATTGTTTTGACATATGAAGATGGTGATATTAGAGTCATGCTAGTTGAGTAGTTGTGAATTTAAAGAATACTTGTGTTGAAGTTTGTGATTCCCGTAGCATGCACGTATGGTGAACCGTTATGTGATGAACTCGGAGCATGATTTATTTATTGATTGTCTTCCTTATGAGTGGCGGTCGGGGACGGCGATGGTCTTTTCCTACCAATCTATCCCCCTAGGAGCATGCGCGTAATACTTTGCTTTGATAACTTCTAGATTTTTGCAATAAGTATATGAGTTCTTTATGACTAATGTTGAGTCCATGGATTATACGCACTTTTCCCATCCTTCCACCGTTGCTAGCCTCTTTAATACCGCGCACTGTTCGCCGGTATCATACACCCACCATATATCTTCCTCAAAACAGCCACCATACCTACCTATTATGGCATTTCCATAGCCATTCCGAGATATATTGCCATGCAACTTTCCACCGTTTCGTTTATTATGACACGCTCCATCATTGTCATATTGCTAGTATGATCATGTAGTTGACATCGTATTTGTGGCAAAGCCACCGTTCATAATTCTTTCATACATGTCACTCTTGATTCATTCCATATCCTGGTACACCGGAGGCATTCATATAGAGTCATACTTTGTTCTAAGTATCGAGTTGTAATTGTTGAGTTGTAAGAAAAATAAAAGTGTGATAATCATCATTATTAGAGCATTGTCCCAAGTGAGGAAAGGCTGATGGAGACTATGACTCCCCCACAAGTCGGGGTGAGACTCCGGACGAAAAATAAAAAAGAGAGAAAAATAAAAAAAAGAGGCCATAAAAAAAGAGAAAAGGTCCAAAGAAAAAAAGAGAAAAAATGAGAGAAAAAGAGAGAAGGGACAATGTTACTATCCTTTTAACACACTTGTGCTTCAAAGTAGCACCAAGATCTTCATGATATAGAGTCTCTCATTTTGTCACTTTCATATACTAGTGGGAATTTTTCATTACAGAACTTGGCTTGTATATTCCAATGATGGGCTTCCTTAAATTACCCTAGGTCTTCGTGAGCAAGCGAGTTGGATGCACACCCACTTAGTTTATTTTGTTGAGCTTTCATATGCTTATAGCCCTAGTGCATCCGTTGCATGGCAATCCCTACTCACTCACGTTGATATCTATTGATGGGCATCTCCATAGCCCGTTGATACGCCTAGTTGATGTGAGACTATCTTCCCTCTTTTTGTCTTCTCCACAACCACCATTCTATTCCACATATAGTGTTATATCCATGGCTCACGCTCACGTATTGCGTGAAGATTGAAAAAGTTTTGACAATGTTAAAGTATGAAACAATTGCTTGGCTTGTCATTGGGGTTGTGCATGATTGAAATATTTCGTGTGGGGGAAGATGGAGCATAGCCAGACTATATGATTTTGTAGGGATAACTTTCTTTGGCCATGTTATTTTGAGAAGACATAATTGCTTAGTTAGTATGCTTGAAGTATTATTGTTTTTATGTCAATTTGAACTTTTGTCTTGAATCTTTCGGATCTGAATATTCATACCACAATTAAGAAGATTTACATTGAAAGTATGCCAAAGTATCACTCCGCATCAAAAATTCTCTTTTTATCATTTACCTACTCGAGGACGAGAGGAATTAAGCTTGGGGATGCCTGATACGTCTCCAACGTATCTATAATTTTTGATTGCTCCATGCTACTTTATCTACTGTTTTGGACTATATTGGGCTTTATTTTCCACTTTTATATTATTTTTGGGACTAACTTATTAACCGAAGGCCCAGCCCAGAATTGCTGTTTTTTTGCGAAGAAACGAAATATCAAACGGAGTCCAAACGGAATGAAGCCTTCGGAAACGTTATTTTCTCACCGAACGTGATCCAGGAGACTTGGACCCTACTCCAAGGAACAACAGAGGCGGTCACAAGGGTGGGGGGAGCCCCCCCTAGGGCGCGTCCCCTATCTCGTGGGCCCCCTGTTGTTCCACCGACTTACTCCTTCCTCCTATATATACCTACGTACCCCCAAACGATCAGAACAGGAGCCAAAAACCTAATTCCACCGCCGCAACTTCCTGTATCCACGAGATCCCATCTTGGGGCCTGTTCCGGAGCTCCGTCGGAGGGGGCATCCACCATGGAGGGCTTCTACATCATCACCATAGCCCCTCCGATGAAGTGTGAGTAGTTTACTTCAGACCTTCGGGTCCATAATTAGTAGCTAGATGGCTTCTTCTCTCTTTTTGGATCTCAATACAATGTTCTCCCCCTCTCTCATGGAGATCTATTCGATGTAATCTTCTTTTTGGGGTGTGTTTGTTGAGACCGATGAATTGTGGCTTTATGATCCAGATTATCTATGAATAATATTTGAATCTTCTCTGAATTCTTTTATGTATGATTGGTTATCTTTGCAAGTCTCTTCGAATTATCCGTTTGGTTTGGCCAACTAGATTTGTAGTTCTTGCAATGGAGAAGTGCTTAGCTTTGGGTTCAATCTTGCGGTATCCTTACCCAGTGACAGAAAGGGTTGCAAGGCACGTATTGTATTGTTGCCATCGACGATAACACGATGGGGTTTTTATCATATTGCATGAATTTATCCCTCTACATCATGTCATCTTGCTTAAGGCGTTACTCTGTTTTTAACTTAATACTCTAGATGCATCTTTGGATAGCGGTCGATGAGTGGAGTAATAGTAGTAGATGCGTAATCATTTCGTCTACTTGTCTCGGACGTGATGCCTATATACATGATCATACCTAGATATACTCATAACTATGCTCAATTCATCAATTGCTCAACAGTAATTTGTTCACCCACCGTAGAATATCTATGCTCTTGAGAGAAGCCACTAGTGAAAGCTATGGCCCTCAGGTCTATTCTCATCATATCAATCTCCATCACTTTAATACTTGCTTTGTTTTTACTTTGCCTTTTACTTTTCACTTTGCATCTCTATATCAAAAATACCAAAAATATTATTTATCATCTCTATCAGATCTCACTCTCGTAAGTGACCGTGAAGGGATTGACAACCCCTAATCGCGTTGGTTGCGAGGAGCTATCGCTTTTGTGCAGTACGAGGGACTTGTGCGTGGCCTCCTACTGGATTGATACCTTGGTTCTCAAAAACTGAGGGGAATACTTACGCTACTTTGCTGCATCATCCTCTCCTCTTCGGGGAAATCCGACGCAGTGCTCAAGAGGTAGCAGCTAGACATCTAGGGTTTAGCCATCACGATCTCGAGGTGGATCAATGCTTGTAACCCTTATACTCGTCAAAGTCAATCAAGCAGGAAGTAGGGTATTATCTCCATTAAGAGGGACCAAACCTGGGTAAACATCGTGTCCCCTGCCTCCTATTACCTTCAATCCTCAGACGCACAGTTCGGGACCTCCTACCCGAGATCGGCCGGTTTTGACACCGACATTGGTGCTTTCATTGAGAGTTCCACTGTGCCGTTGACAGAAGGTTCTATGGTTCGATCGATCTTCCACGACGATGTTGTCTCACGGGGGACTTTACTTCCCGGTCAAATTTTCGTGTTCCGTGGCTTCCTGCTGCGTGCCAACTCGATTGGCCACCTCGAAAAAATCGACAACGACGCCCCTGGTCATCAGATCAGTTTTGGAAATCTGAATTATGTCACTGATATCCGAGGAGACTTGATCTTCGAAGGGTTCACGGCCCCGACCATCGCTCTGGCCTTAGATCTGGAGCAAATTACCAGGTCCGAAGATGGGAATTTAGAGCCCGCCGGACTCTCTGCAAATATGGGGCCAGCCACCAAAGATCCGGAGGGGACTGCGTCACCAGTAGGCCCGGAGTTAAACCAGGCTCCCC
The DNA here is from genome assembly GCA_021605145.1 of Aegilops bicornis. Taxonomy (NCBI): domain Eukaryota; kingdom Viridiplantae; phylum Streptophyta; class Magnoliopsida; order Poales; family Poaceae; genus Aegilops; species Aegilops bicornis. The sequence continues at coordinate 499,575,513 of CM038674.1, forward strand.
CTGTCATCAGAAAGCCGGACTTGCCTCCGGATACCAGCTCCGAACTCTCGAGGTCCGCGTCACACGAGCTTGGCCGGGAGACTCATGCCTGGCCTAGCTCCACGGACTCTCGTTTCCCCGTCCAAACTTCGCTCTTAAACAAGGCTCTGGACCTAATGTGATCCCTTGCCATTACAGAGGAATCACTTCCGAACTACGCCCTACCCGGATTAGGGGCTGAGAGCAGGGAATTTTATGTCCCACCCACCACCCACTTCATAGCCACTGTCGAGGACTTAACCGACATGCTGGACTATGCCTCCGAAGACATCGACATCATGCACGATGATGCCGACGACGAACAAGGCCAAGACCCGCCGTTTACCGAATGTTGGATGGCCACCTCCACATATGACGCGTATATGGTGGACACACCCAAAGAAAATGACGGCGGCGGTAGGAAGGATCCGGTCGAGGATGAGCCTGTTGAGGGACCACCAAAGCATCGACATCAGTGGTGCCGTTCAAAATCGCATCGGGAAAAAGACAGTAATACCGGCACCGGAGACAATAACACTTCGGAAAATGCCGAAGACCCCGAAGAACCCGTCGAACCAACATCCGAACATGATGATTGGGAGGCGGGGCAAGTTAACCCGACGATCCGGTCGGGAACGAGGACTCGGAGGATAGCAACTATCTACCACCCTCCGAGGACGACGTGAGTCTCAGCGACGAAGACTTCATCGTGCCAGAGGAACCACTTGAGCAGGAGCGCTTTAAGCGCCAACTAATCGCCACAACAAGAAGCCTAAAAAAGAATCAACAACAACTCCAAGCTGAACATGATACACTCAACACCAGATGGACACAGGTCCTAGTTGCCGAAGAGTATGGTCTTAAATGCCCACCTAAAAGTTATCCAAAGCGTCGGCTACTACGACAATTCGACGACGAGGCCCTCGAGCATATACCGTCAAGACATGACCGCGCCGATGAACCAAACCGCCCACCGCACGAACGGGATAGAGCAGCCACTCAGGCCGAACACCAGCCCGCACCACTCCACCGTAGAGGCAGAGAGACAGCGGCCCCAGGATATACCTACGACCTACGACAGGACCGGGACAGTAGAGCAGGCCAAAACAGATCAATCTATGGATCAAGGGGGCATGCACCAACGCGAGAAGATGGCCATCAGGCCTGGCGCGACAAGCACAACCTCACCCGGGATGAAAACCGCATACGGATTTCATCCGAACTGCATCGTGACGTTGCCCGATAAAGAAGCGCCGCACACCCTTTATGCTTCACCGATAAGGTAATGGGGCACCAGTTCCCAGAAGGGTTTAAACCCGTGAACATTGAATCATACGATGGAACGATAGACCCCGCAGTCTAGATCAAAGATTTGCTTCTCCATATCCACATGGCTCGCGGCGATCTCCATGCCATCAAGTACCTTCCCCTGAAGCTCAAGGGACCAGCATGACACTTGTTAAACAGCCTCCCAGAAAGCTCTATAGGTAGATGGGTAGATTTGGAAGATGCCTTCAGAGACAACTTCCAAGGCACATATGTCCGGTCTCCAGACGCCGATGACCTTAGCCATATAGTCCAGCAGCCCGGAGAATCAGCCCGGAAGCTCTGGACTAGGTTCTTAATTAAAAAGAACCAAATTGTCGATTGCTCGGACGCCGAAGCCCTGGCGGCCTTTAAACACAGCGTCCGGGACGAGTGACTCGCCAGACATCTCGGTCAAGAAAAACCGAAGTCCATGGCAGCTCTTACCGCACTCATGACCCGCTTTTGCGCGGGAGAGAATAGCTGGCTAGCTCGTCAAAGCAACAACACCAGTGGCCCAGGCACCTCCGAAGCCAGAGACGGCAACGGTAGGCCACGACTCAACAAACATAAGCGTCGAAACAACAATAACGATACCGAAGACACGGCGGTCAACACTGGATTTAGCGGCTCCAAATCTAGACAACGGAAGAAGCCATTCAAACAAAACAAAGATGGTCCATCCATTTTGGACAGAATACTCGATCGGCCTTGCCAGATTCATGGCACCCCTGACAAGCCTGGCAATCATACCAACAGAAATTATTGGGTCTTTAAACAGGCCGGTAAACTCAACACCGAGCATAAGGGGAAAGATCCGCCTAGCGAGGACGACGATGAAGAGCCTCGCCAACCGAACAGAGGGGGACAGAGGAGATTTCCCCCCGAGGTAAAAACAGTGAATATGATATATGTTACACATATCCCCAAGAGGGAGCGCAAGCGTGCGCTAAGGGACGTCTACGCCGTAGAGCCGGTCGCCCCAAAATTCAACCCATGGTCAGCCTGTCCGATCACTTTCGATCGCAGAGACCACCCGACCAGTATCCATTATGGAGGTTCGGCAGCATTGGTTCTTGATCCAATTATCGACGGATTCCATCTCACACAAGTCATCATGGACGGCGGCAGCAGCCGTAACCTACTTTATCAGGACACTGTTTGCAAAATGGGTATTGATCTGTCAAGAATCAAGCCCACCAAAACCACCTTTAAAGGAGTAATCCCTGGTGTTGAAGCCCGTCGTACGGGCACCATAACATTGGAAGGGGTCTTTGGTTCGCCGAACAACTTTCGAAGCAAAGACTTGATCTTCAACATCGTCCCTTCTGTAGTGGTTATCACGCACTGCTCGGACGAACTCCCTTTGCCCGCTTCAACATGGTCCAACATTATGCTTACTTAAAGCTCAGAATGCCCGGACCCCGCGGTGTCATTACACTTAATGGAAACACATAGCGCTCTCTCCATACCGAGGAGCACACCGCTGTCCTCACGACCGAAGTACAAAGCGGCCCTATTAAGCCGCATACATCATCAGCCATCAAGCCCCCGGACAAACGAGTCCGGTCAACTTTGTAAGATGACAACTCGGCAACTCCAGAGCTAGCCTAGTAGTTTCGCCTCTGTCAGTTGCCACACACATCCGCGGCATTTGTACCGCTTGTGCATAATTACGCACTCAAAATACCTTGGGCATCAATAGAGGCACAATACGGATGGGTATATAACACGACTACACCCTATATGACCTTGATCTTTTTTCCTCTCTTTGATTATTTTTCCCTCTCTTCTTCAATACCACAGGTGCATTAAAATCTAGCTATTCCACGGACGAACAAGGACTCTCTTTGAGCCCGGTTTCGTAAGGATAACCGTGGACCGTTCCTTTCAAGGAACCTCCCTCAAAGGCGAAAGCGTCGCAGATGTGTGGCAGGATCTTCAAAGACCACCTTTTTTAGGACCTCTATGGAGCTTTTCCCTTATTTACAAATTCCGGGCATGTAAAATAGCCTTGACCTGTATGCCATCCTCTGTAAGAGCACGTTTTAACGTCTCAAATCAGATCATAATGGAAGTGGTTTTTTCCTACCTTATTCGGTATTGACCTACTCCATAATCTGCATTCCGTCTTCACGACTAATCGATATGCACACGTTGGCATCAATGGACAGGGTCTTTATTTGGCCACAAACATTCAAAATCAAAAAGTCCGAACACTTTTCATACTACACTTCGGCGTCCCTAATATAGCATTATATGCATTGGCTCCGAATCATGTCTTTGGTCAATAGTTGGGTTGCCTGGCTCCTGTTCTTACCACCTTACGTTCCGCTTGTTCGGCTAAGGTAATAAAGGGATAACTACTATGATTATGCTTCTGGCTCGCCCAGTTAAGCACCTCAATAGAAAAAGCCAAAAACTGGCTGTCATGATGCGGCGAGAGCTGGTCAGCAATTCGGTGACTCACCAAATCTCTAGCGATTTCTTCCGTCTTATACGAAGGACTGGTGTCCACCCGGTCAGGCATCTCAAGCACCCAAGTTCGGATAGCCGAACAACACCAGGGGCTACACCTCTAATCTCATTATCGAACTCGTCTGGCTAAGTCAGAATGTTAAAGCCGCATAGTCTGATTGCCTCGTTCGCTGCACGATCACCTCCTTTACGGACCAAGACGTTGGAAAAAGTGTGGTCACGTGCTATTCCGAACACCCTCATAGCATCTACATGGGGGCTGAAGCCGACAACTGGCAAACTTTCAGATATAACAAACGGCCGCACAGGAGGAAAATAATTTGAGATAAAAAGTCAAGCATATTATACATAGGCCTTGTTTTATAAACAAAAAGTCTGGAAAACTCGGTTACATTCATTCGAACATGAGATCCTTCGAGCATTGACCCTCTATTAAATGGGCACCCTCTAGGACGTCTTCGAAATAGCGCTCCGGCGTGCGGTGGTCCTTGCCTCCAGGCGGACCTTCAACTGCCACAACGGCGGCCTTCATTTTCTCCCAGTGCATCTTGACACGGGTGAAGGCCATCTGCGCACCTTCTATGCATGCCGACCACTTGATTGCATCAATTCAGGGCAGCGCACCGACAAGTCGCTGCACCAGGCCGAAGTAGCTGTTAGGAACGGGTTCGACCGGCCATAGCTGGGCTATAACGTCCCATATGGCCAACCCACACATCTTATGCAGCTCGGCCCACTGCTCCATCTAGTCGTTCAACAGCGACGGGCTCTCTTGCGCCGCGAATTGCGACTAGAATAGCTTCTTTGTCGTGTGCCCATCTTGGGCCTGGAAGAGCTGCGAGGCATCGGCAGCACTCTTCGGAAGATCCGCAAATGCATCTCGAGAACTCCACAGTCGAGTGAGCAAGGCATATTGATGACTGCCGAATTTACTCTGTAAAAGAAAGCGCTTACCAGCCGCTATCTGCTTGGCCTGCAAGATCTCCTCGCATGCCACACGGGACTGTTCCGCGCCTCCTTGGCTCCCTAGAGAGCCTTGGCCAGCTTAGCCGCTTGGGCTTTATTATTCTCTTCCAAGGACTCGCAATTACTGGCGGCATCCTTGAGTGCTTGCTCTACTTCGGTCACCCGCGCATCGTATCATCGTCGGGCAGCCTGTTCGGCCTTTAAATCCATGGTCGCTTTGTCAGTAGCCGCTTGGCTCACCCGTGCCTGCTCCTTGGCCTGGGCGAGGTCGCCCTTCAGGGTCTCGACCGCAGCTGCACTTCCTGCAAATGAACAGGGCAATACACGATCTTAGTCTCCGCATGATATATTATTTCGTGTGTGTAAACATTTTTCTTGACAACATACCATGTGCCTCATCGAACCTCTTGTTGATGCGGACGAGATCCTCATCAGCCAGCCCCAGTTTCCGCTTGAGCTCAGATACTTCGGTGGCCTGGGCGGCTACCGCTAACAGTGATGCATGTTTTATCAAAATAGACAAGTACATTATCTCCTGTGAATACTATTGATCCTCTGTTCGGCCATTTTTCCACAAACCGAATAGAGTCTCAGGGGCTACTACCTATACACAGGCATATTTTTTCATATGAACAGTGGCTAAAAGTTCTTATATCGCATACCTCGAAACCTGTTTACAGGCTAGTGAAGGCTTTGTTCAGCTTGCTCTTGGCGGACTGAACCCTAATGGGTGCAGTGCTCCTCCATGATGGAAGAACGTTGAAGCATTTCCATCAGTGTGTTCGCCGCCTACGGATTAGTGGAGGTCGCCGCTGGAGTTGGCGCTCCCCCCTCCTTCAAAGGGGGTCGCTTATTCGGCTCCGGAGCCACTTGGGTGTCTGGAGTAGTGTTCGGCTGGGGGCCGGATTGGCCAGGGCCCCCGCCGTATGCCTCCCCGGGGATTGCGTCCCCCATTTTCTCGGCAGCTGAGGCATTACCCTCTAGCGCCTTCTTGGCGGTCCCCCGCGCCTCTCCACGGACTAGGGAAGTACTTTCAGATAATACCTCGGCGTCGTCCGCTGTAGTTGGCGGGTAGATTCGTGAAGGCGATTCGCTCTCCATCATCTCCGACGCTAGAGAATTCCCCGATGATGAAGATAGTTGGGGAAGATCGCGGGCCGGACTGCAGCACATGATTTAATATGATTCCCACGATTCGAAAAAGACCGGATGTGTGTGGAGCATCCTTAGATACTTACGACTCGTCTAGGGACTTGACCCTAGAGCGATGCTTGGGGACGGCTTCGGCGTCCGAATCCGGATCATCGGGCAGGGATATTTTCCCCCTCTTGGGCGCCTCTGCCTCCTGGTCTACGAAGACCGCCCTCTTCCTCCCCTTGGGAGGAGGGTTATCTTCTTCGTCCTCCTCTTAGTCCTCGTCTTCGTCCCCCTCGGGGGAGGAGGGAGCCTCGGTCCCTCCCGACACGTCGTCCGAAGAACCTTTATGGTGGAGGCCACTTCCGGCCACCTTTCCTTTCTTTTTCTTCTTTTCCTTCTTCGTCGGCGCCTGGTAGGGCGCCGGAACCAGCATCTTCATTAGCAGAGGATTAGCTGGGTCTTTGGGGAGTGGGGCCGGACACCTGATCCGCTCCACCTTTTTCGTCCAGCCCTGTTTAAAGGAGAGAATTCTCAGCATCCCCTCTCTTTTTTTTCTTTGATGAACTAAGCTATGTTCGTAAATTTAATACTTACCAGGGTGGCTGGGTGATTGCAGTCGAGGCCAATGTCCTCGGACGTCTTCGACCACGACTTCGGAGTCTTGAAGAGAAATTTCCATATTTCTTTGTACATCGTGCGAAAGAAATACTGCAGGGTACGCGGCCCTTCCGGATTAAACTCCCACATACGGAGAGGCTGTCGCTGGCAGGGAAGGGTTCGACGGACGAGCGTCACCTGGATCATGTCAGTAAGGCTGCTGTTCTTTTCTATGATACTCTTGATGCACTTTTGCAGCATCAACACCTCGTCAGACGATCCCTAGTCTAGGCCTTTGTTGGTCCACGACACGAGCCGCAGCGGGGGTCCGGATCTGAATGCAAGAGCGGCCGCCCACTTGGTGCCGCGTGGTTCGTTGATGTAGAACCACTCCTGTTGCCATGTCTTGACGGTCTCCACGAAGGCCCCTTTGGGCCAGGTGACTTTGGGGAGCTTGCTCACCATGGTGCCGCCGCAATCCGCGGGCTGCCCCTCGACCACCTTTGGCTTCACATTGAAGACCTTGAGACACAGGCCGAAGTGTGGCGGGATGTGGAGAAATGCCTTGCACAAGACAATGAACGCCGAAATGTGAAGGAAGGAGTTCGGGGCTAGATCGTGAAAATCTAGCCTGTAATAGAACATGAGACCACGAACAAAGGGGTGAAGGCTAAAACATAACCCACAGAGGTAGTGAGGGATAAACATGACCCTCACTTCGGGCTTTGGCGTCGGGATGACTAGCCCTTTTTCGGGGAGCCTGTGTGTGATTTCCGCAGTCAAGTACCTCGCCTCCCGGAGCTCCCTGACGCTCTCCTCCGTCACGGAGGAGGCCATCCACTTGCCATGACACCGGATTCGGACATAGCTCGAAGGATTGGTGGCAGTGGGAAAGATTGGAGCTTGGGCGCTGGAGCTCGGGGATGGGAAGGCAGAGGAAAGAAGAGGGCGTGGTGTGATAAGATGGATCTTTATCCGTCTATATAGGCCGTGAATATCAAGCGCCTCCCTTTAAGCCTTAAAGACTTGCCTGTTTTCAAGGGGTCGTGCGAATGACACGGTTGGATTACCCAAACCCGTATTGATAAGAATCTCGCAGTAAGGGGACACGATCTCTGCTTTGACAAGACATGTCAATAGGGTCCGTGCCTCGAAACACGGAGTGGGAGGCCAAAAAACGGTTCAATAATAAGGCCAGACGTAACATCTCGTCGAAAAAGCTATCGGAGGACATAACTTGTTTTCTTAAGTATTTATCCCTTGAGGTTGGGGATTGTAACTATTATACAGAGCTGGACTCAGTTCTCTTGTTCGGGAGACTGCCTGGGAGTATTCGGAGGAAGAACCCGCCTTGCAACGCCGAAGACAAACTGTGCGCCGGACACATCATCATTGAAGGTTGGTTTAGGGGCTACTGAGGGAGTCCTGGATTATGGGGTCCTCGGGGAGCCGACCCATGTTACATGGGCCGGACTGATGGGCCGTGAAGATACAAGACAAAAGGCCTTCCCCCGTATCTAGATGGGACTCTCCTTTGCGTGGATAGCAAGCTTGCGTCCGGATGTGGTGTTTCCTTTCTTTGTAAACTGACTCTGTACAACCCTAGGTCCCTCTGGTGTCTATATAAACCGGAGGGTTTAGTCCGTAGAGGCCAACAGACAAGTCACATAGACTAAACATCTAGGGTTTAGCCATCACGATCTCGAGGTGGATCAACTCTTGTAACCCTTATACTCATCAAAATCAATCAAGCAGGAACTAGGGTATTACCTCCATTAAGAGGGCCCAAACCTGGGTAAACATCATGTCCCCTGCCTCATGTTACCTTCGATCCTCAGACGCACAGTTCGGGACCTCCTACCCGAGATCGGCCGGTTTTGACACTGACGATCCCCACATGTCATTGAAAAAGCAAGACGGCCCGGCATGGTCTCAGGTCCTGGGGATGCAGTTGGCTGCACTACACCACTCCGCGGACGTGTTGCAGCGCGCGCACTTCGGTGCCCCGTGCATCCTCGACGAGCCGGGTGTTGATCTGCTGGTTGTGCCACAGCGCTAACGCCACCCTCAGCACACTGAAGCTGACCGTGTCCAGCGATGATGAGCGTGTCAGTCACCGCAGTTGCCGTGTCCAGAGGCGGTGCGGGAGCTGCGCCACGTTGGTGGCCCCCACGACCCACATGAACGGTTGCCGATTGCGAGGAGGTCGTGGGCTAGGTCCTCCATTGGACTAGTCTGCGCCACGTCGTCCCGACAGATGTGCCCCACATGTCGGTTTCCCTGTTTTCCTGGCCAAATTCGAGCGTCAGTGCTCCGTGTTGCGCATTAGGCGCAGAACAGGTGGTTTTCGCGCCCTGGTTGAAATGTGGTACAGTACCAAGTTGTTACCCTAGCCCCAAATGTGGTGATTTTGGGTACGGTACCACCCTTTTCCTTTTCAACTAGTGAAGCGTACCACTTGACTAAGTAGCCGGATGGTGTGCTAATGTAAGTGAACGACTGTTTGAAGGAATAATTGAGGTGTGCCCGGTCCGTGCCCGCATTTAGGGGTCCAACTTACCATGTTCCGGCAGTAGTAACTATACTAGTCCCTGCGTACTCCCTGTGTTTTCATTTACCCCGCATTTTAGCTTTGCTCAAAGTCAAACTTTGTAAACTTTGACAAAGTTTATAGACAGAAATAATAACATATACGATAACAAATCAATACATTATATTTGTTATTGAATATATTTCACATCATATAGATTTGCTATTGTAAATATTCATATTTTTTCTATAAATTTGGTCGAATTTTATGAAGTTTGACTTCAGTCAAACCTAATATAAAAACGAGACAACTTATTGTTTATTTGAGTCATTCAAGTATAATCATGTGGCGTTGCTTATTTCTCATTCCTCTCCAACCCTCTTCTCCATCGATCATGCCGCCATCCGTTCGAGTCCATCCTCCCACATGCCTCATTTGAACATTCCGCCTAGTATCATTCGCAAGTGGGCCTAGATCATGCTTGTATTTCCAATGTTGTAATTTGTCCGACATGCATACAAACAAACGGATCCTTTAAAGTTTCACTTTGCGTCCACTACGTGTCGCTTCCCATCTTAGTTTTGACATCCCCTTCGGTTCATGCCTCGAAACATCTTAACAAGATCGATTGATGTTGAGAGATCAATTGCATGTCATGCAAGGAGATAAAGGTTTGGTCTGTTTCTATGATAGAAATGACCCACGGGGGGGGGGGGGGGGAGGGTCTGCGGGGATCAGAGGGAGTATATTGTACGTTCATAAGCGAAACAAACGTATTGTACCCACCCTAGTCCTCTTTCAATCGATCCCCGGACCCCGAGATGAAATCGAGAGAGAACGAGTGGGTTCATGTGTGATACCTAAGGCGGATTCAAAAAATTTAACTGGTGATCATAGCATCCGCAAATCATATATAAAGTGTATTCAATGTTTGATTCTCTTTTGAACGTACAATATACTCCCTCCGATCCTTTCTAGTTTACATATAATTTTTATGTGTAGTCAAACTATCTCTACTTTGATCAAACTTACAAAAAAAGTATCAACATTCAACAACGCCCAATCAATATTGTTAGATTCGTACGTACTCCTAGATTTGTATTCAAACAGAGATGGTTTCCAATTTGTTTTCAAACACATGAATGTGCTTGTTCTCGCACATGCTCTTCCTACTAGGATTTAAATCACGTATAGCCAGTCCAATAGTAACTTTTTTTCAAGCTCCCTGTCCAATAGTATTAGTGGAGTACTGACAACATCTGTAGTAGAGTATGCAGTGCTCATAGTACTCCCTCCTTTCAAAACCGCCTTTGACTATTGACAAGATTAATAGTACATGAGATGTATAATGTGAAAATTATATCATTGGAAGCACCTTTCACATATGAATTTGACAGTATGCTTTGTGTAAGTTGCATGTCATATATTATTACTCTAACATTTGGTCAAAGTTAGCCTCGGAAAATGCATTAGGCCCTGTATAGATGGAAGGAGGGAGTAGTAGTGGAAGTGGATCCTCTGACGTAGGTATCCCTGCCTTACCCTGCCTTTTGGTCATTGACTGGCGGGCCCCATGCTTGCTAGGACTCGCATGTCAGTTACTCAATAGGTTCGGCCACGTTAGGGGTCCTCATCCGTAGTATACCCCCTTTGTTTTATTTACTCCGCATAAAACGAAGGGAGTAGTAGTATAAATGAAGTGAGCGGGGGAGGGGGAGGGACATCGGTTTGCTCCCAACTGCGGTCCCACAAGCGAGCAAAAACGCAAGACAAAGCGCATTCCATTCGTGAGTGATATGGAGGGTCCAGTGTGCCGGGGTGCAACGCGAACGCGACAAGAGCGATGCACTGTAAAAACCGATTGACCGGTCAACACCGGAACCACTATTCACACCGGAATCTTCACTGCTCGGCCTACGCCAGCCATTGCCCCAAAACCACACCTCCTCTCCAGCCCATTCCCCCACCTTTCGAACCCCTAGCCTGCATCAAGTGTCCCCTAGTTAGCCGGAATGCCATGGTGCACCGCAAGATAACGTACTACAAGATGCTGAAGCCGGAGCGCCGCGCAGAAATCACGGTGGCGGTCGGCGCCACAGACCTCCGATCCCAAGCTCGCTTTGCGGCGGGCCAATCCCTGAGTTCTCTGGAGCCATACTGCGAGGAGGAGGAAGCCGATCCAATGTTCATGGCAGAGATCACGGCGCAGAAGGGCCCCGATGCATATGAGACGATGGACGTCGACTTCGTGCCAGCGTTCGGGTTTCCCATGGTGCAGGTGGACCAGCGGTTCAACCTGGCGATACTGAAGGAGGACCGGGAGGCGGAGGCTCAACTCAACGTGGAGCGCGCACATGCCGCTGCCATCGAGGCTCTCCTGCAGGTGGAACCGGATGTCATGGATGTGAACTGGGAGGCAGAGGCTCAACTTGACGCGGAGTGCGCGGATGCCGCTGCCATCGAGGCCCTCCTGCAGGCGGAACCAGATGGGCTGGACTTGAACCGGGCGGCGGAGGCTCAACTCGACACGGAACACGCGGATGCTGCTGCCATCGAGGCCCTCCTGCAGGCGGAACCGAACGTCCTGGACTTGAACCGGGTAGCCAAGGCTCAACTCAACGCGGAGCGCGCAGATGCCGCTGCCATCAAGTCCATCCTGCAAGTGGAACCGGACGTCCTGGACTTGAACCGGGCGGCGGAGGCTCAACTCAACGTGGAGCACGCGGATGCCCCTGCCATCGAGGCCCTCCTGTCAGTGTCAAAACCGGTGGATCTCGGGTAGGGGATCCCGATCTGTGCGTCTTAGGCTGATGGTAACAGGAAGCAAGGGACACAACGTTTACCCAGGTTCGGGCCCTCTCGATGGAGGTAAAACCCTACTTCCTGCTTGATTAATATTGAAGATATGGGTAGTACAAGAGTAGATCTACCACAAGATCGTAGAGGCTAAACCCTAGAAGCTAGCCTATGATGGTATGATTGTAATTGTGATCGGCCTTCTAAGGACCAACCTCTTCGGTTTATATAGACACCGGAGAGGGCTAGGGTTTACATGGAGTCGGCTACAAGGAAGGAAATATGACATCCGGATCGCCAAGCTTGCCTTCCACGCCAAGGAGAATCCCATCCAGACACGGGATGAAGTCTTGAGTCTTGTGTCTTCACGCTTCGATAGTCCAGACGATGTATATAGTCCGGCTGTCCGGATACCCCCTAATCCAGGACTCCCTCAGTAGCCATTGAGCCAGGCTTCAATGACGATGAGTCCGGCGCGCAGTCTTGTCTTCGGCATTGCAGGGCGGGTTCCTTCTCCGAATACTCCAAAGTAACTATCGAACACTTAGATCGTGTCCGGATCCACGAGGGGATTCTTACACACTGTTGTAGGGAACATAGCATAAATCTGATCCGCTGGCAATCTTCGTACGTCGTGCCTTCGCATCGTGGCCCAGTTCAACACGAACCGGTGCTTCTCGCCCCATCTCGACTCGCGTTGCGAGGCGGTTTTATTGGCACGTCCTGTCGAGGCAGAGATCGTGTTCCTCTTATTACGGGATCTTCCATTAATGAGGGCATGCGTAGCCCTATGACGACCGTTGGTATGACTCCGTGTGCCGTCAGGTGAACCTCAAGTAGTCACCCTAAGGACTCGTGATATTCACCCCCTTTATAAAAGGGGCCGAGGCCTATGCCTCTTTTCCACCTCGCTCGCGCCTTCTCGCACCTCGAGTTCTAACGCCCGAGATCTAAGCTCCAACACCCCAGATCCTCCAATATGTCCGGATCCAACCCTCAAGGCCGGTGGGTGGCCTCCTCGATTCAAAAGGAGGACATTGCGAAGCTTAGGGATGTCGGATATCTGACCGCCGACATCCAGCACAGGCTTCCTGCTCCGGGGCAGGTCATCCCTACACCGGAGCCCAATGAGTGCGTCGTGTTCATTCCTCACTTCCTCCGTGGCTTGGGCCTCACCCTCGATCCTTTTGTGAGGGGCTCATGTTCTATTATTGGTTGGATTTTCATGATCTAGCTCCGGACGCTATCCTCCATATCTCGTCGTTCATTATAGTGTGCGAGGCCTTCCTCCATGTCACCCCACACTTCGGCTTATGGCTCAAGACCTTCGATGTGAAGCCGAAGATGATCGAGGGGCGACACACGGAGTGCGGAGGTGCCTTAATAAGCAGGAACACTGATGCCCCATGGCCAGAGGGCTCATTCCCAGAAGTATCCAATGTATGGCAACAGAGGTGGTTTTATGTCACGGCTCCCATAGGCACAAAGTGGGTGGCCGCCCAAGAGTTCCGCTCGGGTCCTCCGTCGCAACTAGTGTCTTGGACCAATGTAGGACGGAATTGGGGGCCCGCTGGTGATGTACCAGTACTGCAGAGCCGCATCCGAAAGCTTCTTGAGAGGGACATTAACCTTGTCAGCATAATGCAAGTGATGTTAATCCGACGGATGTTGCTGTGCCAACGTCGGCCTCTCCGTATGTGGGAGTTCAATCCAGAGGGTCCATGGACTGTTAAGCACTTCTTTGGCCTGTAGCTCGAAGGGATGTCCAAATTATTCTTTGGACCGAAATTAAAGTGTCCGGACACCACCGAGGATGCGGGCCTAAGCTGCAATCGCCTAGATACCCAAGTAAGTAAACTTGATACCGGACACCTTGTTTTGTATTTGTCATAATTGTTTATTCTGAAAATCATCCGTGGCCAGGAATGGCTCAGCAAGGCGGAGAGAATCAGGTGTCCGGCGCCACTTCCCGAAGGCTCGCCTGGTCCCACCATGGCCAAGATGCTTGACCGGGTACTCAGCAGAATGCCCTCAGGGAAAGACAAGGGGAAGAGCGAAGAAACCGAACTTCACACGCCACGCATCCCAACCAGGGAATTGTTGCCTCCCCTAAGGAGGATAGTCGGAAGGGGAGGCTAAGGCCTCCTCCCGCCTGGAAGAAGAGGGCTGCCTCCGAAGACACGGAGACGGAGATGCCCAAACCAGGGAAAAAGATATCACCAGGGGGCTCTGCCCCGACGGGCACCCTCACCGCGTCATGCCCACCAATGGGCCAGCCCTCCACCGAGCTGTAAGTTAATTTTTAATTTGAAGGTATCGTGTTTCTCCGGGATCCATGACCAGGATTTGTCTTTTGCAGTCCGGCTAGCAGCTCTTCTCAACAAAGTTCGTCTTCGGGGGATCTTCCTCTGGAGATGATGGAGAGCGATACCCCACCCAGCTCTCCGCCTTATGAAGCAGGCGACACCGAAGTGTCGTCATGGAGGAGTCTGGATCTGCCGAAGCCGGAAGCCAATGCGTCAGCCGCCCTGAGCCCGGAGCATTTGGCTCCCACGAGGGGTGATGGAAGGGTCTGTCACAGTTTGATGTCCGGCCGGACGTACTGACATGCCTACTGGAGCAAGCTGCGCTCTCGAAGGAGCACCGCTCTTTAATGAGCACGGTGCTCAAGAAGATTTCATCCGCTACAAGCAGTTTGAATGAAGCATTTACAAGCCTGCTCAGAGGCTTTGAGGTATGTAGTGAAGAATACACAAGTTTTGGCTGTGAGGCACGCGCTAGGTGTGCTCCATATAGATAGTAGCCCCTGATACTCTGGTTGCCCACCCTAGGCGGCAAACGGGGGATCATAAATCAATGATTGCTTTGTAAATACATGCAGGTACCTGTGGGTCCGGCCGCCGATCAGTCCGTTGAAGTTGCCGAACTAACGAGGCAGATTGGATCGATTGATGCCAATATCACTGTGAACGAATGGCCGGACAAATCACAAGGTATGTGCTCGCCTTCCTTGTATAGGAAAATATGAGGGCGGCATGATACTAATGTATTATGTTTGGACTGCAGATGGTGCTGCTACCGTGGAGGCCCTGAGGGTGGAACTTGCCCAAGCCAAGGAGAAAGCTTGGGTTAGCAATGCGGCTGCCCTAAAAGCGGCCGAAGATTTGAGAGACAAACAGGCTGCTCGTCGCCGGAGCGAGGAAAAGATAGCCGAAATGGCTGTGGAGTTAAAAATGCCGCTGACCGGTATGAGCTCCTTAAAAAGGAGCATAAGGATAGTTCGGCCGACCTGAACAAGGCATTTAATGCCACCAAGGAAATACGGACCAAGCTCGGGGGTGCGCAGGAGGAGCTTCAACAGGCCGGTAAAATCGCGGCTGGGGGCTCCTACTTGCCGCGGACGAAGTTTTTCGATCCAAAGTACGCTCCCCTGGATGGACGCTGGAGTCCTGGGGACGCGTATGCGGATTTGGCGAAGAGTATAGCTGACGCTGCCAAGTTCTTTGAGGATCAGGGTGATAAGGAAGCGGAGAAGCTTTTCTGGTCGCAATTCAATGCTCCCACTCGCTCGCTGCCGTTAAGTGACAAGATGGCTGCTGTAGCGGAACTTCACAGGTTGTCCGGACATGCAATGCAGTCTGTTATAGACCATCTTTGGCCAAAGGGGCCTAAGTCGAACAGTTACTTTGGCTTGGTGCAACAGTTCCTTGGGGTCGTGCCTCAGATTGATGCCATGAGAAGGTCGGCGTGCATAGAAGGTGCACGGATGGCCCTTGCCCACATTAAAGCATTTTGGACAGATATGGAGGCCACCATTGTGGCGACCCAGGATCCGGAGGGAGGCCAATATCCGGCCAGGCACTATTTGGCGCAGGTAACAGAAGGTGCCTGCCTAATAGAGGCGGAGTGCTCGAAGGATGTCTTGTTCGAGTGACAAATCATGTCATTGTAAAAACAATGTTATTTTGGTTATAAGGCTATATTTATACTTTGTGCCTGAAAGTATTATTGTGTCCCATATGCGGCCGTTTTGTATATATATATATATACATTTAATCTGAAAGTTAGAAGTCGTTGGCTTCAGCCCCCACGCATATAATGCGGGGGTGTTCGAGAAAAAAATATGCATAATCACACTTGATCCAACGTCTTGGTCCATTAAGGAGGTGATCGCACGTCGAACTAGGCAACCGTACTATATAGCTGTAACGCTTTCGCTTAGCCATGGGAGTCTAATGGTGGGGCTACTATGTAGCCCCTGGTACCTTCGCTTGCATCCGAATATGGGCGCGTGTGTACATGACAGGGAAGCGGTCCTTCGTTAATGCGGAGGGATCCTAAAGATTCCGATAAGTCTTCGAGTGGTTGAACAGGTCTCTCATTTGTATCATGACAGTTTTCGGCTTTCTCTCTTGAGGTGCCCGTCCGGAATAACTAGGGCACAATCGCAGTAGTTCTCCTTTGGCCACCTTAGCCGATAATAACGGAACGTAAGGCGGCAAACCCAGGAGCCGGGCAAACCCAACATTTGACCAAAGACATGATTTGGGGCTGATGCATATAAGGCCAAACTCGTGACGCCGAACACTCCCGAAGGTATTCAGACTTTATAGCAGACGATGGGCTCAAGAATGCCCATTCATTATAAACCATGTCTTTCCAGGTACGCGCGTTGATCTGTCTTGGCGAAATGCCAATAACGACAGTATCCTCAGTGGGTATGGAACCCCTGGGATGGTTAAACAACAAGAGGCAATAGAAAAGGTTTACAGAGGGGCTTAATCTAAAAATAAACCTGTTGAGTGGGGCCCTGCTGCACGTCTGCGCCTCTGTCTCTGTTGTGCCGTATCCTGGAAGGGTATCGTGCGAACGTTGTCTGTGAAAAATAGAACTCGTAGGAGAGTACAACGTAAGTATGCGATGGATAATAAAAGTGTAAGATGTTGGCCTGCCAATAAGGTTTAGCCAAGTATGGGGCTGTATTAAATATTTATAGCCCCTGGTGTCCGCTATGGGATTATATATACGGTGCCCGATTCAATTTTATCCGGGCAACCGGACTCGTCTAACCGTGTCTGTGGTCTTAATGACCAGTCATGTTTTCTAATATTGGAGGCTGCTTATAGTCTGGCCTCTAGGGTCGTCGCGTGTTCCTCTACGCGTGAAGAGCGCTCTGTGATTCCGTTAACGGTGATGACACCACGTGGACCGGGCATCTTGAGTATAAGGTAGCCATAGTGCGGTTATGCGTTGAAGCGGGCGAAGGCCGTTCTTCCAAGCAATGTATGATAGCCTCTTTGGAAGGGTGCGATGGTGAAGAGTAGTTCTTCGCTTCGGGAATTGCCTGGGGAGCCAAATGTTACCTCCAAGACGACGGAGCCCCGCCAGAGGCTTCAACGCCTGGTATCACCCCTTCAAAGGCGGTGTTGCTTTGGCTAATTCTAGATGGGTTTATCCCCATCCTGCGGACAGTGTCTTCGTATATTAAATTGAGACTACTGCCGCCGTCCATGAGGAAACGGGTGAGACGGTATCCGTCGATTATTGAGTCAAGCACCAAGGCCTTTGATCCTCCACGCCGAATACTAGTTCGGCCGTCCCAGTGATCGAAGGTGATCGGGTAAGACATCCAGTAGTTAGGTGTGGGTACGATGGGTTCTATATCGCGCGCGTCTCGATGCGCGCGTTAGCTCTTCTCTTGGATGTGTGAGTCGCGTGGATCATGTTCACTTTGTTTTAACCTCTGGCGGGAAGTTTTTCTGTCCCCGGTGTTCGGGTCAAGCGAGTTCATCCTCGTCTTCACTTGGTGTTTCCCTTCCCTTGTGTTCGCATTTAATTTGTCGGCTGCTTGAAGACCCAGCACTCTTTGTGCGTGTGGTTCGTGAGGTTTGTCGTGGGTGCCATGAATTTGGCATACCGTCTAGGACTCTATTCAGATCGGACGGTCCCTCTTTACTACCTTTAAATGGCTTCTTTTGCTGATCAGGTCGAGAGCCCCTGAATCCGGCATTAACCATTGTGTTATCCGGGCTCTCTTCCTTGTTTTGGCGTTTGTTTTTATTACGCCGTGGCTTCCCATTGCCATCCCTTATTTTGGATCTGCTGGGGTCGCTCGTGCCTTTACGGGCTAGCCAGCTATCTTCACCCGTGCAAAAGCGGGTCATGAGGCTTGTTAAGGCTGCCATTGTCCTCGGCTTTTCTTGGCCGAGGTGTCTGGCGAGCCACTCGTCACGGATTTGAATGCCGCTAAATCTTCGGCGTCCGGACAATCGACAATTTGGTTCTTCTTAGTGAGGAATCTGTTCCAAAGCTTGCGGGCGGACTCTCCGGGTTGTTGGATTATGTGACTTAAATCGTCGGCATCCGGAGGCCGGACATAGGTCCCTTGAAAATTGACCCTGAAAGCGTCCTCGAGTTCCTCCCAAATCCCAATTGAATTTTCAGGGAGGCTTTTCAACCAGCGTCGAGCTGGTCCCTTCAGTTTGAGGGGAAGGTATTTGATGGCGTGGAGGTCATCCCCACGAGCCATATGTATATGTAGGATCAAATCCTCGATCCAGACACCTAGGTCTGTCGTTGAGACTTTTTACGATACATCATACTACCGGAAACAATGGGTAGTACATATAAGCGATCCAATGGTCATTATTAATCTCAATTTTTTTCTCTGCGGGACGTTTTGGTAATTGCCTTAAGATTTGTCCTTTCTTGCTGTTATCATTGTAATGATTAATAAGTACTTTATATGAGTAATTGCAATTGACACCTGAAGAAAAGAATTATCCCTCATCTTAGTTCGTAGGTTTGCCCCTCGTTCTCACACAGTTCGTAAGTTTGCCCCTCATCTCCGTACAGTTCGTCATTATTCTGTCGACGCAGGAGCTCTAGCAGCCGATGGCCGCACAAGGCCGGCTGCTCCGTCTCCCAGCCTATGGTCGCCACCTCAAGATATTCAACGGCGCAGCCGCCCCATGGCCCTTGTTTCGGCTAGTTCCTACCGAGATCGATCCATCGGCCGGCTGCTCGTAGCTGTGTACGTGCACCTTCAAGCCAGGCGAAGAATCAATCAAGGAGCCTACTAGTCTGCTTCGTGTATATGTCTACTTCTCCGACGGAACCGATTAGCTCTCTCTCCGTTGTCGAGGTCGATCGGGCTTGTGCCAACAGCCCTCTCTCAATCGCACGTTCTTCGGACAGCGCCTTAGATCGGTTCCTCCGCACGTCATAGGGGAGATCCCTCACATAGCTGGCCCTGCTGGTGCTCCCAAGACGCCATAGCTGCATTTTTCCTAAAGAACTACCGAAACTGTCCCTGATCACAAAATATACTACCAAAAATCTGCAGTAGTATTTTTAAATCTGGGCTGTCCAAACACATAAAATAAACGGCCAATATTGATCTGATGTATTGTAAAATGTCTCCTGTCGTTCCGTCGTATGCCTCTATATTCACAGCTTTTAAAGCCCTGTGGAAATTCATGGTCCAGCACTTCTTCGGTAAAGCACAGGGGTGAGCAGCCCCTCTGTATATGGACGTGCTGTGGCATGCCGTCGGCTGTTGTTGTGTCCGGTGTTTATCCGAACTGGTATTCGATTGGCATAATCGTTTTGGTGACCATAGTACCTCGCCGGGGTGTTTCCTTTAGATCCATGAATGGACCTGGCCGCGCCAGCTTTCTTATCCAGGTGCTCATGTAGATCATGCGCGGTGTCGGTAGCCGCTTTATTGCGGTTATGAAGTGGCACGGCTTCGTCGTCGAATTCTGGCAGTAGCTTGCGTTTTGGATAGCTCTTTGTATGGCGATCATCGCCGTATCTTTCTTCAGTGTCTAGCACTTTATTCCATCTACGGTTGAGCGTTTCCTGTGCGGCTTTGAGCCGTTGCTTCTGCTTCTTTAGACTTCTTGCGGTGGCCATAAGCTTTCTGTGGAGGTTATCTCGTTCCACGCGTTTTTCCGGGATGATGAATGCATCGTCATCCGGACTGCTTTCTTGTGCTGGTTCGGTTTGATGACCTCATCCGTTGGGATCATTGTCCTCGGGCGTCTGCTCCGAACTGTGTTCGGGGTGGCCTGGTTCGCCCTGCTCCATTGCTGGGTCCGTATGGTCGTTGTTGCCTTCGGAGTTGACTGTAGTATCGATTCTTCTGGCGCTCTTGTCGCTATTTTTACTGTTGCTGGACTTAGAACGGCGTCTGCACCGTCGCTTTGGCTTTTGCCCGGAGGTTTTATCTTCTGGATTGTCGCCTTTGTCCTCTTTGGGCATATCCACCATGTATATGTCGTGTGACGAGGCAGAAGTCTAGCGCCCCATAGATTCCGAATCTTCTCCTGCATCGTCGTCCATACCGTCGATGCCTTCCGAGTCGAAGTCAGGCACGTCAGTTAAATCATCGATCATGGCTATAAAGTGGGTGGTGGGTGGGAAACGAATTTCTTCGTCGCCTGCTTACCACTCGAGCCGGATATAGTTTGGCCCAGAATTTTCTGTCAAAGAGAGAGTTTTTAATGAGTTCAGGATGTCGCCAAAGGGCGAGTGCTCGAAGATATATGCAGCGGTGAACTCCATTACCGGAGCCCAACCTGGCTCGACTGGCTCGGGAGTGCGCGGACCGGAACCAACATCCGGGGGTCCGGAGTCACAGGCCACCACAGAGGTAAGGCCCGTGTTCGGCTCCACCGCCGATGAGTGTGCGACCTGCAGGGCGGGGTCCGGCCCTCCGTCCTTAGGCAACGCAACCTGCTCCGGATTTAGGTCGGAGGCTACTGCGGGGGTGATACCCCGAGCTTTGTCCGACAGCAGGTCTAAGCCGTGATCGTCGTGACTGTCCGATGCTCCTGGCATAGGCCCGAACCTATCGAAGATCCAGTCTCCGCGGATGTCCGCCTTGTAGTTCAGGTTTCCGATCCTGATCTGGTGGCCAGGGGCGTAGCTATCGATCTGCTCCAGATGGCCAAGCGAATTGGCCCGCAGGGTGAAGCCGCTGAACATGAAGATCTGTCCAGGGAGAAAGGTCTCACCCGGGACCGTGTTGTTGACGATGGTAGAAGGAGCCATCGAGCCCTGTAGCGATGACACAGAGGAACTTTCAATGAAAGCACCAATGTCGGTGTCAAAACCGGCGGATCTCGGGTAGGGGGTCCCGATCTGCAAGGCGTCTTAGGCTGATGGTAACAGGAAGCAAGGGACACAATGTTTACCCAGGTTCGGGCCCTCTCAATGGAGGTAAAACCCTACTTCCTGCTTGATTAATATTCAAGATATGGGTAGTACAAGAGTAGATCTACCACGAGATCGTAGAGGCTAAACCCTAGAAGCTAGCCTATGATGGTATGATTGTAATTGTGATCGGCGTTCTAAGGACCAACCTCTCCGGTTTAAATAGACACCCACCTCTCCGGTTTAAATAGACACCGGAGAGGGCTAGGGTTTACATGGATTCGGTTACAATGAAGGAAATATAACATCCGGATCGCCAAGCTTGCCTCCCACGCCAAGGAGAATCCCATCCGGACACGGGATGAAGTCTTGAGTCTTGTGTCTTCACGCTTCGATAGTCCGGATGATGTATATAGTCCGGCTGTCCGGATACCCCCTAATCCAGGACTCGCTCACCTCCTGCAGGCGGAACCGGACGTCTTGGACTTGAACCGGGCGGTGCTCTCGTCCATGCGGTGCGCCCGCATGCTCCGCGTGAACGAGTAGCTGGAGGCCGAGGACAACCACGGTGCGGAGACACATGTCGGCAGCTACGGCTGGTTCGTGCCGGCAGCCAAAGATGACGAGGCCGCCTTGTTCCGCGAGCAGTGATAGTTTTTCTTTATGTTGTTGTTTTTAGGGATCTTTTGCTGTGTAAAAACATATATTTATGCAAGTCGCCTGACTTTCATCATTTTGGTCAGTCGACCATTTTAGGTGGTTGGATGAATATCCTACGTCTCTTAACCCTTCTTCCTCACCTCTTCTTCTTCCCCAATAGACCACAGCACGGGTCGTACGGATCTTCCCCGACATGTTGTTGGATAAACATAATGTATGAACAAAAATTATGTGTCAGCGGTAGGATGGCTAAGTTTGGTTTGATCACATGCGGTAGCACGTGTTAGTGAGGGTATGTTCTCTTGGTTGGGTTCGCGGCGTGCAGGAGCAACTATGTGAGGGTGCGGTGCGTCCGCAGCGTGCAGGAGCGACTGTGTGAGGGTGCGGTGCGACCGCGACAGCCGTGCGCAAGTGTACCTCCATTTCATTTGGAAAACTTTAGGCAAGCTTGGCAAAAATGTGTGGCGAAGTATGGCAATGCAAGGCCTAGACCCAAACATGATACAAGTACGTACGTAGGAGTACTACTTGTGTTAAAAAAGAAAGGCGGGGTTTTCCTTCACGGGATTGTTCGATACAAATCCTCGTTTGAAGTGTCAATTAATGCGTATTTTTTTCTCCAACGCCCAAAGAGCTAACCATCTCACTCCTCATCGCTTGATTAATGCAGTGCCATGCAAACCAACCTTCTCACATCCGCATGCATGCAAGGGTATATTAATGTCCTTGGTTGCTAGTACGAGGCAAACCCCATCAATTTTGCCTCGATTAGTGTTAGTGGCCTTCTACAAATTGTAATTTTGATATACTGGCCTTGTGTAGAAAAAATGGAGGTAGTAACTATTTGACTTCCTTCCCCATTGCGGTGGCGTCGACGATATCTCAAACGTTATGGTTTGGCGAAGTGCGTTCGACGGAGAACACCATGAAGGGAGACCACCGTAAGTCATTCGCAAGTGCCGCCTGCAAGCCGAGACAACCGCCTTATTTGCATCCAGGAAGTCCGTTGAACCAAAGGACGCATAAATGTACTAGTACTGCGCAATAGCATCGTCCGTCCAGCTTAGTGTGGTGAGGTAGTTTCTTGAAGAAGACGATGGAGAACCGGAGTCAAAGAAGAGTGAAATGATGGTTGCTTCATCTGTGCTTTGTGATATGATGCCTCACTGCTTTGTGATTTGTGATAGAAGGGACAGGGGAGTAGACTCTATGCTCTATACTGTACATGCGTCCAAGCACGGGAGAAAGAGGAGAGACGTTGCATTTTCCTATTCCTTCAACCAATCAATTAGGGAGCTTCGGTTCCATCTTTTTGGCTTTGGCAGCACAGTCCACAATGGTTCCCATCGATGCCAAAAACTATTTTCACATTTGGCTACACATTGTGGATGCCCTTAACCGTACCACTTTGTTTTGCTCCTGTGTGCTATCTATACCAATCTCAATTATATTGATCTAAAAAATTATAGTATCAAGATTAGTAAAAAGGAGGTGATTTTGCCGCACGGATGGTGGGGGAGGTTTCTTATTTTTAGAGGATGTTGGCCTGGCGGTTGCTAACATGCAGTCCCATGTGTCAGTGCTTTACCAAGCCGACCCGCATCCTACATGAGGCAGAACAACGGCAGAAGCAACACGTGGTTAACTTGAAGAAGATGAGGGAGAAGCGGATTCAACAACGAGTGAAATGATGGTTGCTTCATCCCTCCAACTTCTTTTTTTAGCATTATTACTTTGTCCCTCCAACTTAACTGCGGGAAACGTGTAGCTTTGTGATTTGACGCATCATTGCTCATTACTACGCCGGCGCCATGACAGGAGTGCTTCACCCCTGCTGGTCTGCATTGTATTTCGGTATGGCATGTGGACCCGGTAGCTTGATGTCCACATGTCGGCGAAAGGGACTAGAAAATTTATGAAAGCGAGCGCTCCACTCTTACGACGGAGGAGTACACGACAAGGCGGCCCAGTGAACTGTTACTTGTATTGTAGTACTACTATAATTTTGCTGTTTCGCACGATCCGTCGATACAAACCCGATTAAACAGGAAAGGGCGGGATTTTTTCCGCGCGGTAGATGATACTGGCCATACATTTCAAAGGAAAATTTAATGTATGCAAACTGAATAATTAAGTAACAATATGAGATCTAGTAAAACTAAAAACACATATGATTTATTGTGTTAGAGTGTAGTAGTAGTGCTGTATTGCATAGTTGTTAGATGTAACATGCGAGAACGTGTAGAGATGTAGTTTTGGAGGGCCTACAGAGAGAAAAGTGCAATCCGGTCACCGGACTTGAGAATACGCTCATTACGGTCCCTATATACATTTTGCGGCGATTATACGGTCACTTGCTCACCGTTCATCATCGGATTGCACTCTGTTGACCGGCCAAATAGTCCGCGTGGCACTATGTTGACTAGTTAAATTGACCATGTTCCTTGTGGGTCCCACCTGTCAGTTTGCATAGGAAAAAGGTCAGATAAACACAAATTTACGCAGGTGCGACAAGACTCCAACCCGTGCGTGGGAATCACCTGGTTGTGGATGTATCTGTCAGGGCCTGACGTGTGCGCATGCACGTGTAGGTTGACCACTTGAGTGTGAGAGTGTGTGTTGGTCGTGTGGTGTGTGCATGCATGTGTGCGTGTGTGTGTGTGAGTGTTGCGTGTGTGTGTGGCTGCATGTGTATGTGTGAGGGTTGCGTGCGTGCGTGGCTGCGTGTGTATGTGTGAGTGTTGCGTGCGTGCATGGCTTCCTGTGTTCGTGTGAGTGTTGCGCGCATGGAGTTCTTGTGCATGCGTGTGTGTGTGTATAATCACCACACCTTATCCTGTGTGTTAAAACAGACGACTCAGCATACCAATACAAGGCCACCTTGTCCGTTGTGCCCGCGGTCATGACTTCGAATCACCGTCCAATATTTTTTTTATCATTTGTTTTCATTCTTACTAGCAAGATGCCCGTGCGTTGCACGTAACAACAAGATGCATTTATATGAGTAGTTTATCTTGTGAGAGAAAATGATGAACAAGGGAAGGACTTATTTGCAAATGTGGAGAGGTGTGTGGGTTCGTTTTTGCAAAATTGTCATAGTTTCCTTCCTATCCGTCAGATATAAATCGGACAACCTATATTGCAGGATGGCAGGCACACCATCATCACCAACTCTGCTTTTAATAAAGTGTAGAGTAGATACACGTTTCAGGTGGGCCCAATGGACTAGAGGTGCCACGTGGAGCGTTTAACTGGTCAACTAGTCGTGTCTTGAGCAAATACAGAGCTGTACGGTGAGCCCGTGGATCAGATAATAACCACAAAACGTAAATGGTGACCGTAATGAGTGGACTCTGAAGTCCAATGTATGTATCGTGCTTTCGCTTCAAATACAATGATCGTCACTGTATATATCACGAGAGAAAGATGAAACATGCCTGAATGTGCTGGGGGTGTACTTTTAGAGGACCTGGAGATAGTTTGTTTGCATACGTGAAAGGGGCATAGAGGGGGTGTATGCGATGGAGAGAGAGATGCTCTTCATTTCTCATTATTATGACTAACTTTATATATAGTATGAAAATATAAAAATTCATAGTGCAGAATAAATATCATTGTGCGCACCATGCAATGCAAATTAACGTTCATACTCCTCCATATAACTTTGTAATGTTGTATATATGTAGAAATTCTAAAATAATTTTTGGCCACACTTTATTCAAAAGGAATGTTGTATGCGAAATAAACAGGAAGAGAGGGCTTTTTAGATCATTGGGGTACGTGATGTAACATGTGTGAATGTGTAGTTGATGTATTTGGCAGGGCCTACAGAGGTATGTGTGTGTATTATGTATTCGAGAGAGGCATGGACAGAGGGGCCAGCGGGGGGGGGGGGGAGGCGGGGGAGAGATAGCATGAGAAATGAGAGAGGTATAGAGAGAGAGAGACAGACGAATATGATGTCACGGCGAGAGATGCCCTTGAGTGTGTATATGCAAGGGGGGAGGGGATAGAGGCACGAGAAGATTTTTTTGTGTGGTGTCTATGTTGGTATGTGTGGGTGTGAGAGGATAACGAGACCTGGGGGTAGAGGGTGTGTCACCGCGTGAGGTCCGGTGGGCCGAGGCGAGGCCCTTGGTTCGGTTCCATCCCGCGCCACATTGGTCGACCCGTGACGCATTTAGGGAGACCCATGGAGGACTAGTCGTACAAGAAAAAGATAGTAGAGTCGTGAAGGACTCTGTGTGCACTGACAAAGCTGGCTAGGATTTGTAACCCTAGGTCCTCGGACAAAGGTAACCCCTTATCTCTAATATTACTATTCATCCAACCTAACTTTAAGAGGCATCCTACAGAATGCTCTGCTACAATCATACTCGTCGATTAGGAAGAGAGGTGGAGACAATGCGTGAGAGACATGCCTAAAGATAATGTGCGTACGGGAGACACATACGCAGGTCTATGTATATAGAAAGGGTCGATGGGGATTGTGCGTGTATGCTTGTGAGAGGAAGAGTGCTTGTGATAAAGGTTAGTGAAAACAGTCGTAGATGGTTACGATAGGGAGGGAGGGTTATATCGAGAGCATGTCTGCGAGAAAGACACCTCGGGAGAGAGTGTGTGAGCATGTGTGAGAGACCACCGATGGAGAGCGAAACTACACGTAAAAGACTGATGCACACATTGATTAAAAATATAAATTGTATCGAAACATTAGGATGGGATCATGATATTTGCAATTCGCGTAAGGAACGATCATTGATCCATCAGACATCTATATTCTATTGAATTTTAGCATGTCTATGTTATTATTCAACATAATTGATCCACATAGTTAGTACTTTGAACTTCACACAATGCATCGCTTTAGCAATCAAATATAAACGTGAGTATAGTTCATTTTGTGTGTGTAAAGCATACTATACATACAGAAGTTACACAATGAACAATACAAATAGGTAGCTATGAACTAGCATACATTTGAATTCAACTTAAGGTGGTTTAAAAAATTCGAATTCAACATGAAGTCCATTCAATTACTTGAATTCGATATCATGGCATTTGTAAATCATACCTGAATTATGGGGGCACCAATCTTTGCTCTGCTTTTGTACATAATAGCATATATAGTCGTGTACAAAATAGATTCAAATTTACCTCCTCCTTTCCAAAATAATCGTAGTTATAGGGTTTTCAAATGTCAAATTTTCAAAAATAAGCACATAATTTAATGAGGTTTTCAAACATACAAGGTCAGATTTAACGAGGTCTATATAGGTCAATCCTCAAAGTTCAAGAGTACTATAAACGTGAATGCTTCTATTTCAAAATTTCGAACGAAGTGCCGAAAGAGCCTCTACTCACCCGAAACTGCGTGAGACCAATGTTTGGTATAAGGAAATTACTTTTCTAACTCCGACCCGTGAAACCTACCGGCCTGACGTCCAAAGGTCTAAACCGGGGTAGGTTTGTAGCTTCAACTAGACGCCACGCAACCGCCTCCGAAAAACATTCATACACAATGGCCGCCTAAGCACACATGTGTGCGGCCAAAATCGCTCCCTCCCACTATTTGGGACACCTGGGATTACCATCCTTCCCTCGACCCGAAGTAGGTCCGAAATTTAAGAGGGGGGGAAAGTTTGTACTTCCCCCAAATTTCAAACAAGCGTGTCCCATCTGTTCAAAAAAACCAAAAACAAACGCGTCCCAGACCGAAACATGGTTCTCCCTTAGCTCCCATGCCCGCTGCCCCCCTCCGATTCCCCATTCATACTCCGTGGGCGCCAAAACTACCTCTCCACCAACCGCGAAACCCTGGCGTCCTCCGTCTGCTACCCCATCCCACCCATCAACTGCCTCCCTCCTCCATCACGACGGAGCCGATACCCCGATGTCGTTGTCCACCGCAACCGCAACCGCAACGCCCTCCATGGCTAGTAGTTGAAGCTGAGGCTGAGCTGTCCGTACATGAGCCAGTTCAACCACGCCGTCCTGCGCCTCACCGCTACCGCTCCAACTTCACCATCGTCCACCGCACCGGAGCTGTTCCCACTACACCGTCCTTCGCCGCCTGGGATCTGCTTCCCCTCCGCCGACAGACGGCCACCGCAACACAGTCAACAATTTCGCCATGGGTTCGTCCAAGGCTCAACCCTCCTCCAAAACATCGGTTCCTGATACGTCTCCAACTTCCTATAATTTTTATT
The DNA here is from genome assembly GCA_021605145.1 of Aegilops bicornis. Lineage (NCBI taxonomy): Eukaryota > Viridiplantae > Streptophyta > Magnoliopsida > Poales > Poaceae > Aegilops > Aegilops bicornis. Next base: position 499,603,368 of record CM038674.1, read on the forward strand.
TGTTCCATGCTGTTATATTATCATTCTTGGATGTTTTGTAATCATTTTATAGTCATTTTATATCATTTTTTGGTACTAACCTATTGACATAGTGCCAAGTGCCAGTTGGTGTTTTCTGCATGTTTTTTACTCCCTTCGTCCCATAATATAAGTGCATTTTTTACACTAGTGTACTTAAAAAATGTTCTTATATTATGGGACGGAAGGAGTACATCGCAGGAAATCAATACCAAACGGAGTACGAATATAGCGAAACTTTTTGAGGATTTTATTTGGACGAGAAGACATCCAGTGGGCCGGAGAAGCACTTGGGGTGCTCCGAGGGGAGCACAACCCACCAGGGCGCGCCTGGAGGCCCAGGCGCGCCAAAGTAGGTTGTGCCCACCTCGGGTGACCCCTGAACCGCCACTTTTCTCTATAAATACCCCAATATTCCAAAAACCCTAGGGGAGTCGACGAAAATCAATTCTAGCCGCCGCAAGTTCCAGAACCACCAGATCCAATCTAGACACCATCACGGAGGGATCATTCCCATTGGTGCCTCTCCGATGATGCATGAGTAGTTCTTTGTAGACCTACGGGTCCGTAGTTAGTAGCTAGATGGCTTCCTATCTCTCGTTTGATTCTTAATACAATGGTCTCTTGGAGATCCATATGATGTAACTCTTTTTGCAGTGTGTTTGTTGGGGTCCGATGAACTTTGAGTTTATGATCTGATCTATTTTTTATCCATGAAAGTTATTTAAGTCTTCTTTGATCTCTTATATGCATGATTACTTATAGCCTCGTATTTCTTCTCTGATATTTGGGTTTTGTTTGGCCAACTTGATCTATTTATCTTGCAATGGGAAGATGTGCTTTGTAGTGGTTTTGAACTTACGGTGCTTGATCCTAGTGACAGAAAGCGAACCGACACGTATGTATCGTTGCTACTAAGGGTATATTTCTACATAAATAGATCTTGTCTACATCATGTCATCATTCTTATTGCATTACTCCGTTTCTCCATGAACTTAATACACTAGATGCATGCTGGATAGCTGTCGATGTGTGGAGTAATAGTAGTAGATGCAGGCAGGAGTCGGTCTAATAATCTTGGACGTGATGCCTATATAATGATCATTGCCTGGATATCGTCATGATTATTTGAAGTTCTATCAATTGCCCAAAAGTAATTTGTTCACCCATCGTTTGCTACTTTTCTCGAGAGAAGCCACTAGTGAAACGTACGGCCCCCGGGTCTCTTCTTTAATATATTTTCCTTTGTGATCTATTTTCCTTTGATTTTATTTTCAGATCTAAAATAAAAATAAAAATACCTTGCTGCAATTTATTTTATTTGGCATTTGATCTATCAATATTTACAACTCTCTCACGTCTGTTTGCCAATTTCTGGCGCCGTTGCCCGAAAGGGATCGACAATCCCTTTAATACATCAGGTTGCGAGTATTTGTTATTCGTGTGCAGGTGCTATTTACGTAGTGTTGCTTGGTTCTTCTACTGGTTCGATAACCTTGGTCTTATCACTGAGTGAAATACCTACCGCTGTTGTGCTGGATCGTCCTTCCACTTTGCGGAAATACCGACGTAGCTTCAAGCCGCATCAAAAGGAATTTTTGGCGCCGTTGTCGGGGAGACATCATCAACACATACCAGGTTCCTAATCGAAAATCTCATCTCCTCGCAATTTACATTATTTGCCATTTTCCTCTAGTTTTCCTCTCCCCACTTCACGAAAATTTGCCGTTTTATTCGCCCTCTTTTTCGTTCGCCCTTTTCTTGTCGGATTTGCTTTTAAGTGAAATCTTGTTGCATAGTCACAATGACTCAAGAAAACACCAAATTGTGTGATTTCTCAAATACCAACAACAATGATTTTATTGGCACTCCGATTGCTCCTCTAGCCACTAGTGCGGAGTCTTGTGATATTAATACTGCTTTGCTGAATCTTGTTATGGAAGATCAATTTTCCGGTACTCCTAAGGAGGATGCCACATCCCATCTTAACATATTCGTGGAATTATGCGATATGCAAAAGAAAAAAGATGTGGACAATGATGTTGTTAAGATGAAATTATTTCCATTTTCTTTGCGAGATCATGCAAAAATTTGGTTCTCTTCTTATCCTCGCAAAAGGATCAATTCTTGGAATAAGTGCAAGGATGCTTTTATCACTAAGTATTTTCCGCCCGCGAAAATTATTTCGCTTAGAACCGGGATCATGAATTTCAAGCAACTTGAACATGAGCATGTTGCACAGTCTTGGGAAAGGATGAAATGATGCTAAGGAATTTCCCAACTCATGGGTTAAATCTGTGGATGATTATACAAAAAATTATGCGGGGTTGAATTTTGTTTCTCGTAATCTTTTAGATTCCGCCACGGGTGCTACTTTTTAAGCAAATTACTTTGGGTGAAGCCACCAAATTGCTTGATAATATTGTGGCAAATTATTCACAATGGCATACCGAAAGAGCTCCTACTAGTAAAATGTTAATTCGGTTGAAGAAATTTCTTCTTTGAGTGAAAAAGTTGATGCTCTTATGAAATTGGATGCTACTAAAAGTGCTCCTACTGATTTTAATGATGTGCCTTTGTCTACTTTGATTGAGCAAAATAGTGATGCCATAGATGTGAATTTTATCTCTCGAAACAATTTCAATAACAATGTTTACAGCGGTAATTTTAATCGTAGGCCTTTTACTAGTAATTCCTCTAATAATTATGGTAATTCCTATGGTAATCAACCTTATAATAATAATAGGAACACCTCTGATCTTGAGAATAATATTAAAGAATTTATCAATACTCAAAAAGTTTTCAATGCTTCGATGGAAGAAAAGTTGAATAAGATTGATGATTTGTACAGAAGTGTTGATAGAATTTATCATGATGTGGAAATCTCAAGATGATTTTTTTTGCCTAGGGTTGAGGAATCAATTAAAGCTCTTTATGTCTCTATGGATGAAAGTAAGAAAAGAACCGCTATGCTTAGAGCTAGAACGGAATTTTTAGAAAAGGTGTTTTCTAGTGATTCCTTTAATGAAAATGATGAAGATCTTAAAATGATTGGTGTTTCTTCTATTAATTCCTTGTTTAGTAAAATTAATATTGATGAAAAAGGGACTGGAGAAGAGTCAAATTTATCTACAAGGCATCCCGATAATTCGGAGGGTGAAAATTTTGTTGAGAAAATTGATAAAATACTACTGCAGGATGCTGCTAATGCGACACTACGATCAGAGACCCTTCGAGAAACTGTGTGTGATGCCATAATCGCAAATGGTGCTGTATGAAAACCGTCATAAATGTGTAAAACGTTTGCAATGACGGATGCATCAAACACGGTTCAGGTTTTAGTTGCATGTGCGATGAAGGGCATATGGTTCAGTTCAATGAACTGTTTGCGATGAGGAGGAACAGAAGAAACGAGAAGCCAGATGGAGGCGTGTGCGATACACAGCATACGATTCACTCGGATGAACTATTTGTGATTAGGCAACACAAAACAAACGGTCAGCCAGATCAAAGGTGTGTGTGATATACATCATGCGGTTCACTCGGATGAACTGTTTGCGTTGAGACATGAGAACAGAAATGGTTCAACTTAACAAGATGTGTGTGATACGCGGCAAACATGTCTGTAATCAGAAATTCGTTTGAAGACCGATAAGAACACACACGATTGCTGCTAATAAGACGTGTGTGTTGTGAGCAAACGATTGCTGGTATACAATTGTGAGTGATTAATGCAAACATCACCGACGGGTTCCATTGTTTAGTCCGTGTGTGATGTGATTTTCTTTGTCCGCACACCATCTACGCTCTGTCTACAAATCATCAACATATATACTTAAAAAGATAGTGTTGCATAACCAAATTAAGCATACAATTACACAAGTGACTACACGCATAACATTTGCACACACCAAAGTAAGCAATTACATGCATACTAAAGTTGGAGAAACGAGGATCTAATCATCTACTTATTGTGGCGACGACACTTGCCATTGCTCTGCTTCCGGCTGGATCCCTATCCATTTTGGGGAAGGAGGGACTTCCTCATGTCAACGATCCGCCGGTACATGTCGTAGCTCGTGTACGCCTCCTTGGCAGCGTACACGCGTGAGCTTTGTCGAGTTTCTCCATCCAGGCCGAGTGCCAGGCACGCTTGTCCTTGTTGCACGAATCCTTCATGTCTCTGTAGTAGGGGTCGATGATGGCCTTGGCGAGGTGAACCAGTGAGTCCTTCTCATGCTCCTTGCTGCCCTAGATCTTGTATTGGCCCTGGATGTTGACAAGATTCTTGCAGGAGATGACCGAATCTCAAGCGCCTTTACATCATTGGTGATGTCTACCATAGCGAACATGTAGTGGGGGCTATTGACAAACCTGGCGAAACGCTCGCAAGACCTTGTGGCCAAGCAGTAGTGGTAGACGAGGACGTGGTGGCGTACGCACATCTGGGCGACGGTGACCTTGGAACGAGACCCGGCACGAGCGCGGGTGTACTCGAGGTCGAACCCGACCACCTTATACTTCTCCTTGGCAAACAACAACTCCATGATGTGGATGGAGTGCTCCACCTGCACCGGTCGTTGGTGTACACCACCGAGAGGTCCATGAACCTTCTGTGGGTGTCCACCTCAGCACGCATGGTGAACTGCTACTCGTCGTCGGCAGCCGCTCGGAGCGCCATTGGAGCCGCGCAGGATACCCTCTAAGAATTTCTCGTGGTGGGTGTGCTTCTTGCAATGGTGGGGCGCGATCGAAAGGTTGAAGAGACACAAGGGTAGGTTAAATGGCCGCTGTAATAAATGGGGGCCGGACGGCCTGTAATCGTCAGGTCTTGTCACTGCGTTCATAGTGGAAGAATCCGTAATCCAAAGGCATGCTTGACAACACCGCACTTCAAAGCGTGGACACTTTCGAGTGTGATAATTAATTATATATTTACAAAGGCACACGGTGGAAGAAACCAACTGTGTGCAATAATGTCGAAGATCGTAGTCGAGTTAGCTATACAGACCATGTGCTGTGTGATCGACAAGCTAAACTGATTCGAGAATGTTTAATAAAATCTAAGACCATTGCATATTAAGGTCAAAATAGTGCTAGCAATATACGAGTCTCATATTGCCATTTCAATTATTGTACCACAAAAGCTCGAAATGTTACAAGGTTCAAATTCCAGAGTTATATGGCTCAAATTCGAAGATTACAAGGTTCAAACTGATATTAGAAATGAAATTCAGCTCATCTGCTGCAAACGCTCGTGCTGATGCGCTGAATATGGATATCAGAGAGGTTCAAAACTAATATCACCGCTTCTATGTCTGGCTTCGAAACCTCATAATTTTTGCAAAGGTGTCAGCCACTGAGAAGTCATGTATGGGGTTGACCCGATGACTTCCGATTACTCTGTCATCTGAAGTTCCAAAATTAAATTCAGCATTTTTGGAGCCTACTCCATTCTGCCATAGCGCCAAGCTGATCAACAGACCATTCATTTTTGCGAAATAAATGTAGGGCAAACCTCATTTCCTTCAGCACCCTTGCTCTGAGAACAAAGAATCTGGCGAATATAATCTCCGGTAAGGTCCCTCAGTAGGAGTTCAAAATAATTTCTGAGAGTTGCAGATCTAGGCATTCGACGTGATTGTTATATTGTATCACATTATCCACCACTTGGCCTAATCTTATCTGCAAAAGAAGAAAACGTTTTAGTGCCTACATGCAGTTTTGAACATTACAACCGGACTAGCTATTTGGTTTGCACGATTTGTAAAATGCACTAACATGCCATCTTCGATCTGACATGATTATCATGGCCATTTGATTACATTCTAGAAAAATGTAGCCTTCTTCACAAGAGGTTGGAGTGGACGAAAAGTTCCCTAAGAAAACTAGAACAGATGAATCGAAAGGAGAAATGCTTATTGATTGTAACCATATGGATCAAGCAACCAATATGGGGGGGGGGCATGTATGTACTGAAATCCTCCAAAAGAACTTTCAGAAATCGTAGTACATTGTCATTGTAAACTTGGAAAAACGTGTCGCAAATTGAACTCCCTTATGGTTAACATTTAACAGGAAAGGAACATCACCTTGATATATAGCTTCTCCAGGCACGGAAAGCATCTCAGGAAACTGACAACTTGCTCCAGGTCGGGCCCGATAGATTCTAGTGCCAAGACCTTCACTGTGCGCAGTTTCGGGGTCAAGCTTGTCGGAATCATTTTGTGAATGATAGATGAACAAACATCTTCAAAATTAGAAATAATGTTAATTTGTAGCAGGAGAGGTAGAAGACGGCTGTTGTACCTGAACGGGTGTGGATCCAATAAAACGTTCGGAGTATTTGTCAGACGAGTAGCCCACCACTGTCAATTTCGGCGCAAAAATGACATTGATTCTTGTTGGACCTTCTTGATCAACTACAAGTAATCTCTCAAGTGCAGGTGTGTCCTGGATGACCATACTGTGGTACACCTTTTGTGATGTATTCTTGCCGCACCAGTAACACACATAAATAGTCCGGAGAGTCATGGAGGTGATGTGGAAGGTACTAAACTCATTGATCGCCTGAAGATGAAGGTACTCGAGTGCAGTATAGCCACGGAGCGGGCGCTCCATGTCACCCTTTGAGAGGCAGACGGCGACGAGCTCGAGGTGCTTCAGTCATGGTAGAATAAGAGCGGGTGTGTCATTAAGGGGCACGAAATGGCAGTTCCTGAACTTGGCGACGTGCAGCGTGGGCGCGAGGCGGAGTGCGGACATTGGCAGCGACCGCATATGCCCATCATCAAAAGTGAGCTCCTGGAGCTGATCTAGGGCAGGGGATCGGAACCAGTCGTCAAGCTTGGCTCGGTCCTTGCTGCTGGAATGGAACATGCCCATTCTAAGGCCTTTGGTTGGGCCAAGGTGACTGCCGAGGATCTTGGAGAACGCATCCAAGCTTTTGCGATAGCCATGGCAGAGCTCGTGTGTGTCGATGAGGTCGAGAGGGCTGGAGTTCCATAGGGGGCGCCACCACCGGGAAAGGAGGGTTGTCCGCACCCCATATTTGATTGGGAGGAGGGAGATGATGACTCTCAACATATCATCGGGCAGTGGCCGATTAAGTCTAGGCCTCACTGGAGTCGCTATGGATTCTAGCTCGCCCCACCTCCGCTTGTTGGCATCCCTGTCCTCCACCTCCAGAGTCTCCTTGTCAGCGGCGCTTTCTGATAGAAATGGGAGTACAGGGAATATTTAGTTAAAACAAGGCAATAGAAAAGTGTATTGGTAACTAGAAGTTATTAGGTAGGAATATAGTAAGATAAGGGAATAACAATTGGTTGCTTAAATACTACACAATTCATTTGACATTGCTGGGTAAGTCAACATATGCAGATAGTTGAAAAGAAAACTTACTTGAACAAAGTCCTGACGGATGATTTTGTCGAGGAAGTAAGCATCTATCTCATGACCAGGCCCTTCTATGTGCAAAGGTGCAATTTTAGTGCCGACTTTCAGTACATAAAACTTTGCAATTTCATTCCAAAAGCCAGTGCCAAACTAGGAGTCACCACATTCATCAAGTCTTACAGTAGCAACGATTGTAAATCCATGGTTTGTGCGTAGTATGACATTCGTGGAGCCTTGATGTACGTAAACGAAAAAAATTTGCACTACATAATCTGTTGCATAGCGAGGGATGTCCTGCACAAAATGGTAGGGTTGTTAAAGAAAATATGGTAACATGCAAATATGGGCCCAAATTGAAAGAACTGTACAACAGTTGAAACTGAAGGACAAAAGCCTATAATTAAACAGATAGGGTAAACATGATGTCATGGAAATATGAGAGTAATAGAAAGAACAATACATCATTAATTTGCCTAATATAGAAAGAAGAGGGGGAAAATCACCTTTGACGTATATGGTGCATGTGGCACCGTTTATCCAAATGTAGCAATATTTAGAATACGTTCAGGAAAGTAGGCCATGCCAACCGATTTAGGGTGAGATTGAACATACCGCGCGTGTCCTCAAGTTATCTGGTACGATGAGATGGAATCTCTGGCGGCGGTCGCCAAGTCCTGAAGTATTGGCGCACTGTACATTCTATGAATGAAAGAAAGCCTGCAAATCAGCTCGAATAAAAATGAACTCACGGTGATCTCCGCCGGGTGATTAAAGGAGGCAGATGAACTGGGATAAGAGATGAGATAGTATCTCGTTAAATTAGTTACCTTGTCGTCCATGAGAAATAACCCTCGGTACGACAGATTCCCCAATCGAGCGGAGCTGGGTCGACCGCGAGCAGCGTCGTGAAAGTCGATGGCGATAGGCGGCGGCAAGCAGAAGTGGTGAAATGCGGTGGGCTTTGCCGGCAGCCTGGCGGCGGCGGCAGGCGTCGAGCTAAGTGTTTAACGCCGCGATAGGCGGTGCCATGGCATAGACACGAAGGAGCTTGTGCAAGTGTGAACGGGGAACATACCGGAGGGGCCGAGGTGGGTGGCGGGCGGGGTGAGGGTTTTTGTGACGTGGGGATGGTCAGGGTTTTATTTTTTATTTTTTGAATTGGGTGGTGAGGGTTTTCTCTCATATAAAGAATTTTGGTGCCGACGGTTTGCTAGAGAGAACCGTGTGTTATTGACGCAGCAGGCAAAATGATAGTCATTGCACACTGTTCCAATTTTGGGAACCGTGTGTGATTCACGTACTACTTCCGTCCTGGTTTATTGGTCCCCCGTTCTAAGTTTTACCAAAATTTGGCGAAATATTTAACGTACTCAGACATAGATAATAAGCGTACACGTACATAAGCATAGTTCAACCGTCATTAAGCATACTCAAGCGTACATAGTTCGATCCATCCCACATCTCATCTCACATGCGGCCGTCACGATCCTGAAGCTTCTCCAGGTACTCGGCGTACGTGTCGGGAGCCACCCTACGAGAATACTTGTGCTTGAAGGAGCCAATGACCCGTCCTCTTACACGCGCAAGAACACTTAGATACGCGTTATGCATCTTGTGGTTGCAAAATGGGCATCCATAGCCGTAGTTCCAGGTCCTAATACGCCTGTTATGCATTCCCGCATAAAGCTCCCTCAGGATTCGCCTCTTGTACCTCCTATGGGCATCTTCATCCTCGTTGTCCACATCGTCAGACAACACCTGTACATATAGTGAAACAAATTTGGCATCAAATCACTGATTACATGCTGTGAAGTAGGATTAGGAATTTATGGCTATTTATTTATACATATTCAAAGATTATGGTTCGATTTTTAAGCACAATCGTCTATGTACAGACCAATCTTGAAGAAAATAATGGCACAAACATATGTAGGCCATTCAAAATCAATCGTCAAGTCCTGGCTAGGAATTATCAGCACGAACACTAACCCTAGTCAGATTACTAGCAGAAATCATTTGCACAGATGAAACAACTAATCACTTATCACATGTACCATTCAAACAATCAATACACTACACGGATCTAATGAAACTTACCCAGATTGCATGGATTGGGAGAACATAACCACGGGATTTCTATTGCAAAAAGGGGGAGGCACGAGTAACCAGAGAAACCCTATGATCTATTTGACACATAAATGGGTATAATGACTAACCAGCTATCCGTCGTTGTCAGAGTCGTCGCCGGAGTGGTCATCGGAGTCGTCGCCGGAGTGGTCGTCGGAGTCAGTGTGGAACTCCGCCTCCGGTTGTGGAAGCTCAACGCTGTCGACGACGTCAGGGTGCAGCGATAACTCACCAGCGGTGACATCAACCTCTGTCTCCATCTCCATGCCGTGCTCTAGTGCTTTAGCAGCCCCGGCGTAGCCACTCCCTCCGATGGGGTGCTTCGGCGGTGAGGGAGTCTTGGATTAGGGGGTGTCCGGATGGCCGGACTATAACCTTTGGCCGGGCTCCTGGACTATGAAGATACAAGATTGAAGACTTCGTCTCGTGTCCGGATGGGACTTTCCTTGGCGTGGAAGGCAAGCTTGGCGATCTGGATATGTAGATCTCCTCCCATTGTAACCGACTCTGTAACCCTAGCCCTCTCCGTGTCTATATAAACCGGAGGGTTTTAGTCCGTGGGACTAACAACAATCATACCATAGGCTAGCTTCTAGGGTTTAGCCTCTCCGATCTTGTGGTAGATCTACTCTTGTACTACCCATATCATCAATATTAATCAAGCAGGAGTAGGGTTTTACCTCCATCGAGAGGACCCGAACCTGGGTAAAAACATCGTGTCCCTTGTCTCCTGTTACCATCTGCCTAGACGCACAGCTCGGGACCCCCTACCCGAGATCCGTCGGTTTTGACACCGACATTGGTGCTTTCATTGAGAGTTCCTCTGTGTCGTCATCTTTAGGCCTGATGGCTCCTCCGATAATCGACAACGATGCGGTCCAGGGTGAGACTTTTCTCCCTGGACAGATCTTCGTACTAGGCGGCTTTCACTGCGGGCCAATTCGCTTGGCCATCTAGAGCAGATCGAAAGCTACGCCCCTGGCCATCATGTCAGATTTGGAAGTTTAGACTGCACGACTGACGTCCGTGGAGACTTGATCTTCGACGGATCCGAGCCACAGCCGAGCAAGTCGCACTGTCTCGATGGGCATGATTTAGCTCTGCCACCGAACAGTGCCCTGGAGGCCGCACCCGTGTTCGCTCCGACCCTAAGCTCGGAGCCGACTGCGCCAATCGAGGACGGGTGGCTGGACACCGCCTCGGGGGCTGCAATCTCTACGGCGATCGAGCCGAACACCAGCTTTGTCCTCTGCGAGGCTCGTGACTCCAAGGTGCCAGACTCCAAACCTTCCGCGCCCCTGCCGATCGAATTCGACTGGGTGCCGATCATGGAGTTCGCCGCCACGGACATCTTTCAGCACTCGTACTTCGGTGACATTCTGAATTCACTAAAGTCTCTCTCTTTATCAGGAGAGCCCTGGCCGGACTATGGTCAGCAAGGTTGGGATACGGATGACGAAGAAATTCAAAGCCCACCCACCACCCACTTCGTAGCCACTGTCGATGATTTAACCGACATGCTCAAATTCGACTCCGAAGATATCGACGGTATGGACGACGATGTAGGAGACGAATAGGAACCAACACCTATAGGGCACTAGACAACCACCTCATCTCATGATGTATGCATGGTAGACACACCTAAACAAAACGACGACGAGGAACAAAGGGACGCTACGAGTGATCGTTCCCTCGAAAAGCAGTCAAAGCGGCGGCGTAAGCGTCGCTCCAAACCCCACCTCGATAGAGACAGCAGCCATAAAGACCCAGCCATAGAGTAGGGCGAACCGGCGAACGACGAATATGCCATCGAGCAACCGTCTGAACAGGGCAACTTGGATGAACAAACCGAACAACCCGTCCCCGGAGAAAACAACAGTCCGGACGACCTCACGCCGGACAAGTTGCTGGAGCAGAAGAACCTCCACAAAAGGCTCGTCGCCACTGCACGTAGCCTGAAAAAGCAGAAGCGGAAGCTCAAAACAGCAGAAGATACACTCAGAATTAGATGGAGCAAAGTAATCAAAACCACAGACAAATACGGCGACAGTCGCCACACAAAGAGCTATCCGAAGCGAAAATTACTGCCGGAATTTGATGAGGAGGCCTTAGAGCCCCCGCAATCAAAAAATAAGGAAGCCACCTGGTCGGGTAAACAATCCCATGGCCAACATAGAGCGGCAAAGGGTGCCGCACACAAGGCGGCACATGATCTGCACAAGGATTCGCATAAAAAAGATGGCCTAGCCAGATCTATCTATGGGCCAAGAAAGCAAGCTCTAGTAAGCAATGCAACGCATCAAGTATCCGAACATCACGGTACAACCAAATATAGGGGTGCCGCACACCCCCTTTTATTCACCGATAAGGTGCTGGACCACGAATTTCCAGCAGGATTTAAGCCCGTAAACATGGAGGCATACGACGGAACAACAGACCCTGGAGTCTGGATTGAGGATTACATCCTCCACATACACATGGCTAGAGGAGATGACCTCCACTCCATAAAATACTTACCCCTCAAGCTCAAAGGGCCAGCCCGACATTGGCTTAAAAGCCTTCCCGAAAACACCATTGGAAGTTGGGAAGAGCTCGAGGACGCTTTTTGGGCAAATTTTCAAGGGACCTATGTCCGACCACCTGATGCGCATTTATTTAAGTCACATAACTCAACAACCCGGAGAGTCAGCCCGGAAACTCTGGAACAGATTCCTTACTAAAAAGAACCAGATAGTCGACTGTCCGGACGCCGAAGCCTTAGCAGCTTTCAAACACTGTGTTCGAGACGCTTTTGCGCAGGAGAGGATAGCTGGTTGGCAAGATGCAGTACCAGCGACCCAAGTACATCCGAAGTTAGGGATGGAAACGGGAAACCGCGACGCAGCAAGGACCAGCGCCGGACCAAGGGAAACAGCCCGAAGAGCACGGCAGTCAACACCGGATTCAAAAGCTCTCGGCAGAATCGTAAAAGCTGCCCTCAAGGATAACAGGACGAGCTATCTAACCTAAACAAAATTTTGGACAAGATATGCCAAATCCACGGATTCTCGAAGCACGCAAACCATACCCACAGAGATTGTTGGGTCTGCAAGAAATCCGCAAACTCAATGCCGAACACAAGGGCTCGACACACCAAGCAAGGACGATGACGAACCCCACAAGCGAGCACGAAAACAAAAGAATTTCCCACAAGAAGTCAAAACAGTAAACTCACTTCACGTGACAAAAGGGAAAAACAGAGTGGCGCCTATAGAGATACGCGCCATACGGCCTATCCCAGAGGAGTCCCGCCACTGGTTGTTAAAACCAATCACCTTCGACCATCAGGATTACTCTAGAAGTATCCGGAATGCAGGCTGGACTGCCTTGATATTAGATCCGATAATTGACGGACTCCACTTTACACAAGTCCTAATGGACGGCGGCAGTGATCTAAACCTGCTATATCAGGACACAATCCGCAAAATGGGGATAGACCCAACAAAACTTCGCCATAGCAACACTTCCTTTCAAGGGGTAACGCCAGGCCCAAATGCCCATTGTACGGGTTCTCTCCTGCTAGAAGTTATGTTCGGCTCCCCCAACAACTTCCGCCGTGAAAAGCTAACCTTCCACATCGCCCCATTTACAAGTAGCTATCAAGCACTACTGGGACGTGAAGCTTTCGCCCGCTTTAATGCAATACCGCATTATGCATCTCTTACGCTTAAAATGCCCGGTCCGCGAGGCATCATCTCATTAAAGGGAAATATCGAGTGTTCCTCGAGCGCGGAAGACCGTGTGGCTGCCTTGACAGCCACGCACTAAACCGGCTTCACTAATCAAAGCACCTAAACAGGTCGTTCAGACCCCGGACATGGCTAGACGAGTCCGGCGTAAACATACAAGGGCTTACTAGCCGCATACCCCCGTACAAGGGGCTCCGCGCATGTACAACAAGAGACAATAAAGCTCAATTTTACCCATTTTTGAATTATACTTTGTTTATTTAATATAACATACATTTTCGCACGATCTTTTTCAACTAAGTTCCTCTCTTTTACAGATGAACACCATGCTACACCCGTCCAGGATACGGCACAACGGAGACACAGGCACAGACCCTGCGTAAACCTTTCTCACTGTCTCTTGTTGATACACATCCCTCGGTTTCTTGGTATAACCGAGGAGGAGGCTGGCGTCTTGGCATGTGGGCACGTCAGAATTTTGCGCGTACTTGGAGACCAGGGGCTTATTACCAAGGGTGTTGTTCAGCCTGTTTTCATAAAGACCGAATACCTTAGGGAGTGTTCGGCGTCGCGAGTTTGGCCTTATATGCATCAGCTCCGAGTCATGTCTTTGGTCAAATGTTGGGTTTGCCCGGCTCCTGTGTTTTGCTGCCTTATGTTCCGCTCTATCGGCTAAGGCGGCACCGGAGAACTACTGCGATTGTGCCCCTTGATCAAGAGAGAAAGCCAAAACCGATCATCATGATATAGCGTGAGACTGGTCAACCACTCGATGACCCGCAGGAATCTTTAGGATTCCTCTGCATTAACGAAGGTCCGTTTCCCGGCCAGGCACACACGCGCCCCGAATTCGGGTGAGCGTGGTGCCCCTAGGGGCTATATAGTAGCGCCAGTGTCAAACTCCTACGGCTAAGTGAAAGTGATAAAGCATTATAGTCCGGTTTCCTAGTTCATTGCGCTATCACCTCCTTAATAGGACCAAGACGTTGGATCAAGTGTGAAAATGCGCCTTTTATAACACCCCGCATTATATGCGTGAAATTTGAAGCCGAAGACTGCCATCTTTCAGGTTATATATACATATACGTTAACGGCCGCACAGGAGGAATTTTAATTCTTGAAGGCACAAGTATAAAAAGCTTTTATATTCCCCCGAAACATTGTTTTACAATAGTACATGTTATTCGAACATAATATCCTTTGAGCACTGCGTCTCTATTAAACGAGCGCCCTGCAGAACTTCATGAAAATAGTGCTCGGCAGGTACTCGGCTCCCGTCCGAATCTTGGGATGCTACAGCGACGGCCTTAATCTCTGCCCAGTATGTCTTGACACGGGCAGGAGTCATCCGCGCACCCTCTATGCACGCTGACCTTTTCATTGCATTGATATGCGGCACCGCACCAAGGAACTGCTGCACCAAGCTAAAATAACTCTTTGGCTCGGGCCTTTCCGGCCACGGATGACTCACGACATACTTCATGGCGAGTCCGGATAACCTATTCAGCTCCGCCCATGCGGCCAAACGATCGGTTAATGGAAGTGGGCGCTCTGGATTGTGGAACTGCGACCAAAAAAGCTTTTCCACTTCGTGATCCTTTTGATCTCGGAAGTGTTCGGCCGCGTCCGCGGCACTCGCCGCCAAGTCCAGATAAGTGTCCGCCGCACTCCACAGCCGGTCCAACGGAGCATATTTAGGATCCTCGAACTTCATCCGCAGCATAAAGGGCTTTCCAGCCGCGATATCTCCGGCCTGACGTAGCTCCTCCTTCATAGCTCTCATCGCAGAGCGAGCATCCTTGGCCTTGGTAGTGGCCTTCTTCAGGTCCTTCTGTTCCGCCCGATCTTCTTTTTCAAGAAGCTTGCAGCGGTCGGCAGCATTCTTCAACTTCACAGCCATCTCGGCCATTTCCTTCTTGCTTCGGCAGTGAGCAGCCTGTTCGGCTTTCAGCTCTTCAACCGCCTTTTAAGGCAGCCGCATCGCTTTTCTGGCCTGCTCCTTGGCTCGAGCAAGTTCCGCCCAAGGTTCTCCATGGCAGCGGCACCATCTGCATCAAGCACACATGTTGTAAGATCACGGGCATCAAGCTCCTCTTACTGGTGTCTTGGAGAAATTACATACCTTGTGCCTCGTCAAGCCGCTTGTTGACAAAGCGCGATGTCGGCATCTGCTATGTCAAGTTGCCGCTTTAGCTCGGCAAATTCATCAGTCCGGCTAGCCACCGAACACTTCGCCACCTACATACGAAGGGCGACATATTATACCTAGGATTATGATCCTCGGCGCGCCGTCATTTTTGACAACGCACCGAGTCTCAGGGGCTACTATCTACATAGGGCGCATCTTATATATGCGGAACTGTCAAAAGGTACATCATTTTGCGTACCTCAAAACCTGTCAGTAAACTCCTGATGGCCTCGTACAACCCGGTTTCCGCGGATGAAATCCTTTTAATCACCATACCCATCAACGCACGGTGTTCTTATGAGATAGACGCTCGCCCGAGCAGATCCTTCAGCTCCTCCGACCGTGCACCGGACGGTGCCGGACTCGTCCGATGGCCTTTTTTGAAGGCCGGACATGGAGGACCTTGGGGGGCCATACGATTGCCTTCCGGCCCTGCCGGATTCGGAGAAACCCTCCGTGACGACACCTCAGGGTCGCCCGCCTCGCAAGGCGGTACGGCAGGGGGAGGCGTTCGGCTCTCCATCATCTCCGGACGAAGATCCGCTAAAGATGAGCTCTGCTTAGAAGGGCTGAGATCCGAACTACAAGGTAAAATTTCGGTTATCTTCCTCAGAAATAGAACAGGGATGTCTCTTATTTTAAAAACTCCCCTCTCTACTTACGGCTCGGTGGAGGGTTGAACCCCTTGGGGGCACAGTGCGGCCGAGGCATCCCCCGGCGCAGGACCCTCTGACGAAGATTTATTCCCCCGCTTTGAGACCATGGTCTCCGGGTCTTCAGAGGCGGTCCTCTTCTTCCCCTGGATAGAGGAATTCTCGATTCGTCCTTTCCTGACAGCCTCCTTGAGGCGGTAGCTTCCTTGTTCCCCCTTCGCCTTCTTCCAAAGGCGCAACCTCCAAAGATCCTGGTTAACACGGGATCCGACGTGGTCTCAGGGAGGGGGGCCGGACACCTGATTAGCTTTGCTTTCGCTATCCACTCCTGTTTAAGGGACAACTCTTTTAAGGGCAACTTTATGATAAATATATGGATAGCGTGTCCGGCATGCAGGGCTACTTACTTGAGTATCCGGGCGATTGTAGCTCAGACCTGCGTCCTCGGTCGAGTCCGGACACATAGCTTGTGATCCGAAGAACAATTTGTACATCTCCATGGGCGTCGCGCCCATAAAATGTTGGAGGGCTCGTGATCACTCCGGACTAAACTCCCACAGGCGAAGGGGCGACGTTTGCAGGGCAGGGTGTGGTGAATCAACATGACCTGCGTCACTACGACCAGATTGATGTCTCTTTCTAGGAGATCTCTAATGCGGCCCTGCAACAAGGGCACGTCCTTGGACGGCCCCCAGTTAAACCCTCTATTGACCCATGACGCTAGCTGTGGGGGGGGACCCGAGCGAAAGGCAGGTGGCCCCACCCACTTGGTGCCCCTGGGAGCTGTGATATAAAACCACTCTCGTTGCCATAAGCTGAACTCCTCTTGAAAAGAGCCCTCGGGCCATGGAGCGTCAGCATTCTTGCTTATGAAAGCACCTCCGCACTCCGCGTGCTGCCCCTCGATCATCTTCGGCTCTACTTTGAAGGTCTTAAGCCACAATTCAAAGTGAGGAGTAATACGGAGGAAGGCTTCGCACACGACAATGAACGATGAGATGTAGAGGATGGACTCCGGAGCCAAGTCGTGAAATTCCAACCCATAATAAAACATGAGCCCCCTCACGAAGGGGTCCGTCGGGAAGCCTAGCCCCCGAAGGAAGTGAGACGCGAACACCACACTCTCACCAGGCTTGGGAGTGGGAATAACCTGCCCTTGAGCAGGCATCCTATCAGATTTCGCCAGTTAGATACACAGCATCTCTTAGCTTTAGCACGTCTTCTTCCGTAACGGAGGAAGGCATCCACCGCCTTGAAGGTCGGAACCGGACATCATCGAAGGTCCGAAGCGCCTGAATCTGGAGCTTTGGGTGTTGGAACTCAAGGTGAGAGGCGGATTCGATTGAGATTGAAAGAAAGGAGTCGAGCCTTGGTCTCTTTATAAAGAGGTTGAATACCAAGAGCCCTCCCCGTGACCGTTTGGGACTCGCCTTCGATAGAGGAGACATACCAACGGGCACGATTGGGTTACCCACACCCGTATTGATGAGAATCCCGGAATAAGGGGACACGATCTCCGCTTCGACAAGACGTGCCAAGGAAACCGCCTCGCTAAGTGCGCTGAGGTGGGACAGCAAAAACGGTTCGAATAAAGGCTTGGCCGTGGTGTGATGTCACGCTGCGGAATACGTCAGCAGATTGGATTTGTGTAAATATTATTCTCTCTACGGTGGTATGTGGAACTTATTTTGCAGAGTCGGACACTATCCTTGTGTTCAAAATCTTCTATGAAGTATTCGGAGGAGGAACCCGCCTTGCAATGCCGAAGACAATCTGCACGCCAGACTCGTCGTCATTGAAGCCTGGTTCAGGGGCTACTGAGGGTTTTAGTCCGTAGGACTTTCCTTGGCGTGGAAGGCAAGCTTGGCGATACAGATATGTAGATCTCCTCCCATTGTAACCGACTCTCTGTAACCCTAGCCCTCTCCGGTGTCTATATAAACCGGAGGGTTTTAGTCCGTAGGACGAACAACAGACATACCATAGGCTAGCTTCTAGGGTTTAGCCTCTCCGATCTCGTGGTAGATCTACTCTTGTACTACCCATATCATCAATATTAACCAAGTAGGAGTAGGGTTTTACCTCCATCGAGAGGGCCCAAACCTGGGTAAAAACATCGTGTCCCTTGACTCCTGTTACCATCTGCCTAGACGCACAGTTCGGGACCCCCTACCCGAGATCCGCCGGTTCTGACACCGACAGGAGGCATCCTCATACACTGACGGCTTTGAGGACTGAGAGCGGTGTCGAGGTTGCAAGCAGAGAGAGAGGATTGTGTGTGCGTAGCGAGGATGGGGGTGCGGCCGCTCGGGCGCACCATTAATGTGGAGTAGTGGGAGTTGTGGGAGAGGGGCGGGCGGCGGTCAAACCGATGGCTCGCCTCCCGGTGAGCCTGCGCATCGGACTGTTGGCATGCCTACCAAAGTTTCACACAGCTACTCGCACGCCTCCCGATGACACTGCGTAGCGAGCACGCCTGCGTCAATTCACCTGCACGCACGCCTCCCCGTCTGCCTGCGCGGCGGACTGCTCACATGCGTCCCGTCAACTCACGCCTACTCGCACGCCACATAGGTCGCGCGGCGGCACGTATATTGTTTTTCTATTTGGATGATTAATGCTGCCACTTTATTGCTTAACCAAGCATGGCATGTATCCATTGTTGGTCTAACTCTTACGGTTCGAATAAATAATCCGTTTAAGATATTGGTTCCCAATTATTAATAATCTCCCGTCTATAATTAGATAAAAATTACATCAAAACTGGTCTCAAATTTGACAAAAAAAGTACAATGCCACTTTGTATTGGTGTCCATATGACAACACGATAAGTTTCATGAACTTCAAATAAGTTTTGGATGTACTACAATTTAAAAATCAAGATTCTCAATGTTTGAAATTTGTTGCACAGGGAGAAAACATGCACCCAGTGAGACACATGTGTTTTTGCAATCCATTTAGGTGCACTGTCACGTGTGCATGTAGCTCAAATTTGATTTTTGGACATTATACCCATACGAAATTAATCAATCAATGTACTAAAACGCCTTAATGATCTCTGTGAATTTTTTGAAATTAAAACGCCGTTCCATTGGTAACATGTATGTTCACCACGGGATAATTAATTTAACATGCATCGTAGTTGCGGTGGATTCGCGGTTTGTGTGTGGGTGTGTAAATGCAGGGGGTGGCGGGTGGCTCGCAAAGACACTACGAGTTGTGAGCCACCGTGTGGGTTGGCCGTTTTGTTAGGCAGGCTAGTGCCACATCAGAGTCATGAAATCGTTACTAAAAACATTACACAACCCTTTCATACATAAATGTTTTGGCCACATGCAGTCGATGGTTGTCCTACACGACACTCGATACTCGCATGTGACGCTTTCTGTGGGCCCGCGAGGTCATCGTCCATCACTTTGACGAACAGCCGACAGTGAGGTTAATTTGACCAGCAAGGTATAATCTTTTTTGTTTGTGTTATGGTGGTATATAGTACGCGTCGAAGAGGTGGGAGGGGACTAGCATATATACTATATGTATGCATCCATGAACAAGTCACCTCACTCAGTGTCGGGACTTTTTGGTTACCGAGGCACGTGCCACATCAAAATTGTGAAATTGGTTAGTCAAACATCACACAACACCTTTTTGGGCCACATGCATATATATCCTAGCCAGGACACTCACGTGTGACGCTTCCATATGTGGGCCCACGAGGCCATCTTCGATGCATGCATGCATGCATCACTTTGACCTACATCGGGAGAGGTTAATTAATTTCACCATCGATGGTGATTCTTTTGGGTTGTACATATATTATGGCAGGAGCATATAGTATGCGGTGAAGAGGGGAAAAGGGGACTGAGGGAGTCCTGGATTAGGGGGTGTCCGGATAGCCGAACTATCACCGTAGGCCGGACTCCTGGACTATGAAGATACAAGATTGAAGACTTCGTCCCATGTCTGGATGGGACTTTCCTTGGCGTGGATGGCAAGCTTGGCGATACGGATATGTAGATCTCCTACCATTGTAACCGACTACATGTAACCCTAACCCTATCCGGTGTCTATATAAACCGGAGGGTTTTAGTCCGTAGGACGAACAACAATCATACCATTGGCTAGCTTCTAGAGTTTAGCCTCTCTGATCTCGTGGTAGATCCACTCTTGTACTACCCATATGATCAATATTAATCAAGCAGGAGTAGGGTTTTACCTCCATCGAGAGGGCCCGAACCTGGGTAAAAACATCGTGTCCCTTGTCTCCTGTTACCATCCGCCTAGACGCACAGTTCGGGACCCCCTACCCGAGATCCGCCGGTTTTGACACCGACATTGGTGCTTTCATCGAGAGTTCCTCCGTGTCATCATCTTTAGGCCCGATGGCTCATTCGATCATCAACAACGACGTGGTCCAGGGTGAGAATTTTCTCCCCGGACAGATCTTCGTATTCGGCAGCTTTGCACTGCGGGCCAATTCACTTGGCCACTTAGAGCAGATCGAAAGCTACGCCCCTGGCCATCAGGTCAAGTTTGGGAGTTTGAACTACACGGCCGACAACCGCGGGGACTTGATCTTCGACGGATTCGAGCCACAGCCAAGCGCGCCGCACTGTCTCGATGGGCACGATCTAGCTCGCCATCGGTCAAGGCCTCGAGGTCGCAGATTCCGCTCCGACCCTTAGCTCGGAGCCGACTCCGCCGATCGAGGATGAGTGGCTGGACACCGCCTCGGGGGCTACGATCTGTACGGCGATTGAGCTGAACACCATCCCTGTCCTTTGTGAATCCTGTGACTCCAAGGTGCCGGACTCCTCTCCGGACTCCGAACCTCCCGCGCCCCGGCCAATGGAATCCGATTGGGCGCCGGTCATGGAGTTCACTACCGTGGACATCTTTCAGCACTCGCCCTTTGGCGACATCCTGAATTCACTAAAGTCTCTCTCTTTATCAGGAGAGCCCTGGCCGGACTACGGTCAGGAAGGTTGGGATGCGGACGACGAAGAAATTCAACGCCCACCCACCACCCACTTTGTAGCCACTGTCGATGATTTAACCGACATGCTCGACTTCGACTCCAAAGACATCGACGGTATGGAGGATGATGCTGGAGATGACCAAGAACCAGCGCCTACAGGGCACTGGAAGGGCACCTCGTCATACGACATATACATGGTGGACATCCCAAAAGATGGGAACGGCGATGGAAAAGCGGAGGATGACCCCTCCAAGAAACATCCCAAGCGCCAGCGTCAGCGGCGCCGCTCTAAATCCCGCCACAGCAAAAACGGTGATTCCGCACGGAGATAATAACACCCCGTGACAAGGTTGAAGACAACCCTCCAAAGCAGGATTCAAAGACAGAGGAGGGAGAAGCCAGCCCTCATGATAGAGCGGCGGGGGGAGGTGGAGGACGATAATTATATGCCTCCCTCCGAAGATGAGGCAAGCCTCGACAACGACGAATTTGTCGTGCCTGAGGATCCCGCCGAACAGGAGCGTTTCAAACGCAGGCTTAGGGCCACGGCAAGCAGCCTCATGAAAAAGCAGTAGCAGCTTAGAGCTGACCAAGACTTCCTAGCTGACAGATGGACTGAAGTCCTTGCAGCCGAAGAGTACGAACTCGAACGCCCCTCCAACAAATACCCAAAACGCAGGCTGCTACCCCAATTAGAGGAAGCAACACCCAAACCTACATCACCAGCGCATGATGCGGCCGACCGGCCACCCCGTGGCCGCGACAGAGAGGCCTCTAGACCCTCCATTCAAGCCGCACCCGACGCCGCTTAAAAAGTACCAAGGCACGGGGAAACGCGCCAGACCTGCAAGACATATTGGAGGACAAGGCAAGGCAAACAAGATCGATCTACGGATCGCGTGGGCACCCCACGACACGCGACGATAACCGTCACGCCGGATACAGCAATTCCGGCCGGGCGAACACGATGAGACAAAGCTCATTTGAGCTGTGTCGTGATATAGCTCAATACGAGGCGCCAAGACACCCACTATGCTTCATGCATTTAAGTGATGGATCATCAAATCCCCGAGGGTTTCAAACCCGTAAAGATCGAATCATACGATGGCACAACAGATCCTGCGGTTTGGATCGAGGACTACCTCCTCCATATCCACATGGCTCGCGGTGATGATCTACACGCCATCAAATACCTCCTGCTCAAGCTTAAAGGACCAGCTCGGCATTGGCTTAACAGCTTGCCAGCAGAATCAATTGGTTGTTGGGAGGACCTGGAAGCCGCATTCCTTGATAACTTCCAGGGCACATATGTGTGACCACCAGACGCCGATGACCTCAGCCACATAATTCAGCAGCCAGAAGAATCGGCCGGACAATTACGGACACGGTTCCTAACCAAGAAAAATCAAATCGTTGATCGTCCGGATGCAGAGGCCCTTGCAGCCTTCAAACATAACATCCGCGACGGTGGCTTGCCCGGCACCTAGGACAGGAAAAGCCAAAATCCATGGCAGCCCTCACAACACTCATGACCCGCTTTTGTGCGGGAGAGGACAGCTAGCTAGCTCGTAGCAACAACTTGACCAAAAACCTTGGTAGTTCGGATACCAGGGACAGTAATGGCAGGTCGCATCGCAACAAGCACAAGCGCCGCATTAACAGCGATAATGCTGAAGATACGGCAGTCAATGCCGGATTCAGAGGCTCTAAACCCGGTCAGCGGAAAAAGCCGTTCAAAAAAATACTCAGGCCCGTCCAATCTGGACCGAATACTCGATCGCTCGTGCCAAATACATGGCACCCCCGAAAAACTAGCCAACCACACCAACAGGGATTGTTGGGTCTTAAAATAGGCAGGCAAGTTAAATGCCGAACTCAATAACAAGGGGCTGCATAGCGATGACGAGGAGGAGCCCCAGCCGCCGAACAATAGAGGACAGAAGGGCTTCCCCCCACAAGTGCGGACGGTGAACATGATATACGCAACCCACATACCCAAAAGGGAGCGGAAGCGTGCACTAAGGGACGTATATGCGATGGAGCCAGTCGCCCCGAAGTTCAACCCATGGTCCTCCTGCCCGATCACCTTTGATCGAAGGGACCATCCCACTAGCATCCGCCACGGCGGATTCGCCGCATTGGTTCTTGACCCAATCATCGACGGATTTCACCTCACCAGAGTCCTGATGGACGGCGGTAGCAGCCTGAACCTGCTATATCAGGATACAGTGCGCAAAATGGGCATAGACCCCTCAAGGATTAAACCCACAAAGACGACCTTTAAAGGCGTCATACCAGGTGTAGAGGCCAATTTTACAGGCTTAGTTACACTCGAACTGGTCTTCGGATCCCCGGATAACTTCCGAAGCGAAGAGTTAATCTTCGACATAGTCTCGTTCCACAGCGGCTATCACGCACTGCTTGGATGAACCGCATTTGCAAAGTTCAATGCGGTGCCGCACTAGGCGTACCTCAAGCTCAAGATGCCAGTCCCTTGAGGAGTAATCACGGTCAATGGAAACACCGAACACTCTCTCCGAACGGAGGAGCAAACGGTGGCCCTCGCGGCGGAGGTGCAAAGCAGCCTCTCACAGCAATTCTCGAGTCCGGCTATTAAACGTCCGGACACCGCTGCCGCAGCGCTGAGTAACCTACAACAAGACCGCTGCACGATCCGAAAGCATCGCTAGCAATCCGGCCCCAACCCCAGCCCTCGCGAAATTGCGAAGCCATTACTACGCGTACATAACTATGCTCTGGAGATACCATGGGCATAAGGGGAGGGGCACGATCACGACACGCCCAGAACGCGGCTCAACCGCACCAGGGGCTCCCGATTGTGTCATTCTTTTTCTTTCTTCTTTTCTCTTACTTTCAGGACTCCGCTTTCCAGAAGCCCTGTCCGGCACTAGAATTGCCGAGCTCACGATGCAACAGCCGGGGAAGTAGAAAGCTACGTCGAGTGTCCAGGTGGTCTCTACTACGAGCATTATACCTGTTTTACATACCATCCCGCAGCTTACCCCTGGAGGGAGACATGTTAAATAGTCCCATCCCTTGCTTATCGCACTATTTGTATCGTTCTGCTTTCATTGCAGTACCTTTTTGAATAAACAATACATAGCTTTTGCCTATTATTGCACTCCTTTCTTTATCTATATATATGTTCATTCATGACATGTTGCACCCGTACACTTTGGTACGACCAATACACCAGGGGCTTAAGTACCCCAAAAATATGGTGTGATAAGTCCGAACACTTTCACAAGTGCGGCACCCCGAACTTATAGCATTATATGCATCGGCTTCGAATCATGTCTTGGGTCAATAGTTGGGTTTGCCCGGCTCCCGTGTTTTGGTACCTTACGTTCCGTTATATCGGCTAAGGTAGCGCTGGGAGAACCACTGCGATTGTGCCCCGGTTGAGCTGGGTTTAGCACCTCAGTGGAGAAAGCTAAAACTGACCGTCATGATAGGGCGAGAGCCGGTCGCTGTTCGAGAGGTTTTTTTGGGTCCCTAAAGACTTATGCCGCTTAGAGCGAGGAGTCGGCATTGTCCGGCCAAGAAGTGGATAGCGCCCCGAACTCGGTCTTCCGAATACTAGGGGCTTCGCCAAAATTTAAAATTATAGAATTCTATGGCTAAGTGAGAGTGTTCAAGCACTATAGTCCGGTTGCCTTGTTCATTGCGTTGACCGCCTCCCTCGAAGGACCCAAGGATGGGAACAAGAGCGCTCAAGTTTATCCCGAACACCCCAGCACTCGTGGCATGGGGGCTGAAGCCTACGACTCGCCATCTCTCAAATTTAATACACGGCCGCACAGAAGGTAATATTTTAAATACGAAAGTGTTGCTTAGCGCATATGAACAAGTTTTCAGCGTACAGGAAAACAAATGCGAGTCTACTCAAAAATTATATCTTTGGAGAATTCATCCGCTATAAGGCACGCACCCTTCAGGACGCCCTTATAATACATTTCAGGCTTGCGATGCTCCTTCTTCAGTGGTGGTCCGTCCGTCACAAGCTTCTCAGCGTCCATCTTGCCCCAGTGCACCTTAGCAAGGGCAAGGGCCCTACGGGCACCTTCGATGCATACAGAGCACTTGATGACTTCAATCCATGGACAGGCGTCCACCAGCCGCCGCACTAGCCCGAAGTAGCTCCTAGGCATGGCTTCCTTAGGCCATAGCCGAATTATGAGGCCCTTCATGGCCTGTTCGGCGACCTTGTGGAGCTCGACCAGCTGCTTCAGCTGGTCGCTCAGGGGCTCCGGATGTCCGGCCTCAGCATACTGAGACCAGAACACCTTTTCCGTCAAGCTCCACTCCTCGGCGCGGTAGAACGCGGCAGCATCAGACACACTACGGGGCAGATCTGCAAATGCTCCTGGAGAGCTCCGGATTCGGGTAAGGAATAGATAATTCACTTTCACATGCTTGCTTTGCATAAAGAATGCCTTACCCGCCGCCATCTTCTTTAACGATTCAATATCCTGGAGGGCTTTTTGGGCTTCGGCCTTAGCGTCTTTGACACTCTCAAGAGTCGAGGCGAGCTCGGACTCGAAGTCTCGAGTCACGCTCCAAACTCTCGTGTTTTTCCACGAGAGCCTGGATCTCTTGCCGCACCTCCGCCACCGCGCCTCCTGCTTCTCTCGCTCGGTGCGCTCCGCCCGCTTTGCTTCGGCCGTGGACACCGCTTCCTTCGTGGTCGCCACCTCGTTCGTGGGCCCCTACAATACCCACGTTAGTCCTGTCATTTTTGCAACCAAATCCTTTCTATAAGGTATTACTTTAAGAAGGTATTACTTACCTTCCTTGTCCTCGAGCTGCTTCTTGGCAAGGCCGAGCTCGTTCTCGGACCGCCGAGGCTCGCTTCAATGCATTGACCTCCACAATCGGTCTTGGCAGAGCTCAGCGCAGCCTGAATTCCCATATTGACATACTTATGTTAGACTCCTGCGTTTATCTTTTTAGATCCTCAGTCCGGTTTTCTTTCCGAACACCGAACTAAGCATCGAGGCTCTTGTCTATGCGGTAATATTTTTACATATTCTAAACTTACCTCAAAGCATGTTAGAAGGCTGGTACATGCTTCACCAGCCGCTCTTGGCGGACTGAACTTCTGAATCACCACACTCATAACGAGGTGGTGCTCCTCGTCGATGGAGGTGCCGTTAAGCGCCTCCAAGAAGCTATCTGGTGCCTCCGGATGGACGGAGGTCACCAGCGTCAGATCTTGCCCTTCTTTCATTTAAGGGGCCGCTTGCGGGACTTCTCGAACCACTTGAAGGTTCAGTCGGAGTCCGGCACATGTGGCCGGACTTAGAGCGCTCTGGGGTTTCGCCCCTTTGCGCCCGGAGTCCGGGAGGTCGCCTTGCGGCGCCTCCATGACCACCTCCTCCTGGTGGGGCCCCTTTTGGGACTCCACCGCGGCGTCGTCTGCGTCACGAGGAGAGGAGTCGGTCGGAAGTGAAGTGCTATTCACATCCAACGAATCCAGGGAGCCGCTCGACGAAGCGGCGAGCCTGCCCCTTGGGCGGGCTACATGGTTATATTCGGCGTTAGAAGACACTGTCGACAAATAAAAAGTCATGAGCTATTCCGAGTCCGGACACTTACGATCTCGCCAGGCTTGGCCCTTGGTGGCCACTCCTCCTCGTCATTGTCGGCGTTGGTGGAGAAGTCCGGAGGAAGGGTCCTTCCTTTCTTGGACCCTCTGGCCTCCCCGGTCAGGCGGCCTTCCTTTCTTCTCACTCCCGGCTGGGAGAGGCTTCTTTTCCTCCTCCTCGTCCTCGGGGAGGATTCCGCCAGAGTCGTCGGACGATGAGTCCGACAACACTGGCGCCGGAGCTCCTTTGAGTTCCCGTGGCCTTCTTCTTGGCCTTCTTCTCCGGCACCACGTGAGGTGCCGGAGCCAGCAGTGTCGTCAATCGGGCGTCCGCTGGGTCTTCTGGCAAGGGGGCCAGACAGTTAATCTGTCTGGACGTCTTCAGCCAGTCCTGTCAAAGGTTAGGGAGTTTTAGATCCCGCATACAGTCAAACTATGAAAAAAGAGTCGCATAAAGGGTAAAATAACTTACGTCGCTGGCTTGACGCTGCGAGCTGAATCCGCGATCTTCGGTAGCGGATGCGGGAGCTTTCGGCGTATGAACAAGACCTTCCGGGCATCTTCATACGTAGTGTCGAAGAGCCGCTCAAGGTTGATCGTCTTGCGGATCAAACTCCCACAAATTTAAGGCCCGTTGCTGGCATGGGAGAATCCGGCGGATGAGCATCACCTGGATTACGTTGACAAGCTTGAGGTTCTTGTCCACCAGGTTTCAGACGCGGGTTTGGAGTCCAGACAGCTCTTCCGAATCACCCCACGTCAGGCCCGTCTCTTTCCATGATGTGAGACGTGTGGGGAAGCTAGATCGGAATTCGGGGGCCGCCGCCCATTGAGAGTCGTGCGGCTCGGTGATGTAGAACCACCCCGATTGCCACCCCTTCACGGTCTCCACAAAGGATCCCTCGAGCCATAGGACTTTGGCCATCTTGCCAACCATGGCACCTCCGCACTCCGCTTGGCGGCCGCCCACTACCTTCGGCTTGACATTGAAGGTCTTCAGCCATAAGACGAAGTGGGGCTGGATGCAGAGAAAGGCCTCGCACACGACGATAAACACCGAGATGTTGAGGATGAAGTTCGGGGCCAGATCATGGAAATCTAGGCCGTAGTAGAACATGAGCCCCCGGACAAATGGGTGAAGTGGAAAACCTAGTCCGCGGAGGAAGTAGGTGAGGAACACCACCCTCTCATGTCCCTCCGTGACGAAGGAGACCAACCACTTGCCTCCCGCTCCGGCCATGGCTGGAGAAGGTTGAGGAGGGATGTGCGGACTTGGGCGCTGGAGCTCGAGTGCGCGGAAATGGATGAGCAAAGGAGGAAGAAGGCGTAGGATAAAAGGTGGATCCTTATCCCCTTATATGGGCGGACGAAGCTATGCGTCCGCCGCCAGCCTGGTAAAACTCGCTTATCTCCCAAGCGCCGTAATCAATGGCGCGGTTGGGTTACCCACGTCCGTATTGATGGGAATCCCGGAATAAGGGGGCACGATCTTCGCTTTGATAAGACGTGCCAAGGAAACCGCCTCGCTAAACGCGTTGAGGTGGAACAGTAAAAACAATTCATATAAAGGCCTGGCCGTGGTGTGATGTCATGCCGCGGAATATGTCAGCAGATCTGTGCAAAGGTTATTCTCTCTACATTAGTATGTGGAACTTGTTTTGCAGAGCCGGACACTATCCTTGTGTTCAAAATCTTCTATGAAGTATTCGGAGGAGGACCCCGCCTTGCAATGCCGAAGACAATATTCGCGCGGATTAAATGCGTCATTGAAGCCTGGTTCAGGGGCTCTTGAGGGAGTCCTGGATTAGGGGTGTCCGGATAGCGAACTATCACCGTTGGCGGACTCACGGACTATTAATATACAAGTTTGATGACTTCGTCCCATGTCCGTTTGGGACTTTCCTTGGGGTGTAAGGCATGCTTTGCGATACGTATATTTAGATCTCCTACCATTGTAACCGACTGCGTAACCCTAACCCTATCCGTGTCTATATAAACCGGAGGGTTTTAGTCCAGAGGATCGAACAACAATCATACCATAGGCTAGCTTCTAGGGTTTAGCCTCTCTCGATCTCGTGGTAGATCCACTCTTGTACTACCCATATCATCAATATTAATCAAGCGGGAGTAGGGTTTTACCTCCATCGAGAGGGCCCGAACCTGGGTAAAAGCATCGTGTCCCTTGTCTCCTGTTACCATCCGCCTAGACGCACAGTTCGGGACCCCCTACCCGAGATCCGCCGGTTTTGACACCGGCAGGGACCATCATATGTAGTATGCTTGATATGAACCTCGCTCTCTGTGGGTGCATGGTTTACGGTTTTTGAGGCATGTGGCACATCAAAGTTGTGCATTTTGGGTATTCAACATATATATGTTTGGCCCACATGCAAAGCAGTGGTGGTTGTCCTCTCGCACCCACTTAAGCGGTTATCAGCGATATCCATGCTTTCCATCTGTGCGCCCGCTTGGTCCATCACTTGTTTTTGCCTGACAACAAGAGAGGTTAATTTGACTTAGGAGGGGATTCTTATTTTTTCTCTAGGCTGACATGCATGATGCACTTTGAGCACACACATATGCATGTGTATGCATGAATCCCTCCCATCAAGTCGAAGTAACTAGTACAACGACACCATCTTGAACCGATCTCGCTTTGTGTGGGGAGCTAGTGTATGATTTTTGACACACGCGCCAGATTAATGTTGTGTATTCAAACATGCATGCACGCATCACCTCCATACATATGCATGTAGTGGTTGCCTTCGAACGATACACTCCCTCGCGTGGTTATAGGCGACAAGCCTATATATTCGTGGGCCCGCGTGGACATCCATGATCACCTTGACCAACAACAAGATAGGTTACCATGGCGGATTCTTCATTTGGTTAGTGTTATCGTACTATAGGTCATGGTGAGATTCAGACCTATTTAAGTTTGAGCACATATACTATGCACGCATGCATGCATATATGAGTCCCCGTCGTTGGCTTGAAGTGTGGTGTAACATACATATGCATCGTCAACCTAACCCTCACTTAGTGTGGGGATTTCTAGTTTGAAGTCACGGTGTCACATCAAAGTTGTTCATTGTTACTCAAAATCACACCTCTCCATACATATGTTTGGGCCACACGCATGCAGTGGTTGTCTTCGGGGACTAGCTACTTGCGTGATTATTGGTGAGCTAGTCCATCTCCGGGGTCGCATGGACGAACATCACTTTGACCAACAACAAGAGAGAGGTTGTACGACCAAGGTGGATTATTCTTGGTCTGTTTTTCGGTTCATCTTGGTGAGATATATGCCTCTCTGGCCCGCCGGTGAAAGTGTGTGTGTGTGGGGGGGGGGGGTTGCTACATCGCACTTTGCTAGGTGAACCTCGGTTGGGGGGCATGCATTCATAGCTTAATTAGGATTCCCTTCGTGGAGACACGAGGGGGGTGGGGGCTGCTAGCTACTTCGCACTTTTCTAGGTGAACTTCGGTTGCCGGGAGGGGGGCATGCTCATAGCTTAGGATTCTCTTCGTGCCGACATTGCTAGGTGAACCTCGGTTGGGGGGGCATGTGCATTCATAGCTTAGGATTCCCTTCGTGCCGACACGAGGGAGGGGGGCTGCTAGCTACTTCACACTTTGCTACGGTGAACCTCAGTTTGGTGGGGGGGGCATGCATTCATATATAGCTTAGGATTCCCTTCGATCCGACATGAGGGAGGAGGGGGGCTGCTAGCTACTTCGCACTTTGCTAGGTGAACCTCAGTTGAGGGGGATGGGGCATGCATTCATAGCTTAGGATTCCCTTCGTGTCGACACGAGAGGGTGGGAGCAAGCAATACCATGCTCTTTGCGAGAGAGGTGCCACATCGAAGTTCATTTGGTATTTGAAAATCAAACCACCCTTTTGATATATAAATTTGGTCCACATGCAAGTGTGTTCGTGTTCTGACCCTCTCCCGCGTCATTTTTCGCCAAATTTATGAACATTAGACAAGTCGGATGACGCAACAGACACGGTTCACTCAAACTAACCGTGTGCCACGTAGGTGCACCTGTCACGCACACATCCGCACAGTACATTGGGGCCCACGAGGCTCCCCCTCTCAAAAACATCTGCCCCCTTCGAGGGTTTTTCTGTTTCATAACACATGGTTGTTATCTCCAGACCGTGTGCGATGTTTCTTGTTCCCAATCCCGCCTGCATCAAAAATATCTGCCCGCCTCGAGGGTTTTTCTTTTTCATAACACACGGTTGTTATCTCCAGACCGTGTGTGATACACTATCATCAAAATTTTCAATAGCCCGACACTTCACTCCCGCGATTGACTCCCGCATAGTAAAATTTTCAGTACCCCATCATTTCCTCAAACACCCTGCCCCCCCCCTCTTCCACACACACACACACTTAAACCTCCTCGGGCATGCGCGCGCGCACACACACACACACCCTCCCTCGCTCGAAACCCTAGCAAAGTCCCCGCCGCAAGGCCTCCATTGTCAATATCTGCCGGTTTGCCCGTGCAACTTATCCACCGATCTCCATACTCAGGCCGCCCTGTGTTTCTTACATGACACCTGCCAAACGCCCCCTTTCCCATAGATCCCCATCCCCACCCCCCACTCCAGAGCGTCGCAGCCTAAGCCCGGCTACACTTCCCGTGCAGTCAAGGAGCGACTGGCCCAAAAGAGGTGTATAGCGGTCTCTTCGCCCGACGTCACCGAGGAAGCTGACGACCATTACTGGCAGCAGGCACTCAAGCAGCGGGCTAGAGAATGCGGGCATGTCTCGTCCGCCGGATACGTCATCGAGGTCATCGACAGCGACGCCCTGAGGCGGGCTGTGTCACAAGTTAAGTGGCCCACCCCAACCCCTCGGGTTCAACCGCCGTCGATCTCATCCATGGCCCCGCCGCTAATCTCCTCTGGCTCGCTGTCAACAATTTGCCATTCTACGTCGCAATTGGGCCCCTTTTGTCATTTATGAAGGACACGTTCTGCGACACTGCCTTGGGATCCACAACTTCCAAGTCAGACCTCATCGACGTCGACCACGAGGAGGGC
Organism: Aegilops bicornis; assembly: GCA_021605145.1. Classification (NCBI taxonomy): domain Eukaryota; kingdom Viridiplantae; phylum Streptophyta; class Magnoliopsida; order Poales; family Poaceae; genus Aegilops; species Aegilops bicornis. The sequence goes on from CM038674.1 coordinate 499,635,125, forward strand.
ACCCTCTCTGGCTCTTCCAAGGGGAAAGATCCCATCTGCTCTTCCAAGGGGAAAGCGCCCGTCTGCGACATCAGGGAGGACACCCTACAGTCGTGCTCTTCCAAGGGGAAGGAGCCCATCTGCAACAACATGGAGCGCATCTAGGGTCCATGCTCTTCCCACGGGAACGAGCCCATCTGTGACAAGTGAGGAAACCCATGATTTGTTTATTTCAGTTGTTCACAATGTGATGCTCTATATGTGCAATTATTTCTTTATGCGTTACATTTCATCAATCCAGTTTTAAACATACCGATAGGAATGCATATATTAGCTTGATGTTAAGCCCATTATAGCTAGCATATATGCCTCGTTTAGAGTTTTTGATTGTTCGGTTGTTTGTAGTTAGCATATGTTCAGTTTCAAATGCTATCTTTGGTTGTTCGTAGTATGCCTTGTTTATTCTAGTTATTCACAACGTGATGTTCTACATGTGCAAGTATGAACTGTGCAGTTCAATTCATCAGTACCCGTTTCAACAATACAATTATGAATGACTACATTTGGTTGCTGCATCTTGTAGTTAACACGCCTTTCCATTTTTATTTAACCATAACCAGTGTACTTAGACCGGCACAATACCAGTTTGAATGACCATGTTTGCTTGTTGTTAAATGTTAGGCATGTTGCAGTTAGCACACCTTTCCACTTGTTTTGCTTTACTAGCATGCTTAAACCTGCACACTGAAGCTATCTTTTGGAGATTATTTTGTCTTCCATGTGTAATTTTGGTTGATGTTTAGCCTGTTGTGCTTAACATGCTTCTTGATGTATCTACATAGGACAATTTTGGGAACGACTGTTGTTTTCCATCGAGGTTAGTTTCATTCCATGGCTTATATCTGCTCATGATACGTCTCCATCGTATCTACATTTCCAAACACTTTTGCCCTTGTTCTGGACTCTAACTTGCATGATTTGGATGGAAGTAACCCGGACTGACGCTATTTTCAGAAGAATTGTCATCGTGTTATTTTTGTGCAGAAATAAAAGTTCTCGGAATGAGCTGAAACTTCACGGAGAATATTTCCGGAATTAATAAAAAATATTGGCGAAAGAATCAAGGCCAGGGGGCCCACACCCTGTCCACGAGGGTAGGGGCGCGCCTACCCCCTGGGCGCGCCCCATCTTGTGGGCCCCACGGTGCTCCACCGACCTCAACTCCAACTCTATATATTCACGTTCGGGGAGAAAAAATCAAAGAGAAGGATTCATCGCGTTTTACGATACAGAGCCACCGCCAAGCCCTAATCTCTCCCGGGAGGGCTGATCTGGAGTCTGTTCGGGGCTCCGGAGAGGGAAATCCGTCGTCGTCGTCATCATCAACCTTCCTCCATCACCAATTTCATGATGCTCACCATTGTGCGTGAGTAATTCCATCGTAGGCTTGCTGGACGGTGATGGGTTGGATGAGATTTACCATGTAATCGAGTTAGTTTTGTTATGGTTTGATCCCTAGTATCCACTATGTTCTGAGATTGATGTTGCTATGACTTTGCTATGCTTAATGCTTGTCACTAGGGCCCGAGTGCCATGATTTCAGATCCGAACCTATTATGTTTTCATGAATATATGTGAGTTCTTGATCCTATCTTGCAAGTGTATAGTCACCTACTATGTGTTATGATCTGACAACCCCGAAGTGACAATAATCGGGACCGCTCCCGGTGATGACTGTAGTTTGAGGAGTTAATGTATTCACTAAGTGTTAATGCTTTGATCCGGTACTCTATTAGAAGGAGGCCTAAATATCCCTTAGTTTCCAATAGGACCCCGCTGCCACGGGAGGGTAGGACAAAAGATGCCATGCAAGTTCTTTTCCATAAGCACGTATGACTATATTCGGAATACATGCCTATTACATTGATGAATTGGAGCTAGTTCTGTGTCACCCTATGTTATAACTATTGCATGAGGAATCGCAACCGGCATAATTCTCCATCACCGATCCAATGCCTACGAGCTTTTCACATATTGCTCTTTGCTTAGTTACTTTACCATTGCCACTGTTACAATTACTACAAAACTACTACTATTACTTTTATCTCTGTTACCGTTACTTCCAAACTACTTTGCTACTAAATACTTTGCTGCAGATATTAAGTTATCCAGGTGTGGTTGAATTGACAACTCAACTGCTAATACTTGAGAATATTCTTTGGCTCCCCTTGTGTCGAATCAATATATTTGGGTTGAATACTCTACCCTCGAAAACTGTTGCGATCCCCTATACTAGTGGGTTATCAAGACTATTTTCTGGCGTCGTTGCCGGGGAGCATAGCTCTATTCTTTCAGTCACTTGGGATTTATATCTGCTGGTCACTATGAGGAACTTGAAAGACGAAAGAACTAAGATTTTTCCCTCAACTACGAGGGGAGGTAAGGAACTGCCATCTAGCTCTATACTTGACTCACCTTCTATTTTGAGTAAGCTTGCGACACCTAAACCTGCTTCTTCTATTAATTCTGATATGTTGCATGTTATAGATGATGCCACTTCTGCTATGCATGATACTTATGATGAAACTACTTCTATGCTTGATACTACTGTGCCACTAGGTGAATTTCTTGATGAACAACTAGCTAGGGCTAGAGAGAAAGAAATAATTGAAACCTATAATATTGATGAAAGTGATGATGAAGATTCTCCCCTAGATATGAATTACTGTTGTGCACGAGGGTTATGTTATGGACGAAGAAACTGCTAGAGACTTTCTTGCTTGCAATGATAGAAATGATCTTAAGAAATTATTAGTTAAGATGAAAGAAAAATCTTTGAATGCTAGAATGAAATATGACCCTGCCTTGCTACTTCACCTATCTGTATTTCCGATAAGGATTATCATTTCTCTGTAGATCAGGAGATAATTACTTTGGTTGAATCTGATCCTTTTTATGGCTATGAATCTGAAACTGTTGTGGCACATCTTACTAAACTAAATGATATAGCCACCCTATTCACTAATGATGAGAAAACTCGCTACTACTATATCCTTAAGTTATTTCCGTTCTCATTAAAGGGTGATGCTAAAACATGGTTTAATTCTCTTGATCATGGTTGTGTGCATAGTCCCGGGATATGATTTATTACTTCTCTGCTAAATATTTCCCCGCTCATAAGAAACAAGCTGCTTTAAGGGAAATATACAATTTTGTACAAACTGAAGAAGAGAGTCGTCCACAAGCTTGGGGGAGGCTTCTCCAATTACTTGATGCTTTTCCTGGTCATCCTTTCAAGAAAAATGAAATACTTGTTATCTTTTATAACGGACTAACCGATGCATCCAGACACCACCTGGATAGTTGTGCTGGTTGCGTTTTCAGGGAAAGAACAGTTGATCAAGCTGAATTGCTATTGAATAATATGTTGACTAATGAAAATAATTGGACACTTCCTGAACCAACTCCTAAGACAACTCCAAAAAAAGGGGTATTCTATTTCTCAGTCCTGAAGATATGCAAGAGGCAAATAAATCTATGAAAGAAAAAGGTATTAAAGCTGAAGATGTTAAGACTTTACCTCCTGTTGAAGAAATAAATGGTCTTAATTTAGCACCTATTGAATAAATACATGGTCTTGATAACTCGACACAGGTAGTGAAGGTAAATTCTCTATAGATTTGATGAAGGTGATATTCCTTGTTATAAGTCTGCTAGCCAATGCTTAGATGAGTTTGATAATTTTATTGTTAAACAAGAAAACTTCAATGCTTATGTTGGTAGACAATTGAAATGAAATGCTTATATGTTGAGGACTTGAGTGATTATATGTCTAGAGTTAAAGGTGAACTTAAACTCATTAGTAAACATGCTTCTATGGTTCCCACTCAAGTAGAACAAGTGCTTAAAGCTCAGAACGATTTGCTCAGTGAATTAAATAATAAGAAGAATGATAATGTTGTTAGAGTTATGACTAGAGGGGGTAAAATGACTCAAGAACATTTGTATCCTGAGGGCCATCCTAAGAGAATTGAGCAAAATTCTCATAGAACTAATGTTGATGCTCAACCTAGCAATAACAATGATGTAGAGATTGAACCTGTTGTTGATCTTGATAACCCACAATCAAAGAATCAATGTTATGACAAGAGAGACTTTATTTCTAGGAAGCACGGTAAAGAAAGCGAACCATGGGTTCACAAACCCATGCCTTTTCCTCCTAAACCATCCAAGAAAAAGGATGATGAGGATTTTGAGCGCTTTGCTGAAATGATTAGACCTATCTTTTTGCATACGTCTTTGACTGATATGCTTAAAATGAATCCTTATGCTAAGTATATGAAAGATATAGTTACAAATAAAAGAAATATACCGTAAGCTGAGATTTCCACCATGCTTGCTAATTATACATTTAAGGGTGGAATACCAAAGAAACTTGGAGATCCAGGAGTACCAACTATACCATGCTCCATTAAAAGAAACTATATTAAAACTGCTTTATGTGATCTTGGAGCCGGTGTTAGTGTTATGCCTCTATCTTTATATCGTAAACTTGATTTGAATAAGTTGACACCTACTGAAATATCTTTGCAAATGGCTGATAAATAACCTGCTATACCTATCGGTATTTGTGAGGATGTGCCTGTTGTGGTTGCAAACGTTACTATTTTAACGGACTTTGTTATTCTTGATATTCCCGAGGACGATAGTATGTCGATTATCCTTGGTAGAACCTTTTTGAATACTGCAGGGGCTGTTATTGATTGTAACAAAGGCAATGTCACTTTTCATGTTAATGGTAGTGATCATACGGTACACTTTCCGAGGAAACAACCTCAAGTCCACAGTATCAATTCTATTGGAAAAATTTCAACGATTACTATTGGAGGTTTTGAATTTCCTCTTCCTACTTTCAAGAAGAGATATGATATTCTTATTGTTGGGGATGTGCATATCCCCGTTGAGGTAACCTAGTGTTATTAAAAATTTCTCCGGTTCCATGTTATTCGAAAAGAGTTTGTTAACAAGACTTGATCAACCTTGTTAGTGGATTCCTTTTGATGAGCATGAGATGGATGAAGTTAGAAAGCACAACCTTCTATACCCTCCTTTTACCTTCTGTTATTTAGATTAAATAAAGCAAAAATAGTATTTTTTTGTCTATTTTCTGAATTATCCTTGCAATAAAAAATACCGCGAAAATAAAAGTTCTCCTAATGCCGTGAAAATGAAATATGATTTTTTCTAGAATATTAGAGAATATCCGGCACTGAGAACACGTCAGGGGGAGCAAGCACCTGGCCACGAGGGTCCAGGGCGTGCCCACCCCCCTGGGGCGCGCCGCCTGCCATGTGGGCCCCTGGTGGCCCCCCTCCACTTATTCCAGCCACCACACACTCCTTCCTCCCAAAAAATCACCAACCAGCTCAAGCACGAGTTCTAGCTCATCTTGCTGCGATTTTCGATCTCCTTGCTCAAAGCTCCACTCACAAAACTGTTTTGGGGGACTGTTCTTTGGTATGTGACTCCTCCAATGGTCCAATTAGTTTTTGTTCTAGTGCTTTATTCATTGCAAATTTTTGCTGCCTAGGTGAACCTGTTCTTGAGCTTCCATGTCAAATTTATATGGTCCCAAGTAGTTCTATTGAATGATATAGTCTCTAGGCACTTGTGGGAGTAGTTGTTATCAACTTTTTTGAGTTTGGTTCACTTTTATTTTAAGTTACTAAAAATTTCATAAATTTTTAGAAATTGATGAAGAGATTTTTGAGGGGCTCTTCGAGCCGTAGCTCGAAGGATAAGCAAAGTGAAGAGGATAAAAGGCCCAAATACAATCTCACTCGCACCACGGAGGTTCGGCCGTGTGAATGGCCTTGTGATGAGTTCTTGATAGCAGCCGGGATTCATGATTATATTTATTATTTGGCTGAGATTGCGGGCCTCACCGACTTCCTCCGCGACCAGCGCGAACAGTATCTCCTACTCACCAATATTTTTGTGCAAAATTTTCATTTCCATGCTAGGAGATCACCACCCTCGGTGGATTCTTTTATATGATGAGTTTAAGGAGATGTCACTATTTGATTTTTGCCGGGTCTGTAAGATACCCTTTACGGGCAGCATAGAGGGACCACATCGTAATGATGTTGAAGGGTTTATTGATGTGATTGCTGTAGGGGAAACGAGGAAGGTTTCCGATGCAAGAATTACTAGCATACACTTTCCTGTTCTACGTTACTTTGCAATATTTGCTAGTAGATGTTTAATTGGTCATGAAGCTGTGGAAACCTTAGTGCCCCTGATATTGTTATTTTGTGCCATGCCTTGTTTCGTGATAACACTTTTAGTCTAGGCGCTATTATTGCCAAGCGGTTAAATCTGAACCGCATGAACGGTCCCATCTTGGGAGGTATCTTCGCCTCGTGCCTCGCTGCACACTTTAACATACCTATTAGGCATTATGAGAAAGAAGAAAAGCTGCTGCCTCCTATTTTTCTAGACTATAAGAGTATGGTAGACATGATTTTATTGTTAATAATGAGAAAAAGATTCTTAACTATAGACTGATATTTGATTAAAATTACTTTGAGACTTACTTTGCCTGCTCCTTCTTTGTTTAACTTATCTTCAGGCAAGTATCTTGTTCTACCGGAGGCATTTCATGCCTACCAGAACCTCACACCAGCTCCAGAGCCACAACCGGAGCCACAACTTGATCCTCCACGTCAGTCTGTTTATCAGTGGGATCCGGAGGAGACCGCCAATCAGTGGCACCCCGAGGCTCCATCTCAGTACAACCCCAGCTACAGCTTTGGATATCCGTCAGTCCAACTCTGGCCCTAGACCAACTTAGGCCAAAAGCCTAAGCTTGGGGGAGTACGTATTTCTCACCGACATTACATTCATGTTCACACGCTCATTCTAGTTGTCGGCGCTCATACTTTTTCATTGTACTATCCATGCTAGTTTATTTTCTTTTCTAGTCTTCTTCTTGTGTGTTTGAAAAACATTAAGAAAAACCAAAAAAAATAGTTGCAGCTTTTAGCTAGTTTAATTTCCATGCTTGTAGTAGTAATAATTAAAAAGAAAACCCAAAAAGATTTCTCGTTCTTCTTTTGCTTGTTGGGAGCTTTCTCGTGTAAATAGTTTCATTTCTTTCTTGTTCTTTGGTGGTTGAGAGGAGAAGACCATGATGAAAATGTTAAGTGGCTCTCCTATGCATTATTTTTGATTTAACCAAGGTCCCATATTACCTTGTCTTCTCCCTTGTATTGAGTGCTCACAAATTCCAGCTTAGTCCAATGCATGGACACTATTATTATTATTCACACTGTTCGGTTGTGCAAGTGAAGCTATAATGACGATATATGATGGACCGATTGAGATGAGAGAAGCTGATATGAACTCGACCTCTCTTGTTTTTGTAAATATGATTAGTTCATCGTTCCTGATTCAGCCCGTTATGAATGGAACATCTTTGCAATGACAATTAGAGATTATAGTTGCTCATGCCATGCTTAATTTGGTAGGAGTTTATAATGGTTTACCTTGCGTGCCAATAAGCTATTAAAATGGTTGTGATGTGGTATGATAAGGTGGTATCCTCCTTTGAATAATTCGAGTGACTCGACTTGGCACATGTTCACACATGTAGTTGAAACAAAATCAACATAGCCTCCATGATATTTATGTTCATGGTGGATTATATCCTACTCATGCTTGCACTCAATGTTTATTAATTTTAATGCATGTTCATGACTGTTGTCGCTCTCTAGTTGGTCGCTTCCAGTCTTTTCTAGCCTTCACTTGTACTTAAGCGGAATCTTGCTTGTGCATCCATTTCCATAAACCCCCAATTTATTCCATATAAGTCCACCATACCTTCCTATATGCGGTATCTACCTGCCGTTCCAAGTAAATCTATATGTGCCAAACTCTAAAACTTCAAATGAAATTCTGTTTTGTATGCTCGAATAGCTCACATATCTACTAGGGCTGTCTGTATCTTCCATGCTAGGCGGGTTATTCTCAAGAAGAGTGGACTCCGCTCCTCACTCACGAGAAAATGGCTGGTCACCGGGATGCCCAGTCCCATGCTCTAAGCAAATCAAATCGAAATAATTGCAAACAAAACTCCCCCAGGCATGTTGCTAGTTGGAGGCACTCGTGTTTTGAGCTAGCCATGGATTAATGCTTGTTGGTGGTGGGGGAGTATAAACTTTACCATTCTTCTTGGGAACCGCCTATAATGTGTCCAGCATGGAAGATATCGAGATCTCTCGGTTGTTATGTTGACAATGAAAGTATGCCGCTCAAAATATTATTCATCTCCATTTCAAAATCGAGCTCGCACCTCTACAAATCCTCGCTTCCCTCTGCGAAGGGCCTATCTATTTACTTTTATGTTGAGTCATCATCCTCTTATTAAAAAGCACCAGTTGGAGAGCACTGCTGTCATTTGCACGCATTACTGTTAATTTATATTGGGTATGACTATGACTGGATCTCTTTTACCATGAATTACAATGTTTAGTCAGTCCTTGATCTTCAGAGGTGCTCTGCATTTATGTTTTGCGGTCTCTGAAAGGGCCAGCGAGATTCCATCTTGTTATATCATATTACGATTGTTTTGATAAAGTGTTTCATCCGAGATTTATTATTATTGCTCGCTAGTTGATTATGCCATTGATATGAGTAAACATGAGACCTAAATGTTATTTTGAATATGGTTAGTTCATAATCTTTGCTGAAAACTTGAATGCTAGCTTTACATATTTACAACAACAACAAGAGCAAACAGAGTTTGTAAAACTTTTTCTTTATCACTTTCAGTTTATCACTAAATTGCTTGAGGACAAGCAAAGGTTTAAGCTTGGGGGAGTTGATACGTCTCCATCGTATCTAATTTTCCAAACACTTTTGCCCTTGTTTTGGACTCTAACTTGCATGATTTGGATGGAACTAACCCGGACTGACACTGTTTTCAGTAGAATTGCCATGGTGTTATTTTTGTGCAGAAATAAAAGTTCTCGGAATGAATTGAAACTTCACGGAGAATATTTTTGGAATTAATAAAAACTACTGGCGAAAGAATCAAGGCCAGGGGGCCCACACCTTGTCCACGAGGGTGCGGGGTGCGCCTACCCCACAGGCGCTCCCCGCCCGTGGGCCCCAGTGCTCCACCGACCTCAACTCCAACTCTATATATTCACGTTAGGGAGAAAAATCGAGAGAAGGATTCATCGCGTTTTATGATATGGAGCCGCCGCCAAGCCCTAATCTCTCTCGGGAGGGCTAATCTGGAGTCCATTCGGGGCTCCGGAGAGGGGAATCCGTCGCCATCGTCATCATCAACCTTCCTCCATCACCAATTTCATGATGCTCACCGCCGTGCGTGAGTAATTCCATCGTAGCTTGCTGGACGGTGATGGGTTGGATGAGATTTACCATGTAATCGAGTTAGTTTTGTTAGGGTTTGATCCTAGTATCCACTATGTTCTGAGATTGATGTTGCTATGACTTTGCTATGCTTAATGCTTGTCACTAGGGCCCGAGTGCCATGATTTCAGATCTTAACCTATTATATTTTCATGAATATATGTGAGTTCTTGATCCTATCTTGCAAGTCTATAGTCACCTACTATGTGTTATGATCCGGCAACCCCGAAGTGACAGTAATCGGGACCACTCCCGGTGATGACCGTAGTTTGAGCAGTTCATGTATTCACTAAGTGTTAATGTGTGACGCCCCCGATTCAATCATACACTTATCATGCACGCAAACGTGTACGATCAACATTAGGGACTCACGGGAAGATATCACAACACAATTCTAAAATATAAATAAGTCATACAAGCATCATAATACAAGCCAGGGGCCTCGAGGGCTCGAATACAAGTGCTCGATCATACACGAGTCAGCGGAAGCAACAATATCTGAGTACAGACATAAGTTAAGCAAGTTTGCCTTAAGAAGGCTAGCACAAAGCCAGGATACTGAGATCGAAAGAGGCGCAGGCCTCCTGCCTGGGATCCTCCTAAACTACTTCTGGTCGTCGTTAGCGGGCTGCACGTAGTAGTAGGCACCTCCGGTGTAGTAGGAGTTGTCATCGACGGTGGCGTCTGGCTCCTGGGCTCCAGCATCTGGTTGCGACAACCAGGTAGAAGGGAAAGGGGGAAAAGAGGGAGAAAAGCAACCGTGACTACTCATCTAAAGTACTACTTAAGCAAGGAGCTAGACTACATATGCATGGGTATATGTGTAAAGAGGCAATATCGGTGGACTGAACTGCAGAATGCTAGAATAAGGGGGGTAGCTAGTCTTATCGAAGACTACGCTTCAGGCCACCTCCATCTTGCAGCATGTAGAAGAGAGTAGATGGTAAGTTCACCAAGTAGCATCGCATAGCATAATCCTACCCGGCAATCCCCTCCTCATCGCCCTATTAGAGAGTGATTGTCGGTGTTCTGGGAACAAGGGTCCCCAGACTTGCCTGCCTGCAGCCTGCGGCGTGGCTCGAAGGAGGCCCAGCACGGCCCGTCTTCATCAACGCATAAGCTCAAGACCCTTGCGAGGGGCCAAGCCTCATGAGGCGGGGCGACAAGGAGCTTCCTCGAGCACGGCCTCGTCGGGCTAGCTCATGAGGAGGCGAGAGAGTTCAAGGCAGGGTACCTCGCGAGGTGCCCATGGCGCAGCCATGATGACCAAGGGCGCCGGTCGAGGCGCCCAGCGCAGCGTCCTCCTTTCCTCTTTGGTGCAAAGGGAGCAAGCGCGGCGAGAACATCAAGCAAAGGCATCCGTTTGGTGCAACAAGACCAAGACCAGCCCAAGCGAGCGTCATCACGAGCCTTTGGCGGCGAGGACCAACTTTAGTCAGGATAAGTGTACCCGATGTTCCCCTTCAAAATGGCCAATTGTTGGCGCCCTTCCCGCTCAATATTTGGGAAGAGGCCCAGGGCCTTCGCCTATAAATAGGTGTAGCCACCCCCAGGGCAGGGGGATCCGGATCCTCATCAAGAAACCAGTAGCTAGAGCAACTGAACCCCACCTAGCAGTTCATCGCACCCGCCAAGAACAGACCCTCACGAGGCTGTTCTTCCTTGTATTGTTCCTCGGCCCAAGAGGCAATCCACCACACCACACCTTTGGGTAGGGTATTACACCACAATGGTGGCTTGAACGATGTAAATCTCGTGTCTCTTGTGCTGTTCCATTTAGTAGTTTAGGTCCCAGGCGATTCGGCAAGGTGCGAGACGGTGGAGGGTTGGATCTCCGCGCGCACCCCAGTGTTCGAACCTCAAGGGTCTGCCGGAACCCGAAATCCAACATTTGGCGCGCCAGCTAGGGGTGCGCCGGAATCTGCCTTCCTTCGCCTCGTTCTTCCCCAACCACCGCAACCATGTCTGACGCTCGTCGGGCTCGCGCCGAGCGCCGAACCGCCCTCGCCTCCAATGTCGCCCGGACGGCTTCTGACGGCGGGCGCCCTCGTCGTTCCTCACCGCCTGCCGTCAACACCGCCAACGGCCCGGCGGGGGACGGGCAGCAAGCATCGTCCTGCGCTCCTCGGCGACCTCTGGGGAGGAGCCGCGTAGCTTCCTCGTCACCCGCCCCGTCGCGACGGTTCCTCCGGTCGTCGCGGCCCTCCTGGGCGGCTCGCAGGCGCTGCCTTCCAGCCGCCATGTCAAGACATTCGTCCGCCGGGTCGACGCCGCCTCCACGCGGCAGGGGGCTCCCTCAGGCCAGATGGAGCCGTCGACCGGGCTGACCTTCGACTCTCGGGACCACCCGACCAACTCGGCCGGCTCGGGTGCGCTCCCCATGCTCTGCACACCCACCATCTGCTAGGTTGCCGTCACCAGGACCCTCATCGACGGCGGCGCCGGCCTCAACGTACTCTCAGTCGAGGCCTTCAACCTCCTCTGCATACCCAGGGAGCGGCTGCAGCCCAGCCGGCCTTTTTCGGGCGTAGGAGGAGGGTCATCCAGCTCCTTGGTGCAAATCCGGCTTCCGGTGACCTTCGGCACCTACGACAACTTCCGCACGGAACTAGTCGACTTCCACATCGCCCCCATCGGCCTCCCCTACAATGCCATCCTTGGCTATCCAGCATTGGCCAAATTCATGGCCGCAACCCACCCGGGGTACAACCTCATGAAGATGCCCGGGAGCAGCGGCGTCCTCACCGTGCCCGGGGATACTGAAGGTGCGCTGCGAGCGCTCAGGCTCACCCTCAAGACGGCGGCCGCAGCGCAGCCCGCCGATGCGGAAGCCCCCAAGCCCAATTGGGATGCGCCGACCAAGAAGAAGAAGATGGGTCCACAAACGCCACCTTCACCATAGGCGCCAACCTCGAGCCCGAACAGGAGGAAGCCCTTGTCAAGTTCCTGCGTGCGAACAAGAAGGTGTTCGCACAGGGAGCCCGATCGGTGGCGGGGATCCCACGGGCGTGTCGAGCACCACCTCAACGTGTGCCCCAACGTGTGTCCTGTGAAGCAGAAGGCGAGAAGGCAGTCCACTGAAGAGCAGGCCTTCATCGTCCAAGAGACCCGCAAGCTAGAAGCCGCGGGGGTTATTCGCGAGGTCCGATACCCAGATTGGCTGGCCAACCTGTGGTGGTGCCAAAGAAGGGAGGAAAGGAGCGCATGTGTGTCGACTTCACCAACCTCAACAAAGGATGCCCGCGGGATCCGTTCCCGCTCCCTCGCAACGACCAGATTCCACCGCCGAGTGTGACCTGTTATGCTTCTTGGACGCCTTTTCCGGGTATCATCAGATTAAGATGGCGGTGGAAGACATGGAAAAGACGGCCTTCTTAACCCCGTGTGGAGTGTAATGCTATACATGCATGCCATTCGGGCTGCGCAACACGGGGGCAACCTTCCAGCGGCTCATGCACATCACCTTGGGCCCACAGCTCGAGAAGAATGTGGAGGCTTACGTTGACGACATCGTGGTGAAGTATCGCGAGGCCAAGACCTTGATACAAGACCTGGAAGAAACCTTCGCGAGCCTCAACGCAGTGAGCCTGCGACTCAACCCGGAGAAGTGTGTGTTTGTAGTTCCCTCAGGCAAGCTCTTAGGTTTCCTCGTGTCCCACCGAGGCATCAAGGCCAACCCAGAAAAGGTCAAGGCAGTTGAGGACATGAGCCCACCAAAGACCCTCAGGGAAATGCAGAAGCTCACGGGGCGCGTAACGGCGCTGGGCCGTTTCATCTCCCGATTGGGGGAGCGGGCGCTGCCTTTCTTCCAGCTGATGAAGAAAAAGGGGCCCTTCGAATGGACTGAAGAGGCCGACAAAGCGTTCCAAGACCTCAAGAGGTACCTGACCAGCCCTCCGGTGATGGTGGCCCAGCGCCCTCGAGCCCTTGGTACTCTACCTCGCCCCCACTCCCTACTCCGCTAGCGCAGCCCCTGGTGGCAGTTAGGGAGGCGTCGAGCCAAGACCACGGCGGCCACCCGAGCTAAGGCAAGGCCGAATCAAGGAACTTCATGAAGCCAAGACCGCAATGGAAGAAGATCAGCCGTCGCAGCAGAGCACACCAAGGGCGGGAGAGGGCCCCCATCCAAGCACCCAGCTTCCGGAGGCGCCGTTGCCTTGGGAGGCACCACAGCTTCCGGAAGAAGCCACCAGCGCCGACGCCCCTAGCCTCGTCGAGCACCCGGTGTACTTCGTCAGCACAGTGTTACGGGATGCGAGGGCACGGTACCCCATGCCGCAGAAGCTCCTCCTCGCGCTGTTGGTGGCTTCGGGCAAGCTGCGGCACTACTTCCAGGGTCATCCTAACAAGGTTGTCTCGGCATACCCCCTGGAGAGGGTGCTCAGGAGCCCCAACTCGGCCGGAAGGGTCGCCGAGTGGAACATTGAGCTGCAAGCATTCCAGCTCGAGTTCAGCACCACCAGAGTCATCAAGGGGTGTTGGCAGATTTCATGGCGAATGGACGAAGCACCGGGCCTCGGGGCGGCGAGATCGATCCCTCTCCCGAGGCGAAGCGCCCGAAGGTTGGGTCATGTACTTGACGGAGCATTCTCCGAACAGGCGGCTGGGGCTGAGGCGGTGCTCATATCTCCCGCTCGGGACAAGCTTTACTATGTCGTGCAGCTCTGTTTCCAGCCAGGCGAGAAGGTCTCCAACAATATAGCAGAATCTGAGGGGGCGATGGCGGGTGCAGAAGGCTGCCGCTGCCCACAGGGGTGAAGCGCCTTACCATCAAGGGCGATTCGCAGCTCCTCGTCAATTTCTCCAACAAGGTGTACGAGCCAAGAGATGAACACATGGAGGCCTACCTTGCGGAGGTCCGCAGGATGGAGAAACAATTAGGGGTTGGAGCTGCGGCCACGTGCCCAGCGGCACCAATCAAGATGCCGGCGACATCGCCAAACGAGCCTCTAGGAGGTTACCCGGGGCAGGCGTCTTTGAGGAGCGGCTCTTCAAGCCCTCGACCACATCGCCGTTATCAAGCAGCAAGACAGCCTCGGGTGGAGCTCCCTCGGCCACCTGCCTCGGGAGCCCCACTGTGGCCCGGCCTCGAGAACACGCTTGCTCCTAACGAATGGAACCTCAAGAGGGTGCTGGATCACGGAGCTCAAGAGTTACTTAACGCATGGAACTTTTTCCGGAGAAGGAGGAGGAGGCAGGCGTGTGGCGCGGCAAGCCACGGCATACTGACATCATGGATGGAGAGCTCTACCGGAAGCGACCGAGCAGCGTATCCTGCGCTGCATCACCCGAGGAACAGGGAAGGAACTGGCTGGCAGATATACATGGTGGAGATTGTGGGCACCATTCGTCGTCCACGGGCCCTCGTCGGCAAGGTGTTCCATAGCGGTTTCTATTGGCCCATCGCTCAATGACGCTGTTGAACTCGTGAAGGCTTGTGAGGCTTGCCAATTCCATGCCAAGCAGATCCACCAGCCGGCCAGGAGGTCTGCAAACCATCCCCTCACTTGGCCATTCGCGGTGCAGGGGCTGGACATCCTGGGCCCTTTCCTCGGGCGCCAGGCTATCGCTACCTCTACGTCGCCGTGGACAAATTCACCAAGTGGGCGAAGTCGAGGCCGTCCGCACCATCCCGCTGGTTCTGCGGTCAAGTTCATCAAGGGCATCGTGAGCGGTTCGAGTGCCGAACCGCATCATCACCGACAACGGTTCGCAGTTCACCGATAACCTTTTCAAAAGCGTCTTGTGCTAACCTTGGGGCCTTGAGATATGCTACGCCGGTGGCGCACCCGTAGCAATGGACAGGCCGAAGCGGGCCAACGCAGAGGTCCTGAGAGGCCTCAAGACCAGGACGTTCAAGAAGAAACTGGAGGCCTGCGGCAGAGGCTGGTATGACGAGCTTCCGTCCGTGTTGTGGTCCATCCGCACGACCGCAACCAAGCCAACTGGAGAGACCCCCTTCTTCCTGGTCTACGGAGCCGAAGCGGTCCTCCCTCACGAGGTCAAGCGTCGATCCGCGCGGGTCCTGGCGTTCGATGAAACGCTGCGGGGCGCCATGCGGGGACGGCCTCGTCTTTGGGGAGGAGCGCCGTCGAGCTGCTATGCGGCGGCAAAGGTACCAGCGAGCACTCGGCGATACCACCGCCGCAACATCCGCCCAGAACTCTCGAGGTAGGGGACCTCATGCTCAGCGGGTCCTCTCCGGGGAGGGACTACATAAGCTCTCTCCCATGTGGGAGGGCCCGTTCAAGGTTGTTCATGTTTCCGGGCCTGGCTCCGTGCGCTTGGAGATTCAAGAGGAGTACCTACTCTGAGCGCGTGGAACATCCAGCACCTCCGGAGGTTTTACCCCTAAAAAGGCCCAGTGCCTGTGAAGAAGGCGAATGCCTGTGAAGCTCATTCTTTTTGGAAAAGGCCCAGTGCCTGTGAAGCTCATTCTCTTTGGAAAAGGCCTAGCGCCTGTGAAGAAGGCGAATGCCTGTGAAGCTCATTCTCTTTGGAAAAGGCCCAGTGCCTGTGAAGAAGGCGAATGCCTGTGAAGCTCATTCTCTTTGGAAAAGGCCCAGCGCCTGTGAAGAAGGCGAATGCCTGTGAAGCTCATTCTTTTGGGAAAAGGCCCGGTGCTGTGAAGAAGGCGAATGCTGTGAAGCTCATTCTTTTGGGAAAAGGCCCGATTGCACATGAAGAAGGCGAATGCCTGTGAAGCTCATCTTTTTCGAGAAAGCCCCAAAGCACATGAAGAAGGTGAGCACTTTGTGATCTGTCGCGTTGGAAAGGGCCCGGAGCCGTGAAGAGGGCCAACGCCCGTGGCTTCGCTTCCCGGAAGAAAGGCCCGGAGCACATGTGAAGAGGGCCAACGCCTGTGAAGCTTCGCCGCCTGTGACACTCTCACGTAATAATGAGTTGGGGCTGTACACGCCCGGAGGCTCAGTGCCGGCCTCGGGCCACTGGGTCTCCCTCCCATGCCCAGTGGCGACACTTAGCTCCTTTTGGTGAGAAGACGTCGAAGACTAGACTAGGTGTCGGACGCGGCTTTTCATTTGCTTTCTCTGATTGACTAGTTATTCCCATTTGGAGTTTTTATCGAAACTATCGCCATCTTTTGGTCCGTGGTTCTTTGATCTTTTTCGCTCTCCTGCCTCGATTTCTCTTGCGTGGGGACTCATGAGGCGAAGCCTCGGGAGCCCTCGCGAGCGTTCCTACCCCTATCGATCAAGTTTTCACGGCCCTGGTCCACAGCTCGAGCACCCCTCCTGACCATGCCTCACGGGCAGCACCACGCGAACACGGGGCCTGGATCGGTCGCCCCCGCGGCCACGGCTGGAGTTCACTTGTGAACGGGCGTACAACAGAAAGGAACAGTATCAGGATAACAAAACCAGTACAATAATTAATGGCTTTAACCTAAACGCGCCCCCACGGGGCCACACATTGTTGCCTTTTTGCACAGGAGAGACAAGAAAGGATAGACTGGAAGGGCGCGCGCCGTTCCGTACTTATAGCCGGCGAAGGCCAACCATCGGCCTCCACGATCACCAGTAATCATGACCGACTCGCATGCGAGGGACTTGTCGAATCCGGGTGGTTACCGAGGCATCGTGGGGAAGCGGTCGCCTGGCGTCAATCAACCGCCACGCGTCGCCCAAGGCCGCGGGCTGTTAGGGCCCGCGACGCTTAGCACTTGCCCTTTCGCCTCTCTGCTCGGCCAAGTTCGGGCGCGCCGTGGGCCCGGGGGCTACTGTCGGTGTTCTGGGAACAAGGGTCCCTAGACTTGCCTGCCTGCGGCCTGCGGCGTGGCTCGAAGGAGGCCCAGCACGGCCCATCTTCATCAACGCAAGCTCAAGACCCTCGTGAGGGGCCAAGCCTCATGAGGCGGGCGACAAGGAGCTTCCTCGAGCCGCAGCCTCGTCGGGCTGGATCATGAGGAGGCGGAGAGTTCAAAGCGAGGTACCTCGCGAGGTGCCCATGACGCAAACCATGGCGACCAAGTCTGCGCCCGATCGAGGCGCCCGGCCGCGCAGCGTCCTCCTTTCCTCTTTGGTGCAAAGGGAGCAAGCGCAGGCGAGAACATCAAGCAAAGGCATCCGTTTCAGTGCAACAAGACCAAGACCAGCCCAAGCAGGCGTCATCACCAGAGCCTTTGGCAGGCGAGGACAAACTTTAGTCAGGATAAGTGTACCCGCTGTTCCCCTTCAAAATGGCCAATTGTTGGCGCCCTTCCCGCTCAATATTTGGGAAGAGGCCCAGGGCCTTCGCCTATAAATAGGAGTAGCCACCCCAGGGCAGGGGGATCGGAATCCTCATCAAGAAACCAGTAGCTAGAGCAACTGAACCCCACCTAGCAGTTCATCGCACCCGCCAAGAACAGACCCTCACGAGGCTGTTCTTCCTTGTATTGTTCCTCAGCAGCCCAAGAGGCAATCCACCACACCACACACTAGAGTAGGGTATTACACCACAATGGTGGCCTGAACCAGTATAAATCTCGTGTCTCTTGTGCTAATCCATTTAGTAGTTTAGGTCCCAGCGATTCGGCGAGGTGTGAGACGGTGGAGGGTTGGATCTCCGCGCGCACCCTAGTGTTCGAACCTCAAGGGTCTGCCGGAACCCGAAATCTGACAGCGATCACCAGGTTGTATCTGGCACTTGGAAAGGTGTGTTTTATTAAGTATCTGGTTCAAGTTGTCATAAGGTCAAGGTACAACTCCAAGTCGTCCTGTTACCGAAGATCACGGCTATTCGAATAGATAAACTTCCCTGTAGGGGTGCACCACATAACCCAACACGCTTGATCCCATTTGGCCGGACACACTTTCCTGGGTCATGCCCGGCCTCGGAAGATCAACACGTCGCAGCCCCACCTAGTCCAATAGAGAGGTCAGCACGCCGGTCTAAACCTAAGCGCACAGGGGTCTGGTCCCATCGCCCTTAGCACACCTTCACGTTGCGAACGCGGCCGGAAGCAGACCTAACCTAGCAGGCGTTCCAGTCCAATCCGGCGCGCGCCGCTCAGTCCCTGACGTCACGAAGGCTTCGGCTGATACCACGTCGCCGAGTGCCCATATCTTTCCCACGTAGTTGGTTAGTGCGTATAGACCAAATGGCGGACTTCGGATCAAATACCAAGATCTCGTTAAGCGTGTTAATGACGTAACGCGGACACCGACCGAGGCCGGGCCCACCTCTCACCTAGGCGGTCTCAACCTGCCTGTCACTCCGCCACAAAGATCCAGACAGGAGGCCGTTGGGACAAAGGTCCTTTCAGCCCCAATCCGTGAATCACTCGCGGGAGCTCCACGAGCCGACCCGACTTTAGTCACCACATGTATCATGTATAAAGTATATAGTATATACCCGTGATCACCTCCCGAGTGATCACGACCCGATAGTATAGCATGGCAGACGGAGAAGAATGTAGGGCCAGCGATGGAATACTAGCATCCTATACTAAGCATTTAGGATTGCGGTAAAAGGTAACAACTTGATGGTAGCAAGGACAGGCTATGCATCGGGATAGGATAAGCGGAAAGCGATGTGAGGCTACACTACTCTAATGCACGCAGTATAGAGAAGAATAGGCGATATCTAGTGATCAAGGGGGGCTTGCACAGGAAGCTCGGTAGAGAAGGAGGGTCGTCAACACCGTGAGTCGTCTTTGGGTAGGAGGCGTCGGCCTCGGTGTCTAGCGTGAGAAGAGGGGGGAAGAAACAATAAATACAATGCAAACAAATGCATGACGATGCATGACATGACAAGTAACGGTGCTAGGTGTGCCCTAACGCGGTAGTAGGTGATACCGGCGAAAGGGGGAAACATCTGGGAAAGTATCCCCGGTGTTTCGCGTTTTTGGACAGATGAACCGGAGGTGAAAAGTTGTAGGTTCAATAGGTTAGGGATGCATGGCGGACGAACGTGCTGCGTATCCGGATTCGTCTCGTCGTTTTGAGCAACTTTCATGTAGAAAGTATTTTCATCTGAGCTACGGTTTATTTTATATTAATTTTAAAAGATTTAAATCATTTTTAGGATTTATTTAATTATTTTAAAACAACATTATCCAGAACAGTGTTTGTTGATGTCATCATGACGTCAGCATGACATCAGCAGTCAACAGAGGTGTTGACTAGTCAAACTGACGTGTGGGTCCAGTGGGACCCACCTGTCATACTTTGTTTTAGGTTAATTAGGATTTAGTTAAACTAATCACTATTTAATTAAACTACCTAGTTAATTAGATTAATTAAACATGATTAATTAACTTAATTAATTCACTTATTAATTAATTATTAATTTTATTAATTAATTTTTTATATTTATTTTTCTTAACGTTCTCGGGCGTGGCCGGCGGTCTTGGTGTCAAGCGCCTGGCGCGTGAAGTGGGCGCGCCATGACGAAGGAAGGGGCTCACGGCGGAGTTGCGAGGAAACGAGGCGATGGTGCGTGGGGAGGGCAGCGGTGGCAGCCTTGACGCAGGGGAGGAAATCCGACGAGGAGGCGTGGTCGAGGCGGAGGACGAAGACGGGCGGCGGGGTAGCGGGAGGCACCGGTGAGGTGGCGACGTAGGGCGGCGGGGCGCCGGGGCGATGGCGTCGGGGTCGTCGGGTTCGATCCCCCCTTCCCGATCCAGATCGGGATCGAGAGGTGGCGGGGAGAGACGAGGGAGAGTGGGGAGGATCGTGGGGGTGGTTGGGCTAGGGTTTCCCAGGGGTGGGGGTTAAGTGGGAGGGCGAGGGGGCCGGCTGGGCCACGGCCCAGCAGAAATGGGGCTGTTGTTTCATTTTTTTGTTGTGTTTGTTTTCTGTTTTTGTTCCTTTCCTTTTTCTTTATTTTATTTTCTTTTTTATTTTTAGTTTTATAAAAATTACCACTAGTGCCTAAATTTGTATTTATCAACAAAATACGGTCAGATTAATTCTTAACCCGTAATAAAATAGCTTTAGCATTTTATAAATTCAATAGGCATTTGTTTAATTGTTTTCACTACTGTTTTAATTGTTTTAGAGCCTTTAAACATTTTATCAAAGTTTGTTTTCCCCACCATAATTACTTACGATTTATTTGACACAACCCGAACATTTTATTTTTGATATTTGAAAATTTACTGTTTGCCTATATTTTAAATTTGAATTTGAATCGTTTTTGAACTAACGCGAGTTCATCTATAATAACCGAGGTGACGTGACATAATTAGCAGAGGGTTACTATAGCTTGATTATCCGGGCATCACATAATGCTTTGGTCTGGTTCTCTAATAAAAGGAGGCCTTAATATCCCTTAGTTTCCAATAGGACCCCGCTGCCACGGGAGGGTAGGATAAAAGATGTAATGCAAGTTCTTTTCCATAAGCACGTATGACTATATTCGGAATACATGCCTACATTACATTGATGAATTGGAGCTAGTTCTGTGTCACCCTATGTTATAACTATTGCATGAGGAATCGCATTCGGCATAATTCTCCATCACCGATCCAATGCCTACGAGCTTTTCACATATTGCTCTTTGCTTAGTTACTTTACCGTTGCCACTGTTATAATTACTACAAAACTACTAATGTTACTTTTATCATTGGTACCGTTACTTCCATACTACTTTGCTACTAAATACTTTGCTGCAGATATTAAGTTATCCAGGTGTGGTTGAATTGACAACTCAACTGCTAATACTTGAGAATATTCTTTGGCTCCCCTTGTGTCGAATCAATAAATTTGGGTTGAATACTCTACCCTCGAAAACTGTTGCGATCCCCTATACTTGTGGGTTATCAACTCACTGTTCAGGATATCCATAGCTGGTACCATATAGGTCGACGGCTGATAAGGGACTAATCGGTGAATCGGACTTTTAGCTGAATATATCTGCATCCATTTTTTCTTAGGTTAACTAGGGCCATATGTAATATATCTGAGGCTACATAGAAACATGCACTGTACATAATGTCTAAATATGCAATCCTAGGCTACATAGCAACAAGGAAGAGTGTTACATTAATGTTCTAATGATGTCTAGATATACGTAGAAGAGCAGCAGCAACAACAGCAACAACACACCCCTTTTTGGGTACTCAACTTAGGTAGAGGTTAGAGTTAGTTTCTAGCTCATTACTAACCTTGAACTAACTTCATCCAAAGAGTTGTTTGGATGGCAGGGTTAGATTGGCAATAAATGCACTAGGAGAACTAGCTCCAATTAGCACCTCTTGGGTTGGATACTAGTTTTTTGGGGTGGGTTATAGTGCAACTAGCTCAAACTAGCCCTCATGTTTAGATATACTTTATGGCTATTTGAACCCGAACTAGCTCAAACTAACTGTAACCCGTGGATACAACAACAGATAATTTTTAAGAACGAACTAAACTCCTTCCGGCCCATAATATAGGATGTTAATTCAGCTAATGTGTGAGTATATTGGATGTTATAAGATACTCCCTCCGTTCCTAAATATTTGTCTTTTTAGAGATTTCAAATGGACTACCACATACGGATGTATATAGACATATTATAAAAGAGTGTTGTACTACATCACTGTGCCATTGTTGTTTAGCTTCTAATATTAACTTGGTGTTTTTAGGTACATATGTCATTGGTGAAGATCCGCGTTTCGACCCTTTCTGCGTATGGGGCAATGAGATATCGATGAACCAGCATCAAGTGAGGAAGCTGATAAAGATTGTTAGTAAAATGGGTCCAAAGATGGTAATTAAACTATTTGTTTACACTTTATCCAAGACAACAGCGAACTGCGGGATGGTAAGTAAGAACTCTGCAGCCTTGTTTTTACTGCCCATAATGAGTTGTGTTAGATGACAATGTCTGAAATCTTATTCCTTTGCAGTGGTTGCCAAAGCAGTTTACTCAAGATTACCTCTCAAACTACATGATTGGTGGGTATGCAAAGGTTAAAGTATTCTACCAGAACACGATGATTATCTAGATGTTTTCATGAAGACTGTGAAGGATGGGCGGTCGGCCATCACAAGGGGTTGGACTAGAGTCGTGTGTGCCTTCTACATGGAGGAGGGCACAATATGGGCATTCCACTTCACCTTGTTCAGCAACCAGAATATATTTCGCCCCTTTCTTTACCGTCTTTAATAGTACAAGTATACAACTGTGGTTCATCATTCTTTATTTGGTTCTTATGTAATTCTTGAACATATGTACGTATGAATCGAATAATGCATTGGTTGTTTGAACCTGATGGATATGAATAAAGCTGTAGCATACATTCAAATTGAAATCCAAATCCGGTACAATTTGGAAAAGCAGCAATTAAATTACGGTGAAATTACGCTCTCCAGGTTGTTACGGCACACACGGTTGGTAAAACACAAACATTTGCGATATGCACCATAATCCGAGACGGATCACGAGAGGAAAGCGTGTGCAAGCTTGCACCGCGATTGCCGTTACCAAAGCGTGTGCGATGTCAGACAATATCACAAACGGTGCGAGCAAACTAAATGTTTGTGTTAGTTGCCTTATCTTACACGATTCGCAACCATGAACTGTTTCTGATGAAGTATGCATCGTAAACGTTGCACCATAGAATAGCGTGTGTGATAGTTGTCGTGTACGACGATGTTACGATGGTCCGACATTTCATAATCCTGTCCGACACTCGTACTACTATTAGCTAATCTTCTTAACGGTGAATAGTTTGTGATGGGCCACACATCATACATGTTCTATAATAGAGAACCATTTGTGATGGGCCGCGCATCGTAAATGTAGCACCATAGAATACTGACTGCGATGGCAATGCGAGCAGAAACGAGTAGGAGTACTGTAGGGGCCCTATCCCCGACGGTTTCTGGGTCGTGTGGGAAGGACCCCCCTATCGCCCACACTCACTTGGCGACGGTTCCAAATGTCGTCATCGAAAGGAGTTTTAAACCGTTTGTTTAGGACTGACGTGCACCAGTGAAAGTGGGGTTGAAGAGGTCAAGACTTTAACTAGTGATATGCCCACTCTTTTGGATTACAAAGACTTTAATTATGATAGTTGCTCTTTGATTGATTGTATTTCTTGGTTGTAATCCATGATTAATTCACCCCATGCTTATGAAAAAAATAAAGCTTTTACTAAACATATTGTTGATGCTATGATGAAAGCTTTTGAAGAAAAGTTGGAATTAGAAGTTTCAATTCCTAGAAAATTACATGATGAATAGGAACCTACTATCAAAGTCAAGATTAGAAATTATGAGTGTTTTTCTTTACGTGACTAGGGTGCTAATGTTTCTACAATTCCGAAATCTTTATGTGATGTGCTTGGTCTTACCGATATTGAAGAATGTTCTTTAAATTTGCACTTGGCAGATTCTACTATTAAAAAGCCTATGGGAAGAATTAATGATTTTCTTATTCTTGCAAATAGGAATTATGTGCCCATAGATTTTATTGTTTGTGATATTGATTGCAATCTGTCTTGTCCAATTATTCTCGGTAGACCGTTTTTACGTACTGTTGGTGCCGTGATTGATATGAAAGAAGGAAATATTAAATTCCAATTTCCACTAAGGAAGGGCATGGACCGCTTCCCTAGAACAAGAATTAGGACACCATATGAATCAATCAAGAGGGCATCTTATGGATCTAGAACCAAAGATGACAACACTTAGATCCTTGCTTTATGCCTAGCTAAGTGCGTGAAACAATAGCGCTTGTTGGGAGGCAATGCAATGAATAAAATTTATTTTTGCTTTTTGCTGGGAGGCCCAGGCACGCCCAGGTGGCAACCCAATGAACCGCCTCTTTTCTCTATTAATACCCAATATTCCAGAAACCCTAGGGGAGTCGACGAAAATCAATTCCAGCCGCCGCAAGTTCCAGAACCACCAGATCCAATCTAGACACCATCACGGAGGGTTTCATCATGCCCATTGGTGCCTCTCCGATGATGCGTGAGTAGTTCTTTGTAGACCTACGAGTCTGTAGTTAGTAGCTAGATGGCTTCCTCTCTCTCGTTTGATTCTCAATACAATGGTCTCTTGGAGATCCATATGATGTAACTCTTTTTGCGGTGTGTTTGTTGGGATCCGAGGAACTTTGAGTTTATGATTAGATCTATTTTTTTATCCATGAAAGTTATTTGAGTCTTCTTTGATCTCTTATATGCATGATTACTTATAGCCTCGTATTTCTTCTCCGATATTTGGGTTTTGTTTGGCCAACTTGATCTATTTATCTTGCAATGGGAAGAGGTGCTTTGTAGTGGGTTCGATCTTACGGTGCTTGATCCCAGTGACAGAAAGGGAACCGACACGTATGTATCGTTGCTACTAAGGATAAAATGATGGGGTCTATTTCTAAATAAATAGATCTTGTGTACATCATGTCATCGTTCTTATTGCATTACTCCATTTTTCCATGAACTTAATACACTAGATGCATGCTGGATAGCGGTTGATGTGTGGAGTAATAGTAGTAGCTGCAGGCAGGAGTCGGTCTACTAATCTTGGACGTGATGCCTATATAATGATCATTGCCTGGATATCTTCATGATTATTTGAAGTTCTATCAATTGCCCAACAGTAATTTGTTCACCCACCGTTTGCTATTTTTCTCGAGAGAAGCCACTAGTGAAACCTACGCCCCCTCGGGTCTCTTCTTTAATATATTTACCTTTGCGATCTATTTTCCTTTGCTTTTATTTTCAGATCTATTAAACTAAAAATACATAAAATACCTTGCTGCAATTTATTTTATTTGGCGTTCGATCTATCAATATTTACAACTCTCTCACCACTACTAGGAAAAAGCCTAGCAATAGCGCGAGTTTTAGGTGTATCAGTAGCGCGGGTGGCCACACTACTGATAAGGCGCTACAGCTAACCTGTAGCAGCAGCGCGTTCCCACCCGCGCTACAGTTATAGCTACTTAGCAGTAGCACCATCCATACCAGCGCTATTGCTAATATAACAAGTAGCAACGTTTTTCTTGCCCCGCGCTACCACTATTCTATTTTTTTATTTTTTATTTTTAATGTATTTATCCGCGTTCCTTCCACCTATTATATAATAACTAATTATCATAATCATATTAATATAAAAAATCTTGCATCATATCATCACCAACAACACTAGCTAATAATCATCATACACTACAACAAAACAGGCTTTAAGTAACACAATCATGTAACACATTGAAAAATGTGTGACAAGCAAAATTACTGTAACACATCATTTTTTGTCGAACGACAAGTAGTAACACATACTATATAAGGCCTCAAAATGTGTTACATGCATATGGCAACAGTAACGTATAAATATGTGTTGGTCGAATGTGTTACATGGATTTTGACATGGTAACATATAAATATGTGTTAGTGAAGTGTGTTACATGGCTTTTGACCAGTAACATATAATATGTGTTAGTGCAGTGTGTTACATAGTTCAAAGTAACCATAATCATGGTTGATACATAGTATTACAAGCTCTTTGTTGAAGGGGGGACTAGAAAAGTAAAACCAACTGCATACATAGATCACAAATAAGTTATGACCAACATAAGGGAAAGGAAGAAAGAAAGACGCGCCAACTTGAGATTTTTTGGCATTATCATTACAAAGAAGATATTCCGGATTTTTCTTATTTGATATCTTCAAGGCAAATCGACCCAATTCAATGGCTGATGAAGTTTTGAACCCTTCTAATATTCGTTGAAAATTTTTGTGTTTCTGCTTGAGCCGTACGAGATGAAATTTTCATATATGTCTCTTAGAGGGGGACTCGGGTTAGTTACCTATCTCAATAAAGTATACGATTGGTTTGAGGAACGTCTTGAGATTAAGGCAATTGCAGACTATGACGTGCATTAATTTCCTTATAGAAAAAAATGCAGTTTAAATTAGTCTTTGGATACAAATCGCCAGAATGTATATTCTTCCTCAATATGCTATTGAGAGGAAAAGGATTTAATCCTTTATAAGAACTAAAGTTTTCATCGGAATATAAAAATAAAAAACTTAAGGATTCCTTAAGTATATCATTTCAAATTCAGTTATTAATAGAACAAATCACACTTTTACCACTAAACTATACCCGCTACATTATAGAATATGGTAGAAATGGTACCCTTTGTCAAGGATAGCCATTTGACAAGAAGACTAATCCCCCCTTATTGAATCAGATGGAGAAGGTTCATGACACTGAGCCGTTGGTACTTCTACTTCGATCGCTCGCCTTTACTTTAGGATTTAGATAGCCCCTCTGGTCTGTAAAAAAAATCCTACCATGCTAATAGCGCCTGAACCAAATGTATTTATTTTGATTAGGATCCTATTCTACGGTTACGACTACAATAATAATTATTTACTTTTTTAGGTGATAATAATTATTTACTTTGGAAGGGCGTAAGTGTGTCAAACTGCTAAATTGTGACACATAGGGTCCATTTGTCAACATGATTTTTTTTAAATATGTTCTTGTAAATAGTTTTTTCATTCTTTGGTAATATGGTATGAAAAAGCAATATAGTTAGGTTGGTTAATACCAAACTATTTTCAGTATGGTTGCATTGAATATCATATTAACCATATTGTTATGCGAATTTTAGGAATGCAAATTGCCTACACTTTGAAATGATCATATGAATTTGACGTCAATACTTGCAAGAGTGGAAGACCAACATCAAACGAGAGCTTAAATTTGAACATAGTTTTACAAACCAGACCGGCGGTCTGACCGAAAACAAAGGGAACCAAGGCCTCATCCAGGTTTTTAAGGTGTGACAGTCTTTTAACGAAAAACTAGTAAATTATAAAAAAAACATTTTTTAGCGAAATTAAAAATAAATAAATTATGTGAAACTAGGAATCAGACCATTAACCCTGAGCCGCCGCATGCCCAACGGCCCAATACCAACTAGGCTTGCAATTTGTGATCAGGAGGTGGTGAAAAGAGTCACATTTTTTGCATGTTTGATTAACTATAAAATCACCAAAAAGACATGATGAATCACACACGCAAAGGTTGGTGTGATGGCCGAATCGTCTACTCCATGCTAGTGCTTATTTGCCTGTTTGATTAACTATAAACTCACAAAAAAGACATGCTGAAGCACACCCGCAAAGGTTGGTTCACAACAACAAAGAAGGAAATGTTTAATTTCAAAAATAGTTTACAAGATAGTAAATATGACATAATACTTCTTCAACAAAAATGTATCTATTTCCAATGGCAATCTGTCATACATGAAGCTTAAGTCCGCTTAAATCTTCTGAAATTTTCCAAGCTTCATTTTGAAGAGTGAAAACTATGCAAACCTACAAAAGTCCGCTGAAAGAACACATTACTGCATCCATCCGTTTAGAACAATCCTTCTAATCTCCAGTTGCAATATTTCCCGAAAAAGAAGATTCACTTAAGCACATTAGCAGAAGTTCATAACAAATGAAAAGAGTCAAGTTAAATTCAATACATATATGGACACTTGGTGCTTTATGGTAGAACATGATATTTCTTAGTTGGAGCTAAGTTCATATTTGCCATGTACATATAACATGTATGATCCAGCACAAAAACACGTAACTAGACAAACTAGACAGAAACACTAGAGGGCCAGCAAAAATTGTATCGTGCATCAAATATACCAGGAAAACAATGTGCATCTCTAGGAAGGAAGCATGGACAAAATTATTTGACCCTTAGATGAAATTTTGCATAATATACTGCCACATCTCTTATATACTTCCAGGATGATATAAGCATGCAATAAATATACTGCCACATCTTTTAGCAATGAATTATTTCACCAGTAGATAAGATTTTGTGTATTATTCTCAACCATGTAAGTGTCAAGACAGTAAGGATGAAGAACTAACGGTTATCATAATCCACAATGGCAGCATCAATGGAAATATAGAACGAGAAACTAAAAAGCAATAAAGAAAAACAAAAGTTGGATTTATATGTTGAGTGGAAGACCTCATTCCATCGAATTTTATGAAGGGTGTAAGCTCAGCCAACGATCTGCAAGAACATACAATGGTTCCTAATGTCCTGCAAACTCATCTTTGACTTGAGTAAAACTATAGTGTATATATAATCATGAAAATGTTGCTCGACCACGACCACGAGGAGTTGGTAAGGGAAGTTTCTGATTGCAAGACAATTGGTGAGGCTTTCACTAACTGACGCATATTAGATTTTGGGTTTCAGATTCTATCGTTGGAGGTCCACAGAAAACATCTGTCAATAATTAACGCATATTAGATGTTGTTCCTTCAAACTGTGATCGTGACCTTTTGTTATTTCTCGTGTGTGTTGGAGTGTCACCTTGTTTGTTAGCGGAGATGAATGATGTTGTTTCCCCATGGCAACCCCAAACAGTATATCCATGTGAAAATCCGCTACAAACCAAGTGATCGTACACATCCTCTCGCTTCCATAACAATGCATTGACATGTATGACGCATAGGCAACGGATCTTGCCATCAGAACTTTTTCCGATGTACGCAAAGTCAAGAAAACCATCTACACCAGCCTTGTATTCCTCACTGGGTCTAGGAGAAAGCAATAGCTCCTTTATAGATTCTAAATCCATCCTGTAACAAAAAAGAAATGTAGTTAATGCGCTGACCGCTGAGTGAGAAGGGACAAAACTAACATGTCTTCCTATAATGCCTTAAACAGACTCGGTTCATGGAGTGTCAATAGCAGCTCTGGTATATATCTGTTGGTTCTAATACACAAATGATCAAACTATGACTATTGCAACAACAGAAGATAGATTGGTCAGATGGTCTACCGGTAGTTGTTTACTTCTACAGAGTAACCAGCAACTACAGATACGCTAGCAATTAGGAAGCACAAGATCCGGATATACGCAACTAGCAAACAGCAGCTCAAATCGGAACTTCAAGACAATGTGGACAGCAGCATCATTCATCATATACACTAATAATCTCTAGTCTAACTAGTTACAAAGCTCCCTTGAATTCTAGCCACCTGCACGTCAGGATTTGGGAGGCGCTCGTGGGCCCATTTGACGGTTAATTTTGCTAGGATATGGGCGATTGCGTATTTGATTTGCTCAGATTGGGTTTTCTCCTCCCTTTCTACAGTAAGGAAGCCCTCAAAAAAGAATTAGAAGTAGCACTCACTAATATGAGTTTTAGTACTCGCTCCGTTTTTAGTTACTCTCCATATTGGAGTTCACTGAAGTCAAACTTAGTAAACTTTGACCAAGTTTATAAAAAACAATATAGACATTTATCGTAATAAATCTATACAATGTAAAAGTACATTCAACAATAAATCTAATGTTGTTGGTTTGTTATTGTATATCTTAATATTTTTTTTAATAAACTTGGTCAAAGTTGTAAAGCTTGACTTTGACCAAAGCAAATATGTGAACTAAATAAAAACGGAGGGAGTATTAGGGATACTTCTATATATTTACATTTGAGTCATTATCATTTTTTGCTGCTCTACGATTCTTTTATATGGGCAGTAGCGATTCATATACAAACTACATAGGATGTTTGCAATTAGTGATTTGAGATAACGACACATGAATACGGCAAGTATATCTCAAAGCACTAAAATTGCAATACACTTGAAGATCATGAGGTGGGCGACATGGAGCAGAAAAATACATCGAGATTAGATCTTCTTTTCACAAAACAGGGACAAAGTGAGCATTTTTTATATGTCTATATGAACTACTAAACCTACAACCAACTTTATATCTATACTATTCAGTAAATAATGAAAATTGTTAGCATTATTTGACACTGCTGTAATCTGTCTTTTAAGTAAGAATCACAAGTTTCAGAAGTAAGATTTTTATAATTCGCCAACAAAATTCTGGAAGAGAAGATATCCACAAGTTCTGAAAATAAGGTAGGGAAGATCAAAGATAAAACAGGAAGGCAAATGGCTTTGCATACCCCAGAACAACTACTGTAGTACCGTGAATATGAGTAGCTTTTACATGCACAACAGTACGAATTACCAAATACCAAATACCAATCTCTAATTCATTTCCCTAATTTCACAAGTTGACATATGACATAAATATGCTTCTATACAATAGAAGAATTGGTAAACAGAGAGGAGCAGAGAGAGTTCATATTACCAGTGTCCTGGTCAGGAGCGAAGGTAGGCGACCGTCGGTCGTCCAGACTGGAGTGTCGAGCGGAGGGAGGCAACAGGAGGGACGACTGGAGTAGCTGGACCTGCGCCGGTTGGATGCTCTGGAGACCAGGCGGCGGCGATGGCTTCCCCTGGATGGCTGGGTGTCAGCGACCCAGGCACTACTGACAGCACAAACGCTGTCGTGGCAGCCAAATCAGCTGCCATGGCTGCCACCTCGGATTGAGTGACGTCGCAGGGAGACGACCGCGTCCCAAGTCGCCCATGTAGGATCGCACAGCCGAACCGACGCTACGTGGGCCCTGAGTGGATCACCTCTACTTAAGCAAGCGCAATCCATTTCTTCTGCATCTGGGGTTGGATCAAGGACAAGGCAAGGCATGGCACGGCATCTACTTTCCCCTTCTTTCCTCCTTCCCAAGTTGTAACTGAATCTGAACAAAGCAGTTGTGTATGATAGAGATAATGTCTGATCGGTGAGTTTAGCTGCTCTGCTGAGGTCCTGGTCCAGACGCTTGGCAGCCGTGGCGCATCGTCTGAGGGAGGCGCCGGCTTGTCGGTCCCGCCTCCCCGGTGGCGCGGCGGCGGCGTCGCCGTGCCGAACTAGAAGCGGCGGCGGAAGGCGGGTTCTGTGCGCGATGTTGGAAGCGGCGCCGTAAGGGGAAAGCGGATGGATTTCCACCAATTCGAGTCAGGACAAACCCCTAGCTTATTCTGCTGTAAAAAACCTAGCTTTTCACATGGAAAAAAATTCAACGATTGGCTTTTCTGAAAACATCGGTTACCCGGTTTTTTTATATTAACATTTGGTTCGACCTTTTTTTGGTTGATTGGTGGACTGTCCATGGAGCCAAGCCAATTGTCCAGGTCATCGGTTCTCGTATTTCTTAGTCCAACCGCCGGTCCAGGTTCTTTAACCGGCCATCAAGATCGCGGGTTTCCTTTTTCTGGTCCAACTACAAGTACAGTCGTTTTATTAAACCGTGGGTGTATCTGGGATACCCTCCCCTTATTCTCTATCAGCGTGGAGGTGGAATGGAAGGAGGAGACTAGATCGAGATGCGAGCCTCTCGGATATTTCATTACAACACCGGCTTTGGTCGATCACACCTAACGATCTCGCCGTCGCCACTTTGTATCACCACCGCATGCGGTCTCAACACCGATCAAAAGTTGCCGGCCACCATGGTCACAACATGCTCCCGGGTCAGTCACAGCTTCTATTATTGCCGGTTGTAGCTTCCATGGGTAGTTGTGTGGGTGACACAATCTTGGTCGAGGCGACCGATCAGGAGCGAGATTGGTCGGTTCAATTACAATGTTTTTCTTTAACCAGCCATCGAGGTCGCAGGCTTCCTTTTTCTGGTCCGACTGCAAGTACGGTCGGTTTTTTAAACTGTGGGTGCAATTGGCATCCCCTCCCCTTACTCTCTGCCGCCATTGAGGTGGAAGGAAAGAGGAGACTAGATTGATATGCCAGCCTCTCGGATATGTCATTACAACACCAACGGTGGTTGGTCGCACCTGACGCATCTCATCATCGCCACTTTGTAGCACCACCGCATGCGGTCTCACCACCAATCAAAAGTCACCAGCCACGCCAGTCACAATATGCTCCTAGGTTGGTCGCACATAACACATCTCGTCATCGCCACTTTGTAGCCCTACCGCATGCGGTCTCATCACCAATCAAAAGTCGCCAGCCACGCCAGTCACAATATGCTCCTAGGTCGGTCGCAACTTTTATCACTGTCTGTAGCTTTCTTCCACACTGGTCGTACCTTTCCATGGGTAGTTTTGTGGGAATGACGCGATCTTGGTTGAGGCGACCGATCAGGAGCAAGATCGATCGGTCGAATTACAATGTTTTTCTTTAACCAACCATCGAGGACGCATGCTTCCTTCTTCTGGTCCGACTAAAAGTACGGTCGATTTTTTGAACCGCGAGTGTAGCTGGGATACCCTCCCCTTATTATCTGTCACCATGTAGGTGTAAGGAAGGAGGATACTAGATTGATGTGCCAACCTCTCGGATATGTCGTTACAACACCGTCGGCGGTCGGTCCTAGTTCACGCATATCGTCATCGCCACTTTGTAGTACCACCAACTGTGCTCTCAGCATGGATGAAAAGTCGCCGGTCTCACTGGTCAAAACATATTCCCGAGAGGATCACAACTTCTAGCATTGTCAGTTCCAATTTTCTCCTAGGATAGTCAGTAGCTTTCATGGAAGTCGTGTGGGAATGGCACGATCTTTCTCGACACAACCAATCAGGAGCGAGATCTGTCAACCGATCGCCACTGTTCATGACAACACCATCGCGCCCATCGTCCCAACATCGGGGATCTCCTCATCAGAACATCCTCTAAGGCACGTCGCAGTGTCAAGCTCGATGCTTTTTTATATCAATTACTCCCTCCGTCTCGTAATATAAGATCATTTTTATGTCAAAAACGCTCTTATATTATGGGACGGAGGAAGTAGTTAGTTGAGGAAAACCGTGTTATATGTTATTTAGCACATGCTACGTAATCAATTTTATAAAGTCATTACTATTTAGATATATCTAATTTCCCTTTCAATCAATACTAAATAAAATATTAAATATACTCTATTTTTTCATGCCAAATATGCTTTTTGGAAAATTTCCATGCTAAACAAATAAATATATGTAACAATGAGTTCAAAAACAATTTCCGTCTGGTTCTCCTTGGATAAAAGAAATAGTATATCCAATTTTCCCTCCAGTTCTTTTTCCTGATGCAAAAGCTCTAGTTTTCGCGCTTAATTTTCCCTCCAATTAACTAGAAAACTCTAGATAAATTGGGCATAAAAACCATCTACATCCAGCCCAGTCGCCGCCCCCCTCCCCCTTCCCCATTCGGCGGCTATCTCACCGCACTCTAAGTCTCCCACGCCCAGCAGTCAGCACGCCGCCCCTTCATCGCCTAGCGCGGCCGCCACCTGCACCCACCACCTCAACCCCTGCCTCGGCGCCGCTTCCTCGACCTGCCTCGGCGCTGCTTCCTCGACCTGTTTCGGCGCCGCTTCCTCGACCTGCCTCGGCGCCGTTTGGATCGTTGCGGCAACGGCTTCGTCGGTCTTGTACCTCCTCTCTCTGTTTTGAGTTATGATAAGCTGATAGTGCATTGATATGCTACTGTGTACTTCTCTTCCCTCTCCATTCACATGTTTCTTTTGGTAGGTTTAAATGGGTTACGGGACCCAAATTGCCGAGGGGACTTCCACAACTTGTATTGCTTGATTTCCATGTCCAAGACTACAATCTTGTCCTAGGTGGATTCTCTTTCTCCTTCCCTCATTTATCTGCTACCAATTCATGTCTATTGTCCTGTTATGTCATTAGTTAATTTGTCTTTATTTGTAATGGTTCAATTGACATTTTATTTGTAAGGTTATGCTTATAGTTACTCTTACTCGTGTCACAAAGATAGAATATAAAATAGTTGCTTGCTTACCATTGTTGTGTCATGTAACTAGGTTGGCGACCATGATGTCAACCAATTGCAAATTCAACAAAATACATGATCGCCACAAGACCTTGTTATTGATTACGTACAAAGGTAATTTTTGTGTGCTTTTGGTTTTTGAAGTTGTAGCTTTCTGTAGCTTCAAGATATGAATATCATCCCATCTAATATTATTGTCTCTTGGTAGGTGAGGGAAACGAGGAATCCTATGAGTGAATCTGTTTCAAGATCGAACCAGCAGGGGGCTAGAACTGAACACCCACACCTGTGTCGCTCAAAAAGAGGGCGATTTCTTCCATCAAGGTAAAGATTCACCAAGGGCATGGTTTATCGTACCCAAATTCCCAACCTGCACCACATTATCATACCTACTCAAAAAATGGATTTTGTTACACATTTTGTTCAATTTGCTATATGCAAGTAAAGGATATATTTAACCAAGCATGAGCAAGCGAGGTGACCTTGAGCATTAAACTTTGATGCCGGGTCAAGTTTATTTATTTTTTGGGGCACCCTACTGGGCTGACATTAAAAAGATCTCATATTGTTCATGCAAATTACAAATTATATTATCATTGTCGTTGAATGCTAATATTGATCGTAATATACGCTGCTTCCAAAGTAGTTTTAAAGACTTCAATATATCCCAACAAGCGGAATGTTGCGTATGGTACTATTCGGAGTACAGATCCAAGAACTAAGGCTGGTGGCATTGAGTTAGGTGCCGAATTTGCCCTTGTGCGCATAGATCAACCTATTCTCGATAATGAGTAGTTGGTAAGGGAAGTTTCTGATTGCAAGACAATTGGTGGGGCTTTCACTTCACGACACTTAATTGCCTGACCTTCAGCTTTTGTAAGTTAAGATCTTCTCTTCCACATTCTAAAATCATATTTGTGTACATTTAATCACATACATCTAAGGTGCAAGTTTCTTTTACATATTCGAGAGAAGGATAATTGAGTTGCAGCTCAATTCTTGGATCAAGAAGCAAATAAAATTTGAAGATTTTAGCTACCAATAGTCATAGTTTACATTGATAGATTGAAAAATGTAATATCATCCACAAGATCTTTTCTTTCGTCAAATTGATGCAAATGCTATGTTGTAATATTCTCCATAGTTGTCTTTTCTGCTTAAAATGATATGACTGATATATTTATTGTAATGCATATGTATCATATACTCTTGTATATTCATAATAAATATCTTTATATGAATTTCTAGATGTGTTGTGCTCAGTTTATATATCATTTTGATGCTGCCAAGCATAATAATAAAATGATTAACTATTTACGCAATTGCATCGATTTTATTAAATAAATTTATATTGCACAAAATGGTATTAAATTTCGTGGGTAATAATAAAAAACAAATACATTAATTATTTTACCATATTGATATAGTAGTGTTACCGATGGTGTTACTACAGTTACAAAATTGTTACTAGAGTAGTTGGCAATTATAATTATAGTATTACGATAGTTGGATATTATGTTACTGGTTATGTTCCGATGCTAAAAAAATGTACCAGTTGTGTTACTAAAGTGGCAAAAACATGTTACCACCAACATTCTACGTCTATGCAAATATGTTACTAACGGTGTTACTATAAGTACAAAAATGTGTTGCCAATGTGTTTGGTAACACATAATACACATGTTACTGCAAGCTAATTGTAACACACTTTTTGATTTATGGTAACAATTACTATGTGTGACAGCTCACACCACGTAGTAACACGGTCTAATGGAATACATTTCAAACTATGTTACTATATGTCCTAGTAACATACTTTTAGGCCTGCAGTAACACAAGACGGTGTTACAAAAGCTCTGCCCTCTTGTAGTGATAGTCATTACCACCAAAACTATTTAATCATCATAGTCATAGTGTAGCTATCTAATCACCACCAACACTAGCTAATAATAATCATCATAGTCATTACCACCAACACTAGCTATTTAATCATCATAGTCATAGTGTAGCACATCATCATGTTCAAGCTCATTCTAGCTAGCTAATCACTCTTGCTGCTCTCTCTCAGGTAAAATAGCATAGAACATGTGTAGCAATCCTGATTCATCATATTGGAGCATGCAAATGAACCCGTCTCCTAATTGTGGGCTATGCTTCTGATTGCTGCCCCCTAGTACTTCTTTGCGATCCTTCACAATTTTGCTTCAGTCTTTGACTATTAAGACTTGGTCGTTTTAAGAAATCCTGAATGCACTCATGTTCAATATAGGATGTCTTGGTCGTAAGCTAACCATTGCCATGCGACCTTTAGGCTCGATCCAATTAGGCACAACTATCATCGGGAGTCCCTGTTGAAGAACATAGTAGTAACATACTTATTAATGAAGTTTAGCTTAAAAAATAATGTATGAAAAGATGCACTGAGGACAAATAGTAAAAATCTTACCACCTTTCCTAAATGGATGTTACCGTAGTTCAATACGAACACTACTGGTCGCACGTTTTGAGTACTAAGATTTTTGAGTCCAGGAAAATAATTTGTCTTGACAGTATCAAGATCCTCAAGCCATGAAACATAATGACTTATCTCCTCGCAGTTTAGTTCAGCCCCGGGACAGTAGTAGGTCATGTCTATCAAGCGCCGGACATGTTTGCTTGAATGGAAATAAGCTATCAATAGAAATTATTTGTCAACTATTTTTGAATAAACAATATCCCAGACAAAAATATGGTTGAGAAACTCACATAATGGTAGAACTGGAGGCATCTGCACATCAACCCAGATGTCGATATTACCTTCAATATCATCTTCCGGACGAATATCAAAGGTGATAAGCATATCAGGCTCAAATGCATAAGCCGTGCATAGTGCTCTCCAATTTTTGCATTCAAAATAGGTGTAGGTGTCTGCATTGTATAATTTTGCGGCAAAAGTATAACCATGCTTCGTCCTCAAGTGAACTCTCTTTACCTCCGTAGTTTCCATAGGACTGAAACCAATCTTATCCAAGACAAAAATTCTTGCATGGAAGGGGATACGCTAGTAGAGTAGTAAAAAATTAAAATTATAAGTTGAAGCAAAAGAAGTGGAAGTCATGCTTAATTACGAAAAAAGACTTGCCATTGTGACTTACTGTATCCACATCGAAGGTCTCATCTAGCTTGATGCTGAAGCGCCTACCATCAACTAGGAAATTTCTGTCGCACAGGTCACGCTCGTCTTCACAGTATTCACACATACCAAAATCCTTTTCATCGTCAGACATTTCCTATGTTCATAGTTGAAACATTAGTTGAAAACTGATCGGCAACTACCAGGAAACTCAACACACAGATCACTATTACTCAATATGCAACGGGTTGACTTTAGGTCTGTCGAGTCTTCCTTCCTAATTAAACTCTCATGTCACGTATATGGTGGGCACTCCCTCTCTGATATTGCGACCGTCGGTGATGATCGCTACTCCTCCTTTCCCTAGTGCATTACAAATATCTAGCACAAGGAAAAGAAGGAGAAGCGACCCCCACGACAACAGTCGGCATTCTTCTTTCTCTCATATATGGTGGACACTCCCTCACCGATTTTTTGACCGTTGATGATGGTCGCTACTCCTTCTTCCCCTAGTGTATAACAAAGATCTAGCACAAAGAGAAGAAGGACAAGCGACCCGCACGACAACAGTCGGATTCTTCTTCTCTCATATATGGTGGAGACTCTCCCTCACCGATTTTTTGACTATCATGTATGGAGCCCCGATAGACATAAACTCAACTCGAAATGTCGTTTAATTCTCTTTCTAGCAAATCTAGGGCACTCGATATTTCGTACATATTCTAGCACAAGTCATGCTTAAATTCACGGAAAAATTCGGCATGATCTTTGCTAAAATTGGACATATCAAGTGCGTGAAATTTGCCAGAACGGAAATGAATCAACACTTCGGAAAAACATAGGCCACTCGGGTTTAATTTCCCTGTGATACAAAGATGTCCATACACAAACAACGATGCTTAAACATGCAATTCCATCTGGATCAATTATCATAAGCAGTCGCACATAAGCTCACCGACTAAATACCCTAGTTCTAATCTATTCAACACACCGAGGAGTAGAGAAGGAGGAGGTGGACTTTTAGCTCACCGACTTGGGCGTAGAGGAAGTAGCTAGAGGTAGCTCGGATGACGATCACTCCAAGGAGACACGGGTCTACAAAGCCTCCATATTCCACCGAGTAAATTTTTAATTAGATCATCAAATCTCATATAACATTCTTTGGTGACAAACTGATAATGACATAAATTCAACTAGTTCTATTAATTTAACTAGTTCAACTAAGCACTTAATAAAAATGAACTAGTTCTATTAATTTTCTTACTAAAAATAAACTACTTCTATAGTAAAATTTTAATTAGATCATTAGATCTCATATATATATTTTTTCTTACTAAAAATAAACTAGTTCTATTAATTCAACTAGTTCAACTAAGCACTTACTATATATAGATAGAGCAACTAGTTCCATCTATCTATCTATATATCCTCATAAACCCTAGTACTAAAAAAATTATTCTTGAATTCTATTACTAAAAAACTTTCTATTATAGAAAGCAGGAGGAGGAGGTGGGGAGGAGGAGGGAGGAGGAGGAGAGAGGAGGAGGAGGAGGAGGAGAGAGCAGGAGGAGGGATGGGGAGGAGGAGGAGGAGGAGGCGGGCCACGGGAGGAGGAGGAGGAGGAGGAGGAGGGGGCAGCGGGAGGGAGGAGGAGGGGGCCACCGGAGGGAGGAGGAGGGGGAGGAGGAGGGCAGAGAGGGAGGGAGGGAGTTACCTAGGGGGCGCTGGTGGGCGACGACGGCGATGGTGCGCGGCAGAGTTGGGTGAGTGAGAATGCTAGTGGAGAGGCAAGGACGCGCGCGGGTGGATAAGGTACACTTAGTAGTAGTGCTGGAACGAAAACAACGCTACTGCTAAGGTACATAACAGTAGCGCTCCTGTGGAAAAAGCGCTACCGCTAAGCCCATAGCAGTAGCGCCTTGTGATAAAATCCGCTACTACTAAGGCTAAGCATCTAAAAAAATCAAAAATACATTGCTCATCAATGATCTTTTTGTGTAGAATCTAGATTGTCAATAGGAATCTTCCTCGGTTTAAGAACTAGTGAAGATTCCTATTGCGGCCACAGATCCTACGCACAGAGTTCAATGAAGACCAAGTGCTTGCGATGGTTTGAGAAGTAACGTATTTAAGGTGGTAAACACCCTGTTCGCTTAGCAGTATGGGACTAAACTTAGTTGCAAGAGGGGATGATACTTAGCAGTAGCAAATGTTGGCGAAATGCGCTACTACTAAGTACGTTAACAGTAGCGCATCTATGGAAAGGGCACTACTACAATACATAGTCTGGAGGCAACGCCCTGGCAATTGTAGTAGTAGCGCTCTTTTCTACTAGCGAGCTATTTCTACTTGGGTATTAGTAGCGATGTCTTCTGCAGCGCGCTACTGCTAATTGGTTGTAGCGTTTGTTTTTAAACCGCGCTGCTGGTAAGATTCTGTGTATAAGGTTTTCCCTAGTAGTGCATGTCTGTTTGCCAATTTCTGGCGCCGTTGCCCGAAAGGGATTGACAACCCCTTTAATACGTTGGGTTGCGAGTATTTGTTATTTGTGTGCAGGTGTTGTTTACGTAGTGTTGCTTGGTTCTCCTACTGGTTCGATAACCTTGGTCTCATCACTGAGAGAAATACCTACCGCTGTTGTGCTGCATCATCCCTTCGTTTTTGGGGAAATACCGATGTAGCTTCAAGACGCATCAGTTCCCCGGGTAAAAATAAGAAAATCGTCGCGACATCCGGAGGACCCAGCACTGGCAACTAGAAATGGTACTCCTCTTCCCTTATTCGTGCAAATCTTATGTGTCTGCTTACACGGTATTCATCCCACAGAAGACACTAGTTGACTGCTTCTTGTTGATACTAGATGTGCCTAGTAACTCGCGATGCACATGGTTTCTCCTAATATACTATTTCACCTTAGCTATAGGTCCGTCGCCCCCTGGATTTCTGTTCCTAGTCAGTTGATTCCCAACTAAAGGAAGCATTCCCCAGTGTAATA
The DNA here is from genome assembly GCA_021605145.1 of Aegilops bicornis. NCBI lineage: Eukaryota > Viridiplantae > Streptophyta > Magnoliopsida > Poales > Poaceae > Aegilops > Aegilops bicornis. Next base: position 499,675,222 of record CM038674.1, read on the forward strand.
GGCGCTAGTCCGCCTATTACGCAGGGGAAGCAGCGCCTCGGTGTTTATCTTAGGGGTGTGTGGGGCCTAGGAGCTGCTGGCGCCCGATCTGGAGATCAACCGGGATTAAAGGGATCGCCGGGGGAGCGCTGCCAAGCATGGCGGTGGTGTGTGGTCGAGGGGAGGGCGGGGCGGCGGAGGCAGGGGTATGGGCCGGTGGTCGCTGGCGGTTCGAGAAAGATCATCAACAGTGACTGGCGGTAGGTAGACGAAGGCCATCTGACCGTTCCTTATAGATTGGATGGTTCATAAAAAAATCGACTGACCTATTTATTTTTAGTCGACTGTTATTTTGATAGGACCACATGTGGTGCTGTGCTGGAGGAGTACCTGCATTTCCCAGCCATCCCTATGCTCGTGTATTACAAAATCATACGGAATAGAATCCAATTTTGTTTGCCATGCAATGTTGTAGAGCTATCATATGTCTCCTGTCATTTATTTTCCAGCCACCTGCTATCTGCTAATTATACAGTGCACTAGTTCTGCACACACTTCACCCATACTCTCACTATTGTGTTTTTATGCAAGGGTATTTCAGACTCTGCCTTAATAGAAGCAGAAAAGAAAAGAGAGATGTCACTCATGCTTGCATCGCTGGAAGGTAAAACACGTTTCCATGCTTTAAAGGTTGGATGTTCAACGGATGGAGATGGTAAACGTTGCTCTAGGGTTGATAATCTCGCTCGCCATGAACCCCCATCCCAGGTGCTTGCTTTAACTTCGCGGTGTCATATGTGGTTGCATGTTGCATATGGTTTCTAGCTTGCATTCGAAAGGCCAAAGTCGTTCTTTATTAAGATAAGGAAAGATATTTTTTACATGAACCACCATCCCGGGAGCACCAAAAGACAAATAGCTAGTCAGGGCACTGGCTAAGCCAGTGACAAGCCCAGCACAGATAGGCATCACCTGGAAGCCAACTAAAAAGCCACGATGGTGGCGAAGCAGCCCGCCTCCCACCAGGCTCTCAGGTCCTAGATGATCATGCTCACCACTCCAGTCGGATGTCTAGCTTGTATTGCTTCCAATTTGGTTAAATTGCATCTGCTTAGCTTACACATTATACCTTTGAATATGACATGCCTTCCTGATTTTGGTACATACTAGTACATCTCTCTATTAACCATGTTCTTACATCAAACTAATGTTCTTGTGTATCCCTCATCAATCACTTATGGTGAGGCAGTCAGGCCAGTGGACTACTATGGGAAAAGATCCTCACGTAAAGAATGTAGAATCATCCTCCCCACATGATTCTCAAGAAATAGCAAGGCTAGATGAAGATAGTAAACGTAACTCTGTATTTAATTTCCACACTTCCCCTACACTAGCATCGCAGGTGCTTGCTCTAACTTGGCAGCGTGATATGTGGCTGCATGTTGCATAGGTGTCTAGATTGTAATTCTTCCAATCTGGTAAAATTATATGTGATATTCTGCTTCGTTCATCCATTATAACTGTTAATGTGACAAGCCTTCCTGTTTTTAGTACATAGTACATATGTCTATTAAGCATGTCCTTACATAAAACTATTGTTTTTTTGTATCCGGCATCAATCAATATGACGAGACACTTTTAGTATATGCAGTGCGATATTGGTTGCATCTTTCATATGATTTATAGCATGCGCTGCTTCTATTTTATTGAAAAGCCATTTATGATGGGACGCTTTTAACTTGGCAGAGTCATATTGGTTGCATCTTTCATGTGGTGTCTAGCTTGCATTGCTTCTTATTTGTTGAAATGGCTTCTGCTTAGTTTTCACAAATAGTTTTGAATATGCCATGTCATCCTATTTTTTGTACATACTCCACACTGGTACCATGTGTTTGCCTTACATCAAAGTAGTGATTGTCAGTATCATGCACGAATGAGTTCTAAAGAGTGAATCTTATTGCTTTTTCTTATCGGTTTATTGGCAATTCAAAATTAATAAAGCGGAAGGAAATTAGCAAGGCAGCGGATAAAGGTGATCAAACGGAGGGCCTCTACAGATTCTACTCCTCCATGATGACCCACAAGTACAGGGAATCTATCGTAGTCCTTTTGATAAGTAAGAGTGTCGAACCCAACGAGGAGCAGAAGGAAATGATAAGCGGTTTTCAGCAAGGTATTCTCTGCAAGTACTGAGATAAGTGGTAACAGATAGTTTCGTGATAAGATAAATTGTAACGAGCAACAAGTAACGAGAGTAAATAAAGTGCAGCAAGGTGGCCCAATCCTTTTTATAGCAAAGGACAAGCCGGAACAAACTCTTATAATAGGAAAAGCGCTCCCGAGGACACATGGGAATATCATCAAGCTAGTTTTCATCACGCTCATATGATTCGCGTTCGGTACTTTGATAATTTGGTATGTGGGTGGACCGGTGCTTGGGTACTGTTCTTACTTGAACAAACATCCCACTTATGATTAACCTCTATTGCAAGCATCCGCAACTACAACAAAAGTATTAAGGTAAACCTAACCATAGCATGAAACATATGGATCCAAAACAGCCCCTTACGAAGCAACGCATAAACTAGGGTTTAAGCTTCTGTCACTCTAGCAACCCATCATCTACTTATTACTTCCCAATGCCTTCCTATAGGCCCAAATAATGGTGAAATATTATGTAGTCGACATTCACATAACACCACTAGAGGCTAGACAACATATATCTCATCAAAACATACCAAATTCACATGACTACTAATAGCAAGACTTCTCCCTTGTCCTCAGGAACAAACATAACTACTCACAAAGCATATTCATGTTCATAATCAGAGGGGTAATAATATGCATAAAGATTTTGAACATATGATCTTCAACCAAATAAACCAACTAGCATCAACTACAAGGAGTAATCAACACTACTAGCAACCTACTAGCACCAATCCCGGACTTGGAGACAAGAATTGGATACAAAAGATGAACTAGGGTTTGGAGATGAGATGGGGCTGGTGAAGATGTTGATGGATATTGCCCTCTCCCGATGAGAGGAGCGTTGGTGATGACTATGGTGATGATTTCCCCTCCACGAGGGAAGTGTCCCCGGCGAGCAGCTCACGGAGCCCTAGATTGATTCCGCCAAGGTTCCTCCTCGTGGCGGCGGAGTCTCGTCCCGAAAGGTTGCTTAATGTTTTTTTCTCATTGAAAGACTTCATATAGGAGAAGATGGACGTCAGAGAGCCACCAGGGGGCCCACGAGGTAGGGGGCGCGCCCGAGGCGCCCGCACCCTCGTGAGCGAGGTGTGGGCCCCTGGCCTTCATCTTTAGCGGCGATTTTTCTTTATTTATTTTAAGGTATTCTGTGGAGTTTCAGGACTTTTGGAGTTGCACGTAATAGGTCTCCAATATTTGCTCCTTTTCCAGCCCGAGAATTCTAGCTGCCGGCATTCTCCTCTTCATCTAAACCTTGTAAAATAAGAGAGAATAGCCATAAGTATTGTGACATAATGTGAAATAACAGCCCATAATGCGATAAATATCGATATAAAAGCATGATGCAAAATGGACGTATCAACTCCCCCAAGCTTAGACCTCGCTTGTCCTCAAGCGACAAGCCGATAACAATAAATATGTCCTCATGTTTAGAGGTAGAGGCGTCGACAAAAATAAAATACGGACATGAAGGCATCATGATTATTTTCATAACAACAACATATATAGATTTTGTCATATGATTACTTATTTTCAAGTGATGATATTTTCACAATGCAAAGGTATGAATCGGAAACCTTATGGAGCACCAACAAATTATAACCTCAGTCATTGAAGCAATTGCAATTTATCATAACATTGGAAAGAGTCTATGTCAGAGCTTAAAAGCAGGTCCACATACTCAACTATCACTTAGTCCTTCATAATTGCTAACACTCACGCAATACTTGTGGTTACGGAGTTTTAATCGGACACAGAGAAAGATAGGGGCTTGTAGTTTTGCCCCACAACCTCTTACCTCAAGGGTAATGTCAACAATAATAATTCATGCTCCCCTACATCCAATTAGATATGTATATCATGTTCTTTCCAACATGCTGAGCTTGCCAAAGGATAAAATGAAAAGGAAAGGTGAAGATCACCGTGACTCTTGCATAAGGTAGAGGATAATAATAAAAGATAGGCCCTTCGCAGAGGGAAGCAGAGGTTGCCATGCGCTTTTATGGTTGATGCACAAAATCTTAATGCAAAAGAACGTCACTTTATATTGCCCCTTGTATGTGGACCTTTATTATGCAGTACGTCGCTTTTATTACTTCCACAACAAGTTCATACAAAGCTTATTTTTTCTGCACTAATAAGTCATGATATTTAGAGCAATTTTTATTGCTTGCACCGATGACAACTTACTTCAAGGATCTTACTCAATCCATAGGTAGATATGGTGGACTCTCATGGCTAAACTGGTTTAAGGGTATTTGGAAGCACAAGTAGTATCTCTACTTGGTGCTGAGAATTTCGCTAGCATGAGGGGGAAAGGCAAGCTCAACATGTTAGAGGATCCATGACAACATACTTTATCTCAGATATAAGAAAACATAACTCATTATGTTGTCTTCCTTGTCCAACATCAACTCTTTAGCATGTCGTATTTTAATGAGTGCTCCCAATCATAAAAGATGTCAATGATAATATATCTATATGTGAAACCTCTCTTTCCTTATTACTCCCTCCGTTCCTAAATATAGGGTGTATAGTTTTTGGCGCGGAAATTATAGAACACACGTGGAGGGAAATTTTCATAAGTTTTGGGCTAGATTACACCTGACTAATTGGCATGAGAAAATAGAGGATCTTGCCTAGTATAAGGAAATGTAATAAAATCCCAAAAAAAGTTATCCAAACGAGTGGTGCAACACAATACACCTTATATTTCGGACTTTTTCTTCAAAATCTATACACCTTATATCAAGGAACGGAGGGAGTACTTCCTACTAATTACAACGATGACCAAAGCTATATTTGCCAACTCCCAACAACTTTTAATCATCATAATCTTTCTATGTGAAGTCATTACTCTCAATAAGATCAATATGAACTCTTTGTTTCTTTTTATTATTTTTCTTCTTTATATTCTTTTATTCACCCAAGATCATGGCAAAATAATCAAGCCCTTGACTCAACACTAAAATTTATTATATATAGCTCACGGACTCGATTACATAGCGAGATCGTAAAGCAAAACTCAAAACTAGATCATGCCATAACTTTTATTCTACTAGATAAAGATACGACTAATAGGATCGAATTAAGAAAAAACTGTAAAGATAGGAGTTGTGATTGTGATACGATACCGGGGCACCTCCCTCAAGCTTGGCAGTTACCAAGGGGAGTGCCCATACCCATGTGATTATGTCTCCTTCTTTGTTGGTGAAGGTGGAGGTGTTGGATAGTCGCACATCGAGCGTAAGAGATCCTCCAACTTGCGGATAATGCCCTTGAGTGCAACAATATGCTCCTTCAAAAAAATATTTTCACTTGTGAGATACTTGTTTTGAATACGAGCTAACTCAATCATCTTGAAAGCTTCTATTTTAGTTGGGGTAAGAAAGTTGTGATCAAGTTGAAGGGTGTCTTCTGCTGCCTGAGCTTGGTCCTCCGTGGTCTTCTTGATCCCTTCATCCTTGTTGATCTCCATGGGTTCTTCCCTCTTCAACTCTATCTTCATTAGCCAAGCATCTTCGTCACCATTGTCGGAGGAGGGGGACGACATGATGCCTGGCCTTGACAACCCTGATAGAAAACAGCTCGAAACAAGAACAGAGGATATTTGCGTGATACGAGAGTCAAAACCTTCGGGAGAATATATAATGAATTTTTACCGACCAAAATACGTATCGTGCAAGAAAACAGAGTCCGCAAGGCACACGAGGTGCTCACGAGGTAGGGGGCGCACCCGGGGTAGGGCGCGCCCACCACCCTCGTGGGGCCCTCGTGTCCTTCCTGCATCGCTACTTATTTTCTATTTTTCTAAATATTCTAAAACGGAGAAATATTGCCTTAAAATTGTTTTGGAGTCGCTTTACTTACCGTACCACATACCTATTCCTTTTGAGTGCAAGCAGTCTGGAAAGTGTCCCTTATGTATTCCTCCGGTTACGGTTTCAATAATATTGGTTTCAACATTTATGGGATTACACGAGATATAATGTTTGATTCTTTGACCATTTACCACCTTGGATTTGTGCCTTGAAGTTGTTGATTTTTATGGCGCCGGAACGATAGACCTCCTCGATAACGTAGGGACCTTCCCATTTAGAGAGAAGTTTTCCTGCAAAAAATCTTAAACGAGAGTTGTATAGCAATACATAATCACCTACATTAAACTCACGCTTTTGTATCCTTTTGTCATGCCATCTTTTAACTTTTTCTTTAAACAACTTGGCATTTTCATAAGCTTGGGTTCTCCATTCATCGAGTGAGCTAATATCAAATAACCTCTTCTCACCGGAAAGTTTGAAATCATAGTTGAGCTCTTTAATAGCCCAATATGCCTTATGTTCTAGTTCGAGAGGTAAGTGACATGCAGTTCTGTAGGCCCATAATGCATCATCAAGTTTCTTGGACCAATTCTTTCTAGACCTATTAACAGTCTTTTGCAAAATTAATTTGAGCTCTCTATTGCTCAACTCTACTTGACCGCTAGACTGTGGGTGATATGGAGATGCAATTCTATGATTAACGTCATATTTAGTAAGCATTTTACGGAAAGCGCCATGAATAAAGTGTGAACCACCATCAGTCATTAAATATCTAGGGGCTCCAAACCCTGGAAAAATAACTTCCTTAAGCATTTTAATAGAAGTGTTATGATCAGCACTACTAGTTGGAATAGCTTCTACCCACTTAGTAACGTAATCAACGGCAACTAAAATATGTGTATATCCATTAGAGGCAGGAAAAGGTCCCATATAATCAAAACCTCAAACATCAAATGGTTCAATAACAAGCGAATAATTCATAGGCATTTCTTGACGTCTACTAATATTACCAATTCTTTGACATTCATCGCAAGACAAAACAAACTTACGGGCATCCTTGAAGAGAGTAGGCCAATAAAAACCGGATTGCAATACCTTATGTCCGATTCTATCTCCAGCGTGGTGCCCTCCATAAGCCTTGGAGTGACACTTGTGTAGGATCTGTTCCTGTTCATGCTCAGGTACACACCGTCTAATAACACCATCTACTCCTTCTTTATAAAGATGTGGATCATCCCAAAAGTAATGTCGCAAATCATAGAAAAACGTTTTCTTTTGTTGGTATGTGAAGCTAGGTGGTATAAATTTAGCAACAATATAATTAGCATAATCAGCATACCATGGAGTGCTATGAGAAGTGCTTATGACATTTAATTGTTCATCGGGAAAGCTATCATCAATAGGTAGTGGGTCATCAAGAACATTCTCTAACCTAGATAAGGTATCTGCAACGGGGTTCTCAGCTCCTTTTCTATCAACAATATTCAAATCAAATTCTTGCAGCAAGAGAACCCATCTAATAAGTCTAGGTTTAGCATCTTTATTTTCCATAAGATATTTAATAGCAGCATGATCAGTGTGAATAGTTACTTTAGAATCAACGATATAGGGTCTCAATTTATCACAAGCAAATACAACTGCTAAAACTTCCTTTTCGGTAGTAGCATAATTACTTTGAGCATTGTCTAGAGTCTTACTAGCATAGTGGATAACATTTAATTTGTTATCAACTCTTTGCCCTAGAACAGCACCTACAGCATAATCACTAGCATCACACATAATTTCAAAGGGTAAATTCCAATCGGTGGTGAACAACAAAAGCAGTAGACTAATGCTTTCTTAAGTATTTCAAATGCTTCTACACAATCATCATCAAAAACAAATGGTACATCTTTTTGTAATAAATTAGTCGAGGTCGAGAAATTTTGAGAAGTCCTTAATGAACCTCCTATAAAATCCGCGTGACCAAGGAAACTTCTTATACCTTTGATGTCCTTGGGACATGGCATCTTTTCAATAGCATCAACCTTCGCTTTATCAACTTCAATACCTCTTTCAGAAACTTTGTGCCCCAAGACAATACCTTCATTAACCATAAAGTGGAACTTTTCCCAATTCAAGACAAGATTAGTTTCTTCACATCTCTGCAGAACTCAGTCAAGATTGCTCAAGCAATCATCAAAAGAGGAAACATAGACGGAAAAATCGTCCATGAAAACCTCACAAATCCTTTCACAAAAGTCAGAGAATATAGCCATCATGCATCTTTGAAAGGTAGCAGGTGCATTACATAAACCAAAAGGCATATGTCTATAAGCAAAAGTACCAAAAGGGCATGTAAAAGTACTCTTTGATTGATCCTTAACCGACACAGGTATTTGAGAGAAACCAGAATAACCATCTAGAAAGCAATAATGTGTATGTTTGCATAATCTTTCAAGCATTTGATCAATTAAAGGCAAGAGGTAATGATCTTTCTTAGTAGCTTTATTTAATTTGCGGAAATCAATTACCATCCTATAACCTATAATAATTCTTTGCATGATCAATTCATCTTTATCATTAGGGACAACAGTAATACCTCCCTTCTTAGAGACACAATGGACAGGACTTACCCACTGACTATCAGCAACGGGATAAATTATACCTGCCTCCAGAAGCTTGAGTAGTTCTTTTCTTACCACTTCTTTCATTTTAGGATTCAAACGTCGTTGAGGATCACGAAATGGTTTGGCATCCGCTTCCAAATTTATTTTATGTTGACATAGAGTGGGACTAATGCCCTTAAGATCATCAAGAGTATATCCAATAGCGGCACGGTGCTTCTTGAGTTTTCGATAATCTTTCTTCTTCATGCTCTGAAAGGTTAGCACTAATAATAACAGGATATATTTTCTTTTCATCAAGATAAGTATATTTAAGATTATCAGGCAACGGTTTAAGCTCAAACACGGGATCACCCTTGGGTGGGGGGGGATCCCCTAGGATTTCAACAGGCAAATTGTGTTGCAGAATAGGTTCCTGTTTAAAGAATACTTCATCCATTTCCCTTCTTTCATTCATGAACATATCATTTTCATGCTCTACCAAATAATGTTCTAAAGGATCACTAGGAGGCACGGCAATAGAAGCAAGACCAATAATTTCATCCTTACTAGGAAATTCTCCCTCACGATGTTGATTACTAAATTTAGAGAAACTAAACTCATGAACCATATCATCCAAGCCAATAGTAACAACATTCTTTTTGCAATCTATCTTAGCATTAACAGTATTCAAGAAGGGTCTACCAAATACAATGGGACAAAAGCTATCCTGTGGGGAACCAAGAACAAGAAAATCAGCAGGATATTTAGTTTTCCCACACAAGACTTCAACATCTCTAACAATTCCCATTGCAGATATAGTATCTCTATTGGCAAGTTTAATTGTAACATCAATATCTTCTAACTCAGCAGGTACAATTTCGTGCATAATTTCTTTGTATAAGTCAATAGGTATAACACTAGCACTAGCACCCATATCACATAAGCCATGATAACAATGATCTCCTATTTTAACAGAAATAACAGCACGCCTACCACAGGTCTATGTTTATCTTTAGCACAAGGTTTAGCAATTCTAGCAGTTTCACCACAGAACTGAATAACATGCCCATCAATATTATCAGACAAGAGATCTTTAACAATAGCAATATTAAGTTCTACTTTAACTTGCTCAGGAGGTGTATAAGTTCTAATATTTCTTTTACGAACAATAGTTGAAGCTTTAGCATGATCCTTCATTCTAACAGGGAAAGGTGGTTTCTCAACATAAGAAGTGGGAACAATAGGATCATTATAAGTGACAGTATTTTCTTCAACTTTAATAGGTGCAGCTACTTTTACTTCTATGGGAGGATGATATTTAAACCACTTCTCCTTGGGGAGATCAACATAAGTAGCAAAAGATTCACAGAAAGAGGCTACTATCTCAGAGTCAAGTCCATATTTAGTGCTAAACTTACGGAAAATATCGGTATCTGTCGTGGAATTGTCACGGCAGATGTCCTTAGTGTCAGGACTTAGTCGTGAGGCAAACGCATCTATGTGGTAGCTTGAGAGGGGTTGGGCGGAATCGAGAGACGCAACACAAGACAAGTGTTTAGACAGCTTCGGGCACCGGGAAACATCATCCAGTAACAACCCTACATGCTGTTTGAGGCTAGGTCTCATTATGATCACGAGGGAGTCGCCGGTAAACCGGCTCTTTTGTCTAGCCCTAGAGATTGTTTCTTCTTGCTTCTAGCTTGTCCCTCTTTGGGGAGCCCTCCCCTCCTTATATATGTTGAAGGGGTGGGTTACATGTGGAGTCCTATTAGGATTAGGACTAGTCTATCTCTAATACAAACCGGATACAAGTCCGGGTCTTGACTCCTTGTAAGGGAAATATCCTTCTTGCCTTTCCTCTTAAACCGGCCCACCATTAACATAAACCAGCCTTCTGGGCCTTGGGCCTTCTCATCCGTCTGACCCAACCGTCGGGTTAACCAGGCGGGTTGCTTGTAAACCGCCGTGTCGTATGGTCGCCGATAACTTCGCCAAGTGTCGTGAGGTCTTCGGATAAACCGCCAAGTCCGCCGGGTTACACTTCCGTCCGGTTTACGCTGTGGGGTATATCCCCGACATTAGCCCCTAGTTTGATTTGGATTTATCCATGTTAAACTGATCCTGTACAACAAACACAAGAACAAATTTGATAGATTATGCTCCGGGTTAAGAATTCTTGTAAACCGGCATCTGATCATCCTTAAGTCCTTGTCATTTCCTCCTTCTAAAAAATCCGCGTCAATAGACCAGCTTCATAACCAATTTTCTTGCAGAAGATATTTCGTAAATAAAGAATCCATTTGAATTAGCCTTCAATGCTTTGATTTAAAAAAATATTGGTCTTCAAATATTCAACTGATATCAGCCAGTTTGAAAATGTAGAACTTGCCGGTTTATCATTGCCAAAATCACCGGTTTATAAATATTGATGGCACCGAGTCATAATTGTTACCGACACCGGGTTATAATTGTTGCGCATAATCGGTCAATCTGGTTTGCTCAGAACTGAGAATTTGAAGATTTTTCTCCCTTATATCCATATTACATGTAGCCCCCAAGTCTTGAGCAGAACAAAGTGATGGCTTAAGACTTGTTTCCATATAATTACTACCACTTTGAAGAGATCTCATCTCAGTCACTAGTAAAAATTGAATACTCCATATATGTAGCCCCAAGTGCCGGGTCATTATGCAATAATGAGCAGGGACTTTATAAATATGATCATGTAAATTTGAACAATAACTTGTAGCCCCCAAGGGCCGGCTTAGTAAGATAATACTGAACCAGAACTTGATATATACTTGAATGTTTTACAGGAGCAATTGGTAGCCCCCAAGGGCCGGCTCATTATGATATGATGAGTCGGGTCTTCAATAAGATGAACAAAAAATGACTTTGCATTAGCCCCCAAGTGTCATGGTGCATGCTCGCAGCGACATGAGACTTGCATATTTGATATAATCTCAACTTTAAATAATGTAGCCCCCAAGTGCCGGGTTGTAAGCCTGCAGCGACTCGGGACTATTCCTTCCATTGCAGAATAAATCATATTCATCGAAAAATAATATCCATTGCGCTAAAGCGACTTTTGAAAACCTCAATCATAATATTAATAACCATAATAAAAATCCAGCCATGTTGGCTATTCAAGATAATATAATCCGGTATGAAAACCTTATTCATCCAATATCATAATGAAAATTCAGCCAAGTTTGGCTATTTGAATAATATAACCCAATCATTATAAGCGCATCATTCCAATGGCACAATCCAAATATATACTGGCGACTTATAGTCCAAAGCCAGGCCGGTTTAATAAACACCGGATAATTTCTCATCATATACTGGTGACTTATCGTCTTAAAGCCAGGCCGGTTTAATAAACAACGGATAATTTATCATCATGCTTTATTCAACCTGTCTCTGCATACAACAAGTTTAAAGTGTCCCGCGGTTTACCGACGGACGGGTCATAATGCCCAACATATAACCCGGGTTTATAACCCAGGCTGCACTTAAGAATAATTAAATATGGAATATATCATACCTGTGACATTGAATCACATCGTTGGTTTACCAACTTTTTGTAGGAAGGGTGATAACCCCAATCTTGAGTATTGATAACTCCTTCCATATTGTGCCGGTTTATGATAAAACCGTGTCGGGTTGTGATAAACACCGGATTAACCATATATAATACTGGTGACTTTGAGTCAAAGCCAGACCGGGTTGATAGTCTCCGGATTAAGATCTGAGCATGTTCCGTAAATTTGTAATTGGCAGTCGAACCAGTTTAATAATGTCGGTTTGTAAACGCAACAAAAGAAATGTTTATCAAAAAAGAAAACAGAATTCAAGCAAAGGCAAAGATAAAACCATTGCAAATGAGGCTTTGAGCCGATCAAGAGGCATTACCATGGTCGGACACGACCAAGCTCCCAAAAGGCGTAGCTATGGTTCGAGTCAGCCAGTCCCCAAATGATGCTTTGGCATTACGCCGATCAAGAGGTGTAGCGATGGTTGAGTTCGACCAAAGCCCCCAAGTGATGCTTTGTGGCACTAGGCCGATCAAGAGGCGTGACTATGGTTCAGACTTGACCAAGTCCCCAAGTGATGCTGTGGCATTGAGCCGACCAAGAGGTGTGACTATGGTTCGGATACGACCAAAGCCCCCAAGTGATGTTGTGGCATTGAACCGACCAAGAGGTGTGACTATGGTTCGGATATGACCAAAGCCCCCAAGTGATGTTGTGGCATTGAGCCGATCAAGAGGTGTAGCTATGGTTCGAATACGACCAAGCCCCTAAGTGATCAATAATATGATAAGCCAATAAGGCATGATACCCATGTTTGAACCGCGCATGATGGCAGCAGGTCCTCTTTGGCACCCTTTAACTTTTTCCAAGAGATAAATTCTTCTTGAACCGGACATTAAACCGGATATTGAGAACTTCAAAGCTTTATGGGAGACTTCTTTCCCTTGAACCGGATTCTAAATCAGAATCCTCATTTTCAGCCAGAAATTTTCTGACGGCCTTTAAACTCGAACATGCGAGAAGTTAATTCTTTTTGAACTGGACACTTTCAAACCGGATTTGAGAGCTTCAGAGCTTTGTGGGAGATAGATTTCCCTTGAGCTGGATTGTAATACAGATATTTGGAGAGCTTCAATGAGACTGACCTCCCTTGAGCCGAATTTTTAAACCGGATATTTGAGAGCTTCAACGCTTTATGAGAGAAAGATGTCTCTTGAACCGGATTTTGAACCGGAATCCTTTCTGATGATCCGGAACTTCTTCATTGAGCCGGGATTTGTAACTGTCATATACTTTTCAAGCCAAAAATTTTCTGACGGCCTTTAAATTTTCATCAATATAGCAGTAACCTCCCGGACCGGGTAATCTTTCAACATTCTGGGGCACTTGAATTTCTTTGGCCAGCAAGACTTGTCATGCGTCATATCATCGTAGCCCCCGAGTCTTAAGATGACTCAAGGAGTTGTCTTGAGATTCTCCATACTTGACCATAGCAGAAGGTATATATCATCGGTGTTGATAACGCCATGTGAATCCACCGAAGGTTGAGGTGACTGCGGCGGGTTATAAATGATCCCGTATGAGCCGTGTCAGCAACTCGGCCAATGGTTCCTTTCACCTGGTTGTTTGAAGCTAACCAAACTATAGTGACGGCAACTTGTGCGTATGTCCATTGAACCATCCAGCGCAGACAATGGCTGATGATTATTTGCCTCCAATTTGTTGGAAGAAAACCGGGCTACCCAAGCTGTGACTTGCTCATACTTAATAAAACAGCTCATGTAGACAGGTGCGGCCTGGCGTGTTGATGTCGACCAGGTCGCGAGAGACGGACGGAAAAATACGTCCGCAGCATCAGAGGTGGCACAGACAGATGAGTCAGCCGCAGCATTTTAAGCCGGTGCGGACGAGCAAGTTGTCCTCCGCGTTGTAAACCGGTGCGGATGCGTGAACCAGCCGTCCGTTCATTAGGTAATGTAACACAGAGAAAAACACCGTTGTAGAACGTTGCCAGCTCATGTTCCATACCGGGAGTATAAATATAATTGTCCTGCGTATAAACAAAATATAGCAAGGCACAGTAGTCACTTGTGAAAAGAGATCAACATGCGCTTTAACAAACAATATACAGGATAAATATCACCTGATTTACTTGGACGACAGCTCTGTATGCAGAACCTTGTCTCTAGGTCCACCTTGCCCATAAAATATTTAGTCATGGTCTGCAAACCGACCGGAACAACACGTGGGCTTCAATTTCTTCTGGTTGCTTATTTCCAGTATGCTGCTCCGGTTTGCAAATGCCTGATAGAACCGAGAGCCACCACCCCCCTTTTCCTCCATTTTTTTTCTTTTTTTATGGTCGGGCATTAAGGCCTTTTGACCTTTCCAACCAATCCTATCCTTACCATAGATATTTGATCATAGAAGGAGCCTGCGGGGGTGCGTGGTGAAGCCATAACGGCTTGGAGAGCGCCAGAGCGCGCGGCTGTGGCCAGATCCAGCCAAGGCTGCACAGGCTGCGCGGGGCTGGTGACGAGGCTGTGGCAACTGCTGGCGGTTTAGCGGCGGGGTCGGGGCCGGTCAAAGCGGAGCCGTGCGGGGCGCGCACTTGGGCGTGAAGAACCCATCGTGGGTGAAGAGGAGCCTGCGACTTGGTGGAGCCGGCGCGCACGCGGCCACCGAAGCTGGAGAGGCGCGCGGCCTGCAGCGGGCACAGAGGAGGGTGAGGCCGAGCCGGCGGGCGCGGCCACGGAGGGGCGCGAGGAGAAGAGGCTCGGGCGCGGCCCGGCGGAGAACAGAGTGAGCGCCGCGGGAGGGGGCACGACCAGGCACTCCGCGCGAGGGGAGGCGAGGCCCGGCGGAGAACAGAGTGAGCGCCGCGGGAGGGGGCGCGACCAGGCGCTCCGCACGAGGGGAGGCGAGGCCCGGTGGAGAACAGAGTGAGCACCGCGGGAGGGGGCGCGACCAGGCGGGGGCGGCTCAGAGGCGCAAGGCCGGCGGGTTGGAACAGCCGAGACGCCTCAGCGGCCCGTAGCCTGTACATGGGTGACCGGCGCCGGTGACTCGGCAGTGGGGGCGCGTCGGTGAAGGCCGGCGGCTCGATGAGGCCGTAGAGTCGAGGCCGACTCAGAAGATAAATCGGCGTTTGGCGAGGCAGAACAACAAACCGGGGCCGCAGCAGCGGCTCGCGGGAGGCGGCTCACCGGACGGCGGGTTAGCGCTGCGGTGACGGGGGTGATCCGGCGACCTGACGAGGCCGGTTTGAAGAGGCGAGGCCATTCAAAAACAGGGGAAACCCGAGGCGCGGGCAGCGATTCATCTGTGTTGGAGGTGGAATGGCGATTTGCTGTCCCGGTGGTTTACGGCACGGCTGCGTTCAGGAGCCGGGTCGCCTGAGTGGAGGCGCGGTGCAGAGGGCCGCGGCGGTTTGGGTGTCGAGGCGGCCGGCGGCTCACCGCGGTAGAACAGCAGCACGGTCGGCGGTTCGAGGTGTGGCGGCTCAATCGAGTCCAGCAGAGGCGGCCGACGGTTTGCCAGCGAGGCGGAGGCGAAGTCAGGCCGGGCATGAGCAGCTCTCAATCGGGGACAGGTCGGCCGAGGCTGGCGGCTTCAGGCCGTTGTGAAGGTGGCCGGCACGACAGCGGCCCTGAGAAGGCGAAGACGGCGGGTCCGTAGTGCCGGTTTAGTCCGGGGCTGCTCGGCGGCCTGCCGCGGAGACGGCGGCGGAGGCGCTCCAGTGGCGACTCGAGTGAAATCCGTTGTGGCTTGTTGCGGCGAATCCGGCTCGTGAATGTTGACTTCGTGATTTTTGTTTCCGGGTCGTGTCCAGCTCCCCCTTTTTTTAATCGGGAGTTAGTAACATCCACGAGCACAGGCAACAACATCAGCAACTTGTGGCTAGCCGATCGATGCCTTGAGCCAGGTGGCAATCTTCTCAAGACTAAAAAACGCCAAGTGTAGTAGAAAAAAAGAGCTTTATCGTATTCCTGTCGGTCTTGACCGTAGCAAAAAATCTATCCGTCCTCGGATCGATGCACTGAAGACTCGCATGCGGTCAAGGATTGCGGCAAGGTGACCCAGTATCGCCACTTCTATTCGTCATTGCTATGGACGTCTTGACCAAAATTTTCATCAAAGGAGAGAAAGCTGGAGCCATTAGCGCATTCTCGGGGATAGCAGCATTGCAAAGACTATCCATATATGCTGAAAATGTTGCTCTGTTCGTTCGACCCACCGAGCAGGATCTCGGTTTTGTGACAGAGGCTCTTCGAGCTTTTGGTGAAGCATCGGGGCTAAGAGTTAACTATGCTAAGTCATCAGCAATACTCATCAGAGGAGATGATCTTGACAAGGACCGTGTGGCGACTATGCTGAACTGCAGCCTGACTGAATTTCCGTGCAAATATCTTGGACTACAGCTTGCCATCCGGACTGACTAACTCGCGTAATGGCAGCCAATCCTCGACTCCAAGACGTTAAGTCGGTTCCTGCATGGCAACGAGGGTTGATTCAGCGCCCGGGTAGGTTGATCCTGGTGAAACCTGTACTTGCGGCTAAACCCATCCACCACTTCCTCGTGACTGATGCCCCTGCTTGGGTGTTCGAGGAGCTTGATCGAAGCATGTGTGCTTTCTTCTGGGCTGGGAAGGAGAAAGCGAACGGTGGGCAGTGCCTAGTGGCTTGGAGCAATATCTGTCGCCCCTTGAACATGGGAGGGCTGGGGGTCAAAAATTTGCAGCTGCAAGCACTAGCCTTGAGAGTGCGTTGGGAGTGGTTACGCCGGACGGATTGCTCCAGACCGTGGAGAGGAATCCCTATGACGGTGGATGAAGAAGCCCGAGCAGTGTTTGTGACATGGTGCATATTGAGGTGGGAGACGGCACTAAAGTTACTGCTCGGAGAGATCGCTGGATTCACGGGTTTGCAGCAGCGGACATTGCTCCCAGCATTGTTGCGTCAGTGGATACTAGAGTGAAGAATAGACGCACAGTTCAACAGGCTATGGAGGACAATAGATGGACACAGGATATGAGAGGAGACCTTTCTTTCACTCCGCATATGCAGCTTCTGCATCTGAATCAAGCTATTCACACTGTCCAACGGCAAGCAGACGCACCAGATACCTTCTCCTGGCCGGCGGACCCTTCAGGACAATACATGGCAAAGTCAACTTATAGATGGTTGTGTGCTGGGGGTGTCACCTCCCCTTTTGCTGCCTGCATTTGGAAGAGTTGGGCGACCCTAAAGTGCAAGATTTTTGCTTGGCTGGCGGTCCAACATCGCTTGTGGACTTCTGATAGGAGAGCAAGACATGGGCTCCAAGATCATCCGTCACCTTGTTACACATGCTTGCAATGCGAGGACAAGTTTGAGCACAACCTAATCCAATGCGTGTATGCTAGG
This sequence comes from Aegilops bicornis, assembly GCA_021605145.1. Lineage (NCBI taxonomy): Eukaryota > Viridiplantae > Streptophyta > Magnoliopsida > Poales > Poaceae > Aegilops > Aegilops bicornis. Next base: position 499,692,757 of record CM038674.1, read on the forward strand.
GAGGTGTGGGAAGGATGTCTCTCTGCACTTCACATGAACATTCCTCGGCCAAGCACACAAGACAACTATCTCCAATGGTGGTTATTAAGCAGGAAGCACTACCAGAAGGCACAAAAAAGAGGATTCGACACTCTGGCAATTGTGGTGGCATGGAACTTATGGAAGCAGCGCAATGCCAGGGTCTTCAATCGGGCAAGTCAAGTGCTGCTGGGAAGGGACCTTACTCACAAAATTCTGCAAGAAACTGAGGAGTGGAGGAGTGCGGGAGTAGGAGTGGTAGCGTTGCATAGATTTGTGAGAGAGTAGCCTAGTGCTTTTGGTAGTTTGGTTGTTGGGTGTGAGTGTGTGTTATGCTTGAGGTATGTTCGCATGGCCTCAAGCTTCTTGTAAATACTTTTGCTCTCTTCTATAAAGATAAGGTACGCCTTTGGCGTACTCTCGAAAAAAAAGACTCACGTGCGGTGGCGCACATGACAGAGCCCTAACTTCTGTTGAATCTAATCTCGCGTATCCCGTTCTGAAAGCACGATCTTGATCAGAACACAATGGATTTATCAACTTTGCTTCAATGTTGCCGTAGATCCTTTTGTACCGTCTCTTGTTACTCTGGCAAGTCATAATCTTCTCGATCCCTAAGATAGATCCCTTCAAGAACTCATCACCACCTTGCTCCAGCCCCACGGTGGGCGCCAACTGTCGTGGAATTGTCACGGCAGATGTCCTTGTCGGCGTTCTGGGAACGGGGGTCCCCAGACTTGCCTGCCTGCGGCCTGCGGCGTGGCTCGAAGGAGGCCCAGGACAGCCCATCTTCATCAACACAAGCGCAAGACCCTCGCGAGGGGCCAAGCCTCATGAGGCGGGACGACCAGGAGCTTCCTCGAGCCACGGCCTCGTCGAGTGGCAGCTCATGAGGAGGCGGAGAGTTCAAGGCGGTACCTCGCGAGGTGCCCATGGCGCAAGCCATGGCGACCAAGGCGCCCGGTCAGGCGCCACCGGCCCGCCAGTTGTCCTCCTTTCCCCTTTGGTGCAAAGGGAGCAAGCGCATCTTGAGAGCATCAAGCAAAGGCATCCGTTTGGTGCAACAAGACCAAGACCAGCCCCAGCGGCCGGAAGGAGTCATCGTGGAGCCCAAGCGAGGCGTCATCACGAGCCTTTGGCGGCGAGGACCAACTTTAGTCAGATAAGTGTATCCGCTGTTCCCCTTCAAAATGGCTAATTGTTGGCGCCCTTCCGCTCAATATTTGGGAAGAGGCCCGGGGCCTTCGCCTATAAATAGGAGTAGCCACACTTTCGAGTAGAGGGGAAAGCGATCGACATCCGAGGAAAGACAGACCCGATCCTCAAGCTAGAGCGACGGGACACCACCTCGCAGCTCATCACACCCACCAAGAACAGACCCTCATGAGGCTGTTCTTCCCTTCTTATTCCACATCAGCCCAAGAGGCAATCCACCACACCGAAACTAGAGTAGGGTATTACACCTGGCGGTGGCCCCAACTAGTATAAATCTCATGTCTCTTGTCTTTGTTACATTTTAGTAGTTTAGGTCCCTGCGATTCGGCAAGGTGCGAGGCGGTGGAGGGTTGGATCTCCGCGCGCACCCGGTGTTGAACCTCAAAGGGTCTGCCGGAACCCGAAATCCGACATTTGGCGCGCCCGGTAGGAGTGCGCGGAATCTGCCTTTAAATCGCCTCGTTCTTCCCCGACTACCGCAACCATGTCGGCGCCCGCCAGACGCGCGCAGCCGAGCCGCCCTCGCCTCCCATATGTCGCCCAGACGGCTCCCGTCGGCGGGCGCCGTTGTCGTTCGTCACCCACCGTCCGCGCCGCCACCTGCCGGCGAAACGAGCAATATCGTCGTCCCAAAGACTCCGTCCATGAGGCGGGGACGGCCGCCCGCCACGCCTTCGCTCACCCGCTGGTTCTTCGCCACGCGCACCCAGCAGCGCCATGGAGGCCCGAAAGCTGCACTCATCATCGCTAACGAGCTCCTGCGCTACCGCCCCGTCGGCACGTCTCGAAGAATGGCTTGACCGAGTCGCCGAGCTCGTCCCACGCTGCAGAGGCGACCCCGCGCCCGTCTCTCGCACGCACCCGCCCAGCGTGAGCAATAAACTCCCGGGCGCCTCGCCGCCTCCTCCCCAAGAAGGCGCCACAGCCCCAAAGGCGCGGCCCCTGGCGGAACCCGTTCCGCCAGCGCCGCAGCAACAAGCAGAGCGACTGTCAAGAAGTTCCTCGCCCACAAGAAGCTGCCCGGCGCTCCCTGCTCCAGCCGTCAAGACCCTACGTTGCCCCGGCCGCGGCGCAGGAGGTCCATAAGACCAAGCTCTCTGCCGTCCGAGGCCCCCAGCTGCCAGGCTGCCGCCTTCACCTCCGAGCTGCGCAGCGTAAGCGTGGCCCGCCAAGTTCAAGCAGACCTGCCTCCTCGCTATGACGGCACGGTGACCCTCTGAGTTCCTCTAGCTCTGAGCTGGGCATCGAGGCTGCCCACGGGATGAAAAGGTCATGGCGAACTGGTTTCCCATGGCGCTCAGGGACGGAGAGCCCGCACTGGCTCTGAATTTGGCCCCGACACGATCTCTTCTTGGGCCAAGATGCGTACCCGCTTCATCGCCAACTTCGAGGTACTGCATGACCGGCCACCAGCAAGTGGCGACATGCGCCCGAATCAAGCGGCAGCCGGGAAACCTGCAAAGTACATCCAGCGCTTCAACAACGCGCCTCAAGATCCCTGTGGTAACGGAGGAGGCCATCATCTGCCTTCTCCGGCCAGGCGTCTTGACGTCAAGATGAAGGAGGAGCTGGCGATGCATGAAGATCTGTGCACCTCCCTAGAGCTGTTCAACTTGGCGACCAAGTGCGCGCCAGAGCTGAGGAGGGCACCTCTCCTCCTCGAGTTACTGCCGCGGATCCCGAAGAAAAGAAGTCCAAGGCCAAGGACGTGAAGAGCAAGGGGGCTGCCGTGCTCGCAGCCGAACCAGACACCAAGCGAGGCAGAGATCAGCCTGAGTCCTCCAAGGGCAGCCGGTACTGCGTGTACCACGACCTCCACACCCACAACACCAATGAATGCCAAGAACTCCGGGTCGTACGTGAATGAAGGGTCGGCAGACGCCCCGAGCGCAGCGACCGGGGCTATGGCCGAGGAGGAGGAAGGAATGCAGGACGCTGGGAAGACCCAGCCCGCGCCAAGGGTGGCGCGACCAACCTCGCGAGGGAGGCTGGAGGGATCAGCCTCGCGAGGATCGCCCGCAGGGTAACGCAGGCCTCCCTCCGCTGCCGCCGCCGCCAAGGAGAATTGAAGACCGTCATCAAGACGAGGGGGCTGGGGGCTTCCAGGAAGCGCGTGCGATCGCCTGCATCCTGGGCGGAGCTCAAGCCCCAGCCTCTCAGTGCATCTTCAAGCGATTCGCCCAGCGAAGTGAATGTAGTCCTCCCAAGCTCGAGGCCACGCTCCCTCTCGGGTGGTCGGGCGTGCGCCATCACGTTCAGCTCGGCGGATCGGCTCAAGTCTTGCGCGGCCACGGCGGAGTTCTCCCGATGCTTTGTTCCCCAATCATCAGCAATGTGCTAGTCACCAAGACCCTCATCGATGGTGGAGCAGGGCTCAACGTCCTGTCCGTGGAGACATTCAACAATCTTCAAGTGCCTTACAGCCAGCTTCAGCCAACCAAGCCTTTCTCCGGAGTCACCGACGGCTCCACGGTCCCGATCGGGCAGGTCCGCCTTCCTGTCACCTTGAGGCTCGCGACAACTACCACACCGAGCTCATCGACTTCGGCGTCGCCCACATTACTTTGCCGTACAACGCCATCCTCGGGTACCCAGCGTTGGCCAAATTCATGGCCGTAACCCACCATGGCTACAACATCCTCAAGATGCCGAGAAGCGGCGGGGTCATCACGGTGCCACAGTGAAGAGAGAGGCGTAGTGTGCTCCACAGGCGAGCTTTTCGAGCTTCATCCTTTGGAAGACCCAGGACCACAACAGCAGGAGGCCTCCGAGGCCGCACCCAAGAAAGAAGAAGACATCGACCGGCCCAGCTCTTCAAGAGACAGGCCCCTCGGGGCCCAGCGCCCGGGCGGGAGCCTCCTTCCATCGCATAGGAAGCGCGCGGCGCCCTCCTCGTGCAGGGGCTCGGGGCTCTTCCTGGAGGGTCACCGACCTCGCCAAGGTCTCGAGGGAGGCGCTTGGGCACCACGTGGGCGTGTTTGAAGCATGTTTCCCATAGCGAGAGCAAGACCGGGAGGGCGAACCCTCGGGGAGTTCGTCGGCAAAGGCCATTCAAGAGCTCACTGAGTCAAAGGTCATGAGGGCAGCCGCCTACCCGTTGTGGCCCCCCATCCAGGCCGAGGATGGTGGGCTGCAGCGTCTACATCGACATATCGAGGGCTCAACCGAGCCGCATCTCAAGCGCCTCGGCCCTCGCGAGTGGGACATTGCGAAGGTCCACCCCACACCTACGTGACGCATGCCTTATGGCACCAACGCGGCTGCTGAGCACCAGCGTCTCATGAGGGCCATCCTGGAGGTCAAGAGGTCAGGCACGCCGCAGCCCTGGCAAAGATGGAGATGGCCCCTAAGGAGCCGCCAGCGCCTCCGGAGCCTCCTGAGGCCCCCGGGCCTGGGGGCTCGTGAGGATCAGCTCCCGCAGCCCACCGAGTCTGCTACATCAACACCCCTTCGTCCCCAACATCACCAGGTGACATCTTTAAGTTTCATTTCAGGTGGGAGCGCCTTGAGGCTGCATTATTCCCAGGCCGCGTGGGTCCGTCCCTGCGGCATGTATCCCTTTTATTTCACGTCATTAGCTTATCCTGTTGGGGGCGCCCCCCGGGCTGCATCATCCTCAAGCCGCTCGGGCCTGTCCCAGCGGCATGTATCCTTCTTGCGTTTTCCTTAAGATTATGCTCTCGCTCCACCGTGCTTGTTATTTGGAGCCTTTTCCTGGGTGGCGGAATCTTGCGCGTTAAAGGTGGGGTGCCTGAGCATTGCGACTCAGGGCTCCTACCGGCTCTCCGGCCCTCACCCTCTGGTCTTGTCCATGGCATCGCGACCTGGCTTGCCAGCGGCAGTGAAGACCAGCCCGAGCCGGGACCGAGGGCGTGAAGTTTCGTCACCTAATCCGACTTGCACGTTAAAGGGGGGTGCACGAGCATCACGACTCAGGGCTCCTACCGGCTCTCCGGCCCTCACCCTCTGGTCTTGTCCATGGCATCGCGACCTGGCTTGCCAGCGACGGCTGAGACCAGCCCGATAGCCGGGACCCGAGGACGTAGAGTTGCCTCATCTAACCTAGCTTGCGCGTTAATGGGGGGGTGCATGAGCATCGCGACTCAGGACTCCTACCGGCTCTCCGGCCCTCACCCTCTGGTCTTGTCCATGGCATCGCGACCTGGCTCGCCAGCGACGACTGAGACCAGCCCGAGCCGGACCTGAGACGTGAAACACCGGCATCTGGCCAAATTTGCAGGAACACACTCGAAGACAAGGCCTAGGGCCAGGCGCAACCCGCCTTGAGGTAGGGCCTCGTGAGTCCCGCGCTGGCTCACGGGTGCCCCAACACACCTCGCGAGGCCTCTCGCGCCTCTCCAAAGAAACTAACGGCAGGACTAACGATCGCCACGGCGAGCTCTTGTTCCTTTTGTGGTGAACCTGCAGGGTCCCTCCAAGGAGCACGAAACGACCTCGCCACGCAATCTCTAGCCGGCCAAGGCACGGACCTAGCGCCGCACCAGGAAGCATTGTCCTGACCCTCGAGATAAGTCACCCTCCGGACACACTAGTTGTCGCAACACCATCCCCACACTTAATGCAACCCCGTGTTAGCAACATCGCTCTCCTTTCTCACTGAATGATGGCCGCTTGAGCGCCAAGGGGGACCCCGAGGCATCGCGACTCGGAGGCTCTTACGGACCTCGGGCCGCTCACCTCCTGGCCTTGACCACGGCATCGCCAGCGACAGCATACCAGCGGCCGGCTGAAGCCGCCTTGGGGCCCAGGACTGTCGTATGAGCACCAAGCCCTCACGAGGTCTGAAGGGAGGATACTGAGCTAGAACGGAATGAGCATCTCGCACTGCCTCACAATAAGGATCATATTGACAAACGAAGCTACAAACATCTTACAAGCCCCCGCGGGGTACATTCTTGGCTCCTCGCAGGAACAAAAGACGCGGATCCTAAGGAGTCCTACCTACGGGGACCACCGCGGCAGACGCAATCATCAACGATGGGCCGCCCGGTCGAGCCTACCCCATCCAGATCAGAGGCGGCGACGACCTGACGAGCCCGCCCTGCCCGGAGCGGCGCAGGCTCGGGGGCTCGTAGCTGTCGTCGCTCGTCTCCGGCGTCGCGAAGAGCTCGGCGGAGTCGCTGGATCCTCCGGCGCCTTCGTCGCCTGAGAAGCTGCCAAGGGAGTGGTCGGTCGGCCTCCGTCTCACCGCAGCAGGGCCCCGACCGCCTCTCCCGGGGCAGCACTCCAGCCGACGACCCTCCGCGTCAAAGACCTTGAAAAGACACCACCGAAGCACCATCTACTCCAGGTGGATCGTGAGGGCGCCCCTCGCCCTGCAGACCCGGGCGACCTCGTCCCAGCCTCGAGTCATGAAGACCTCGCCCGGGGCAACTACTGCAACCTCTGCCCTGGTCGCGAGGTGCCGCAGCCGGCTTGCTGCAGCCAGAGTCCCAGGGGCTCCCCCTGCCGGACGACGGAAGCGAAGAAAGAAGGAAGACGAATCCAAGACTTAGGAGGCGCTGCGACGCGGAGCACGAACTCCCGGCAGGAGCCCTCAGCGTGGACTCCAGGGGGGAAGACGCACACCTTCGTAACCCGCCGGCGTCATCGGCGGCGCCGCTTGTGGCGCTCGGCGTCGCCTCCTTCAGGGCCACCAATTTGCGCGTACAAGGGAAGAGGAAACCCTGGTGGCGGTCGCGCGCACCAGGGCATGGGCGCCTCCTAGCGAGCGCTCCTGCCCTAACACCAGAGAGCAAGCCGCTTCTTTGGGGGGAGCAGGTCAGGATCCTCTTGAGGAGCCTTTCCCTTCTCTTCCCTGGAGAACCGGCGGATTGGAGCCATGGCGACCAAAGCGAAAACGAGGAGGAGGAGAAGCGGAAGGATGGGCTGGAAGGCGCGCCGCTCGCACTTATGGCGGCGAAGGCCAACCGTCGGCCTGCCACGATCACCGATCATCATGCCCAACTCTGCATGGAGGGACTCGTCGAATCCGGGTGGTTACCAAGGCATCGTGGGGAAGCAGTCGCGCGCGTCAATCTACCGCCGCTGGGCGCCCAAGGCCATAGTCGTTAGGGCCCGTGGCGCCGCGCCTTGCCCTTCGCCTCTCTGCTCAGCCAAGTTCGGTAGCGTCGTGGGCCGGGGGCTCTGTCGGCGTTCTAAGGCAGGGGTCCCAGACTTGCACGCTGCGGCCTGCGGCGTGGCTCGAAGGAGGCCCAGGACAGCCCATCTTCATCAACACAAGCGCAAGACCCTCGCGAGGGGCCAAGCCTCTCATGAGGCCAGACTGACGAGGAGCTTCCTCGAGCACGACCTCGTCAGGCTGGCTCATGAGGAGGCGGAGAGTTCAAGGCAGGGTACCTCGCGAGGTGCCCATGGCGCAAGCCATGACGACCAAAGAGGCGCCCGGTCGGGCGCCCGGCCCACGCAGTTGTCCTCCTTTCCCCTTTGGTGCAAAGGGAGCAAGCGCGGCGAGAGCATCAAGCAAAGGCATCCGTTTGATTGCAACAAGACCAAGACCAGCCCCAGCGGCTGGAAGGAGTCATCGTGGAGCCCAAGCGGGCGTCATCACCCGAGCCTTTGGCAGGCGAGGACCAACTTTAGTCAGGATAAGTGTACCCGCTGTTCCTCTTCAAAATGGCCAATTGTTGGCGCCCTTCCCGCTCAATATTTGGGAAGAGGCCCAGGGCCTTCGACTATAAATAAGAGTAGCCACACTCAGAGTAGAGGGGGGAAAACGATCGACATCCAGAGAAAGATAGAGACCCGATCCTCAAGCTAGAGCGACGGGACACCACCTCGCAGTTCATCACACCCACCAAGAACAGACCCTCGCGAGGCTGTTCTTCCCTTACTGTTCCACATCAGCCCAAGAGGCAATCCACCACACCAGAAACTAGAGTAGGGTATTACACCACAACGGTGGCCCCAACTAGTATAAATCTCATGTCTCTTGTGCTGTTCTGTTTAGTAGTTTAGGTCCCTGCGATTCGGTGAGGTACGAGACGGTGGAGGGTTGGATCTCCGCGCGCACCCCAGTGTTCGAACCTCAAGGGTCTGCCGGAACCCGAAATCCGACAGTCCTTAGTGTCAGGACTTAGTCGTGAGGCCAACACATCTATGTGGTAGCTTGAGAGGGGTTGAGCGGAATCGAGAGACGCAACACAAGACAAGGGTTTAGACAGCTTCGGGCCCCGGGAAACATCATCCGATAACAACCCTACATGCTGTTTGAGGCTAGGTCTCATTATGATCACGAGGTAGTCGCCGATAAACCGGCTCTTTGTGTCTAGCCCTAGAGATTGTTTCTTCTTGCTTCTAGCTTGTCCCTCTTTGGGGAGCCCTGCCCCTCCTTATATATGTTGAAGGGGTGGGTTACATGTGGAGTCCTATTAGGATTAGGACTAGTCTATCCCTAATACAAACCGGATACAAGTCCGGGTCTTGACTCCTTGTAAGGGAAATATCCTTCTTGCCTTTCCTCTTAAACCGGCCCACCATTAACATAAACCGGCCTTCTAGGCCTTGGGCCTTGTCATCCGTCTGACCCAACCGTCGGGTTAACCAGGCGGGTTGCTAGTAAACCGCCAGGTCAGGGCGGGTCGCCAGTAACTCGCCAAGTGTCAGTGGGGTCTTCAGATAAACCGCCAAGTCCGGCCGGGTTACACTTTCGGCCGGTTTACGCCGCGGGGTATATCCCTGAGGGAGTCCTGGATTAGGGGGTGTCCGGATAGCCGAACTATCACCGTTGGCCGGACTCCTGGACTATGAAGATACAAGATTGAAGACTTCGTCCCATGTCCGGATGGGACTTTCCATGGCGTGGAAGGCAAGGTTGGCAATACGGATATGTAGATCTCCTACCATTGTAACCGACTCTGTGTAACCCTAACTGAGGGAGTTCCGGACTAGGGGGTGTCCGGATAGCCGAACTATTATCATCGGCCGGACTCCAAGACTATGAAGATACAAGATTGAAGACTTCGTCCCGTGTCCGGATGGGACTTTCCTTGGCGTGGAAGGCAAGCTTGGCGATACGGATATGTAGATCTCCTACCATTGTAACCGACTCTGTGTAACCCTAGCCCTCTCCGGTGTCTATATAAATCGGAGGGCTTTAGTCCGTAGGACGAACAACAATCATACCATAGGCTAGCTTCTAGGGTTTAGCCTCTTTGATCTTGTGGTAGATCCACTCTTGTAACACACATCATCAATATTAATAAAGCGGGGCGTGAGGTTTTACCTCCATCAAGAGGGCCCGAACACAGGTAAAACATCGTGTCCCTTGTCTCCTGTTACCATCCGCCTAGGCGCACAGTTCGGGACCCCCTACCGAGATCCGCCGGTTTTGACACCGACATTGGTGCTTTCATTGAGAGTTCCTACGTATGTCGTCACCGATAGGCTCGATGGCCTCTTCAATCATCAACAACGGCAGCGGTCCAGGTGAGACTTTTCTCCCGGACAGATCTTCGTGTTTGGCGGCTTTACCTGCGGGCAATTAAGCAGCCATCTGGAGCAGATCGAAGCTTCGCCCCTGGCCGTCGAGTCAGATTTGGAAAGGCTAAACTATACGGCCCGATATCCGCGGAGACTTGATCTTGACGGATTCGAGCCGCAAGCTGCCAGCCGCCCGCCTTTGTCTCGATGGGCATGATCTAGCTCTGCGGCGAGCGATTGCCACAGAGGCGCACTGAGAATCCGCTCCGACCCTTAATCCGGGCGGATTCCCGACCGAGGACGAGTGGTTGGACACCGCCTCGGGGGCTTTAATCTCTACGGCGATTGAGCCGAACTCTATCCCTGTCCTTTGCGAAGACCTCGACTCCAGGGTGCTGGACTCCTCTCCGGACTCCGAACCCTCCACGCCCTTGCCAATCGAATCCAATTGGGCGCCCGTTATGGAGTTCATGGCCACAGACATCTTTCAGCACTCGCCCTTTGGCGACATCCTGAATTCACTAAAGTACCTCTCGTTATCAGGAGAGCCCTGGCGGACTGCGGTCGGGGCCGGTTGAGATGCGGACGGACGAAGAAATTCAAAGCCCACCCACCACCCACTTGGTAGCAGCTGTCGCCGACGATCTAACCGACATGCTAGACTACGACTCGAAGACATCGACGGTATGGGACGGCGATGCCGGAGAGCGACCAAGACCCAGCGCCTACAGGGCCTTTGGAAGGCCACCTCGTCATCTGGCATATACATGGTGGACATCCCAAAAGATGGGAGAACGATGATGGAACAACGGAGGATGACCCCTCAAAAAACAGCCCAAGCGCCCGGCGTCGGTGGCGCCGCTCTAAATCCCCGCCACAGCAAGAATGAAGATTCCGGCATCGGAGATAACAATACACCGGACGGTGCGAAGACAATCCACTCCGGCAAGATCCAGTAGCGGGGAGGATGGAGACGCCAGCCCTCACGAGAAGGCGGCGAAGAAGAGGTAGAGGATTATATGCCTCCCTCAGGAGACGAAGCAAGCCTCGGCGACGATGAATTAAATGGTGCTGAGGATCCCGTCGAACAAGAGCGTTTTAGGCGCGGGCTTATGGCCACGGCGAACAACCTCAAGAAAAAGCGACAACGACTTAGAGCTGATCGAGGATCTGCTAGCCGGCCAGATGGGTGAAGTCCTCGCGGCCGAAGAGCATGAGCTCGAACGCCCCTCCAAAAGCTACCCTAAACACAAGCTGCTCCCCCGATTAGAGGAGGAGGCTTATGAAAACGCATCACCAGGAGACAATATGGCTGACCGACCACCCCGTGGTCACGACAGAGAGGCCTCTAGGCCCTTCACTAGAACCGTACCCCGGCATCGCTCAAAAAGCACACGGCCACAGGGGAATGCTCCGGACCTGCGAGATATATTGGAGGACAAGGCAAGACAATCAAGATCGATCTATGGATCGCGTGGGCGCCCACGATGCGTGGCGACAACCGTCGCTCCGGACCTGATAAGTCCGGCCGGCCGAACAAAAGCAGACAAAGCTCTTTTGAGCTCCGTCGTGATATCACCCGATGCAGGCGCCGCACACCCACTATGCTTCACGAGGCGAAGTAATGGATCATCAAATCCCGAAGGGTTTAAACCCGTCAATATTGAATCCTATGATGGCTACAACAGACCCGCGGTTTGGATCGAAGACTATCTCCTTAACATCCACATGGCCCGCGGTGACGATCTTCACGCCATCAAATACCTCCCCCTCAAGCTTAAAGGACCAGCCCGGCATTGGCTCAACAGCTTGCCAGCTGAGTCAATTGGGAGCTGGGAGGACCTGGAAGCCACATTCCTCGATAACTTCTAGGGCACTTATGTGCGACCACTAGACGCTGATGACCTAAGACACATAATTCAGCAGCCAGACGAATCGGCCAGACAATTCTGGACACGGTTCTTAACCAAGAAAAACCAAATCGTCATTTGTCTCGGATCACGGAGGCCCTCGCGGCCTTCAAGCATAACATCCATGATGAGTGGCTTGCCGGCACCTAGGACAGGAAAAGCCGAAATCCATGGCAGCCCTCACATCACTCATAACCCGCTTACTGCGGGTGAGGACAGCAGGCTTGCACGCAGCAACAACCTTAGCAAAAATTCGGCAATCCGGACTTCAAGGACCAAAATGGCAGGCAGCGTCGTAAAAAAACAAACACCGCGTGCTTGGCGACAATATTGAGGATACGACAATCAATGCCGGATTGAGGCTCTAAACCGGCCCGGCCGGAAAAAGCCATTCAAAAGAACTACTCAGGTCCGTCAATTTGGACCGAATACTCGACCGCTTGTGCGGATACACGCACCCCGAAAAGCCAGCTAACCACACCAATGAGGGACTGTTGGGTATTCAACAATGCAGGCAAGTTAATTGCGAAAACAATGACAAGGGGCTACATAGCGATGGCGAGGACGAGACCCAACCGCCCGAGCAATAGAGGATGAAGGGTTTCCCCACGCAGTGCGGACGGTGAACATGATATCATAGCGCACATACCCAAAAGGAGCGAAGCATGCACTCGGGGATGTTTACAGCGATGGGGCCATTGCCCCGGTTCAATCCATGGTCCTCCTGCCCGATCACTTTTTACCAAGGGACCACCCCACCAAAGATCCGCCACGCAGATTCGGCCGCCGGTCTTAGACCCAATCGTCGATGGATTTCACCTAACGAGTCCTCGATGGACGGCGGCGATAACTGAACACTGCTTTACCGGGATACAATGCATAAAATGGGCATAGAACCCTCAAGGATTAAACCTACCAAAAGCGACCTTTAAAGGTGTCATACCAGGTGTAAAGCCAATTATGCAGGCTCAATTACACTGGAAGTGGTCTTGGATCCCGGATAACTTCCGAGCGAGGAGTTAATCTTCGACATAGTACCGTTCGCAGCGGCTATCATGCCTTGCTCGGACGTACCACGTTTGCAAAAGTTCAGCGAGGTGCCGCTTTTCGCATACCTCAAGCTCAAGATGCCAGGCCCTCGAGGAGTCATCGCGGTCAACAGAAACACTGAACGTTCTCTCCGCACGGAGGAACATACAACGGCTCTCGCGGCAGAAGTGCAATGCAGCCTCTTAAGGCAATTCACGAGTCCGGCCGTTAAGCGGCCGGACACAGCTTTGCGCGCCCGGAGTAACTTACAACAAGACCACACAGCGCGTTCGAGCACGCAGCGTAGCGATGCGGCCCCAACCCTGCTCCTGCGAAGCGTCAAAGCAGGTCCTTCGCGTACACCATTACGCTCTGAAGATACCATGGGCATGGGGAGAGGGGCACGACCACGATAAACCCAGACTGCGGCTCAACCACACCAGGGGCTCTCAAGTGTGTCGTTCCTTTTTTCTTTTCTTTTTTACCTTTTACTTTTTACCCACAGGACTCCGTTTGTCAGAGGCCCTGTCCGGCAGCAGACCCGCCGAACTCACGATGCAACAGCCAGGGAAGGATAAAGGCTACAACGAATATACAGGTGGTCTCCGTTACGAGCATTTTTATACACCAACCTGCAGCCTACCCCTGGAGGGGGACATGTTTAATAGTCCCATACCTTGCTTATCGCACTATTTGTATCGTTCTGCATTCGTAACAGCACTCACTGAATAAAACAATGCAGCACCTTTTTGCTTATAATTGCATTTCTTTTTCATACATATGTTCATTCACGGCATGTTGCATCCGTACACTTTGGTACGGCTAATATACACCAGGGGCTTATGTTTCCTGTCGGGGAGGCTGATCGTACCCACGTACACCTATGGGGCCGGCGGAGCAGGCCCCTTGTGGTTCGGAGGGGGGCGGAGATCGCACGAAGAGCGGATCGAGGCGAGGCACACGAGCAGTTTACCCAGCTTCGGAGCTCTCCGGAGAGATAAAACTCCTACTGCTGCTTGCTTGATGTATTGTGTTCTTGCTAGGGAGCAATGCAGGCTACAAAACCTAGCGTGAGTGTCTCTGGTCTCGAGTGGGTCGAATGAACCGAACGAGCCGAACCCCCTCTACGTTGCGCATGGGCCTCCTTTTATATGCTCAAGGGGTCTCCGACAGGTGGCAACATAGGCGGGGGTACAAATGTAAAAACAGGAGTTGGTACACCTACTCAAACAGTGTACAGTGCAAAATACCTAACCCTGACGGCAAGGGACAAAAGTAATAAATGCCCGTCAGTGTCGCCCAAACAGTGCAACAGAGGCCGTCAGTCGCCTTAGCTTCGCCACGATGGCAAGCTTGTCGTGCCGCTTATCGCTGCTCTCCGCTGGCTGCACAACCTCTCGACACGCCCATGGAACGATCCCATGGCGACACGTCATTTGGATGAGCCGGAGCGGAGAGGAGAGAGGTTGCATGCATGACAAGCGCCTTTGCCGCGTCGAATCCTTGTCGCGTCCGGAGGCTTGCAGCGCTCGAGCCTTCCCGGCAAGCTCCTCTTGCCGGGCCTTGTCTTCTGCGTGCTGGGCGGCCTTCCCGACAAGCTCCTCTTGCCGGGCGTTATCTTCTTAATCAAATACTTTGTTCTTGAATGGCTCCAAAGGAGCCACGGAGGATCTTAAGCGGTGGCGGCAAACCACTCGCGAGGTGCTACAACTGTCCGTGCACGCAGTACGGGATACTAGGGTACCCCTACTCTAGTACACCGGCAGAGCCCCGGGCTGGGCATTACCGGTGCTTGGCGCTTGTCGGACAGGCCCAAAAGCGTACTCGGACACGCTGACCTCGATCACGCGTCGCAACTTCGCCCGGACCCACCACGATCCCCACTAACGGCACGCACCGGACGTGGCGTCGTCTGCGAGATCGTGGGCGTGATCGTGGGGGTTTCTTTATTAGTATAAGCGGAGCGTCGCCCCTCCCCCTCTTTATAAGCGGAGGAAGCAGGCGGGCCGCCCTCCTGCCATTGCTGTCTTGTCAAGAAAACCACCACCGCTCCCTCTTCTTCTTCTCTCGGTGCGAAGAGCAGCGCCGCCCCTTTCGCCACAAGCACACTCACCGCCGTCGGCCTCCTCCGCCTCCCCTCGCCATGGCTCCGAAAGCCGACAAGGAGAAGGGCGTCAAGTCGGCCGAGGCGCAGCGGCTCGCGGCGCGCGCAAGGCGGGCCATCTTCCCCCGCAGCTTCGGCGCAAGGGAGCTGCATGGACGCCTTTCTACCTCTTCCGGTCGACGGAGGCGTGCGCATCCGCGCCGAGGGTACTCCCGCCTCCGCCGCTGATTTGGCCCCAACAGGTACCCTTTTTCGCCCTTTTCTTCTATTATGGCTTTGCCTCTTTTCCGGAAGTTCTTTTGCGACATCATGAACACGTTTAGCCTTCGCCTCCTCGATTTCACTCCCAACGCCGTCTTGACCATGGCGGTTTCGGCGCATTTGTGCGAAAACTTTGTCGAGTCCACCGAGCGTGGCACTCTTCCGCCATTTCTTTGTTCCCAGCGTCGAGAGGAGAGCCACTTGCGGAGGGATAGCACAGGTCTCTAGGATCGGCAAGAAAGAGGCCTACCTAGAGGGAGAGTTCCGCAACAAGTGGGAGGAGTGGAGAGCCAACTGGTCTTTGGGTCATAGAGGAGAACCCGCAGCCCTTCACCGCCGTGTCGCCAAACCCCAATAGTCTTGTGCAGAGATTGAGTAACTTGGCGCCGGAGGATGCGAAGTGAAGATAGCTGTGACCAATTTTGCGCCTCGGGCTTGCGGAGTTAACCGTAAGCGCGGTTGGCGCAGACTTCGCTTCGCCGCCATCGCTTCCCTTGCAGGAAAGGAGGAGGCCTACTTGGGAGTTCTAAAACGCGGCAGACATAATGAGGCTGCGCCCGGGCCTGAACTGGAACTTCACCGTCTTGGAGCTGGACGCGATGCTGCTCGAGCTGTTCAAGAGCGACCCCGACCATCCTGAGTGGTTTAGGTTGCCGTAGGGGGTCGTCCCTTTGTGCAACAACTCGGCGCTCGACCGCATCCGCGCCATGATGCCGTTGTGAGACTCCCACGCGATCGTCCCAACGTGGCAGGAGCCCCGATGAGGTCGTGCGGCAATTCTTCGACGATTTGCAAGAAGTGCCGATCCGCTCGACGAGCGAAAAAGGCTCACCCGCGACACCACCGACCGGAGATGGCGCGGATTGCCACCGTGGTGGAGGAGGCGGCAGCAGCCCGCTGCCTTTGGAGCCTTCGGGTTCACCGTGGAGGAGGCGGACGGCGAAGGCGGCAAGCCTTGCCGAAGCGAGGGAGGTCGCCGGGCGAGACGAGCTTGTCGAGCCCGAGGCGGGTCGAGTGGACCCGCCGAGGGCGCTTCTTCCCACCGCCAAGCAACTTGCCGCCCGGTGAGCCCGGCTCCGCCCGAAGAGGCGTCTCCGTGAAAAGGCGAGACGAGCCGGGCGACAGCCTGCCCACGCAGTTAGCGCTGCTGGCGCTTCCACCGCGGCAAAGCGAGGTTGCACGCGAGCGCCCCACACCGCCGCGACAAGCCGGGCGGGATCTTCTCGAGCCACCGCCGACGCCTCCGCCAAGCGGCCAAGAGAGCCCACGCCTCCGCCTACGCCGCACCGAGGCGAGCCGAGTTTGACTTCTCCGCTCGGCTCCGAGGAGGAAGGCGAAGAGTAAGCTTCTCGAGATTGTGCTTGTATTTCTTCAATTTTTATTGCTTCATCTTGAATCTGATTTGCTTCGTTCTGGACCCTTTCCTTTTCAGGACGCTGGCCTAGAGAGCGGCGAAGAGGGCCAAGATCCCGACGGTCGTCGTTGAGGATGATTCTCCCGTGGCGACAGGGGATGCGTCCGAGACCGCCTTGCCGGACCCGGCAACCCTTCCTCAGAGCAGCCCCAGACAAAGCCCCCCAGTAAGTGTGCAGTCTTCTCCTTACTATTAGGTGTGCAGGGGTGCTCCTTCTTCGTTGATGTCTGATTGTGTGCTTGTGTAGGAGCATAGCAGCCTCGTCAGGAGGGCTCGAAAGCCGCCCCTGAGACCCTGTCTGCTACCACTACGCCGCCAAGGGAGGGATCTCCGGCAAGGGAGCGCCCTCCGACAAGGGAGGCCACTCCGGCAAGGGAGGCCACTCCGGCAAGGGAGGCTACCCCGGCAAGGGACAACGCCAGTGACCCTCCAGTGGTCGAGGCCATGGCTGCGGATCCCGTTGCGAGTAAGCGCCTTACGACAATTTCCCTTGGGCTTGCTTTCTTTTTGTTTCCCTTTTTTGAACACTTGCTTGACTGCTCTTTCTTCGTCTGACGCAGAGCCGATGGAGGTCGAGGCCGCCGGCGAGGAGGAAACGCGCGGCAACACCGACGAGGCCGCCGTCGAGGAAGAAGAGGTCGTGGTTGTGGAAGAAGAGGCCGTCGCCCGGCGAGCCTGTTGGCGAGGAGGCCACGAGGCTGCCGCTGGAGAGGCCGGGCGAGGGTCGGCGATCGCACAGACGGCCCTGAGGGCAGGAGCGGCAAGCGCTTACACCGACAACCGACTTCCCCGCTTGCTGCTGGCAGGCTCGAGGAGCCCAGGCCCGGCGCCACCAAGGCCGGGCGAAGGCGTCTTCATCAAGCTCCCCCGAACCCGAGCTCGTGGCGCCGGTCGAGGGAGAGACCTTCGACGGTGAGCTACTCGCCTCCGCCGGGCCGACTGGTGGATCTTGGCCGAGCAGCAGAGCGGCGAAGTCTGAGGAGGAGCAAGCCTCTTGAAGAAGCTGTTGTCGCTCTACCGCGCCCGTGCCAAGTTAGAGACCGGGAAGCCCATGTCGCGAGGTGGGAGGCGGACATGGAGAAGAAGCGCCCGAGGAGCTCCAGGCGCCAACAAAGAAGCCCTCCATGACGTGGCGGAAGCAGGGGCAACTTGCGAGGAGCGCACGACCTTCATCCTTGAGAAGGCCATGGCTGAGGAGGAGCAGCGGCTGGCTGCTGAAGCTTCGCCCAGGAAGCGAGTTAGGCGCAGCGGAAGGTCAATCTGGACAGCCACGAAGAAGACCTTGCAGCTGAGGAGTCACTTGGCGGGCGCTCAAGGAAGCGAAGGATGCTGCCGCAGCAGCCGAGGCCGCCAAGGAGGAGTTGAAGGCGAAGGTGGCACAGCCGAGGCCACCCTCAAGAAGAGCGGCGAAGAGCTTGCGTGCTCAAGCGTGGCGCGAGAAGGACGCTTACACTCTGGGCGAGGCTGTAGAGTCGTCTCGTGATAGAGGCAGGGACTCACGCCGCCAAGGATTCCAAGGCGGATCTTGAGCTGAAGCGACCACTCGACGCAGACGTTGGATGGCGCCCAGAGAGCGGGAGGTGGGCTTGTTGGAGGCGATCAAGGCCAAGGAGGAGCTGCTGGCTAATGCTGCCTCCATCGAGGCACCTTGAGGGAGAGCGTGGAGCACTTTGGGTGAAGGTCTTGTGGACACCGCCGCCGACATCCTAGCGAGCTGATGGAGCCGGGATGGCGGACCTTGCATACTCCTCCGTCGAGCATCTCCAACCCAGCGCCAAGCTCAACTTATTCTTCAAAGGCGTGGTGACGGGTCTCTAGCGTCTCCGGGAAGAGGTCCCAAAGCAGCTGGCCGAGGAATCACGCCAGGTCTGTGCAGGAGCCCTCGAGAAGGTGTTGATAAAGGTGGCCTTCCGCAATCCTGGCCTCAACCTTAATGGCGTCCTCAGATCCTTGCCGCCAGACGCCAACGTGGAGGAGCTCAAAGCCCTTGTCGCACCCATTGTGGACAAGGTGAACAAGATCAAGCGGATTGAGGGCGACCCGGCGTAGACTAGGCTGCCAACTTTATCTTCCCCTTGTCGCTGCTGATCATGTTTAGAACACTTTGTTAGATCAGCGACAAGTTATTTTGTAATATACTCTATCTTAGGCGATCAATGCAACGTTATTTCCTCTACTCGATTCCTTCCTTTATGCGTTTTACGCCTTACGCATTTGGGGGACTTGTCGGTGCGGGCACTTTTGCCCATGGCTGAGTGCGGAACATCAATGACTTCTTTGGCGATTACCGCCTCCGACAAGCAACCTTGTCGCGACTAGCTGCAGCTCACTTAAGTTGTTGAGCGGACTCGAAACAAAGTAAGTAGCGACTAGCCGGCGAGTTGGTTCCTCTGCGCACATGTTTTCCATACAAAGTACTATCGTTCGAGGAAGATAACTTGAAAATTTAAAAATTGATTGCTCAAACTTTGGCAACTTAGCTTTTCTGTCTCTTGCTTCCCGATGAGGTGAAACTTCCCCGAGCGGTGCACAGTCCATAGTATTATCTCCTCCTCCCCCTGGTTAACTTGTGTGCTAGGAGCCTTCCTTTCTTTGAGAAAAGAAAAGAAGAGGAAATAACGTTATGGAGCCCAGCGGCTCGATTCTGCTTACGGGTGTGGTTGCTTTGCACAAAGTGTTAGCCAAAACATGCAATAAAATGATGAAAGCATGAATTTGACAAGTTGTGCGCAACACATGAGCTTTCTTGATGCACGGGTTCTACCGCTTTTGTACAAAAGGATTACATGCAACAGAAGAAGACTTGTACAAAAGGTGGTTGCGGAGCAGGTTCCGACAACCGCGCCCTATGGGTAAAACTTACGAAGATGCTCAATGTTCCGGGAGTTGCTCACCGAATGCCATCTTCGGTCTCAAGCCGAACAGCGCCAAAGCCTAGTGACTCGTTTCACCCGATAAGGCCTTCCCACTTAGCGTCAACTTGTTTGAATTCTTGGCGGACTGGACGCCGAAGAACAAGGTCGCCTTCCTCGAGGCTTGGCACTAACTCTGCGGCTATGGTAGCGACGCCAGAGCTTGTCGTGGCGACGGCTCGCCATGACACGAAGATCGATCCTCCTCAAGGAGCGTAGCGTCATCTTGTCGCGACTGCTCTTGCTCGAGCTCATCATAAGCGAGCACTCGAGGCGACCCGTATCTGAGTTCCGTGGGGAGAACTGCCTCTGCTCCATAGACTAGAGCAAAGGGTGTGCGGCGGTGGCTCGATTTGGCGTCGTCTGATCGACCAAAGAACCACCGGTAGCTCCTCGATCTAGTTTCTTCCGCACATGTGCAGCACAGCCGAAAGTTACGGTCTTGAGCCAGCGCAACACTTCAGCATTTGCCCTCTACCTTGACCATTGCTTCTCGGGTGAACAATGAAGCAAAGCAGACCTTGGCGCCAAGGTCTTGGATGTCTTGCATGAAGGTGCGACTTCGTGAATTGCGTGCGTTATCGGTGATGATCCTGTTAGGGATTCGAAGCGGCAAACAATCGACGAAGAACTTGACTGCCGACCGTGCTGTCACCTTCCTCGCTTCCACTTCCGGCCACTTTGTGAACTTGTCGATGGCGGCGTACAAGTACTCAAAGCCCCCGACTTCGGGGAAGGGGCCGAGATGTCGAGCCCCAGACGAGAAAATGGCGAGGATAAAGGGATCGTCTGGAGAGCTTGAGCTGGCTGGTGTATCTGTTTGGAATGGGCCAGCACGCTTCACACTTGGTTACTTGTGCGATTGCATCACGGAGGGCTGTCGGCCGGAAGAAACCTTGCCGGAAAGCTTTGCGGCAAGTGCTCTTCGCGCCAATGTGGTGACCACATATGCCTCCATGTATCTCTCGCCAATGACTTTTGTCCATCTTCCACAGGAATACACTTCAATTTCACACCGTTGAGTCTTCTTACATGCAGTATCTTTGTCGACAAACTGGTACATACTTGGTGTCGGGCTACTCTTTCCGCTTATTCTTGCTCTTCGGAAGTTCTCTGTCAGAAGGAAATGGACAATCTGCTGCGCCCATCTTTGGAGCTTCTTGGCTCGACAACAAGGACTAAAGGCACATCTGCTGCTGCGGGAACATCGGCTTCCACGGCAAGAACCTGCGGCCCTGCCGGAGCTTGATGCTCCCCGACAAGCTTGCCGGAGCAAGACTTGTCGGGAGCGTCCGCTTCAACGAAACAAACCCTGGGGCCTGTCGGAGCAGACTGCTCCTCAGCACTGTTTGTGTTGATCTTGGGGACCTTTGCAATGACGGCTTCGGGAAGCTCTATCGGAAAGTAGTCACCAGAGGCCAACTTCCTCTTCTTGCTTTGTCCAGTTGATGGTGTTACGGTTGGTTGAGTCAGCTTGAGCACGAAAATCCCTGGTTCCACAGGTAACTTAAGTGCGATTGCACTTTGGCGAGCCGTCGGCAATATCATTCGAGCTCTTGGAACATGTTCCATTTGCAGGCCGTCAAAGTGCTCTTCTAGCTTCCTCACTTCATCCACGTAGGCTTCCATCAACGGACTCTGGTAATCTTTGTTGACTTGGCGGACGACGAGTTGCGAGTCACCCCTGACAATAAGCTTTTTGATCCGAAGGTCCACTGCGATCCTGAGACCGGCAAGCAAACCTTCATACTCTGCAGTATTGTTTGTCGTTTGCTCCTTGGGAAAGTGCATCTGGACTACGTACTTGAGGTGCTCTCCGGTGGGTGCGATAAGCAGCACGCCGACCGGCGCCTTTGCGGAGAAGGCACCATCAAAGTACATCAGCCACTCTTTGCTTGCTTCCTTGGCGGGGATGCTCGTCTTGGAATCTCTTCATCGGTGTTGGCGTCCATTACGCTATGAATTACGCCAACGCTACGCTTTGGATAGTTGATGTGCTTTCAAACCTGAGACCAAAGCTTGACAGCTCCAACGCCCACTCGACAATCCTGCCCGTTGCTTCTGGATTCTGCAGTATCCTCTTGAGCGGAAAGCGAGTGACAACTGTGATCTCATGTGCTTGGAAGTAATGGCGCAGCTTTCTCGAGGCCATGAGGAGGACGAAAAGCAATTTACGCACACCGTAGTACCTTGACCTAGCCCCCTGCAGGAGGGAACCGACAAAAGTAGACCTGGGCGCCGCACCATCCTTTTATGTATCTGGTCATGCGTCTTCGCGGACTTCGTCCTTGTCGGGACTAGAGCTTGTCGTGAAGCCCCACAGCTTGTCATTTGGATGTGCTTGCCGTGGTTCTTTGGCTCGTCATCCGCCTCCCTCTCCGCCACTAACGCAGCACTAACCACTTGATTGGTCGCTGCTATATATAGCAGCAACTTCTCTTGTGGCTTAGGTGCGACAAGTGTTGGAGTGGAGGACAGGTATCTCTTCAAGTCCTGCAGCGCAGCCTCCGCTTCGAGAGTCCATTTCATTGGACCTGCCTTTTTCAAAATCTTGAAAAACGGCGGTAGCGCGCCAAGCAGAACCTAGAAATAAACCTCTTGAGAGCAGCCATGCAACCGCAAGTCTTCGTACATCCTTGGCGCTTTTGGTGCTTCAATCTGCTCAATGGCCTTGATCTTGTCGGGATTAGCTTCAATCCCTCGCTGAGACACGAAGAACCGAGAAGCTTGCGGAAGGGACTCCAAACACGCACTTCTCGGGATTGAGCTTGAGGTTGATCTTGCGCAGATTTGCAAAGGTCTCGTCCAAATCTTGAACGAGTTGCTCTTTCCTTGCTTTTGACCACTATGTCATCCATGTAGGCTTCTACATTTACGTGCATCTGCGGCTCAAAAGCGTCATGGACTACCCTTGCAAATGTTGAACCAGCATTCTTCAAACCGAAAGGCATCCGTATGAAAGCGGTATGTGCCACATGGTGTGATGAATGCGGTCTTCTCCTCATCTTCTTCAGCCATGAAGATCTGATGGTATCCTGAGTATGCATCAAGAAACGAAAGCAAATCACATCCAGCCGTGGAGTCAACAATCTCGGTCAATGCGCGGCAAAGGGAAATGGATCTTTGGGACAAGCTTTATTAACATCCGTGAAGTCAATACAAAGTCTCCATTTTCCGTTTGCTTTGCTGCGACTACGAGATTGGCCAACCACGTGGGATGGAGCACCCCTCGACAAGGCCTGCTGCTTCCGGTTTCTTGATCTCTTGACTATGAATTCTGGGCGCTCACTTGCTTGCCTCGACTTTTTGCTTGACGGGCGCGCGCATGAGGACAAAGCGGCGGCGGTGCTCAATCACTTCCACAGGAACACCGGGATGTCGACGGTTGCCATGCAAACAGGTCGACATTCGCCCATGAGGAAAACAAGCGCGCCTTCCTATTTAGGGTCGAGAGAGGCAGCGATGGTGAAGGTACCACCGGTGCCGTCCTCCTTGGCGGGCACCTTCTTGGTCTTTGGCGGAGCCACCATCTTCATGCACTTGTCGGTGGAGCTCGATGGTGCGTCCTCGGCGGTAGCGCGGCACTCCGAAGAGGTGCGCTTGCCGGAGTGAGCATCGAGCCCTTGCGGACTTGGACTTCGTCTTCTTCCCCGGGAGCTTCAGCGGCAAGTGTTGGGCGATGCTGTCATGGCTGCTGCATCCCGGAAGATCTTGTCGGCACGGATAAGGGCATCCTTCTTGTCGCCATGGACAGAGATGGCGCTTATCGGGCTGGCATCTTGAGTAGGTTGTAGGCGTAGTGAGAGGCTGCCATGAACTTGGCGAGTCTTTGGGCGGCCAAGTATCCCATTGTAAGGTAACGGAAATCGGCAGCGTCGAATGTGACCCTCTCAGTCCTGAAGTTTAGCTTCGCTGCCAAATGTTACTAGCAACGTAATCTTCCCCTTGACTTGCTCCTTCCCGGATTGATTCCTTGGAAAGTGCGGTCTCTTGAGCTGTCGCTGCCAGGATTTGAAGCTTCGGAGCATCGCGGAGGAGATCAGATTCAAGCCGGCCAACCGTCAACTAGCATTTTGGTGACCCTGAGGTTGCGGATGGTTGGTGAGACCAACATCGGCAAGCACCCGACCGCAGTTATGCGATCAGGGTGGTCCTCAATATCAAAAATGATAGGCGTGCTGGACCACTTCATAGGCTTGCGTGACTCTACGGATGGTTCCGCTGCATTGACCTCCCGCATCCACTGCTTGAGTTGGCGGTGGGAGGTATGCGAGAAGCACCCTCCGTCAACGCAAAGGACCTCGTGGCTTTCTAAAACTCCTGCTCATCGGCGTCGTCGTCTTCCATATCTTCGTCGTCGTCATCATCTTCATCTTTGTCGCGGCGGGGAGGTCGATCTCCTTGCATTTGCTTGGCCTTGCTTGCATGGCGTCCACCCCGGCGGGGCGTTTCTTGCTTGCTCCCCAAAGACCTTCTTCGGGCCTTCTCCTTGTCGCGCCGCTCGTACTCAGCTCTCTGCTGTTCGACAAGCTGCTTTCGACCTTCTTGCAGCTCGAGGTCGTGGCCCTTGGTGCGATGGATCTTGCAAGATCGCTTGCCGGAGCTGTCACGCTTGTCGGCGTCCGCCACCGGCCCAGTGGTGGGCGTCGGCAACCTCCTTGCGGAACCACCAGCCTTGGCGTTCTTGTCGCCACCTCCGTTGCGGACTGCTCAACAGCTAGCACTTCTCTGCCTTTCTTCTTCCTGTTGCCTCGCCGTCGGCCCTTCTTTCTTAGGCGGTGTCCTCCTTGTCGAGATCCACGCTTCCGCATTCTCTCCTGGGAGTCTCCTCCCTTCCTCAGCGCGTGCACACTTGTCGGCCAAGGCGTATAGCTCACTAACGTCCTTGACTTTGCACATCGCCATCTCCTCCCTCATCCTGCGGTTCCGCACATTCTGATGAAACGCGCTGATCACCGCTTGGCGGGGTGGACGTCAGGATGTTGTAGTGCACACGGCTGAATCTCTGAATGAAATTGCGCGAGGACTCTCCTTCCTTCTCGGGCGGCGCGATGAAGGTCACTCTCTTAGCCATGAGGTTTGTGGCCACTGTGAAGGCGCCAACAAAGCGATGGCACAGATCTACCCAAGAGGATATGGAGCTGTCCGGCAAGTGCATGAGCCAAGATCGGCGTTGGGCTTGAGCACGGCGGGAAGTAGTTGGCGAGGATCTTGTCGTCCGTCCCGCAGCCTGCACCGCGATGGTGTAGATGCTAAGGAACTCCGACGGATCGTCCTACCATCATACTTCTCCGCACGTCTGGTTTGAAGTTTATCTGGTGGAGCCCTTTGGACTTGCCGCAGCTCACGAAAGTGAACGCAGGGCAACCTACAGCGTCTGACAAGTCGCCTGGCTCCTCCGGTAGCGCATGTCAACAGAAGGCCTAAGCGCTTTGTCGGATTGACGTCGCGCTTCTCTTGGCGCCGATGCGAAGTTCGGCGTCCTCTTGTTGTCTCTCATGAAGAACTTGGCGCTGATCGCGGCGAGCTCGCGGATCCGGACGCGATTGGAGTCATTTGTCGAGGTGGATCCGGTGAGTCGGCGATCTTGGCCTTCTTGGCGGAGAGTGCACGGTGGTTGCACCTCCGACAGTCTCGTCGCCACCGGCTCGTGCCTGTCGTCTCGCCGCGGCAACGATGGCGTTAGTTGCCGCGAGCGTCGCCGTTAACAAAGCCGATGAGGCTCGATAGTGGCCCTCCACTCGTCGACCTTGTCGGCCGTTGGAGGTAGTCGAGGAGCAGGTGAGCTCTCGCGGAAGCTTCTGCTGGAGTAGTGGGTGGCATTGGCGAGCAGTGCGAGGCGGGATACGCCGGACTTCTAACTAAGTTAGAAGGCAGCACCCGTCCGGCGACCGTATCTCACTCGTGCCGGCGTGTTGGCGCGCATGCTGGTCTTGAGGGTCTCGATCCAGCGAGCGTATGGCATTGTGAACGCCATGACGTTGTTGGTCCCGCGTCTCTGAGATGGGCGCGGGATGTCGGATGCCGAGGTTTTGCGGTGCCTTGTCCTTGGACTTGGGAACGTCGCGAGCACCTTCGTCGGCGCTTCCGTTCCTCGCCGGCGTCTGCCCCACCACCCGTTTTTGCGGTGAGGGTGGGTACGACGCGGACGGCTCTGCTGCCGCCGAAGCCTTCTTCTTCGGTGGCATGTTGAGGAAGATGTTGATGACGCTGCTCGTGTGAACACCGGATCAGATTCACACGGCCTCGACGCCCCCTACCTGGCGCGCCAGAGATGTCGGGGAGGCTGGTCGTACCCACGTACACCTATGGGGCCGGCGGAGCAGGCCCCTTGTGGTTCGGAGGGGCGTAGATCGCCTGAAGAGCGGATCGAGGTGAGGCACACGAGCAGTTTACCCAAGCCGGAGCTCTCGGAGATAAAACTCCTCTGCTGCTTGTTTGATGTATTGTGTTCTTGCTAGGGAGCAATGCAGGCTACAAAACCTAAGCGTGAGTGTCTCTGGTCTCGAGTGGGTCGAATGAACCGAGCAGGCGAACCCCCTCTCGCTATGCATGGGCCTCCTTTTATATGCTCAAGGGTCTCCGGCAGGTAGCAACATAGGCGGGGGTACAAATGTAAAACAGGAGTTGGTACACCTACTCAAGCAGGTTATGCAGTGCAAAATACCTAACCCTGACGGCAAGGGACAAAAGTAATAAATGCCCGTCAGTGTCGCCCAAACAGTGCAACAGAGGCCGTCAGGTGCGCCTCCGCTCGCCACGATGGCAAGCTTGTCAGCGCCGCTTATCGCTGCTCTCCGCTGGCTGCACAACCTCTCGACACGCGCCCATGGAACGGTCCCATGGCGACACGTCGCTGGATGAGCTGGAGCGGAGAGGGAGAGAGGTTGCATGCCGCGGCAAGCGCCTTGCCGCGGCCGAATCCTTGTCGCGTCCGGAGGCTTGCCGCGCTCCGGGCCTTCCCGGCAAGCTCCTCTTGCCGGGGCCTTGTCTTCTGCGTGCCTGGAGCGGCCTTCCCGACAAGCTCCTCTTGCCGGGGCGTTATCTTCTTAATCAAATACTTTGTTCTTGAATGGCTCCAAAGGAGCCACGGAGGATCTTGGCGGTGACGAGGCAAACCCTGCCGCGGGGTGCTATAACTGTCCGTGCACGAGTACGGGACACTAGGGTACCCCTACTCTAGTACACCGACATTTCCCGCATTATGGTGTGATGAGTCCGAACACTTTCACAAGTGTGGCACCCCGAACATATAGCACTATATGCATCGGCTCCGAATCATGTCTTGGGTCAATAGTTGGGTTTGCCCGGCTCCCATGTTTTGGTACCTTACATTCCGTTATATCGGCTAAGGTAGCACTGGGAGAACCACTGCGATTCCGCCCAGTTGAGCTGGGTTAACGCCTCGATGGAGAAAGCTAAAACTGACCACGTCATGATGAGGCGAGAGACCGATCGCTGTTCGAGAGGTTTTTGCGAGTCCTTAAAGACTTATGCCGCTTAGAGCGAGGAGCCGGATCTTGTCCGGCCAAGGCGTGGATAAGCGCCCCAAATTGACCTTCCGAAGACTAGGGGCTTCACGAAATTTAAAATTATAGAATTCTATGGCTAAGTGAGAGTGTTCAAGCATTATAAGTCCGGTTGCCTTGTTCGCTGTGTTGAGCGCCTCCCTAGATGGCCCCAAATATGGGAACAAGAGCGCTCAAGTTTATCCGAACACCCCGACACTCGTGGCATGAAATTTGAAGCCGACGACTTGCCATCTCTCAGATTTGATAAACAACCGCACAGAAGGTAATATTTTAAATTAACAAGCGTTGCTTAGCACATATGAACTGAGTTTTCAGCGCACAGGATAACAACATGCAAGTCTACTCAAATATTACATCTTTGGAGCACTCACCCGCAATAGTGCGGGCGCCCTTCAGCACACTCTTATAATACATCTCGGGCGTGCGATGCTCCTTGCCCTCTGGTGGCGGGTCCGTCACAAGCTTCTGGGCATCCATCTTGCCCCGGTGAACCTTCTTGGCGGGCAAGGGCCCGACGGCACCCTCAATACAAGCGAGAATGCTTGATAACTTCAACCACGCAGACGCATCCACCGGCCGCCGCACAGGGCGAAGTAGCTCCCATGCATGGCCTCCTTAGGCCACAGCCGAACTATGAGGCCCTTCATGGCCTGTTCGGCCGCCTTGTGGAGCTCGACCAGCTGCTTCAATTTGGTCGCTATAAGCACCGGATGTCCGCCTCTCGACATCTTGAGACCGAAGACCTTCTCCGTCGAGCTCCCTCCTCGTCCGGTAGAATGCGGCAGCATCGGACACGCTGCAAGGAAGATCTGCGAGCATCCTTTGAAAGCTCAATTCGGGTAAGCAACAGGTAATTAACACTCACATGCTTACTTTGCATGAAAAATGCCTTACCGCTGCTATTTTCTTCACCGCTTCAATCTCCTGGAGGGCCTTGTAGGCTTGGCCTTAGCGGCTTTGGCAATCTCAAGAGCCGTTGCAAGCTCGAGACTCTCGAAGTCTTGAGTCACGCTCCAAGCTCTCATGTTTTTCACGAGATCACTGGAGCTCTTGATGTACCTCCGCCACCCGCGCCTCCTGCTTCTCTCGCTCGGTGCGCTCCGCGGCCACATTGCGTTTGGCCGCGGCCACCGCCTCCTTCAGGGTCGCCACCTCGTTAGTGGCCCCTACAATACCCATGTTATCCTTGTCATTTTTCTTGCAACCAAATCCTTTTCTTTAAGGTACAATTTTCATAAGGTATTACTCACCTTCTTTTTCCTCGAGCTGCTTCTTGGCATGGCCGAGCTCGTTCTCGGACCGCTCGAGGTTTTCCCTCAAAGTATTGACCTCTGCAGTTAGCAGCACAGCCTGCAATCCCATATTGACATATTTTTTGTATGACTCCTGCGTTTTTCTCTCTAAAGATCCTCAGTCTGGCTTTTCTTTCTGAACACCGAACCGAGCATCAGGGGCTACTGTCTATGCGGTACCATTTTACATATATTAAAATTCTTACCTCAAAGCCTGTTAGAAGGCTGCTGCAGGCTTCGGTCAACCCGCTTTTGGCGAGCTGAACCTTCTGAATCACCGCACTCATAATAGTGCGGTGTTCCTCTTCGATGGAGGCGCCGTTGAGCGCCTCCAGCAAATTATCCGGCACCTCCGGTTGGATGGAGGCAGCGGCGTCATGATCTTGCCCTTCTTACGAAGGGTCGCCACGGACTCGAAGCCACTGTGGCCTCCGGGGCTGAGTCCGGTGCAAAGTCCGGGAGGGTGTCCTGTGACACCTCCGGGGACTCCTCCTCCGGGTGGGTCCCTTTCTGGGATCCCACCTCGGCATCGTCCGTGGCACGGGGGGTGGAGGCAGTCGGAAGGGAATCCATATCCGACGCACCCAAGGACCAGCTCGACGAAGCGGAAAGATCATCCTTGGGCAGACTGCAGGTTGTATGCGGCATTAGAAAGACATTATGTGGCGAAAATAAAAAAACCTTCAAGTTATTCGGGAGTTCGGATACTTACGATCTCGCCACGGGCTTGGCCCTTGGATGCCAGTCTTCGTCGTCGTCACTGGCGTTGGCGGAGCAGTCCGGAGGAAGAGTTTTTCCCTTCTTGGACCCTTCGGCCTCCCTTGTTGGGGAGGCCTTCCTTTTCTTTCCTCCCCCCGCTGGGGGAGAGGCTTTCTTCTTCTCCTCCTCGCCTTGGTGGGAGGAGTCGGCCTCGGATTCATCATCCAATAGCACCTGAAAATGGGAACTCTTCCGAGTCCCCGCGGCCATATTCTTGGCCTTCTTCTCCGGCACCACGTGGGGTGCCGGAGCCAGCAGCCCCGTTAGGCGGGCGTCCGCTGGGTCCTCTGGCAATGGGGCCGGACAGATAATCCGTTCGGCCTTCGCCAGCCATTCCTATGAAAGGTAAAGGGAGTTTAGATCCCGCATAGAGCCAAACTATGGAAAACAAGTGGTGAATTTACTTACCTCGTCAGCAGGACGCTGCGAGCGGAATCCGCGATCTTCAGTAGCGGATGCGGGAGCTTCGGCGCCCTTGAACAGCGCCTTCCGGACATCTTCGTGCGTAGTGTCGAAGATCCCGCTCGAGTGCAGTCTTGCGCGGATCAAACTCCCACATGTTGATGTCCCGTCATTGCACGGGAGAATCCGATGGATGAGCATGACTGGACTACGTTGACAAGCTTGAGCTTCTTGTCCACCAGCTTACGGATACGGGCTTGGAGTCCGGTCAGCTCCTCGAAGTCCCCAAATCCGGCCACTCTCTTTCCGTGAGGTGAGCCGTGTAGGGATGCCAGATCTGAATTTGGGGGCCGCTGCCCAATCAGGGTCACGCGGCTCGGTGATGTAGAACCACCCCGATTGCCACCCCTTGATGGTTTCCACGAAAGTGCCCTCCAGCCACGTAACATGGGACATCTTGCCCACCATGGCGCCTCCGCACTCCGCTTGGATGCCCTTCACAACCTTCGGCTTGACACTGAAGGTCTTGAGCCACAAGCCGAAGTGGGGCTAGATGCAGAGGAAGGCCTCGCACACGACGATAAACGCCGAGATGTTGAGGATGAAATTCGGGGCCAGATCATGGAAATCTAGGCCGTGGTAGAACATGAGCCCCCGGACAAAGGGATGAAGCGGGAAGCCCAGTCCGCGGAGGAAATGGGGAAGAAATACTACCCTCTCATGGGGCCTGGGCTTGGGGACGAGCTCTCCCTCGTCGGGGAGCCGATGTGCGATCTTGCTGGACAAATATCCGGCGTCGTGCAGCTTCTGGATCTGCCCCTCCGTGACGAAGGAGGCCATCCACTTGCCTCCCGCTCCGGATATAGTTGGAAAAGGTTGAGGTGAGAAGTGCGGACTTGGGCGCTGGAGCTCGAGTTCGCGGAGATGGATAAGCCAAGGAGGAAGAAGGCGCAGGTAAAAGGGTTGGATCTTTATCCCCTTATATGGGCGGACAAAAACATGTGTCCCCACCGGCCTGGTAAAACTCGCTTATCTCCCAAGCGCCACAATCAATGGCGCGGTTGGGTTACCCACGTCCGTATTGATGGGAATCCCGGAATAAGGGGACATGATCTCTGCTTCGACAAGACGTGCCAAAGAAACCGCTTCGCTAAACGCGCTGAGGTGGAACAATAAAAAAATTTGAGTAAAGGCTTGGTAGTGGTGCGACGTCACGCCACAGAATACGCCAGCAAATTGATCTTGTGTAATATTATTCTCTCTAGGGTGGTATGTGGAATTTATTTTTGCAGAGCCGGACACTATCCTGGTATTCACAATCTTCTATAAATTATTCGGAGCAAGAACCCGCCTTGCAATGCCGAAGACAACATGCGCGCCGGACTCATCGTCATTGAAGCCTGGTTCGTGAGACTCTTGAGGAGTTCCGGACTAGGGGGTGTCCGGATAGCGAACTATCATCATCGGCGGACTCCAAGACTATGAAGATACAAGATTGAAGACTTCGTCCCGTGTCCTGGATGGGACTTTCCTTGGCGTGGAAGGCAAGCTTGGCGTCTGGATATGTAGATCTCCTACCATTGTAACCGACTACATGTAACTCCTAGCCATCTCCGGTGTCTATATAAACCGGAGGGCTTTAGTCCGTAGGACGAACAACAATCATACCATAGGCTAGCTTCTAGGGTTTAGCCTCTTTGATCTCGTGGTAGATCCACTCTTTTAACACACATCATCAATATTAATCAAGCGGGGCGTGAGGGTTTTACCTCCATCAAGAGGGCCCGAACACTGGGTAAAACATCGTGTCCCTTGTCTTACGTTACCATCCGCCTAGGCACAGTTCGGGACCCCCTACCGAGATCCGCCGGTTTTGACACCGACACTAACCCTATCCGGTGTCTATATAAACCGGAGGGTTTTAGTCCGTAGGACGAACAACAATCATACCATAGGCTAGCTTCTAGGGTTTAGCCTCTTTGATCTCGTGGTAGATCTACTCTTGTACTACCCATATCATCAATATTAATCAAGCGGGGTAGGGTATTACCTCCATCGAGAGGGCCCGAACCTGGGTAAAAACATCGTGTCCCTTGTCTCCTGTTACCATCCGCCTAGACGCGATTCGGGACCCCCTACCGAGATCCGCGGTTTTGACACTGACATTGGTGCTTTCATTGAGAGTTCCTCTGTGCCGTCGCCATCAGGAAGGATGCCTTATCCCGTCTTTAAAGACGATACTACCGCCAAAGGAGCCTTGGCCACTGGTCAGACTCTTCGGCTAGGTGGTTTTCTTATGACCGCCTGTTCGGCCACCGCGCCGACGATGACTTCTCGAGTCATCGAAACCAATCTTCACGTTCACTCAGAACTTGCCGAGCAGTTAGATCCGATCGAGCTCTCCTCCGTAAACGAGCTCTTGGATCACATCGCCGCCCTGGTAGTCGCCGCAGACTACGACCAGATCGGGCCTAAAACCGATCTGAGAGAGATCAACTCTCCCCAGGCTACCCATCATGTTGCTGTGATAGAGGAGCAATACGGCGATTCTTCTTCTATCTTAAGGACTAGCTACGTCCGGATTCGATCCCTCCATGCCGGATTCCCAGAGGGGCGGATGTCGATCAAGCCCTGAATTTAAAGTCGGTGGCGGGTTGGATTCATTGGATAGCATTCAAAATCCAAACTTCCAAGTTCGGAAACTTCTACCCCTCGAGTCTTAATTTGGGCGGGGTTAGGATCTAGTTCCACCGCCCACCCAAACATTAGCGATCTATCCCGAATTCGGCAAGAGCCCGCTGAAACAATACATCATTACTGGGCCAGATTCCTCCTGGTTATGGACAGGATAAAGGACTGCCAAGAGGAAGACGCAATCTCACTTTTTTGCAATAATTGCACGGACAAGGGAATCCTAAATGTCAGAAGTCGCCGCGAAATTACACGCTTTGCTGACTTGGTGACCATAGTACAAAAGTACTGTGCGATGGAGAGTGCTTGGAAAACCGAAAGTAAATTTTGGGATAATCCGGCCCCGAATACATCCCTAGTCCGAAATAAAAGGGTGCATCATCACCAAGCACCTGGGTTAAACATCAAAAACAAAAACACCCTAAAAGTGCGGAACGTCTTTGGAGGGTTGGCTAAGCGGACCTGCAAAATTCATTGCACGTAGGGCGCCACTCCAACTCATAGCCTTCGAGCATGTTGGATACTACGGCGGTGGCGAAGTGGCGAAGAGCTTCTAGCCTCGTAATCCCAGCCCGGCAACACCGGTCTGGTATTAATAGTCTTGAGACTTTCGCATCAAATAATATCACGAAGCGAACACTCCATAATCTTGCGAAGTCTACAAAGTAGCAACAATAAATCCATGGAGTAACACGGCTATTACCTTTAATGCCGGTGGCGATCCCAAATTCAACAGCCCGAGCACCACCGGCCGCATTGGTTCTCGATCCAACGATTGGGCGGCTTTAAGCCTTACTAAGGTACTCATGGATGGCGGCAGCGGACTAAACCTCATCTACGAGGAAACCCTCCGAAAAATGGAAATAGACTGGAACTGCATTGAGCGAAGCAGCACAACCTTTAGAGGAATAATCCCTAGCCGGGAAGCATGCTGCACAGGAAAAATCACACTGGACGTAGTGTTCGGCTCGCAGGACAATTAGAGGTCCGAGGAGGTCACATTTCAAGTGGCCCCGTTCAGCAGCGGATATTACGCTTTATTAGGGCGAGAGGCATTCACAATTTTTCAAGCTATACCCCATTATGGGTACATGAAGCTTAAAATGCCCGGACCTAACGGAATCATCACTCTCGCTAGTGATCCTAACATAGCACTCCACGCCGAGAACAAGAAAGTTGCACTAGCCCTCGAGGCACTATCCGAACCCCTAGCGGCCGAGGAACTCACTGCGATGCGCTCCACGGTGAACAGGGATGATGTGATACTTGATAAAAGATCCAAGTCCACCTCTTTTAAACCAGCGGATGAAATAGTCAAATTCCAAGTCCACCCAACGGACCCTGCAAAGACGGCCTCCATTGGGGCACATTTAAACCCTGATGTAGACGCCGCACTACGAGAATTTCTATGAGAAAACTGGGACATTTTTTCCTGGCACCCTTCAGACATGCTAGGAATGCCACGTCGGCTGGCCGAGCACAGCCTAAATATCCTAAAAGGATTCAAGCCAGTCAAACAGGCTCTTCGGCGCTTTTCCGAACCCAAGAGACAGGCCATGGGAGAGGAGCTAGCCAAACTTTTGGAAGCCGGATTCATCAGAGATATAAAACAACCGGACTGGCAAGCAAATTTGGTGATGGTACCAAAGAAGGATAAATCCACAGGCGCCTATGTGTTGATTTCAAAGACCTTAATAAGGCTTGCCCAAAGGATCCCTTCCTCCCTCGCATTGATCAAATTATCGACGCCTTCTGACGGACCACGACTCATTGTGCTTCCTCGACACAGACTCGGCTACCACCAAATCAAGATGGTGGAGCCGGACCAAGCATAACAGCATTCATCACTCCATACAGCCCATTACGCTTCAACACAATGCCCTTCGGGCTCAAAAAGCGCCGCGCAACATATCGGTAGCATGATTCGTACATGTCCGCAAACCAGATCGGCAAAACAGTGGAAGCATATGTAGATGACATGGTCGTCAAATCCAAGCATGTCGAAACTCTAGTAGACGACTTGAGGTGCACATTCGACAACCTCCGAAAATATGACATTAAGCTCAATCCGGAAAAATGCGTCGTCGGCGTTCGGTAGGAAAGCTCTTGGGCTTCATTGTGTCCGTAGAGGAATTGAAGCAAACCCAGCCAAGATCCGAGCTTTGTCACAATTGGATATTCCAAAAGACCTCAAACAAATACAAAATTATTTGGATGTGTAGCGGCTCTAAGCCGCTTTATTTCCGTTTGGGAGAAAAGGCGTTACCTTTACCGCCTCCTCCGGCCAAGACCGAACACTTTGAGTGGGACGGATGCCGCCACGGCCGGACTTCGAAGAAATAAATGCCATATTGGCAACAAATCCGGTCTGGCGCGCCCAACATGGGCAAACCAATGCTATTATATATCGCGCAACACATCAAGTTGTCGTGCGGTGCTTTCGTCGTCGAACGATAAACGGACGGACACCGGTTCCCTCTTCAAAAACCGGTTTACTATGTGTCCACTGTCCTAACTCCATGCAAGTCCCGGTACCCACATTATCAAAAGATAGCATACGCGGTGTTTATGGCATCCCGGAAGCTGCGATACTACTTTCAAGAGTGTTCGATAACGGTAGCCTCCGAAGTACCTCTTAACGACATTATAAACAACCGCGATGCGACAGGCCGGATTGCTAAATGGGCCATAGAGCTCCTTCCATTCGACATAACCTATAAGCCACGACGAGCTATTAAGTCGCAGGTTTTGGCCGACTTCGTGGCGAATGGACCGTCGAACTCCCTAAAGAGTACGGCGCATACTCCAATTGGATCATGCACTTTGACGGCTCCAAAATGTTGGCGGCACAGAAATTTGGCGTCGTCTGGCGTCCCCAACCTGGGACACAGTCCAATACATCCTTGAGATAATGTATACGGACTCGAACAACGCGGCGAATCTGAGGCCCTTCTGCGGGGCCTCCGGTGGCGATCTCCATGGGCATTAAAAGCCTAGAGGTGCGGGGATTCAACCTCGCGATATCTCAAATAAACGGAGACTTTGATGCCAAAGATCCGAAAATGGCAGCGTATCGCAATGCGGCCTTAAAATGTCGGCCGCGGTTGAAGGGCTCGAGTTTCATCATATAGCCCGGGATAACAACCAGGCGGCGGACATATTGGCACGCATCGGTGCAAAACGTGATGCCGTCCGGCCCAACATCTTCCTGGAACGGCTGTTCAAGCCATCCGTACTATGTGAAGGGGAGTCCGGAAATAACAATCCGGACCCAACCGCACTGCCTGCCACCGAACACTCTGACACAATCGGATGCTCTGCCACCGAGATAACACCCTCCGCCCACGAAATAATGGCGGTTATCGCCCCATGGACGGAGCCATTCCTAGCCTACCTAACTAGGCAAGAACTCCCCGAAGACCAAAATGAGGCTCGCTGCATAGTACGGTGATCCAAAGCCTATAAAGTCCATGAGGGAGAGCTCTATAAGAAAAAGCACAACAGGAGTCCTTCAAAGGTGTATCTCCGAAGAGGAAGGGCGAAACCTCCTGGCCGAAATTCATGCCGGACTGGGTGGGCACGACGCCGCAACCCGGGCCCTTGTAGGCAAGGCCTTTCGTCTGAGGATTTTATTGGCCGGCGGCAGAGGCGGAATCTTGAGATTTAGTCCAACGATCGTCGGTTGCCGCCTGTTTGCTAACCAAAGCCACATGCCACCCACCGCCCTCAAAACTATACCCATCACCTGGCCGTTCGCGGTCTGGTGGCTTGACATGGTTGGACCCCTTAAGGGAGGAACCCACAAGCAAAAATACCTATTGGTCATGGTGGATAAATTCACCAAATGGATAGAGGCCAAACCTGTTAAAACGGCCGAATCCGGGCCGGTGATAGACTTCATATCAGGGGTAGTGCACCGTTACAGCGTCCCCCACAGTATCATCACTGATAACGGCACCAACTTCACGGCCGATGAGGTCAAATCATGGTGCAAGAACATGGGCATCAAGCTCGATTACGCCTCAGTCTATCACCCTCAAACCAACGGCCAAGTCGAGCGAGCAAACGGTCTAATCATGAGCGGCATTAAACCCAGACTAGTGCGGTCCCTCAAGGAATCTAACACGCCTTTGGGTTGAGGAGCTTCGACTCCGTACTCTGGGGGCTGCGGACCACGCTGAATCGTACTACCGGATTCACACCATTTTTATGGTGTACGGCGCAGAGGCAGTCTTGCCCTCCGACATAATACATGACTCACCTCGCGTGCGCATGTATGAAGAAAGAGAAGCCGAGCTCGATCGGCAGGACAGTTTGGACGCACTGGAGGAGGAGCGCGATGTGGCAAAAGCTCGTTCCGCATTTTATCAACAGCAGGCTCGAAGATATCAAAGCGAGGAAATGCAGGCCAAAGCTTACAACGTTGGCGAACTAGTTCTACGCTGCGGACAAGAAAAAGGACAAACTCAAGCCCAAATGGGAAGGTCCCTTCATTATCGACCAGGTCCTGACCGGCGGAGCATACCGTCTGCGAAACGCATCGGATAACCGACTCGAGCCAAACCCATGGAACGCAGCCCATCTATGAAGATTCTACGCCTAAGCACCGGATTCCGAGTTCGTCTCCTTCCACCGTCCACATTTTCTATTTTTTGCTGTCTTTTATTTCTCTCCTTCCCCCTCCTTCTTCTTGAAAGCCTTTAGAGGCTCGTTTGCGCTTTGTTTCGCACATACTTGACGCGCTGTCTGCGCTCATTATACAGGGGCTTCTTTATGAAGCTTATTTATACGGGCTCCATGCCCAACACATGTCTCAAACTTCCGCATGTACCTTTTACTCACCATTATATGCATCGATATGACTTAAGTTTTGGCCAAGCTGGGTTGCCTGGCTCCTGTGCTTACCCCTACGTTCCCGATTGTTCGGCTAGGTGGTAAAGGGAGCACCTGTGCGATTCTTACTGCCGGGTCAGCCGGATGTTACCTCAGACTGGGTGAAGCCGAAAGCTAGCGTTCTTAAGGGAATATTCGGTCGGTGAACTGAAAGATGATTTTTTACTTATTTATCCATCTGCCCGCAGATGATTTTCTGCTTTCTTAGCAGTTTGGACATGCACTTTAGGGCATGCCTCCCAGGGAAAGGAACCCTTAACGGAACTATTCTCCCTGGAAGATGTTTCTTACTACCCATGTAATATAACATAAATAGTTGGGCACTTATGCGATACAACAATAATGACCCCTACGCCTTGTCTCCATGCATGCCCGGTTCTTACATAACCGCGAGGGAATTCGGACACACTCCGGACTATTGGGCCCCGAGGTCGGGTAAAGGTCCACTATGACAAGCGATCTACAATCCGGCTAGAAGACATTTTTTCATGTCATATTCAATTACATAGTCAACTCGACTAATTGTATTCCTCCTCAATGCCATCTAATAGGCTATCTAATTTACAATCTTCTTTGGGAATACTTGGCGGCCAATTCTACTTGGCCGTACACTAAGCTTACAGGATCTCCTTCCCATCAGGCCCCACAGGTCCGACCTCGGCCATGTGGTTTGGGTCGACAACCGTGTACCGCGTCTTTACCATGGCCCGAGCCTCCCCTGGCGCCTTTGACGGCAGGCCGATATCTTCCATAGTCGGAAGCGCCGTCGTGCTCCTTGAAGCCGTTCTGCCAGCTCCCCAATGCCTTGGGCGGGGAGATAGATAGCCACAAGGCACAGGCGACGCCTTTCATCACCTGTCGAACTCTTTCGTGCAGCTGACGCAGTTCGGTAAGAAGATCACCCGAAGAACTGGGC
This sequence comes from Aegilops bicornis, assembly GCA_021605145.1. Taxonomy (NCBI): domain Eukaryota; kingdom Viridiplantae; phylum Streptophyta; class Magnoliopsida; order Poales; family Poaceae; genus Aegilops; species Aegilops bicornis. Next base: position 499,730,547 of record CM038674.1, read on the forward strand.
ATCTCCTCCTCAGGACGACCCGTGAGCAAACCTACATACATGTTTATGTTAGTCGCCTTCCTCGCCGAACTCTTTCAAAGTTCGTTCAAGCACTTATCGAAAATGTCGCGGCAAAGCCGTCGATTCTCCATTACGGAGTCAGACAACTGGGCACGAACATCCTTTAGTTCCTCACCCAGTTGGGTGTTGGCATCTTGGAGGTTATTTTTCTCCTGCCGCACCCTCGTAAGCACGCTCTCGCCGGCCTTCAACCGGCGCAAGAGCTGCTGCTTGTCCGGATCTAGTCCGGCGCCATCTGCAATATTATTGTCAGATTTACACACACGCCGCACTTCATAAACTATTTATCTTTTGAGGCATATATAACCACAGGAGGTCTCTGTGGCTCCCCCTGTAGCGGCTAGTGCGGCCTCAAGTTGGGCCTTGCATTCTTCGAGCTCCTGGGACAGTCGGGTATTCTTTTTTGTAAGATCCTGCATAACAAATGATCCTTAAATCAGTTACTCTAACTATTTTAAGTCTCGGGGCTCTTGGCATATATAATCATCAAATTTCCTCACCCGTCGTCCTTTACATACTGCAAGTGGCTCTGGCTAGACCATCTTGAGCGGCACGGAGGTGCGCATCTCCCGAATTGAAGGCATTCAAGGCCTCTTGGGAGAAACATGCGTCATGAAGAACTGTCCGGCGGCGCATGTGATTCATGGCGCTCTCCACCTCGGAGTTGGTGGCGGACAATCTGTCGACATCCTCTGTCGGAGGAGCATCCGACGCACGCCTAGTGCTCGCCTCCGCTTCTGGACCCGGCTTTGGAGCCTGGCTGGCGGACGTTCGATTGGCAACCTCTCCGGACTCAGTCCGGCGAGCGCTCTTTTTCCTGAAAAGAGCACCAGCGTTAGTACGCCTTCCAGGAATCAATCCTGGGACTATGGTGACGCGCCATACCGTTGGGGCGGAGTTTCGATCCGGACCGCACTTATTTTTAGCCCTTTGGGCGTCGCCTTGTTGGCTAGCCGCGTGAGCTCGGCCTCCTGCCTCGAAGGCACCCCCTGCGAAACACCATCAAATATGTGGTGATTAGAAGTAAAGCCCGGGTGGTTCATGGTATCCGGACTTCGGTCACGGTTACCTGGGAGGCCGGAAATAATCCGGGGTAGTCGGCCGTAATGGCAACCAAAGCATTGTCGATGCTGCGTTGGTGGAACACCCCGTCGATCAGCTCCACCTTTATATCCGGGTCCTCTTCGAGGCCGGATCGAGGGACCGTTCAGATCCTCGGGTTGTGGGGGCGGGCTGTGTATCTTCTCCACGGCCCGGCGCAGTTCCTGCGTAGAAACCATGAAATGAGATATTTAACCACGGGAACATGGATCGGACAGGCCACAAAGATATTTGCTTACGCAACTTCGAGGATTACTCGAAGAAAACCCGCTCAGTGGACTGACGCGGAGAAAATCCTCCTCTTCCCCTTTGTACATGGTGGACAAGGTCTTCACCAGTTCGGTGACCGATCCCGGCCCTTTGCGGCCATGGCGGGTGGCATCGTCCTCCCCGTTGAAGTCCCACATGGGGTGGCCCCTATATTGGAGCGGCTGCACTCCCCTCATAATGCAGATTGCCATGACTCCAATTGTAACGCCCTCGATGCGGCTATATCTCCCACGTGTCTAAGCACGACTTAGAGGCATAACCGCATTGAAAGCAATGTCGCAAGTGAGGTAATCTTCACACAACCCATGTAATACATAAGGGAAAGAGATACATAGTTGGCTTACAATGCCACTTCACACAATACATAAATAAACATCCATCATCCAGAATACACTCAAGGTCCGACTACGGAACCAAAATAAAAGAAGATACCCCAAATGCTACACAGATCCCCGATTGTCCCAACTGGGCACCACTACTGATCATCAGGAAAAGACACATAGTAACGACCACGTTCCTCATCGAACTCCCACTTGAGCTCGGTTGCGTCACCTGCAACTGTTTTGGTAGAATCTGTGAGTCACGGGGACTTAGCAATCTCACACCCGCAAGATCAAGACTATTTAAGCTTATAGGAAGGACAGAGTTGTGAGGTGGAGCTGCAGCAAGCGACTAGCATATATGGTGGCTACATTCGCAAAAGAGAGCGAGAAGAGAAGCAAGGCACGGTCGTGAAGCTAGTAGCGATCAAGAAGTGATCCTGAACTACTTACGTCAAACATAACTCCAACACCGTGTTCAATTCCCGGACTCCGCCGAGAAGAGACCATCACGGTTACACACGCGGTTGATGTGTATTTTAATTAAGGTCAACTTCGGGTTTTCTACAATCGTACATTAACAAATTCCCATCTGCCTCATAACCGCGGGCACGGCTTTCGAAATATAATACCCTGCAGGGGTGTCCCAACTTAGCCCATTATAAGCTCTCACGGTCAACGAAGGATATTTCTTCTACCGGGAAGACCCGATCAGTCTCGGAATCCCGGACTACAAGACATTTCGACAGCAATAAAACAAGACCAGCAAAGCCGCCCGATTGTGCCGACAAATCCCGATAAAAGCTGCACATATCTCGTTCTCAGGGCACACCGGATAAGCTAAGCGTACAGGAACCGACGTAATCCGAGTTGCCAAGGAATGGTCCCGCACGGTGCTCTAGTTTGGACCAACACTCGAAGGAGCACCGCCCGGGGGTAAATAAAGATGACCCTCGGGCTCGCGAAAACCGGGGAAAAGGCTTAGGTGGCAAATGGTAAAACCAATGTTGTGCCTTCTTTGGAGGAGTCTTATTCAAAGCGAACTGTCAAGGGGTCCCATAAATCACCCAACCGTAAGGAACGCAAAATCAAGGAACATAACACCGGTATGGCCGGAAACTAGGGTGGCAAGAGTGGAACAAAACACCAGGCATAAGGCCGAGCCTTCCACCCTTTACCAAGTATATAGATGCATTAATTATAGCAGATATATTGTGATATCCCCAACAAGTAAACATGTTCCAAAAAGGAACAACATCTCCATGTTCCAACAAGGAACAAACTTCATCTTCACCTGCAACTAGCAACACTATAAGAAGAAATTTGAGCAAAGCGGTAACATAGCCAATCAACGGTTTGCTAGGAAAGGATGGTTAGAGGTTTGACATGGCAATATGGGTGGCATGATAAGCAAGTGATAGGCATCGTAGCATAGGCATAGCAAAAGAGCGAGCATCTAGCATAGCAAAGATAGAAGTGATTTCGAGGGTATGGTCATCTTGCACGCAAGGTTCTCGAGTTGTCGAAAGCTTGATCCTCGTAAGCGTTCTCAACAGGTTCCTCGTTCACGAACTCGTCTCCCGGCTCTACCCAAAGCAAGAACACAAACAAAGGAACCACAATAAATCACGGTGCAATGCACAAGCAACATGATGCAATATACGGCATGATATGCGGGATGTGATATGCAATGCGTATGCGTGCTTCGGAAGGAAAATGATGAACCAGGCACCAACTTGGCAAACCAAGTATGCCGCTGGAAAGATGAGATGATTTCGGTTGAAATCGATATAAAGATCACCGGAATCGGATGCACGGTTTGCAAATGACAAGCAAAACAAGAATGGCACAAATCTGCCATTAACAGCATGATACCACTTAGCAAGCAACAAGAAATTAGGCTACTGCACCCAAACGTACCATAAAAGCATATGGCAGTAATATACTCAAGATGCTTGACAAAAGATGAACACTGAGCTACGGCCAAAACACACCATAACAAGTTCAAACAAGCATGGCAAAAGTGCAAAACATATCAGCTTCACAGACTTAGTGAAATGACTGAACATGGCAAAAACAGCATCAGGTAGCAATGTTCAGAGCAAGAAAACTACATACTACAGCAACTTACAATAGCAAAGCAAGGCATGGCATGAACCTAATCAAACCATAGAACAAAAGTCCCTTACTGACCATAAGCCAGAAAGGATCAGAAAATATAATAACATCCATGTCAACATAGCAAGTTTCGTTAACAGATTCAGCAACATGGCATGTCAAAAACAGATAACAAGTAGGCATGTTTAAGAGCTCAAAGCACTAACTACAGAGCCTTTCATGATTAACTAAGGATACATACATCAAGAAGACATGTCATAGAAGAGATACATGGCAAGAACAACATCATAGCATACACGGATCAACCACAACAACCTTGGCAAAATTAAATAACATGTAAACAATCTGCCAGGAAACATTTTATAGCAAAAGTAGAGCTCGATTGACTCAAGCTATGGCACTCCATAATTGCAAACAAAGGCATGGATGGATAGAGCATAACCATATGTTCAAAACAGCCTTACTGAAGTATCTCAAAATATGCATTGATCTCTCGGTAGCATCAAGTTAACATGGCATCAAAATATCAGCAAAACAGGGGCTGAAAACAGCATCATCAGGAAGCCTACTTTGCATGCTTGTGCTAGTCACCACATAGATCACAAAAATACATGGCATACACCCCTGGAAGATGGCATGGCATATTACAAAACACATGTAGGACTCAAATTCATAGGATGCACACATCAATCACGGCAAAAATGATAAAAGTGCATGTTCTGTTACGAAACAAAAACTAACATCACATAGCCCTCTTCCAACAGCATTTCGGGCATCAAGATGAACTAAAATGATATACTCTTCGAGTCGAACATTTTGACATATCACACGCACGAAATGGTGCTACAGATGCAAAGTTATGATGCGTTGAAAATGCCACAAATTATCAACGGAATAAAAACTTAGAAGAATTTTGAGGGGGGAAGAAGTCAACCCTCGGGTCCCGATCTAGATCCGATCGGACCCGATGCGGTGGCGCGGCGAGCAGCTCGCCGGAGCTCGCCCGGGGCGAGGAGGAGGAGGGAGAGGCCGGGGCGGCCGACCGGAGGAGGAGGCGACGGCGGCCGGCGGCAGGTCGGGCGGGCGGCGGCGGTGGAGGGCGCGGGCGGCGGCGGCGTAGGGCCGGTGGGGCGGCGGACATGGGCTGGCGGCGGCGCGGGCGACGGCAGCGCTGGCTCAAGGCGTCTTGGCGGCCGGGTGCCACGTGGCGGCTCCGGTTGGCTGGCGGTGGCGGGCGGACGTGTCCGCCCGAATCGGACACGTCCGTGGCGGGAGAGGAGCGGGCTAGGGTTAGGGGAATTGATCCGGATTTGGAGGAGATGCATATTTATAGTTTCGGGAGCTAGGAGAGTCCAAATGAGGTGCGGTTTCGCCCTACGATCGTGATCGAGCAGCGGAGAGCATGGAAGTGACTTAGATGGGTTATTGGGCTATTTTGAAGGGGTGTTGGGCTGCAACTTAAAAGAGGCCTTTGCGAGAGTCACGGTTAACCGTTGGAGTACCAAACGAGCTCCAAATGACCCAAAACTTGACAGTGGTCTACGGTGGTATACCAAGGCCACTTGGCAAGGCTCGGTCCATTCCGAGAAAGTTTAGTACCCGCTCATGGAAAAACGTAAAAGGGGACGCCGGGGGACATAGGAGTGCCGGATTGCAAAACGGACAACGGGGAAAACGCTCGGAATCATGAGACGAACATGTATGCAAAAGAGATGCACATGATGACATGATATGAGATATGAGATGCATGACATGGACAAAATGCAAAATGAAGAAAAACCCAACCACGGAGGGAATATCATATCTCAATGCCGAAAATGGCAAGAGTTGGAGTTACAAATATGGAAAGTTACATCCGGGGTGTTACAACACTCCACCACTACAAGAGGATCTCGTCCCGAGATCTAGGACTGAAAGAACTCCGGATATTCGGAATGGAGGTGATCCTCGCGCTCCCGGGTGGCTTCTCGGTCGGAATGGTGTGACCACTTCACTTTCAGGAATTTGATTGACTTGTTGCGTAGTCTTGCGCTCGGTTTCTTCAAGAATAGCAACGGGTGCTCATGATAAGAGAGATCTTCTTGAAGGTCAATTTCTTGAAGTTGATAGTGCGCTCAGAGTCTTGAAGCACTTGCGAAGCTGTGACACGTGAAACACATCGTGCGTTCGCGAAGTTGGACGGAAGCTCAAGTTGATAGGCGAGATCGCCTCTTTTGCCAATGATCTTGAAAGGACCCACGTATCTAGGGGCTAGCTTCCCTTTGATACCGGGCGGCGAGTGCCTTTCATTGGAGAGACGGAGGTAGACATGGTCTCCGATTTGAAAAGCCACATCACGGTGCTTGTCATCATAATAGCTCTTCTAAGCGCGATTGCTTGTGGCTTTGAGATTCTCACGAATGACTTTGCACATTTCTTGACTTCGTGATCAAGTCGTTGCCAAGAAGTTGGCGTTCACATCTCGGACCAATTGAGAGGAGTACGACACTTTACGCCATAGAGAATTTCGAATGGGGCCTTGCCGAACTCGCTTGGAAGCTGTTGTTGTAGGAGAACTTCGGCATATGGAAGACAATCTTCCCACTTCATACCGAAGGAAATGACACAAGCCCCGAGCATATCTTCAAGGATTTGATTAACTCGCTCAACTTGGCCACTTGTTTGAGGATGGAAAGCTGTCTTTGAAAGCGAATGTTGGTGCCCATGGCCTTGAAAAGAATCCCAAAACTTGGAGGTAAAGATCCTGCCACGGTCCTCAAGAGATCAATTGTGGAATGCCGTGCAAGGAGACAATCCTGGATGTGTATAGCTCTGCCAACTGAGCTGCTGTGATCGATTCTTTGATAGGAAGAAAATGAGCCACTTTAGTAAGCTTGTCAATGACAACGAAGATAGCATCATTTCCACGCTTGGACTTAGGAAATCCAGTCACGAAGTTGTAACACCCTGGATGTAAACTTCCCTTTTTGGGCAATATATCATTTTGACCTCATCCAATTCTTGTGGGTCTTGTCATGCTTGGCCTCATCTTGTTTGGTTATGTGGGTTTCTCTTTTCTTTGTTTTTGCTCATCTTACCATATTGCATTTGTGTTCTCTTGTCATCTTGCATTCCATTCTTATCATGTGTTTGTGGTGACCTCTCACATGTTATGTTGTTGCATGTGCCATTCTCATTTTGCATTACCATCTCCTCCTTCCCTCTACTTCTTTCCTTATCAAGTGCTATCTTCCCCTTTCTCAATTAATGTTCATCTTCTCCCTGCAAATCTTGCTCTTTGCACTAAACCTCTCTGCCAAAAATCTCCTCATTTGAAGTTGTTTTGGTCAGGTTCAAAAATGACACAAGTTTGAAATATTTCCAAACTTGTCGTATTTTTCTACCTCAAAAAAAATGCCCATTACAATTTATTAAAATTGTGGAGAATTCCAGGAGTTTGGGGATATTTTCCTTTTACTCCAACTCTTCTCATTTTTCCCTGTGCTTTCTTTTCTCTTCTTTTGGTTTTAAAAAGGAAAAAGAAAAGAAGGCAGCAGCAGCAGTGGCAGCCCAGCGAGTCCTCTCCACCTGGGCTCCGGCCTCCAAGCCGGCCCAGCTCCCTTCAACCCCCGCAGCCCAGGGAGAGCGCCCCAGCCCGCTCGCTTCTCTCTCCCTGTCTTCGCGCACCCGCAGCCGCGCATACCCCCGCTAGTGCCTCTCCACGTGGACGCGCCGGTCCCGCCTGGCGGCGACAACGCTGTTCACTTCACCCACCTTTTCCCTCTCCTCTCGCCGTCGCCATGGGGACCCCGAGCACGAGGGAGCGTGAGCTCGACCCCGTCGCCCTAGCCCCTACTTATCCCCTCTTCGTGTCCACGCGATCCCTAGGGTTTCCCTCTCCCTCTCGCCGCCCGCCGCCCAGTGAGTAACCACCAGATTCGCCGCCCCGCTCCGTCCGGCGCATCCGAGAGCGCCTCGTCGCCCGGCGTGCTCTCCGCCACCCCAACCCTGCGGCCCGTGTCCATCTTCTTCCTCGTCGTCGACTTCGTCCCACGGCGTCGATTCTGATGCCGGATCGTCAAGTTCATCGACGCCCCTTCATCTTCTTCTCGGTCAGGAACACGGCAAAGTTCAGAGCACGACTCCATCGTCGCAGGATCACCTCCGTCGCTGTTTTCTTGTCCTTGGGTAAGGAGGTATAACCTACTTCCTCCCTGCTCCTTCCTATCGTCGTTAGATCACCGTAGTGCAGGTTCCGATCCGTGTTCTTATCGCGCTCGGCGTGCTCCGGCATGTCCGAAGTTTTTGGGTTCAGAGTAGTTGGCCGTGCGTGGATGCCGCGATTCCCGCTCGGGTTCGTCCCTTCGTGCTTCCGTCGTGTTCTCCTGCGCACCCATCTTGTTCGAGGCCATGAGCGGCAGAACGCCGTTGCCTCGCCGGCGTCGTCGTTTGTTTCTCTGCCTCGAGTCAGAGCCTGGTAGTTTGGTCTAGTAGGCCCGAGTCCCTTACCTTACCGAACCCCTAGCCTAGCCGAGCTGGTTTGACCCCCGCGCTCTCACTGCGGCGACCTGGGTTCGAACCCCAGGCACGCCCCCCCCCCCTTTTTTTTTTAATTTCTGTTTTCGCTCTTTCTTCGGTTCGTCTCCTCTGCGATGGCAGTAGTTGAGGGCGAGGCCTTTCTCTGTCGATCGCCGCCGCCTAGCTCGGTGGTAGCAGAGGCAGTTCCAACGGGAGGCCGGGTTCGATTCCCCGAGGCTGGTTTTCTTCCCCTTTTTAAACTGCTATACCATGTCCCTATGACAAGAGGGTCCCTGATCGACCTCTCGGCGCCCTCTTCCTTATATTTTTCCCTTATCCCGCGTTTTACATTTCTGGATAGCCTCTCTTTCCATTTCAGGCAAGTCCATTTCTGGACGTTTCCAAATATGGAAAATGCCATTTCTGATAACAACCATTTTAGGCAGGTTTTGACTTGGTGCATTTGTGTTGATTTCTCTCGCAACCCTAACATATTATATATGTTTTTGGGGTAGAAAAATCCCACCAACTCAGTGGTGGCATTAGTTTCTGCATTTGAGCAAGTTCATGATCATGCCATGTTTTGCATCATGTTGATTGTGCATTGCACCGTGATTTATTGTGGTTCCTTTGTTTGTGTTGTTGCTTTGGGTAGAGCCGGAGATGAGTACGTGAACGAGGAACCTGTTGAGAACGCTTACGAGGATCAGGCTTTCGACAACTCGAGAACATTGCGAGCAAGATGATCATACCCTCGAAATCACTTCTATCTTTGCTATGCTAGTTGCTCGCTCTTTTGCTATGCCTATGCTGCGATGCCTACCACTTGCTATGTCATGCCACCCATATTGCCATGTCAGCCCTAACCATCCTTTCCTAGCAAACCGTTGATTGGCTATGTTACCGCTTTGCTCGGCCCTCTTATAGCGTTGTTAGTTGCGGTGAAGATGAAGTTTGTTCCTTGTTGGAACATGGAGATGTTGTTCCTTGTTGGAACATGTTTACTTGTTGGGATATCACAATATATATCTGCTATAATTAATACATCTATATACTTGGTAAAGGGTGGAAGGCTCGGCCTTATGCAGTGTTTTGTTCCACTCTTGCCACCCTAGTTTCCGTCATACCGGTGTTATGTTCCTTGATTTTAGCGTTCCTTACACGGTTGGGTGATTTATGGGACCCCTTGACAGTTCGCTTTGAATAAGACTCGTCCGGCCAAAGGCCCAACATTGGTTTTACCATTTGCCACCTAAGCCTTTTTTCCCGGGTTTTCGCGAGCCCGAGGGTCATCTTATTTTAAACCCCGGACCAGTGCTCCTTCGAGTGCTGGCCGAACTAGAGCCCCTGCAGCGCCCCTCAAGGCAAATTGAGGTCTGGTTTTAGTTGTATGGACTGCTCATCCGGATGTGCCACGAGAACGAGATATGTGCAGCTCCTATCGGGATTTGTCGGCACAATCGGGCGGCTTTGCTGGTCTTGTTTTATTGCTGTCGAAATGTCTTGTAGTCCGGGATTCCGAGATTGATCGGGTCTTCCCGGTAGAAGGAATAATCCTTCGTTGACCGTGAGAGCTTATAATGGGCTAAGTTGGGACACCTGCGCAGGTAATATCTTTCAAAGCCGTGCCGCGGTTATGAGGCAGATGGGGATTTGTTAATGTCCGGTTGTAGAAAACTCAAAGTTGACCTCATTTAAAATACACATCAACCGCGTGTGTAACCGTGATGGTCTCTTCTCGGCGAGTCCGGAATTGAACACGGTGTTGGAGTTATGTCGGCGTAAGTAGTTCAGATCACTTCTTGATCGCTATTAGTTACACGACAGTGCCATGCTTCTCTACTCGCTCTCATTTGCGAAGAAGCCACCATATTAGATAGTCGCTTTTCTGCAGCTCCACTTTACTACTATGTCCTTCCTCTAAGCTTAAATAGTCTTGATCTCGCGGGAGTGAGATTGTCGAGTCCCCGTGACTCACGTGATACTTCCAAAACAGTTGCGGTGTTCCGACGATGCGGTCAGATGATTCCACCGAGCTCAAGTGGGAGTTCGACGAGGAACGTGGTCGTTACTATGTGTCTTTTCCAGATGATCGATGAGTGGTGCCCGGTTGGGACGATTCGGGATCTGTGTTAGCATTTGGGGTATCTTCTTTTATTTTGGTTCCGTAGTCGGACCTTGAGTGTACTACTGAATGATGGATGTTTATTTATGTCTTTGTGTGAAGTGGCTTGTAAGCCAACTATGTATCTCTTTCCCTTATTTATTACATGGGTTGTGTGAAGATTACCTCACTTGCGACATTGCTTTCAATGCGGTTATGCCTCTAAGTCGTGCCTCGACACGTGGGAGATATAGCCGCATCGGGGGCGTTCCAAGTTGGTATCAGAGCCTTCCCCGACTTAGGAGCCCCCTACTTGATTGTTTGTCTTGGCGTTGTTGAGTCTAGAATGGAAAATGTTTTGAGTCTTAGGATTATATATATCGGAGAGTAGGATTCTTTTTACTCCTCAGTCCCTTCATCGCTCTGTGAGGTATCCTGACGTAGAGTTTTGACTCTTCTCTTCTCAAATTTCACTAAAAAAAAATTTTAGGATCACGTGGGAGATATAGCCGCATCGGGGGCGTTACAGAAGTCCATCTCAATATGATCAAACTTACATTCTGGAATAGCAAGAGGTTGGAGGAGACCAACTGGTCTTTGGTGTTCTGTTTTCACTCTTCTGCAGACATCACACTCATTCACGAATTGAGCAATTTCTCGCTTCATTCGAGTCCACCAATATGACTGCTTGAGGTCATGGTACATCTTCGTACTTCCAGGATGAATGGATAGAAGCGAATTGTGTGCCTCGTTCATAATGACTTTACGTAGATCACCCTTTGGAACCACAATCCGGTCCTCGAAGAAAAGAGTATCTTTGTTATCAATGTGGCAGCACTTGTACTTGGAAATGCCCTTGTCGATACCACGTTTCACCTTTTTCACCATGGTATCCAGAAGTTGAGCCTCACGAATCTGATCTTCCAAAGTAGGAGAGTGTATTAGGTTGGCAAGAAAGCCTTGAGGAACAACTTGAAGATTCAGCTTGCGGAAAGCTTCACAGAGATCCGGTTGGAAGGGCTTGAGAATTAGACATGCTGCGATAAGCCTTCCTGCTCAAAGCATCTGCAATGACATTGGCCTTGCCGGAGTATATTCAATACTTGGGTTGTACTCTTGAATCATTTCGACCCATCGAGTTTGCACGAGGTTGAGGTTGGGTTGAGTGAAGATATACTTGAGGCTCTTGTGATCGGTGAAAATGTCCACTTTCCTTCCCAACAAGAGATGTCTCCACGTTATCAATGCATGGACAACCGCCGCCAACTCAAGATCGTGAGTGGGGTAGTTCTTTTCGTTGGGCTTCAATCTGGCGAGAGGTATAGGCCACAACCCTCTTCTCTTGCATTAACACAAAGCACCGAGACCTTGAAGAGAAGCATCACGTAAAACTTGAATGGCTTGGATTCATCAGAGGAGTCAAGACAGAGTCTGTGATGAGTTTCTCTTTGAGAGTATTGAAAGCAACGTCACACTTAGGAGACCAGACATACTTCACATGCTTCTGGAGAAGGTTGGAAAGAGGCTTTGCAATCTTGGAGAAGTTCTCAACAAATCTTCGGCAATAGCTTGCGAGACCAAGAAAACTGCGGAGCTGCTTGACATTCTGAGGAGGTTCCCAATTCACAATTGCAGACACCTTCTCGGGATTAACAGCGATGCCCTTGGCGGAGATGATATGACCAAGATAAAGCACTTCATCAAGCCAAAATTCACATTTGGAGAACTTCGCATAGAATTGATACTCTGAGCTTGTCTAGCACCAATCGCAAATGTTTGGCATGATCCTTCTTATTCTTGGAGAAGACCAAAATATCATCAAGATAGACCAAGACAAATTCATTGGTGTAGGGGTTGAAGATGAAGTTCATCATCCGAGAGAAAGTTGGAGGAGCATTGACAAGGCCGAAAGACATGACAATATATTCATAAGAACCAAAGCTTGTTCTGAATGCTGTCTTGGGAATATCTTTTTCACGAATGCGAATCTGATGATAACCCATACGAAGGTCAAGATTGGAGAACACTTTAGCACCTTTGAGTTGCTCGAAAAGCTCATTGATGTTGGGAAGTGGATACTTGTTCTTGATTGTCTTCTTATTCAATGGACGGTAATCGACGCAAAGTCGGTCCGTGCCATCCTTTTTCGGACAAAAGAACACCACAACCCCAAGGAGATGAACTTGGTCTGATCAAACCCAGACGCTCTTGTTCATCGAGCTGCTTCTTCAATTCCTTCAGCTCATTAGGTCCAAGATTGTATGGACGCTTGCAAATGGGTTCAGTGCCAGGCTCAAGATCGATAACGAACTCAACTGGCCGGTGAGGAGGCATTCCTGGAAGCTCTTCTGGAAAGACATCTTGGTACTCACAAACGACTGGAATCTGAGAGATAGCATCCAATTCGCCCTTCTCATTGAGAGAAAACAACCGAATGGTTTCATCATGAGCGGCATAGATGATCACATCATTAGAAGAGTGTGTCAATTGAATTTCCCTGGCAGCACAATCAAGCTGAGCTTTGTGCTGAGAAAGCCACCCATCCCGAGAATAAGATCAATATCCGAGTCACCAAGAACCATTGGAGAAGAAAGAAATCTATAGTTGCCCATCTTGATAGAAACATCCGAATCATTGTGGTAGCCCTCATAGAAGAGGCTGGAGAAACAACTCCCAAGGGTTTTTTAACATTTCGAAATGAAGTCATGCTTTGCAACAAATGATCTAGACATGAAACAATGCGATACACGGTATCAAATAAAACTTTTGCAGGAATATCATTAATCGGAAGATTACCCATAATCACATCGGAAGAATCCTCTGCCGAGCTGCATTCATCATGTTCACCTTTGCGGACTTGGGATTATGCTTGACCACCGCATTGCCGGAAGATTTCACAGAGGAGGAGGCGGAAGGCGCCTTTGGTTGAAGCACTTGTTCGCATAGTGACCTTTTCTGGCGACATTTGTTGCAAGTCACCTCACGAGAGCGGACGGTGATAAGGAGCATTTGACCTTGGAGCTTGAGAATTAGACTTGTTACGATAGCACTTTGGGTTGAGTGGGTGGGAAGATCCACGACCACCTGAGTTCTTCTCACTGATAAGGCCGATTTTAACGGAGGAGGAGGAAGGTAGAACTTCTGCTGCTTAGCTGCCACTTGAGAGGAAGAAGAAGACTGAACTGCATCCCTGATTCTCTTCTTAGAAGCCTCACATTTGAGCTGGGCAGCTTCTTGCTTGATGCCATGTTGTAGAATTCATCATACTTTTCTGGCTCAACAAGCACAAGAGCTAATTGCAGATCTTCTCTGAGACCACCTCTGAATTGATAGATCATACTCTTTTCATCAGGGATGTCTTGCTTAGCGAAGCGAGCGTGTTTCTGGAACTGGATATTGTATTGATAGACAGACATGTTGCCTTGCTTGAGATTGCGGAACTCCTCACGCTTGCTCTCAACAACACTTTTCGGAATGTGGTGAGCTCAAGTCTCGGAGGAACTCATCCCTGTAATGACACGACCTCCTCTGGAATCTTTGTATTGCTGGTACCACTCAGCAGATTGGTCCTTGAGTTGAAACGAAGCAAACTTGACAAAGTCCTCAGGTCTAACATTGCTACATTCAAAATGTTTGCAGATGTCCACAAGCCAATCGTCGGCGTCTGTGGCCTCAACACAGAAACTGAAAGACTTCGGCTGATTAGCGAGGAACTGATTGAGGGTAGCAAAGTGCGGCTGGTTGTTTGCTTGACCTTGATTTCCTTGATTGCCTTGCCCTTGAGTACGCTCTTGCAAGAGTTGCAAAATCATCTGAGCATTGGCATTGGTGGCTGCCATGATAGCTTGCCATGCCTCCGGAGGCGGAGGTGGAGGTGGAGGGTTCGACTGATTCTCATCATTGCGATCCGGATTCAGACGCGTTGGCGGAGCCATCCTGAAGAGGGTGACATCCGTTAGCACTTTGATAGACAGATAGACAAGTTGAATCAACGGATAGAAATTGCAACATATAGTCTTCACAATAAACATTCGAACAAGGATGAACGAATGAATTCCAAAGTTAACATCACCCGTCCATTAAGGTGAGAAGCCACTTGATTAAGGGTTGATGAAAAAATAACAAGGTAAGATCGAACAAATAAGTGGTAAGGATTACCCAATCACAAACCAAATATCTGCGGGAAGAAATGCTAGGAGCTACTTGAATCCCACCTATAAACTCCGAAACTTTCTGGTTATGCAATCTGGTGTTGGGGATACAGGGACACAAAATATATCACCCAAACTAACAATACCTAGATCCAAATTTGTATCCATCCGTCAACACATAACCAAGAAACCTTCGGAAATCGTGTACCTCGACCTTCGAAAAGCATCTGTTATACGAGTCATGGCAATACTCCCAAGCTCGCCCCAGTACTGGGTTATTGGGGTTATCTCACCAACAACTGCACAAAAGAGATTTTGATGTCGGCAAAACTCAGCTATTCCAGAACTGCAACGATAAAATTGTGACGACAACACCTCGGAGCTCAACTCCCCGGGACACTGCCACAACCCCTAAATGTCAGGAGGCACCAAGAACAATGTTCTCGTCACAAAACCATCGGAACGATCCCAAGATACCCGTGTGATCCTAAAATTTTTTTTAGTGAAATTTGAGGAGAGGAGAGTCAAAACTTCTACGTCAGGAGGCCTCACCAGAGCGACGAAGGACTGGGGAGTAAAAAGAATCCTACTCTCCGATATATATAATCCTAAGACTCAAAACATTTTCCGTTCTAGACTCATCAACGCCAGCAAACAATCAAGTATGGGGCTCCTAAGTCGGGGAAGGCTCTGATTACCAACTTGTAACGCCCTCGATGCGGCTATATCTCCCACGTGTCGAAGCACGACTTAGAGGCATAACCGCATTGAAAGCAATGTCGCAAGTGAGGTAATCTTCACACAACCCATGTAATACATAAGGGAAAGAGATACATAGTTGGCTTACAATACCACTTCACACAATACATAAATAAACATCCATCATCCAGAATACACTCAAGGTCCGACTACGGAACCAAAATAAAAGAAGATACCCCAAATGCTACACGGATCCCCGATCGTCCCAACTGGGCACCACTACTGATCATCAGGAAAAGACACATAGTAACGACCACGTTCCTCATCGAACTCCCACTTGAGCTCGGTTGCGTCACCTGCACTGGCATCGTCGGCACCTGCAACTGTTTTGGTAGAATCTGTGAGTCACGGGGACTCAGCAATCTCACACCCATGAGATCAAGACTATTTAAGCTTATAGGAAGGACAGAGTTGTGAGGTGGAGCTGCAGCAAGCGACTAGCATGTATGGTGGCTACATTCGCAAAAGAGAGCGATAAGAGAAGCAAGGCACGGTCGTGAAGCTAGTAGCGATCAAGAAGTGATCCTGAACTACTTACGTCAAACATAACTCCAACACCGTGTTCAATTCCCGGACTCCGAGAAGAAACCATCACGGTTACACACGCGGTTGATGTGTATTTTAATTAAGGTCAACTTCGGGTTTTCTACAACCGGACATTAACAAATTCTCATCTGCCTCATAACCGCGGGCACGGCTTTCGAAATATAATACCCTGCAGGGGTGTCCCAACTTAGCCCATTATAAGCTCTCACGGTCAACGAAGGATATTCCTTCTATCGGGAAGACCCGATCAGTCTCGGAATCCTGGACTACAAGACATTTCGATAGCAATAAAACAAGACCAGCAAAGCCGCCCGATTGTGCCGACAAATCCCGATAGGAGCTGCACATATCTCGTTCTCGTGGCACACCGGATAAGCTAAGCGTCTGAGGAACCGGCGTAATCCGAGTTGCCAGGGAATGGTCCCACACGGTGCTCTAGTTTGGACCTACACTCGAAGGAGCACCGCCCGGGGTAATAAAGATGACCCTCGGGCTCGCGAAAACCGGGAAAAAGGCTTAGGTGGCAAATGGTAAAACCAATGTTGGGCCTTGCTGGAGGAGTCTTATTCAAAGCGAACTGTCAAGGGGTCCCATAAATCACCCAACCGTGTAAGGAACGCAAAAATCAAGGAACATAACACCGGTATGACGGAAACTAGGGTGGCAAGAGTGGAACAAAACACCAGGCATAAGGCCGAGCCTTCCACCCTTTACCAAGTATATAGATGCATTAATTATAGCAGATATATTGTGATATCCCCAACAAGTAAACATGTTCCAAAAAGGAACAACATCTCCATGTTCCAACAAGGAACAAACTTCATCTTCACCGCAACTAGCAACGCTATAAGAGGGCCGAGCAAAGCGGTAACATAGTCAATCAACGGTTTGCTAGGAAAGGATGGTTAGAGGTTTGACATGGCAATATGGGTGGCATGATAAGCAAGTGATAGGCATCATAGCATAGGCATAGCAAAAGAGCGAGCATCTAGCATAGCAAAGATAGAAGTGATTTCGAGGGTATGGTCATCTTGCACGCAAGGTTCTCGAGTTGTCGAAAGCTTGATCCTCGTGGCGTTCTCAACAGGTTCCTCGTTCACGAACTCGCCTCCGGCTCTACCCAAAGCAAGAACACAAACAAAGGAACCACAATAAATCACGGTGCAATGCACAAGCAACATGATGCAATATACGGCATGATATGCGGGATGTGATATGCAATGCGTATGCGTGCTCCGGAAGGAAAATGATGAACCAGGCATCAACTTGGCAAATCAAGTATGCCGCTGGAAAGATGAGATGATTTCGGTTGAAATCGATATAAAGATCACCGGAATCGGATGCACGGTTTGCAAATGACAAGCAAAACAAGAATGGCACAAATCTGCCATTAACAGCATGATACCACTTAGCAAGCAACAAGAAATTAGGCTACTGCACCCAAACGTACCAGAAAAGCATATGGCAGTAATCTACTCAAGATGCTTGACAAAAGATGAACACTGAGCTACGGCCAAAACACACCATAACAGGTTCAAACAAGCATGGCAAAAATGTAAAACATACCAGCTTCACAGACTTAGTGAAATTACTGAACATGGCAAAAACAGCATCAGATAGCAACGTTCAGAGCACGAAAACTACATGCTACAGGAACTTATAGTAGCAAAACAAGGCATGTAATGGATCTACTCAAAGCATAGAACAAAAGTCCCTTACTGA
The DNA here is from genome assembly GCA_021605145.1 of Aegilops bicornis. Taxonomy (NCBI): domain Eukaryota; kingdom Viridiplantae; phylum Streptophyta; class Magnoliopsida; order Poales; family Poaceae; genus Aegilops; species Aegilops bicornis. The sequence goes on from CM038674.1 coordinate 499,748,195, forward strand.
CCATAAGCCAAAAAGGATCATAAAATATAATAACATCCATGTCAACATAGCAAGTTTCATTAACAGATTCAGCAACATGGCATGTCAAAAACAGATAACAAGTAGGCATGTTTAAGAGCTCAGAGCACTCACTACAGAGCCTTTCATGATTAACTAAGCATACATACATCAATAAGACATGTCATAGAAGAGATACATGGCAATAACAACATCATAGCATACACGGATCAACCACAACAACCTTGGCAAAATTAAATAACATGTAAACAATCTGCCAGGAAACATTTTATAGCAAAAGTAGAGCTCGATAGACTCAAGCTATGGCACTCTATAATTGCAAACAAAGGCATGGATGGATATACCATAACCATATGTTCAAAACATCCTTACTGAAGTATCTCAAAATATGCATGGATCTCCCGGTAGCATCAAGTTAACATGGCATCAAAATATTAGCAAAACAGGGGCTGAAAACAGCAACATCAGGAAGCCTACTTTGCATGCTTGTGCTAGTCACCACAAAGATCACAAAAATACATGGCATACACCCCTGGAAACATGGCATGGCATATTACATAACACATGTAGGACTCAAATTCATAGGATGCACACATCAATCATGGCAAAAATGACAAAAGTGCATGTTCTGTTACGAAACAGAAACTAACATTACATAGCCCTCTTCCAACAGCATTTCGGGCATCAAGATTAACTCAAATGAAAAAATGATGCACTGATAATAAATGATCTACTCGTCGGGTCGAACATTCTGACATATTACACGCACGAAACGGAGCTACAGATGCAAAGTTATGATGCGTTGAAAATGCCACAAATTATCAACGGAATAAAAACTTAGAAGAATTTTGAGGGAAGAAGTCAACCTCGGGTCCCGATCTAGATCCGATCGGACCCGATGCGGTGAAAGGGCGAAAGCAGTCACGGAGCTTCGCCTGGGCGAGGAGGAGGAGGGAGAGGCCGGGCGGCCGACCGGAGGAGGAGGCGACGGCGGCCATGGCGGTGGCGGCGGGCAAGGCGATCGGGCGGTGGCGGCACAAGGCGCGACGGGCGTAGGGCCGGTGGCGGCGGCGGGCGCTGGGCGGCGGCGGCGAGGGCCTGGCGGCGGGCGGCGCGGCGCGGGCGACGGCGGCGTACAGACGGATCATGGGGCTGCCGGGCTCGGCGGGTTGCGATACAAGGCGGCGGGTGCCATGTGGCGGTTCCTGGTTGGCGGCGGCGGCGGATTTGTCCGCCCGAATCGGACACGCCCGAGGCGGGGAGAGGAGCGGGGCTAGGGTTAGGGGGGAATTGATCCGGGATTTGGAGGGGGAGATGCATATTTATAGTTTCTGGGAGCTAGGAGAGTCCAAATGAGGTGCGGTTTTCGCCCACACGATCGTGATCGAACGACGGAGAGCATGGAAGTGACTTAGATGGGTTATTGGGCTGTTTTGAAGGGGTGTTGGGCTGCAACTTAAAAGAGGCCTTTGCGAGAGTACGGTTAACCGTTGGAGTACCAAACGAGCTCCAAATGACCCGAAACTTGACAGGTGGTCTACCGGTGGTATACCAAGGCCACTTGGCAAGGCTCGGTCCATTCCGAGAAAGTTTAGTACCCGCTCACGGAAAAACGCAAAAGGGGGCGTCGGGGGACATAGGAGTGCCGGATTGCAAAACGGACAACGGGGAAAATGCTCGGAATCATGAGACGAACACGTATGCAAAAGAGATGCACATGATGACATGATATGAGATATGAGATGCATGACATAGACAAAATGCAAAATGAAGAAAAACCCAACCACGGAGGGAATATCATATCTCAATGCCGAAAATGGAAAGAGTTGGAGTTACAAATATGGAAAGTTACATCCGGGGTGTTACACCAATCATGGTCAATCCGGCATGAGCCAGTAATCTTATTTTGCTCATCAACTAAAGGACATCCCGGTCATTTTCCCTCTGGGGGCTCCGCGGGCGCCAGCTTAGGCGCTTCTTCAGAGGAGCATTGCTGAACTCTGGAAGGCCGATCCGAACAGGATCCAGCAGCGGGGCGTCCTCCATGTAAAACCATTCCGAAGGCCAGTCTTTGGACGCCTTCTTCGGGGTTCCGGATAGATATCCGGTCCCGGCGATGCGCCATAGTTTGGCTCCGCCCACTTGATATATTGACCCCTCATGAGAACTGGGTACTAGGCAGAATAATCTCTTCCACAGTATAAAATGAGCCTCGATGCCCAAGAACAGTTCGCAAAGGGCTCTGAAGCCAGATGTGCAAAATGGAGGCAGGCGTAAGGTGGTGCAAGCTGGAGGCCGTAGAACTCCAAGAGCCCCCGGAGAAACGGATGAATTGGAAATCTGAATCCTCTTACTAGATAAGAGATAAAGCACACCCGCTCTCCTTTAGAGGGATCGGGGACACTCTCCGCTTGCTTTCCGCCCTTGTAGGTGGCAAGTCCGCTCGAGCAGGGAACCATGAAGGCCGGGGAAGAAATCCCTTGGTTTGGAGTATAACTAGCTCGCTATGGATCGGGCATCTCTCCCAATTTCGAGCCGAGGGCCGGGAGCGCGAGAGGAGGAGCCACATCGACCGGCCCATGATGGAATGGGTTTTTGTCGAGGCGCTCGATGAAAGCTCATGAGAGAGGGATGGAGTGACTCAGATCTAGATCCTTGTCCCTTTTATAGGCGGCTCATTTGCGCAGCTAGGGGGGTAAGTGTAAAAATACCCTAGCTTTTTGCATTCATTCAAACACGTGGAAGATGGCCATTGTTGGGCGTAGAAGCCAAGGAGCGCAGCATTTATCAGAAGCCGGACACTATTCGACAAGTATATGGAATTTGGAGAAGAACCCGCCTCGCAATGCCGAAGACAATCAACGCGTCGGACTCATCGCCATTGAAGCCTGGTTCGGGGCTCTTGAGGAGTCCTGGATTAGGGGTGTCCGGATAGCGAACTATCACCGTTGGCCGGACTCCTGGACTATGAAGATACAAGATTGAAGACTTCGTCCCATGTCCGAATGGGACTTTCCTTGGCGTGGAAGGCAAGGTTGGCAATACAGATATGTAGATCTCCTACCATTGTAACCGACTCTGTGTAACCCTAACCCTATCCGGTGTCTATATAAATCGAAGGGTTTTAGTCCGTAGGACGAACAACAATCATACCATAGGCTAGCTTCTAGGGTTTAGCCTCCTTGATCTCGTGGTAGATCTACTCTTGTACTACCCATATCATCAATATTAATCAACTAGGAGTAGGATATTACCTCCATCGAGAGGGCCCGAACCTGGGTAAAAACATCGTGTCCCTTGTCTCCTGTTACCATCCGCCTAGACGCACAGTTCGGGACCCCCTACCCGAGATCCGCCGGTTTTGACACCGACAATCCCCGACAGTATCCATGAAAGATTTAACACAATCAAACTTAGGTGTCATACCTGACTCCTTACCTTCGTCGAGGTCCCAATCTTCAGAGTTGCGTTTAATTCTATCCAATAAATTCCATTTAAATTCAATAGTATTCATCATAGAAGAGCCAACACAAGAAGTATCGAGCATGGTGCGATTGTTATCAGAAAGCCGAGCATAAAAATTCCGAAGAATTGTCACTCTTGAGAGCTCATGATTGGGGCATGAATATAACATTGATTTAAGCCTCCCCCAAGCTTGAGCGATGCTTTCTCCTTCGCGAGGCCAAAAATTATATATATAATTGTCAACGGTGCCAGAAAAGAGTCTTGATGACCCACAAGTATAGGGGATCTATCGTAGTCCTTTCGATAAGTAAGAGTGTCGATCCCAACGAGGAGCAGAAGGAAATGATAAGCGGTTTTCAGCAAGGTATTCACTGCAAGTACTGAAATAAGTGGTAACAGATAGTTTTGTGATAAGATAAATTGTAACGAGCAACAAGTAACAAGAGTAAATAAAGTGCAGCAAGGTGGCCCAATCCTTTTTCTAGCAAAGAACAAGCCGGAACAAACTCTTATAATAGGAAAAGCGCTCCCGAGGACACATGGGAATATCATCAAACTAGTTTTCATCACGCTCATATGATTCGCGTTCGGTACTTTGATAATTTGGTATGTGGGTGGACCGGTGCTTGGGTACTGTTCTTAATTGAACAAGCATCCCACTTATGATTAACCTCTATTGCAAGCATCCGCAACTACAACAAAAGTATTAAGGTAAACCTAACCATAGCATGAAACATATGGATCCAAAACAGCCCCTTACGAAGCAACGCATAAACTAGGGTTTAAGCTTCATCACTCTAGCAACCCATCATCTACTTATTACTTCCCAATGCCTTCCTCTAGGCCCAAATAATGGTGAAGTGTTATGTAGTCGACGTTCAGATAACACCACTAGAGGCTAGACAACATACATCTCATCAAAATATCGAATGAATACCAAATTCACATGAATACTAATAGCAAGACTTCTCCCTTGTCCTCAGGAACAAACGTAACTACTCACAAACCATATTCATGTTCATAATCAGAGGGGTAATAATATGCATAAAGGAACTGAACATATGATCTTCAACCAAATAAACTAACTAGCATCAACTACAAGGAGTAATCGACACTACTAGCAACCTACTAGCACCAATCCCGGACTTGGAGACAAGAATTGGATACAAGAGATGAACTAGGGTTTGGAGATGAGATGGTGCTGGTGAAGATGTTGATGGAGATTGCCCTCTCCCGATGAGAGGAGCGTTGGTGATGACGATGGTGATGATTTCCCCCTCTCGGAGGGAAGTGTCCCCGGCAGAACAGCTCCGCCGGAGCCCTAGATTGATTCCGCCAAGGTTCCGCCTCGTGGCGGCGGAGTCTCATCCCGAAAGGTTGCTTAATGTTTTTTTTCTCATCGAAAGACTTCATATAGGAGAAGATGGACGTCAGAGAGCTACCAGGGGGCCCACGAGGTAGGGGGGCGCGCCCCAGGGGGGGCGCCCCCCGCCCTCATGAGCAGGGTGTGGGCCCCCTGGCCTTCATCTTTGGCGACAATTTTTCTTTATTTATTTTAAGGTATTCCGTGGAGTTTCAGGACCTTTGGAGTTGCATGAGAATAGGTCTCCAATATTTGCTCCTTTTCCAAATTCTGTAATTCCAGCTACCGGCATTCTCCCTCTTCATGTAAACCTTGTAAAATAAGAGAGAATAGCCATAAGTATTGTGACATAATGTGAAATAACAGCCCATATGCGATAAATATCGATATAAAAGCATGATGCAAAATGGACGTATCACTCCACCCCCAAGACAACACATGCATAGACACTCAACGTAGCTATGTTGATGATGAGCACCTCTCCCCTAGTGCACCATCACAGGTGCTCCCTCTAACTTGGCACTGTTATATGTGGTTGCATGTTATGTTTGATGTCAAGCTTCTATTGCTTCTAATTTTGTTGAATTCCATCTGCTTACTTTACACTTTATACCTGTGGATAAGACACATGTTCATGTTTCTAGAACATACAATATCTGTCTATCAAACCATGTTCTTACATCAAAATACTACTGTTGTGTAACCTGCAACAATCACTTATCATAAGACACGCATGACTTGGGAGTGTGATATAGGTTAGATCTCGCATTCTTTTCTAGCTTGTACTACTTCTAATTTGTTGAAATGGCACTTATGACGAGACAGTTTAAACATGGTAGAGTGATATTTGTTGCATCTTTCATATGGTGTCTATCTTTCATTGCTTCTAATTTGTTGAAATGCCTTCTGCTTAGATTACACATCATACTATGAATATGCAATGCTGTCCTTTTTTCTTACACATTCAATCATCCTATCATGCGGTCGCCTTACATTAAAGTAGTGCTCGTCAGCATCCTTCATTAATGAGTTCTGAGAAACGAATTTTTATTCATTTTTCTTGTGGGTTTGACTTGACAAGGCAATACAACTAAGAAAGAGGAAGGAAAAAATAAGGCAGGGACTAATGGCGGTCTTCCGGCGAAACCGGCATCCCATGTGCTTTCTCTAGCTTGGCACTGTGATATTGTCTTGCATGTTGCATATGGTGTCTAGCTTGCATTACTTCTTATTTCTTGAAATGGATTCTTCTTAGTTTACACAAACAGTTTTGAATATACCATGTCATCCTATTTTTCGTACATATTCGATCCTGGTATCATGTGTTTGCCTTACACCTCGCATTCTTTTCTAGCTTGTACTACTGCTAACTTGTTGAAATGGCACTTATGACAAGACAGTTTTAACTTGGTAGAGTGATGTTCGTTGCATCTTTCACATGGTGTCTAGCTTTCATTATTTCTAATTTGTTGAAATGCCTTCTGCTTAGTTTACACATCATAAGTTGTGAATATGCAATGTTGTGAATATGCAATAGCACTAATGACGAGATACCTTTAACTTGGTAGTGTAATATTGTTTGCATATTAAATACGATTTATTTCTTGTACTGCTTCACATTTGTTTAAACGCCAGTTATGACGAGACATTGTTAACTTGGCAGAGCGATATTTGTAGCATCTTTCATATGGTGTCTACCTTCCATTGAATTGCTTCTAATTTAGTGAAATGCCTTCTGCTTTGTTTACACATCATAGTTCTGATTATCTCATGTCGTCCTGTTTTTCGTTAGATCCTCCTATCATGTGGTTGTTAACATCAAAGTTCAGTTCGTCTGTATCACGCATCAATTTGTTCTGAAGAAGTAAATTTTATTCCTTTTTCTTGTCGACTTGCCTTAACATGGCACAGAGAAAGAGGAAGGAACACAGAATGACAGGGGATGGTGTTAGTACTAAGGACACACGGAAACGGAAGCGGAACAATTATGCAGATTCTGCTGGTACTGATGGTGCAATAGAAGGTCAAAGTCCAGCAGAAAATTTTACAAACAAGGTATCCTGTGCTACACTAGCTGCAAAACAAGACAAACAGAAACCAATAGCTGCCACCAAACAAGCAGAGACAACCCTAGTTGTTGCAACACCTTCCACGGTACCACCAGCTGCACGAGTTACTAGTTTGTCAACTTAGCTAGCAGCACGTTCCCAAGCTCCCTTCCCACCTCACACTACTTCCGAAGCACTCTTGACACAAGATGAGTTGGCAAGATCAGATGAACCTTGTGAGCTTCAACAGCAAGAAGGTAGTTGTTGGAGTCAAGTTACAGTTGCATGCTTCTTTATATGTAGTCTCACAGTTTGATGTACACTAACACTTCCTATGTTCGTTGTTGGACTTGCACCTAGGCGCAAGAGGAAACAAACATCAGGGATAATGCTCAATAGGTTAACTAAATCTATAGGGGGAAGAATGGAGATCTGTTTTGAGGCAGTTTTAAAAAGGCCACGTGATGCTACAGAGTCAGCCAAGTTAGTATCAAAGGCAGCGGTTGCCGTTAGGTGTCATGTATGTATCCTCCCAACATGGATTCAGTACAGGAATGACAAAGACGAAACCCAGTTCAACACCTTCCTCGACCATTTATCTATAAGTATGGTTATGTATGGAAACTAGTAATATCGTCTTGCTCTGTCCCATACTTTCTAGGTTGCTGATAATGAGACTCCCATAATTTTCAACAGATAAGGTTCAAGTTGGATAGCCAAGATGATGCAACCACACAAGCTTGCACCCATGTTTTCAAGTCTGCTCTGCGACAATATCGGTATAACTTGAGGAAAACTCACTTTGAAGGCAAGGTTAACAGTGAACTTGCCCAAACATCTGTAGTGGAAAATATATCGAATGAAGACTGGAGAGGCCTCGTTAAACACTTGTCGGATCCAAAGTATCAGGTATGTTATATGTATGTGATCAGATCACATGTTGAATTCCTATTTACGCAGGTGCCTCACAAATCTATCTTATTGTAGGTGAACTGTTCAGAGAACAAGGCCAACCGTACGAAAGTGAAATTCCAACAGGCGACAGGATCTCGTAGCTATATTGCACACTGCGAGGCTCTTGTAATTAGTTGTTGTTTCACTCTTTGCGTTGTACCATATTATCAGATCTATATTGACTTGTTCCAAATGAAGAGGAAAGCCCGCAAGGACCAAAAAGTACCTGAACCAAATGTTGTTGAAATCTTCAAGGACTGTCACACCAGCAAGACGAAGGGCATGACTACACCAGTCAAAGCCGCTGTTGTAAATCCTTAATCCTCATGCCTTTTAACTACTACTTACTCTGACTTGTGCATGGAACTGCATGGTTTGCAGCCAATGTCAATTACTCTTTTCAATTTTATACACAATTGTCTTAGTGTATCATTGCACCTTACAAGGTTTAAAAGAGAGGACTTGCCCACACAACGTTACCATTGCCTATTTGTCTGTTCTCAGTTGTTTTGGGATATGAATGATGTCATGCTATGCTTACCATATTATAAACTTTGTCTCTTTATCCTCAGCTGTCAATACAATGTGAAGAAATAGACAATACATTAGCCATGGTACCTAGTCATATGTTTGGAACCTGGTTTTATTATGTACTTTGCAGTAAACTACAACTAATATTTTACATGGGTTCACCGTAATAAGTCCTCATATAGACCAAAGCTATTTTGTTTGGTTTTGTTGCCTCCTTAATATCTTCTCGCTCGGTAATCGCTAATGTAAAAACTCAACTTTTCAGCAAGTTATGGAAAAAATGGTGGAACCTCCACCTTCTGAAGGTGACGAGGCAACTATAACAGCAATGTCACCACTTGCTGCAGTGGGTCAGTACCTGTCCACTAACAGTGCCAAAAGCACGTTCCTGTGTAATACTGGGTTGGTTATTAAGGCAATCTCCTCCAAACTGCCTCATGATCAAGATATGCAAGCTCAAAACAATGTTATATCTGCGCTCAAGACACAAGTCCATTCCCTAACAGAGACCCTTTGTGAAACAAGGACAACCATTGTTCGATGTCGTCAAGATATGCATGGTTTTGAAACCAGACTATCAGACATTTGCTATGTTGTTCAGGAGCCTAGGAGAAATGAAGGCGAAGGTTATGGTGCTCCATCGGACAATACATCATGAAAACGTAATACGGTCGGTCAAATGAACTAAGCTTCGAACTTCGGTGGTGCATTTATCTCGCCGCATCATAACTTCTATGCCAACTTTCCTTTTGTTTTATGGTTGTAATTTGTTTTGTTGCGATACAATTTTTTTTCTTAACGTGCAGCCACCGGCTGAAGAAAACAGCAAGCCATTTTTGTATAGTGTAGGGTGTTCCCTATATTTGCACTAGTGGCGAACTTTGATGCCCAGTGGATGTAATCTGTGCAATCGCCTTAATAGCCTAGCGTTAGTTTTTTTTCCCTGGTTTGCTAGTGGCCGCAACTACCATGGGCCATATACGACCATGGTAACCTTGACCCTGCTATAGCCATAGGATCCATGGGCCTCCAATGGGCCATGGGATAAATGGGCCTCCAACAGGCCGTAGAATCGGTGGTTTCGAGCCGTCGGATAAATGGGTCCACATGGGCCATAAACGGGCGTAATTGGTATCTGGCCAGCACGGTAATGGGTCGTTAACAGGCCGGAAGACAGCAAAGGCTTAATTCTGTCACAGGCATAATGGGTCGTTAATGGGCCAGAATATAGGACGGGCTAGAAACGGGGCAACGGGTTAACAGGTCACAAACGGGCAAATTCTATCCACGGGCCGAATATGGCCCATTAGGGGAACGAGCCGGAAGTAATCGAGAGCCGGAAAGGAGCCCAAGAACGTATGGCCCGTCAGTAGGCCGGAAGCTAACACGGGCTAGAAACGGCCCATGTGATTCATGGGCCGTTAATGAGTACAAAGAAATTTACTGTACATTATGGGCTAGAGTCACCGTGGGCCACTAAAGGGCCTAAAGATACGAAAGGCCTCATATGGGCCGAAAGACATCATGGGCCATACATGGGCCGAAAGTGGAACAGGCTGGTGTTATATTCGATGGCCCACATGAGGTTGTTGGGCCGATTTCGGGAAGGCCCTAATGGGGCGTGAGTTACCGCACCGAAAATGGGCTATTTTCGAACATACCGTTAATAGGCTTTTCATGGGCCGGCCCGCTAACTTTTGACCAAGTCAATCGGGCCAGCCTTTGTAGGCTAAATGGGCCAGTGGTAGGCCGTCCCACGTGTCTACATATCATAGGTGCATATCTGACCCAATGATGAGCTGACACGTGTTTCCTGCGGCCAATGAGAATTTTACACGTGGAAAATTGCCATTGGTCTGGGCTGTTAACGGGTTATCGGATCCAAAACCGGACCCGATAGCTTAACGGCGACCCATTACGGTGGATGCCACATGTCGGTTACCCTTAACGAAAGCACTTCCATGAAGCATCATTTATCGTCATCGAAGTGAACACTTCTGTGATGATAATTTTGGTATCGTCATGGAACACTTCTACGATAGCACATGTATGACTATCTTGATTCTGTCATAAAATCGTCATGGATGTACATACATGACAGAAAAGGTGACCTACTGTGACAAACACGTATCATCACGGATGTGTATTTTTTTGTAGTGTGGATTGATAATCTTGGTTTCATAACTGAGGGAAATACCTACCGTAGTTGTACTGCATCATCCCTTCATCTTTGGGGAAATACCAACGCAGTTTCAAGCTGCATCAGGCACCAAGTGGAACGAAACTGCGTGCAGTTACAGCAACTCGGTGAGACCGAGTCGATATAATCGATAGCACCGAGATTGAAAACCTAGATTAGTCTAATACTTTTGGTGTGACCGAGCTTGAGTGAATTGGTCTGACCAAAATGCAGTAGATGGTTTTGGAAGGCAGCCATTGATGGATCGGTGGCTCCGAGTGCTCCTCACCCGGAGGGTCCGAAAAAGACTAGTTCATTTTTTGTGATATAGCATGAATAGAGTTTGAGACAAGAAGAGCATAGATAGATTGAGAAAGTTCTTAGGCATTCTTGTCCATCCTTTTGGTCAATAAAAACCAGTACAATCAAAACAACAAATTAATGTCCTCGAATGGAGAAAATACGCAATCAACATGCTCACACAAATAAGATAGCAAATGAAACATGCGTCAAAGCATGCACAATTAATTTTAGCATCTATCAAGCAATTGGCGATGACTAGGTCATCTATATATTAGTATATTAACTTAGGAGTCAAATGAGAACATTTGATCGTTGGTCATACTGATCGTTTAAGCACAAGTGGGGTTGCCACTTTTACATAAAGCATTGATGTGTTCACACCATTAGAGTTGCTTTCGCTCATTTTTTAGAGAAAATCTCCCCCTAGATGTGATATCCCCCCTAAGAGGGATGAACTAACCTTGGGTTTTGTCGATGATGACTTCATGTAGATAGTGAAGATGTGGATGCTCAATGTTGATGTAGATCATTTAGAGCAATCCTTTGAAGTGTTGCACTTACATGGGTTAGTCCCACAAGGAACATACAAGGATATCCATAGACATAGAGTGAATTGCACAAATTATGATGTCCATGAAAGCATTAGGTTACATTGTCCCTTGTATTACCAACAAGAGGGTTTGTGACTCCATGAACTAGTGCAAGATATGAAAGTTGATTGCACAAGTCCTTGCCAAAATGAATATGAGTGAAGTATGTTGGTGGAGTCACCCTCACGAACACTCTAGTTTTTCTTCTTTGGGACCCACATCAACTTGATGGGAATCCTCGGAGTTGTAGTTGAACTTGATGAAGAAGAGCTTGACGTAGCCTTGGGAAACCACTTGACCATGGCGTTAGGAGCTTCTTCAAATGAATCAATCTATTCTTGAAGCTTGTCCTTGCCTTTTAGCTTGTGGTCTTCTGGTGTAAGATCATCTTGAGCTTGTGTTCCCTCAAAAGAAGTGGGGTCATACTTCTCTTGTTGAGAAACAAACTTCATCTTGGGGTATTGATCTTCTTCCATTCAACTCCATTGGCATCGAACTTTCATTCAAAACCAATACCTTGATTCTTCTGGTGTCTTCCTTGCTTGTTGATGAGAAAGAGTGTCAAAACCAACGAGGAGCAGAAGGAAATAACACGTGGTTTTCAGCAAAGTATTTTCTGCAAGCACCGAAATAGTCGGTAACATGTAGTTTGATAGCAAGATAATTTGTAACAGGCAAGTAATGGTAACGGTAAATAAAGTGCAGCAAGGTAGCCCAATCCTTTTGTGGGACAGGCCAAAGAGGTCTCTTATAATAAGCGAAATGTTCTTGAGGGCACACGGGAATTTCATCTGGTCAGTTTCATCATGTTGGTTTGATTCGCATTCACTACTTTGATAATTTTACATGTGGGTGGACCGATGCTTGGGTTTTGTTCTTACTTGAACAAACCTCCCACTTATGATTAACCGCCTCGCAAGCATCTACAACTACTAGAAAACTATTAAGATAAAATCTAACCATAGCATTAAACATTTGGATCCAAATCGGTCCCTTACGAAGTAGCGCATAAACTAGGGTTTAAGATTATGTCACTCTAGCAACCCATCATCTAATAACTACTCCACAATGCATTCCCTTTGGCCGAACATGGTGAACTGCCATGTAGTTGATACGTCGATTTTGCATCATGTTTTCCTACTGATATTTATAATGTTTTTATACATCGTAATGCTTAATGGAGTAATTCTAATGCATTTACTCTCATAATATGCAAGGTTTAGACAAAGAGGGAGAATGTCGGCAGCTGGAATTCTGGACCTGAAAAGGCTACGTCAGATTTACCTATTCTGCACATCTCCAAATAAGCTGAAAATTCACAGAGATTTTTTATGGAATATTTAAGAAATATTAGAGAACTTCACCATATTAGGGCCTAAGGGAATGCATTGTGGAGTTGTTATTAGATGATGGGTTGCTGGAGTGACAGAAGCTTAAACCCTAGTTTATACGCTACTTTGTAAGGGACCGATTTTGATCCAAAAGTTTAATGCTATGGTTTGATTTTATCTTAATACTTTTCTCGTAGTTGCGGATGCTTGCGCAGGGGTTAATCATAAGTAGGAGGTTTGCTCAAGTAATAACAGCACCTAAGCACCGATCCACCCACATATCAAAGTAGAGAACACGAATCAAGCCAACATGATGAAATTGACATGGTGAAATTCCCGTGTACCCTCCAGAATGCTTTGCTTATCATAAGAAACCGTTTTGGCTTGTCCTTTGCCACAAAAGGATTGGGCTACCTTGCTGCACTTTATTTACCGCTATTGTTACTTGCTCGTTACAAATTATCTTGCTATCAAACTACCTATTACCGACTATTTCATTGCTTGCAGTTAATACCTTGCTGAAAACCACTTGTCATTTCCTTCTGCTCCTCGTTGGGTTCAACGCTCTTAATTATCGAAAGGACTACGATTGATCCCCTATACTTGTGGGTCATCAGTAGTCGACGTTCACACAACACCACCAAGCAAACCCAACATATATATCATTAATATATCAAACACATATCATGTTCACATGATTACTTGCAACATGACTTCTCCCGTGACCTCAAGAACAAAAGTAACTACTCATAAATGATATTCGTGCTCAAGATCATAGGAGTATTAAATAGCCTAATGGATCTGAACATAAAATCTTCCACCAAATAAACCATATAGTAATGAACTACAAGATGTAATCAACACTACTAGTCACCCACAAGTACCAATCTCAGGTTTCGGTACCAAGATTGAACACAAGAGATGAACTAAGGTTTGAGAGGAGATGGTGTTGTTGAAGATGTTGATGGAGATTAGCCTCCCAAAGATGAGACGGTTGTTGGTGATGACGATGGCTTCAATTTCCTCCTCTGGGAGGGAAGTTCCCCCGGCGGAATCACTCGGCCGGAGGGCAAAAGTGCTCCTGCCCAATTTCCACCTCGAGACGGTGGCGCTACGTCCTGAAAGTCCTCCCCTTATTTTTTCTAGGTCAAAATGACTTATATACCAGACAATGGGCACCGGAGATGGGCCGGGCTGGCCACAACCCACCAGGGCGTGCCTGGGGGCCTGGCGCGCCTTGGGGTCACCAGGTGGCTGATACATCTCCGTCGTATCTACTTTTCCTAACGCTTTTTCTCTGGTTTGGGACTCTAATTTGCATGATTTGAATTAAACTAACCCCGGACTATGTTGTTTTCAGCAGAACTATCATGGTGTTGTTTTCGTGCAGAAATAAAAGTTCTCGGAATGGAACAAAACTTTTTGGATAATTTTATACAATAAAAGAAAAATACTGGAGCCAAAAACCACTGGCGGGGCCCCCTGGGTGAGCACAATCCACCAGGGCGCACCACCCCTCCTGGCACGCCCAGGTGGGTTGTGCCCACCTGGTGGCCCCACAAATCCTGAGTCCAACTCCTTAAATACCTATTTTCGGAGAAAAAATCAGGAGGAAGAATTATCACGTTTCACAAGATGGAACCACCGACGCCTCCTGTTCTTCATCGGGAGGCCAGATCTGGAGTCCGTTTGAGGCTCTGGAGAGGGGAATCTTTGTCATCACCAACCCTCCTTCATCGCCAATAACATGATGCTCCCCACCGGGAGTGAGTAATTCCTTCATAGGCCCACTGGTCGGTGAGGAGTTAGATGAAATTCATCATGTAATCGAGTTAGTTTTGTTAGGGCTTGATCCCTAGTATCCACTATGTTCTGACATCGATGTTGGACTTTGTCATGCTTAATGCTTGTCGCTTTGGGCCCGGGTGCCATGACCTCATATCTGAGCCATTTATGTTATCACCATTGTATCTTTGTTCTAGATCCGATCTTGCAAGTTATATGCACCTGCTATGTGTTATGATCCGTAAACCCCGGAGTGACAATATTTGGGATACTTTCCAGTGATGACCGTAGTTTGAGGAGTTCATGTATTCACTATGTGTTAATGCTTTGTTCCGGTTCTCTATTAAAAAAAGGCCTTAATATCCCTTAGTTTCCTTATGGACCCCGCTGCAACGGGAGGGTAGGACAAAGATGTCATGCAAGTTCTTTCCATAAGCACATATGACTATTTACGGAATACATGCCTACATTATATTTATGAACTGGAGCTAGTTTTGTATCGCCCTAGGTTATGACTGTTATATGATAAACATCATCCAACGAATCCACCGATCCAATGCCTACGAACTTTCCACATATTGTTTTTGCTAAGTTACTATTGCTGCCATTATTGTTACACTTGCTACAAATCATTGCTCTTGCTGTTACCGTTACGGTTACTGCTACCACTGCCATCCAAACTATCATATTGATGTGCTACTGATCACTTTGTTGCAGATAATCAATCTCCAGGTGTGGTTGAATTGACAACTCAACTGCTAATACTTGCAAATATTCTTTGGCTCCCCTTGTGTCGAATCTATAAATTTGGGTTGAATACTCTACCCTCGAAAACTGTTGCATCCCCTATACTTGAGGGTTATCAAGACCTTCTTCTGCCGGGGAGCATAGATATATTTGTTGAGTCACTTGGGATTATTATAAATTTGTAACTATGAAGAATCTGAAGGATACCAAGACTAAGATTTTTTTTCCTCTAAGACGAGGGGAGGTAAGGAACTGCCATCTAGCTCTGCACTTGATTCACCTTCTATTTTGAGTAAACTTGCAACACCACAACATGCTATTAATCCTGATATGTCGCAAGTTATTGATGGTGCTACCTATATTATGAATGATGCTTATGATGATGCTAGTACCATGCTTGATTATGAAGTTCCATTAGGTGATTTTCTTGATGAACACATTGTTAGATCTAAATAAAATGAAATCATTGAAATTGATGAAGTACTTGAAACTGAAAATCTTGAAACACCTGTTAGACATAGCTCTCCTAGATATGAATTGCCTAATGTACCTGAGGGTTATGGTATGGATGAGGAGACAGCTAGAGACTTTCTTGCTTGCAGTGATAGAGATGATCTTAAGAAATTATTATGCGAACTAAAAGAAAAATCTTTCAATGCTAGAACGAAATGTGATCCTAAGTTTGCTACTTCACTTATCTTTGTTGATGATAAGGATTTTGAATTCTCTGTCGACCCAGAGTTGATTACTTTGGTTGAATCTGATCCTTTCCATGGTTATGAAACTGAAACTGTAGTGGCACACCTTACCAAATTAAATGATATAGCCACCCTTTTTGCTCATGATGAGAAAATTCGCTACTATTATATTCTCAAATTATTTATGTTCTCATTAAAGGGTGATGCTAAGATATGGTACAATACTCTTGCTCCTGGTTGTGTGCGTAGTCCCCAGGATATGATTTATTACTTCTCTGAAAAATATTTTCCTGCTCATAAGAAACAAGCTGCCTTACAGGAAATATTTAACTTTGTGCAAATTGAAGAAGAGAGTCTCCCACAAGCTTGGGAGAGGCTTCTCCAATTGCTTAATTGTAGCGACCCGACCTCAGACGGTCAAGCCTCCGTATTCTTGTGCCATCCTCGGATCAAGATGTCGGCACACACAAGACATCAATGTATATATCAAAGTGCAATCACATGCATAAATAACGTAAAACTGATATATACCTCATAATACTCAGCGGAAACAATCAAACGGGTGTGGAGTCCCATCAACGCCATCGGCAGGTTGAGTGTAGACCGTAACCCTGCAGTAACTCTTACTCGTCGAGGAAATATCTGCAACATGATACGTTGCAGCCGTAGGTCAAGACATTGAATGTACCGGCAAGATCACAACATGAATAAACAGATGATAAAACTATACTATATGCAATATGGCTTTATGGCTCTGTATCTGAATTTTGTTTGCGTAAATGCTGATTTTATTTTACCTACATCAAAGGAATAAATGAAGTCTGTACTAAGGAGTTTTCTATCATGACATGGTTCCGCCAACCGATGTCTCATAACCCAAAATCATCATATGTTGCCCACAATTAAGTTATCAATCCGGTGTTGAGAGTTCCGAAATAGATCCAAGTCCAGAGGCTCAAATTGTCCGTAATCGGGACACGGCTAATCGATTAGGTTTAAACCCTCTGCAGAGGTTTGTACACTTTACCCGCAAGATTCGATCCCTCTCTTTACGTTCTCGCACTTCGTGGTGTTTGAGAACAAGATGACCAAACATGGTCTTCAAGAGTTCCTCGACCACCGTCCGTACCCATCCAATCCTACCGTCCTTCTACATCTGCTAGTACCGTCCCAGCCAGAGTCACAACTAAGGTCAACCAAGCCAGAGCCCATAATGACTTGCGGTTGCACGTAAGCTTCCGGCGTGAAGTATTCTTCCGTCTCTTTGAGTCTGGGTGAAGCTTTCCGCAAGATGTCATGGCGCTTCTCCATGCATCCCGCCAACCACCGGGTTTCTCCGGGGCTGCCCGTCAACCATCCTTCACCCAAAGAGTGTGTATTGAAAATCCTGTCTCGAGTCTTGAAGTCTTGAGGTCTTGAAGATGCAGATCCTTGCAGATTCCATCATGGAGTTGTCGTCATTGACGTAGAGTTCTCCTTCTTCACACCACTCTCGAGCACTCATACCAAACCCGTCTACTATAGCGTAGCATTAAAATAAATAACGTCCGGGCTTGGTAACAGGTGATGGGTTCCTACCTCATGCATACTACTCATCTACAAGAATTTCAATAACACTACTGAGGGGTGGTTGCAATGGTGCCACTAAATGCAATAAAACATAGGTAAGAAAAGCATGGTCAAAGTGAACTTGCACGGTTGACGATCTTGAAAAAACTAGGGTTTCGTAGTAGCAATCTTCGCACTCGAAATTCTACCGAGGCAAACAATAACTATAATAAGCACATAGCAATAGGATCACATAACACAACATAACGAAAGTAACATAACACAACAAACAACCAAAACTCAATTCCAAAAGGAAAACTCAAAGAAAACCAATTCAAAGTTTTTCCTATTCCAAACAATAACTAAAATAGTTTTTATATAACAAAAATTCCTTAATTTAACCTAATCATGGTTTTAAGTTAACTAAACAGAAAAGGATTCACTAAGTAACTAGGAGCAAAAAGAATTAATTTAAAAGCTATTATAAAACTCATAATAGGCCTAATCCAATTTCTATTAAGAAAAATAAATTAAAACTTTTATTAATTATAAATAAAAGTTCATCTAATAGAATAACAGAAACTAACCTAGAATAACTAATCACAAGTTAAAAATAAATTAATTTACTAATTAATTAATTAGGAAAACAGGAACTAGTTAATTAATTAGGATTAATAGGATTCTGTCTAAAACTAATTATTTATTAATCCTAAAATACCCAAGTTAATTTCTAGGGTTTGGCAATGTCAAAATAAAGTGGTGACAAAAAGAATCATGCAAAAATAATTTTTCTAACTAAAGTTATAGCAGATTTGCTATTCTGACTAAAACTAAATTAAAGCAATTTTAATTAATTTTAACATAGCTAAATATATATTCTACAGAAACTACAGAAAATTTGCAAACCAACAAAAAAGAATCACCTAAAAATATTAAACAGAATAAAAGATATGAATTTTTCAAAAGCGAAACTATTCTGTTAAAACAGAAAACGAATTTAAATAAAAAGGGCCTAATGGGCTAAACTACGACCGAAAGTAATATAAACTAAACGGGCTAGGGTTAAACGAGTCGGGCCGCTAAAAAAAAACCTAACTTAAAACTAACCGGACTAAACCGGTCGAACCGGCGGTTTTTATTAAACGCCAGATTCTTTGGGGTCTAATCTACACCATAGATTGGGGATCGGACGGCGGGGAGGTCTCGGTGACTCACCGGGCGCCGACGGCGGCGCGGCGGGCGGCGGTGAGTGTGTGCCGACGGCTCCGGCTGCCGGGAGGGCAGCGGAGTGGCCAGGGGTCTTGAACGAGCTCGGGAGGCGTCTGGTGGAGTCAGGCGAGCTCGGGAGGGTGTAGGGCTACGGCGGCAAATGGCGGCGGAGGGAGGTTCGGGCTCCCATGAAGGGTGAGAGGAAGAGGGGTCCGCGAGGGGCTAGGGGGAAATGGGGTGCGGGCGGCGACTTATATAGGCGGGGCCTCGGCACCTGCAACGGGCGATCGGGAGGATCGGATCCCGGATCCGTCGAGATCCGCGATCTCCGGCATGGAGAGGCGTGGGCGAGGGAAGAAGATGGGGCGGGGCCCGCCTGGCTGGGGGGAGAGGCGCGGGCGAAGGGCGACCGGCGCCAAGGGTTTTCGGGTGAGGGGCCGAGTGAGGGAGAGCTGGGCCGGCTCGGTCGGCTGGCTGGCCAGTGGGTCACCGTGGCCAGCCAGTCGGGGGGCCGGCTGGGCTGGGGGTGGTTCGGTTGGCGCCCGAGGGGGTTTTTCTTTATTTTTTTAATAAAACTAAAAACAAAATAAAACCCAAACTATAAATATTTTATATAGGGTATATATACCAAAATGATCAGGGGAATATTCCCTTTCATTTGAACATTTTTCCAGAAGCAAAATCCAAACTTCATAAAAATCTATTTTTTTCAAATTCAAATAAATTTCAGATTTGAATCCAAATCTTTTGGCATTGTTTCCTCTGATATTTTTGGAGTGTCATGTTTGCTCCTCTCATACTTTTGATCAAGTATTTATCAGGCTTAGTTTTTTTGAAATGTTTCCCACATGCCAAAGTTTGAAATTCAAATTCAAAACTCAAAATTTGAAAGAGGGTTTCAAAGCACTTTCAAATGATTTTCAACTTGATTCTTTATAACTTCCAACTCCTATTTCATATAATTGAAGAAGTCATTTTATCTTCCCTCATGAAAATCATTGAGTTGCATAAAGCTTTGAATTTGAAAACTTCCCTAATGAAATTCAAATCTTTTCCAAAACCCTATTCATTTCAAAATGGAAGAAGTCATGTCATCTTCACTCTAGGTTTTGGTGTTGCAATGAACTTGAGTTCAATTGGGATCCAAAATGCAAAATGGAAAGTTTGGGAAAGTCATTTCATTCCCTCTCATTCAACTTTCAAAAGTTTCAATTTCCACTCAATTCCATTCAATCACTACCAAACAATCGACAACAACCATAGTTATTTATTTATTTAATATAACATTCCAAAATTTAGAATTTTGGGATGTTACAAACCTACCACACTTAAAATGAATCTCGTCCTCGAGATTCGAAGAGGCTAGCAAGAAAAGGTTAGGGGTTGGGGGTCTCCTAGCAAATGTTCTGGTCAGAAAGGTCAGGGGTGCTACCACACTTGAAAACAAGGTCATGGTTCCAATAAACTCAGATACTTCCTCTGGAGGGCTGACAACGTATGTCTCTTCACATATCTTACAATAGCTCCTTCATTAGAGCTCTTCTGCCAGAAGTATAGGGTGTTCCTCAAAATCTTGGGTCGGTTCGTCAAAGTTGAAGTTCGTCCGAGGCTGGATCTTCTTAGCTGATAGGTCTGTGTCCATTCTAGACAACTATCGAAACACTCATGGTGGTCTACCATTAATGGTTTCTCCTGTAAAAGCAGTGCAGGTTGAACCTCACCGTGATAACCTACGGTTGGCAACAACTGCCGTGTACAAGGGAAAAATACCTATACCTTTCTAAGGTTTAAACAAGGTTTTGATCGTCGTCTTTCTACTATAGGTAAGTCACTCAGATTTTACCATCCCATATAGCAAAGCGAATAATAAGAGTAAGTCGGTATGGTGATAGAACCATCCCGTACCCAAATCATTACCTTGTACATGGTTTAGCGAATCTCGCATTCTAACACTCGGTCATCCTCACAAGCATTGCAGAATTTCTTTTGTTGACGAACTGGGTTCGAGTAAATCCATTGATTCTGCAAGCTGAACAAACATCTATCGTTACTTCACCACTCTCAGGTTTTTGCGTAACCTCCTACGAAACGTATGCTGATTGGACTGCTGATTCTTCCAATTTATTCCTTCATCAAGGTTACAACGGTTCCTTCTCGAAATCCACAGGCCTGTGGGTTATGGCCCACTTCAACACTAGTGCAGCTTTAACTCATCCTTGGAGTAACTCTCTTGTTCCATATTACACCTCCTTTAAATCCGGTAGTACTGCTTTCTTCATACCATCATATCAAAAGCAAAATTCCAACTTTTTTTTTTTCCTTCAACTACAGTCCGTGGAATATATATTTTCTTATCCATTAGTCTAGTCTTCTTCACAGGGTACTACCACCCTAAAAATGAAATTCACAAATCCATCCATAGACCATATTTTTCTCATATCCTCGAAAATGGTCAAAATCCGTGTTCATAGAGTAATAACTCATACAATTTAACATATGAAAACATGTCACCTTAACTTTATTGATTTCATGAATCCATTACAAACTCTGAGCACCCATTACATAACTCAACTCATTGAGCTCATGAAAATGAAATTGCTTTCTACTACTCTTGTTTCCAATATCAAAATTCCAACTACTCAACTCCAGCTTTCATCTTGTCGGGACATTTAGTAGCATAATGTCCTGCTTCCTTGCAATGAAAACACATAACTTTCGATAAGTCTTTGGGCTTCTTGGAGAGGGTGCCTGCTCCTTGAGTTCCTTGCTTCCTTTCGAGACAATGATTGGCATAATGCCCGACGTCCTTACATTCAAAACAGGTAATATGACTCTTGTCCCTCTTTGCAGGGATTGGGTTGTTCTGAGGGTGTCTTTGTTTTCTCTTCTTGGGTTTCTTCGTTCTGATCAAACCTTCTATTCCTCGTGGATCAAACTCTATTGCTTCGCCGGGAAGTATCCCGGATACTCTTTTCTTTCCTTGGTGCAATCTTGTGAAAAATGTCCTTCTTCTCCACATGAATAGCGTGCATTGGGGTAAAATCTGTTGAGACCTTCTCCATCCGTGTCTTCAACACTTTCATTCATTACTGGTTCTTCTAGGTCTTCTTTGAGGGTTTCTTTCATTCCATCTTCCCGCTTCGGAATAGTTTGTTGCACCATGGAGTAAATGTGACATCGCACCGGTAGTGGGTGGTTCCTTCACACAGAAGCAAGTCACCGACTAGTTGGGCATTCCTCACCGGGTGTTTCTCCTCACAATGAGGGCATCCATCCTTGTGTTCCTCCCGGTGTGTCCTATTTCTCCGCAAATCCTGCAGGCACAAGGTTTAATTCCTGGTGTATCATGGTGCTTCCGGATAAGACGTGATCTCAACAGGGTCTTCTTGAAATCCTCCCAAGTTCTTGCTCCATTAAATCCCTGTATGGCTTGATGCATTTTCCACCAGGTTGCAGCACTTTCTGTAAAGTACTGAAGAGCGTATTGGACCTCATACTTCCTTGAAACCAAATTGTTCCCGAAGTGATTTTCCATGTTCTCAGATCCATAGCTCGCCTCCGGCCGAAGTCTTCGGTCCAGAGAATATCAGTCCAACTTCATTCATCATCTATGGGGTTCAAAAGTTTTGGGATGAGATATGAGAGAGGTGGGGAGGGATACACACAATACAAACAATAGTTTTTGAAGAAACGGGTTTTACTTTGTGGCTGTCGGAAAACATCAAACAAATGACAGCTCACACATCGTCGCATCTAACGTAAGTGTGTTTCAGGGGTTTGGTCTTCTAAAGGTCAAATATTTCTTTAGGAACTTCAAATCTTCGAAGTCTTCAACTGTTGTAGCTTCTAACTGTTGTAGCTTCTAATACATGGTGAAATCCTCTTTACTTGGAAGAGGTCATCAGTCCTCCGATATCTTTCTTGGAGTGGCTTCAGTTGATCCTTCATGTGGTCAAAAGGGAAAAGGGTATATTCCAACTATTTGAGGTGAGAGTGTCTATTTGATAAAATCAAGAGATGAGAAGTAAGAGTCTTTTGAAAATAAAGTTTTAGAGATTTCCTGTCCTAGGGCTTTCCGGTTTCTAGGGTCACGTCCCTACAACAACATGTGCTCGATACCATCTCTCAGAGCGACCCGACCTTAGACGGTCAAGCCTTCCGTGTTCTATCGCCATCCTCGGATCAGTATCTTTGCACACAAGTACATCAATGTATATATCAAAGTGCAATCACATGCATAAATAACGTAAAACTGATATATACCTCATAATACTCAATGAAACAATCAAACGGGTGTGGAGTCCCATCAACGCCATCGGCAGTTGAGTGTAGACCGTAACCACTGCATCGTAACTCTTACTCGTCGAGGAAATATCTGCAACATGATACGTTGCAGCCGTGTAGGTCAAGACATTGAATGTACCGGCAAGATCACAACATGAATAAACAGATGATAAAACTATACTATATGCAATATGGCTTTATGGCTCAGATTCGAATTTTGTTTGCGTAAATGCTGATTTTATTTTACCTACATCAAAGGAATAAATGAAGTCTGTACTAAGGAGTTTTCTATCATGACATGGTTCCGCCAACCGATGTCTCATAACCCAAAATCATCATATGTTGCCCACAATTAAGTTATCAATCCGGTGTTGAGAGTTCCGAAATAGATCCAAGTCCAGAGGCTCAAATTGTCCGTAACCGGGGACACGGCTAATCGATTAGGTTTAAACCCTCTGCAGAGGTTTGTACACTTTACCCGCAAGATTCGATCCCTCTCTTTACGTTCTCGCACTTCAGGGTGTTTGAGAACAAGATGACCGAAACATGGTCTTCCGAAGAGTTCCTCTGACCACTGTCCGGTACCCATCCAATCCTACCGTCCTTCTACATCTGCTAGTACCGCCCCAGCCAGAGTCACAACTAAGGTCAACCAAGCCAGAGCCCATAATGACTTGCGGTTGCAGGTAAGCTTCCGGCGTGAAGTATTCTTCCGCTCTTTGAGTCTGGGTGAAGCTTTCCAAGATGTCATGGCGCTTCTCCATGCATCCCGCCAACCACCGGTTTCTCCAGGCTGCCCGTCAACCATCCTTCACCCAAGAGTGTGTATTGAAAATCCTGTCTCGAGTCTTGAAGTCTTGAGGTCTTGAAGATGCAGTCCTTGCAGATTCCATCATGGAGTTGTCGCCATTGACGTAGAGTTCTCCTTCTTCACACCACTCGAAAGCACTCATACCAAACCCCGCCTACTATAGCGTAGCATTAAAATAAATAACGTCCGGGCTTGGTAACAGGGTGATGGGTTCCTACCTCATGCATACTACTCATCTACAAGAATTTCAATAACACTACTGAGGGGTGGTTGCAATGGTGCCACTAAATGCAATAAAACATAGGTAAGAAAAGCATGGTCAAAGTGAACTTGCCTGGTTGACGATCTTCGAAAAAACTAGGGTTTCATAGTAGCAATCTTCGCACTCCGGAAATTCTACCGAGGCAAACAATAACTATAATAAGCACATAGCAATAGGATCACATAACACAACATAACGAAAGTAACATAACACAACAAACAACCAAAACTCAATTCCAAAAGGAAAACTCAAAGAAAACCAATTCAAAGTTTTTCCTATTCCAAACAATAACTAAAATAGTTTTTATATAACAAAAATTCCTTAATTTAACCTAATCATGGTTTTAAGTTAACTAAACAGAAAAGGATTCACTAAGTAACTAGGAGCAAAAAGAATTAATTTAAAAGCTATTATAAAACTCATAATAGGCCTAATCCAATTTCTATTAAGAAAAATAAATTAAAACTTTTATTAATTATAAATAAAAGTTCATCTAATAGAATAACAGAAACTAACCTAGAATAACTAATCACAAGTTAAAAATAAATTAATTTACTAATTAATTAATTAGGAAAACAGGAACTAGTTAATTAATTAGGATTAATAGGATTCTGTCTAAAACTAATTATTTATTAATCCTAAAATACCCAAGTTAATTTCTAGGGTTTGGCAATGTCAAAATAAAGTGGTGACAAAAAGAATCATGCAAAAATAATTTTTCTAACTAAAGTTATAGCAGATTTGCTATTCTGACTAAAACTAAATTAAAGCAATTTTAATTAATTTTAACATAGCTAAATATATATTCTACAGAAACTACAGAAAATTTGCAAACCAACAAAAAAAGAATCACCTAAAAATATTAAACAGAATAAAAGATATGAATTTTTCAAAATGAAACTATTCTGTTAAAACAGAAAACGAATTTAAATAAAAAGGGCCTAATGGGCCTAAACTATGCAATCGAGCGTAATATAAACTAAACGGGCTAGGGTTAAGCGAGTCGGGCCGGCTAAAAAAATAAAACCCTAACTTAAAACTAATCGACTAAACCGGTCGAACCGGCGTTTTTATTAAACGCAGACCCCTTGGGGTCTAATCTACACCATAGATTGGGGATCGGACGGCAGGAGGTCTCGGTGACTCACCGGCGCCGACGGCGGCGGGCGGCGGCGGTGGCGAGTAGTGTGCCGACGGCTCCGGCCGTCGAGGGCAGCGGAGTGGCAGGGCGAAAGTGACGAGCTCGGGAGGCGTCGTGGAGTCGGGCGAGCTCGGGAGGGTGTAGGGCGACGGCGACGAAAAATGGCGGCGGCGGAGGTTCGGGCTCCATGGCGGGTGAGAGGAAGAGGGGTCCAGAGGGCTAGGGGGAAATGGGGCGACGACTTATATAGGCGGGGCCTCGGCCTGCAACGGGGCGATCGGGAGGATCGGATCCGGATCCGTCGAGATCCGCGATCTCCGGCGGCGGAGAGGCGGGCGAGGGGAAGAAGATGGGGCGGGGCCCGCGCAGGGGGGGAGAGGGGCGGCGAGGCGACCGCGCCAAGGGTTTTCGGGTGAGGGGGCGAGTGAGGGGAGCTGGGCTCGGTCGGGCGCTGGTCGGTTGTGGGCCGCCAGGCCAGCCGGTGGGGTCAAGCGCCGGCCGGGCTGGGGGTGGCTGGCGCCTGAGGGGGTTTTTCTTTATTTTTTAATAAAACTAAAAACAAAATAAAACCCAAACTATAAATATTTTATATAGGGTATATATATACCAAAATGATCAGGAATATTCCCTTTCATTTGAACATTTTTCCGTAGCAAAATCCAAACTTCATAAAAATCTATTTTTTCAAATTCAAATAAATTTCAGATTTGAATCCAAATCTTTTGGCATTGTTTCCTCTGATATTTTTGAGTGTCATGTTTGCTCCTCTCATACTTTTGATCAAGTATTTATCGTGCTTAGTTTTTTGAAATGTTTCCCACATGCCAAAGTTTGAAATTCAAATTCAAAACTCAAAATTTGAAAGAGGGTTTCAAAGCACTTTCAAATGATTTTCAACTTGATTCTTTATAACTTCCAACTCCTATTTCATATAATTGAAGAAGTCATTTTATCTTCCCTCATGAAAATCATTGAGTTGCATAAAGCTTTGAATTTGAAAACTTCCCTAATGAAATTCAAATCTTTTCCAAAACCCTATTCATTTCAAAATGGAAGAAGTCATGTCATCTTCACTCTAGGTTTTGGTGTTGCAATGAACTTGAGTTCAATTGGGATCCAAAAATGCAAAATGGAAAGTTTGGGAAAGTCATTTCATTCCCTCTCATTCAACTTTCAAAAGTTTCAATTTCCACTCAATTCCATTCAATCAGTCAGTCAAACAATCAGACAACAACCATAGTTATTTATTTATTTAATATAACATTCCAAAATTTAGAATTTTGGGATGTTACATTAATGCTTTGCCAGATAACCCACTTAAGAAAAATGAAAACCTTGATATCTTTTATAATGGACTAACCGGTGCTTCTAGGGATTTCCTAGATAGTTGTGTTGGTTGTGTTTTCAGGGAATGAACTATTGAACAAACTGAGAACTTATTGAATAATATATTGAAAAATTATGATGATTGGACTCTTCCTGAACCACCGCCTAAAACCACTTCAAAGAAGAGGGGTAGCTTACATCTCAGTCCTGAAGATATGCAAGAGGCAAAGAAAAGTATGAAAGAAAAAAGTATTGAGGCAGAGGATGTTAAAAATTACCTCATATTTAAGAAATACATGGAGTTGATACGCCACCACCAAAGGTGGTAGAGGTAAACTCTTTAATGAAATTTGATGAAAGTGGATATGCGTACAATATGCATCCTAGTCAATGCCTTTATGAGTTTGATAACTACATTAGAAAACAAGATCACTTCAATGAAAATGTTATGAAACAATTGACATACAACTCTGATATGATTGCTCGCTTGAGTCACTTGTTATTTAGAATCTCTAATGATGTTAGAGGCGTAGGAAAGCATGCTTCTATGGTTCACACTCAGTTAGAACATGTCGCTAAATCTCAAAGAGAGTTCCTTGACGAAATGAACAATAATATGAAGGACCATGCTATTAGAGTAGTAACTAGAGGAGGTAGAATGACTCAGGAACCACTTTATCCTGAGGGTCACCCTAAAAGAATTGAATAAGAATCTCAAAGAATTAACACTGATGCACCTAGTCCTTCTAAAAGAAAAAGAAGAAGAAAAATGATAGGACTTTGCATACCTCTACTGAACATGAAATAGAAAAACCTCCTGAAGATAATAATGATGTCTCTATTTCTGATGCTGAAACTCAATCTGGTAATGAACATTCACCTAGTGATAATGAAAAAGATAATGATGATGTTCATAAAGACACTCAACCAGACAATGATAAACAACCAGATAATGATGTGGAAACAGAACCAACTGTTGATCTTGATAACCCACAACCTAAAAATAAAAGAGATGATAAAAGAGACTTTGTTGCTAGAAAACATGGAAGAGAAAGAGAACCATGGGTTCAAAACCCATATCCTTTCCACCTAACAAACTAAGAAGAAAGATGATGAAGAATTTGAACACTTTGCTGAAATGCGTAGGCTAGTCTTTTTGCGCACTCGCTTGACTAATATTTTGAAAATGGCTCCTTATGCAAAATACATGAAAGAAATCATCACTAATAAGATAAAAATACCGAAAGTTGAAATCTCCACAATGTTTGCTAATTATTCTTATAAGGATGGAGTACCCAAAAAACTTGGAGATCCAGGAATTCCAACTATCCCATGCTCCATCAAAAGAATTATGTCAAAACTGCTTTATCTGATTTAGGAGCCGGTGTTAGTGTTATGCCGTTCTCCTTATATAAAATACTTGATTTGAATAAACTCATGCCTACTTGTCGCAAGAAACCACTGTCGGCGTTCTGGGAACGGGGGTCCCCAGACTTGCCTGCCTGCGGCCCACAGGGTTAAGCGATGAGGTCAGACGCCCATTTTCGTCAACAAGGCACCCAAGACCCTCGCGAGGGTCCAAGCCTCGCGAGGTAGACGATGCAAGACCTCCTCTGGAGTGGCCTAGTCAAGCAGGCTCACGAGGAGCGGAGATATCAAGGCGAGGCTAACCTCGCGAGGCTCTCGTGACGTGAGCCATGACGAACGGTACCAGGCGGGTGCCAAAGCGGGTGCCAAGCGTCAGCAGCCCCTATTTCCTCTTTGGTGCTAAGGAGGCCAGCGCAGGCGAAGAGTACCGAGGCATCAGGCATAGGTTGCCATATTGGTGCTACTAGACCAAGACCAGGAGGACAGCAAGGCGAAGGTCATCGTGAAGCCCAAGACGGTGTCACGCCAGAGCTTTTCTCAAGCGAAGACCGCTTTTGTCAGGATAGCTTGTACCAGCTGTCCCCCTTCAAATTTGCCCGCCGTTGTCGGCTTCCTTCCCGCTCGATATTTGGGAAGAGACCCAGGGCCTCTATAAATAGGACTATCCACCACAGTAGGAGGGACGGGCCCCAAAACCAGCTCAGATCATCCCCAACTACACAAGCACAAGAACTCCTCAACCTCAGGAAGCTATTCTTCCCTTGTATTGTTCATCATCAGCCCAAGAGGCAATCCACCACCACCATACTGAAGTAGGGTATTACACCACAATGGTGGCCCGAACCAGTATAAACCTCGTGTCTTTCTGCATTGCGAGTTCGTTGAGTTCGTCCGCGAGATCTTAGCGAGCTAGAGCGTAGATCGGTAGGAGGGAAAGACTTTGCGCACACCCAAGTATTCGAACCTTAAGGGTTTGCCGCAACCCCACATCTGACATTTGGCGCGCTAGGTAGGGGTGTGCCAGAGCTTCTTCCCCACCAACCAGCTCGCTGACGCTCCACAACCACGATGGCCGGACACTCGAGGGCCGGTTCCGATCGCTGGGCAGCCTGGCCAGCCTGGGCAGCGCCGCCTGCCCACGAAGATCTCGACCCCGCACTCCAGGCGGCAAGAGCGCCGCCAAATTCCCCCGGGTGTGGGCACGCGGCCAAGCATCGTCCACCCTCACCCGGCGGCAAGTACGGGCCGCTGCAAGAGCAGCAAGCCATGCCGCAGCTACGGTGCCACACTCACGACGGGAGCAAGCAAACATGCGAGCAGCGCTCACCGTGGCAAGGGAGCTTCTGCGATGCAGGCTGATGGAGAGTGGTCGAGACACGCTGCTTGAGCGTGTTGCCGAGCTGCTAGACGCAGCAGCGTCGGGAGTACCACCCTTCTACTATCGACTTCCTCCCCAGGCCACTGCAGGGCCGTGCGGCGAACCTCCCCACGTCCACGCGCCATCGACTATGCCCGGGGGCTTCATCAACATCAGCACGGCCGGCGGCGTAGGGGGCTCCAACTCCCCCATGCCGCCCTCGACAAGCACGAGCGCAAGCGTCGCCCCCCATGGTCCCGGCCGATGCCGTATTGTCATCCCCAGGATCCCGCCATGGGCGGAGCAACATGGAGCGTGGGGCACCATGGCGAGGTGTTCGGGGTGACGGCCCCGGAAGCCTACGTGCCCCACATGATGGACCAAGGGTACGCACCAGAGGACGACCTCGGCTCATTCACTTGAGAAGATTGGAGAGAGGGGGTGCTAGGAGCCGAAGCCTTCCAAGAACCAACGGAGAACCACAACGATCCCGATGGCAGCGGAAACTACAGGGTACCGCTAGTCTCTCAGGAACAGGCTTATGCTAACCATGGACTACAGATGAATCAGGTTGCTGCGTCAATCGACGACCCAGGAACGGCGGCACCCGTTCCAGCAAGGGAGACACGCTGGGGGCCATCGAGAGGGAGCCAGGAACAAGGCCCCTCCCCGCGGTGCGCGACGCCTGACGACACCCGGAGGTAGGCCCTCTGCCGCGGAGGCCACGACAACCCTTCCCCCGGCAGAGGACCTGTGGTCGCTAAGGGAACCCCTGGCGTCCTCTTTCCCTCCTCTGTGTCGTCCTACTCTCCGGTCGGCTCAGAGGAGGTTGAGGGTGGCGCAAGGCGGGGCCCTCGTCTGGCGATATGAAGCAAGGCCGGTACCTGTGAAGAAGGCCCAGTGCCTGTGAAGCTCGCCGCCCGTGACACTCTCACGTAATAATGAGTTGGGGTTGTACACGCCCCGGAGTCTCAGGGGTGCCGGCCTCAGGCCCTGGGGCTCCCTCCCACGCCTAGTGGCAGCACTTAGCTCCGCGCTGGCGAGAAGACTTGAAGACCAGAAGACTAGACTAGGTGCCGGACGCGGACTTTTGCTTTGGATCTCTCCCTTTCTGTAGCTTTGCCTTCTGGATTTGGATTTGAGTTGAAGCTGGATTTTATTAATGTGCGCGGGGGGAGCCTTTTCTCGTTTGAGCAATTCCTTGCTTTCTGGATCTCGTTTTGTCTGGGACTCATGTCCATCGCCTTTCCCTCACGAGCTCCTCGCGAGCAGGACTGCGTGAAGCACACGCACGCCAAGTGTGCGCTAACACTGCAACTGGCGTTCACCTCTTGTGGGGCCCCTTCCAATGGGGCGACGACCTCCGCAAGGTGTTGGAAATATGCCCTACAGGCAATAATAAATTAGTTATTATTATATTTCCTTGTTCATGATAATCGTTTATTATCCATGCTATAGTTGTATTGATAGGAAACTCAGATACATGTCTGGGTACATAGACAACACCATGTCCCTAGTAAGCCTCTAGTAGACTAGCTCGTTGATCAATAGATGGTTAAAGTTTCCTGACCATGGACATTGGATGTCGTTGATAACGGGATCACATCATTGGCAGAATGATGTGATGGACAAGACCCAATCCTAAGCCTAGCACAAAGATCGTGTAGTTCGTATGCTAAAGCTTTTCTAATGTCAAGTATCTTTTCCTTAGACCATGAGATTGTGCAACTCCCGAATCATAGGAATGCTTTGGGTGTACCAAACATCACAACATAACCGGGTGGCTATAAAGGTGCACTATAGGTATCTCCGAAAGTGTCTGTTGGGTTGGCGCGAATCGAGATCGATTTGTCACTCCGCAGACGGAGAGGTATCTCTGGGCCCACTCGGTAGGACATCATCATAATGTGCACAATGTGACCAAGGGGTTGATCACGGGATGATGTGTTACGAACGAGTAAAGAGACTTGCCGTAACGAGATTGATCAAGGTATCGGCATACCGACGATCAAATCTCGGGCAAGTACAATACCGCTAGACAAAGGGAATTGTATACGGATTGATTGAGTCCTTGACATCGTGGTTCATCCGATGAGATCATCGTGGAACATGTGGGAGCCAACATGGGTATCCAGATCCCGCTGTTGGTTATTGACCGGAGAACGTCTCGGTCATGTTCGCATGGTTCCCGAACCCGTAGGGTCTACACACTTAAGGTTCGATGGCGCTTAGGGTTATAAAGGAAGTTTATATGTGGTTACCGAATGTTGTTCGAGTCCCGGATGAGATCCCGGACGTCACGAGGAGTTCCGGAATGGTCCGGAGGTCAAAATTTATATATGGAAAGTTGTTGTTCGGGTTCCGGGAAAAGTTCGGGTTTTCCGGTATTGTACCGGGAAGCTTCCAGAAGGTTCCGGAGGATTCCGGAGGGGTCCGGAGGTCCGGAAAATGTTCCACCACGTCCAATACAGCAGCATGGGCTCTAAGGGGGTGCCCTAGCCTTAATGGGCCAGGGGCACCAGCCCCCCCAAGGCCCATGCGCATGGGAGAGGGGAAACCCTAAGGGGAAGGGCCTCCACTTGACTTGGGAGGCACTCCTCCCCCCCTTGGCCGCCCCCTAGATGGGATCTAAGGCTGGCCACCGCCCCTAGGGGTGGAACCCTAGGTAGGGGTGCAGCCCCCCCTCTCCCCCTATATATAGTGGAGGCAAAGGGGCAGCCCAACACACGAAGTTCTTCTCCTGTTGGCGCAGCCCTACCTCTCTTTCTCCTCATATCTCGCGGTGCTTGGCGAAGCCCTGCCGATCACCACGCTCCTCCACCACCACCACGCCACGTTGTGCTGCTGCTGGATGGAGTCTTCCCCAACCTCTCCCTCTCTCCTTGCTGGATCAAGGCATGGGAGACGCCACCGGGCTGTACATGTGTTGAACGCAGAGGTGTCGTCTGCTCGGCACTAGGATCTCCGTGATTTGGATCACGACAAGTACGACTCCTTCAACCCCGTTCTCTTGAACGCTTCGCTTAGAGATCTACAAGGGTATGTAGATGCACTCTCCTTCCCTCGTTGCTGGTTTCTCCATAGATAGATCTTGGTGACACGTGGGAAAATTTTGAATTTCTGCCACGTTCCCCAACAAAGGGCATCATGAGCTAGGTCTATTGCGTAGATTGTTTGCACGAGTAGAACACAAAGTAGTTGTGGGCGTTGATTTTGTTCAATATGCTAACCGTTACTAGTCCAATCTTGTTTCGACGGTATTGTGGGATGAAGCGGCCCGGACCGACCTTACACGTACACTTACGTGAGACAGATTCCACCGACCGACATGCACTTGGTGCATAAGGTGGCTAGCGGGTGCCGCCTCTCCCACTTTAGTCGAAACGGATTCGATGAAAAGGGTCCTTATGAAGGGTAAATAGCAATTGGCATATCACGTTGTGGTTTTGCGTAGGTAAGAAACGTTCTTGCTAGAAACCCATAGCAGCCATGTAAAACATGCAAACAACAATTAGAGCCAGCCATGTGGCGAATGGCTGCCACTCAGTAACTTTGCGGCTTGACACCGCACTGGTCGATGACGCCGGTCATGGTGGAGTGGTTGGTGAAGTGGTTTTTCCTCCGTGAGCCCTGGCAGGCCCTGCCGGGGTGCTTCGATCGTCTGCTTCTAGGGGTGGCCTCGCCCCTTGTCGGGCTCGCCTGCCCGGCAAGGGAGGCTTTTCTCTTGGCGATATCCTGCTTCTCTTGCTCGAACTTGGTCCCTCCGATCTGCATGTTGGTCCTTTGAACCTCTTGGTTCCTTGCATTCTGACTTGGGCTGGTGCTTCAATCTTGTTCTCGTGCCTGTGCACAGTCTGGGCAACAGACCCAGGGTTTGTTGCACCGACACTACTGAAATATCTTTGCAAATGGATGATAAATCAAATGCCATACCAATCGGTATTTTGTGAGGATGTGCCCGTTGTTGTTGCAAATGCTACCACCTTAACTGACTTTGTTATACTTGAGATGCCCGAGGACGAAAACATGTCGATTATCCTTGGTAGACCCTTTTTGAATACTGCGGGTGCTGTTATTGGTTGCAATAAAAGCAAGGTCACTTTTCATATCAATGGCAATGAGCACTGATATATCTCCAACATATCTATAATTTTTCATTGTTCCATGCTATTATATTATCTATTTTGGATGTTTTATATGCATTAATATGCTAATTTATATTATTTTTTGGACTAACCTATTGACATAGAGCCCAATGCCAGTTTATGTTTTTTTCCTTGTTTTTGAGCTTCATAGGAAAGGAATACCAAACGGAATCCAAACGGAATAAAACCTTCGCGGTGATTTTTCTTGGACCAGAAGACACCCCGGAGACTTGGAGATCAAGTCAGAAGAGCCGCGAGGCGGCGGCAAGGGGGGAGGGCGCGCCCTAGGGGGGCCCTGCCTTGCCGCCTCCTTGGGACTCCTCTGACCTAACCCTTGGCCCTATATATTCACATATATTCCCAAACCACCAAAAACATCCACGAAAACACTTTTCCACCATCGCAACCTTCTGTTCCCGTGAGATCCCATCTTGGGGCCTTTTCCGGCATACTGCCAGAGGGGGATTCGATCACGGAGGGCTTCTACATCAACTCTATTGCCCTTCTGATGAAGCGTGGGTAGTTTACCACAAACCTACGGGTCCATAGCTAGTAGCTAGATGGCTTCTTCTCTCTCTTTGATTCTCAATACCATGTTCTCCTTGATGTTCATGGATATCTATCCGATGTAATCTCCTTTTGCGGTGTGTTTGTCGAGATCCGATGAATTGTGGATTTATGATCAGCTTATCTATGAATATTATTTGAATCTTCTCCCAAAAAATTATGCATGATTTGATATCTTTGTAATTCTCTTCGAACTATCGGTTTAGTTTGGCCAGGTAGATTGGTTTTTCTTGCAATGAGAGAAGTGCTTAGCTTTGGGTTCAATCTTGTGGTGTCCTCACCCAGTGAAAGTAGTGGTAGCAAGGCACGTATTGTATTGTTGCCATCGAGGATAAAAAGATGGGGTTTACATCATATTGCTTGAGTTTATTCCTCTAGATCATGTCATCTTACTTAAAGGTTAATCTGTTCTTCATGAACTTAATACTCTAGATGCAGGCAGGAGTCGATCCATGTGTGGAGTAATTGTAGTAGATGCAGGCAGGAGTCGGTTTACTTGACACGGACGTGATGTCTGTATTACATAATCATTGCCTTAGATATCGTCATAACTTTGCGCTTTTCTATCAATTGCTCGACAGTAATTTGTTCACCCACCGTATTATTTGCTATCTTGAGAGAAGCCTCTAGTGAAACCTATGGCCCCGGGTCTATTTTCCGTCATATAAGTTTCCGATCTACTATTTTGCAATCTTTTACTTTCCGATCTATAAACCAAAAACCCCAAAAATATTTACTTTATATTTTGTTTAGTTTTATCTATCTCTATCAGATCTCAATTTTGCAAGTGACCTTTAAGGGATTGACAACCCCTTTATCGCGTTGGGT
The DNA here is from genome assembly GCA_021605145.1 of Aegilops bicornis. NCBI lineage: Eukaryota > Viridiplantae > Streptophyta > Magnoliopsida > Poales > Poaceae > Aegilops > Aegilops bicornis. The sequence goes on from CM038674.1 coordinate 499,783,053, forward strand.
GCAAGTGTTTGATTGTTTGTGCACGTATTGGTGATTTGTGCGTTGTCTCCTACTGGATTGATACCTTGGTTCTCTAACTGAGGGAAATACTTATCTCTACTTTGCTGCATCACCCTTTCCTCTTCAAGGGAAAACCAACGCAAGCTAAAGAAGTAGCTGGAAGAATTTCTGGCACCTTTGCCGGGGAGATCTACGCCAAGTCAAGATTAGTCTCCGGTCCACTAGCCAATTTTTGGTAACGTTGCCGAGGGGATCTACATCAAGCCTACCAAGTACCCATCATAAAAATCTCATCTCTTGCATTATATTATTCGCCATTTGCCCCTCATTTTCCTCTCCCCCACTTCTAAAATGATTTTCAAAAAGATTTGCCTTTTTTCCTTCTTTCGTTCGTCTTTTCGTTTGCCCTTATGTCTTACTTGCTTTGTTTGCTCGTTTGCTTGGTATAGTCGTGTTTTTATTGAAAATTAAAAGCAAAGTGTCTATGGATCCTCATCCACTTGCTAATATTTTTAAGAGATCCATTTATGATGAACCAATTGCTAGTGAGTTGAGTGCACTAGATTATCTTTACGATGTTTTGCTTGAAATTCGTGAATCTGAAAATTGTGATGAAGTGCTTTATGAAGTGATTCACGATAGATCTTTGAATGAAAAGCATGCTAGCAATGATTTTTATAAATTCTATTAATATCAATTATGCTAATAATATGCTAAACCCTAATCTTGGGGATGCTAATTTTGGTATGTCCACTACTTGTTGCAATGATCATGATTGGGGTGATTTTTCTTATGATCTTGAAAATTTCTTTAAGCCTCATGATGAATATGTTTGCAATAATATTGAAAGTGGGTTTGGAAGAGTGTCAACTCTAGGTAATAATGATCCAACTACTTTGGAGTATGATCAATCTTATGAATTTTTTTTAAAAAAAGTGGGTTTGGAGAGGTCCTGATTTTAGTTAATGTTAATCCCACTATTTTGGAAGAATGTCAACTTCGCATGCATGTGGATCGTATTGAGAATATGTTATGTGATAGCTATATTGTTGAATTTGCTTATGATCCTACATGTAATTATTATGAGAGAGGAAAATATGGTTGTAGAAATTTTCTTGTTTCTAAATTACCTCTCTTTATGTTGAGATTGCTATTGTTTCTTTCTTCTTCCTTGCATATGCTAGTTTTTGCTTGCCTTGAAGATTTTTTTTCTTAGAAAATGCCTATGCATAGGAAGTATGTCAGACTTAAATATGTCTGTCACATGTTTTATGATGCTCTCTTTGTGTTTCAATTATTATCTTTCATGTGAGCATCATTGAAATTTCAACGCCTAGCTAAAAAGGCTTTAAAGAAAAGCGCTTGTTTTTTTTAAGGTTAGACAGTAGGAAAAGCTCCTATTGCATGTGTATATTAAGTTAAACTGGTCAACTGTACAAGAAGCATGGGGGTGTGGGGGGAGACCTATACAAAATCTAGGCTTACAAGTATGTCTGTGTGGGGAGCTATGCTCTAGTGTCTAAAAAGTTTGAAACATGATGTTTCTTATGCTCTGGCAGTTTGTGAGCAATGTTGGAGAAATCAGCCTTGAATCTAGTCCTCCAAGCAGAGAAGGAGGGTGTCACCTACTGAAAGTAATTATTATTCCTTTCTTTCTAGAGACTCCAAGCAGCCACAAGGAATATATCCATGATCATTTTTCGGCAATGTCTTGTCTTCAGGTGGGTCATCATGTCCAGGCGATTGCCAACAGCCTGCCAAGTAATATTGAGTTCGCGCCAGCAATGCTCACTAATTTGCAATGGAAGAAGAGATGCTCCACCGTTTCTTCAACATGGTCACCACAAAGTAGTCAAGCAAGATTAGCCCCGATGTTATAGTGCCTTCTCTTCAGCATGTTGCGTGTGTTGAGGTAATCTACAAGGAGAAACCACCCAAAAACTTTAGTTTTGGGAACACTTTTGGCCTTCCACAGCCAGCCAAATGCTGCATGTGCAACAACATCACGGAAGCAGAACTTGTAATAAGCCGTGGTTTTGAAAACCTATGCTCCCCACGTACAAATCCAAGTATCTTTGTCATCAGAGAGGGTGGTGGAGCTGACATCAATCTGGAGGGCTCGAAGTTCTTCATGATCCTGCATGGAGAGGGGTAGATGAAATGTTTCCCTAATTTTGGAAATTGTGAGCATTGTGTTGACCGAGGCATCTTCCAAGGTGGTGTAAGAGAACGCTCGGGGGAAGGCTTCCTCCAGGATGTGTTGATTCCAGTCATCTTTCCAAAAAAGGGTTGTCTTACCATCGTTGATCAAAACTTTCGTGACCCCACGGTAGATTGGCATGAGTTTCACTAGTTCGCGCCACCAGAAGGATCCACACGAGGACATAGCTTGTGGGACCACATCAGAGTATAGGTGTCCCAAATAAGTTTCACCTAGGGTATATCTAGTTGATTATGGAATTTGTGGAGCAACTTGAGCAGCATCGCATTGTTTTGAATTTGAGGTTGAGAACTCCCAAGCCACCAATTTTCTTTGGGCGACACACCATATCCCATGCTGCCAGCAAATTAGACTTATCACTTGTTTCAGTTTTTTTCTTCCATAACCCATGTCTTCGAATTTTGTCAAGTTGCTCAATTATTTTGGGGGTAGTCTCAGTACCCCCATTGGGTAAATGGCCAGCGAAGTAACCAGCGAGTTCATGAGAGCTTGTTTCCCAACATACGACCTGAGGGACATGGCAGCCGTGATCTTGCCTTTTGCTTTTTCAAACCAAGAGTCTTGTCTAGCACCGTAGGTTTAGTGGTTCGAAGGGGGAGGCCAAGTTACGTAAACGGCATGCAGGCCGTGATGCACCCGAAGATGGCTGCCGGGTCTTTACACTTGTCATCGGGAGTGTTGATAGGGATTAGCATGGATTTATGGAAGTTGATGTTCAGGCCAACTGAGGCAGCGTAATCTGTTAGAATGTTCTTCATGATCGTCGCCTGATCTTTGCAAGCCAGTATGATGATGATTGTATCATCGGTGTACTGAATCACTAGGTAGTTGGTCGCGATGTTGGATGGAATAGGCAGTTTTAAACGACTATCTTCCAAAGCCTCATTAATAGCTGATTGTAGGAGGTCGGCTGCTAGAATAAAGATCAGGGGGGAGAGACTCCCCTTGATGCACCCCACATTTGCACGAAAATTGCTTCTCGGGTACCCCGTTTAGCAAGACAGAAGATTTCCGAGAGGATGAAATACTGGTGATCCAAGATAACCATTTGTCATTGAACCCCATGCTCTTCATTATCTGGATGATGGCGTCGTGTTCAACTGTATCAAAAGCTTTAGCAAAGTCCAATTTGAGAAGGATTATTTTACGTTTGGAAGCTTGACACTGATGTATGTACTCAAAGGCCCATGCAAGGCAGTCATGGATGGATCTGCCCTTCAAAAACCCATACTCATATTTGTGCATGATGTTTAGGATCACCTTTTGGAGTCGGTTGGACAGGATTTTCGTGATTATCTTGAGACAACATTTAAGGAAAGTGATCAGACAAAAATCCTTGACTGTTTTAGGGGGGCTGGTTTTAGGTACGAGCGTGATGTACCCGTAGTTTAGGCTCTCGAGGTTTAAAGTGCCACGGTGGAATTCATCACACAGGAGGTAAAAGTCTTCCTTGATGATTGGCTAACAAGCTTTTAAGAATGCACCATTGAATCCATCCGGGACAGGCGCACGGTCAGGAGGCATTTCTTTGATCACATTATCAATCTCTCCGCGTGTGAAAGGAGTCGTTAGACTATCAAAATCCACTTGTGCTCTAAGCATACGGGAAAGATTAAATCTCATATGTGGCGTGCTCTTCGTGCCCATGCATTTTTTTGAAGGCCTCGAATAACAGAGATTCCTTGCTGGAATGATCATCAACCCGCGTTAAAATCGTCGGTTTCAGACTAGAGATGCAATTTTTTCTATATCTTTCCGTTGCAACCGCTTGAAAGAACTTTGAATTCTCATCGCCAAACTAGATCCATCGTATGGTGCAGCGCTTTTTCCAATATTCTTTTTGACATTGCAGAAGACGTAGAAGATGTGTTTTAAGAATCTGCTGAAAATTTCCCTCGAGTATAGTCAAGTCTCATTGGTCTGCAATATTGTCCAACTCCAGGAGGGCCTTATTAGTGTTCTCAATCGCTATCTTAAGCCTCGAAATGTTCTTACTCCAGATGGTGAGATCATGCCTGAGGTTCTTAAGCTTCTAGCAAAGACTGGATGCCGCTTTCTTGTTTTTCCCATAGCAAATAGGTTTGTTCCATGCTCTATTTACCACCTCTAGGAAGCCAGGGTGTGCAATCCAAAAGGTTTTAAAATGGAACAGTTTGCATTTAGGAATGGTGGTTTGTATGACCACGTTGCATGGAGTGTGATCAGAGATAGGTTTACCCAAAGGATTAACAAGACTATTGGGAAATATGGTTGTCCAATTAAGTGTCGTAAAAAAACAGTCGAGCTGTTCAAGTAGGGGATTTTATTGCATGTTGGACCAGGTGTAGTTTCTACCTTTGATGGTTAATTCAGTGAAGTTTTGCTCTCGAATAAAATCATTGAAAGTGAACATATCATTGACGTTGCCACCTGGTTTATTGCGATTTTCTGACGATCTTATGTTGGGAGACAACCCAATATTTATCCTTGTCGGTTTTCAATAAATAATTCATCTTGCCTCTGGTTAGATGTGTTTTTGTGTTATGGTGAGTGTTTGTGCCAAGTAAGACCTTTGGGATGGCTTATGGTGATAGTTGATTTGATCTTGCTGAAAAACAGAAACTTTTGCTCAGAACCAGAATTTTCAAAAATCACAGAAGCGCGATAAAATACTGATTATTTTTGCAGAAGATTAAGATAGAAATTTACTCTGTTTTCCTAATTTTTTAGAAATTTTGGAGTTACAGAAGTATTCGGGAGTTACAGATTACTACAAACTATTTTGTTTTTGACAGATTATGTTTTCTATGTGTTGTTTGCTTATTTTGATGAATATATGGGTAGTATCGGGGGGTATGAACCATGAAAAAGTTGGAACACAGTAGACATTACACCAATTTAAATAAAGAATGAGTTCACAATAGTACCATAAGTGGTGATTTATTTTCTTATACTAACGGAGCTTTTGAGATTTTCTGTTGAGTTTTGTGTTGTGAAGTTTTCAAGTTTTCGGTAAGGATTTGATAGACTAGGGAATAAGGAGTGGAAAGAGCCTAAGCTCGGGGATGCCCAAGGCACTCCAAGGTAATATTCAAGGACAACCAAGAGCCTAAGCTTGGAGATGCCTGATACGTCTCCAATGTATCTATAATTTTTGATTGCTCCATGCTATATTATCTATTGTTTTGGACTATATTGGGCTTTATTTTCCACTTTTATATTACTTTTGGGACTAACCTATTAACCGGAGGCCCAGCCCAGAATTGTTGTTTTTGCCTATTTCAGTGTTTCGAAGAAACGGAATATCAAACGGAGTCCAAAGGGAATGAAACCTTCGGGAACGTGATTTTCTCATCGGATAAGACCCAGGAGACTTGGACCCTCCGTCAAGAAAGCTCCAAGGCGGCCACAAGGGTGGAGGGCACCCCCCCCCCCCGAGGCCGCGCCCCCTACCTCGTGGGCCCCTCGAGGCTCCACCGACGTACTTCTTCCTCCTATATATACCTACGTACCCCCGTCAGATCAGATACGGAGCCAAAAACCTAATTCCACCGCCACAACTTTCTGTATCCGCGAGATCCCATCATGGGGCCTGTTCCGGAGCTCCGCCGGAAGGGGATTCCACCACGGAGGGCCTCTACATCAACATCATAGCCTCTCCGATGAAGTGTGAGTAGTTTTACTTCAGACCTTCGGGTCCATAGTTAGTAGCTAGATGGGTTCTTCTCTCTTTTTGGATCTCAATACAATGTTCTCCCCCTCTGCGTGGAGATCTATTTGATGCAATCTTCTTTTTGCGGTGTGTTTGTTGAGACCGATGAATTGTGGGTTTATGATCAAGATTATCTATGAGCAATATTTGAATCTTTTCTGAATTCTTTTATGTATGATTGAGTTATCTTTGCAAGTCTCTTGAATTATCCGTTTGGTTTGGCCAACTAGATTGGTAGTTCTTGCAATGGGAGAAGTGCTTAGCTTTGGGTTCAATCTTGCGGTGTCCTTACCCAAAGGATGTAAAGGGTTGCAAGGCACGTATTGTATTGTTGCCATCGAGGATAACAAGATGGGGTATTTATCATATTGCATGAATTTATTCCTCTACATCATGTCATCGCTTAAGGCGTTACTCTGTTTCCTTTAAATTAATACTCTAGATGCATGCTGGATAGCGGTCGATGAGTGGAGTAATAGTAGTAGATGCAAGCAGGAGTCAGTCTACTTGTCTCGGACGTGATGCCTATATACATGATCATACATAGATACTCTCATAACTATGCTCAATTCTGTCAATTGCTCAACAGTAATTCGTTCACCCGCCGTAAAATATCTATGCTCTTGAGAGAAGCCACTAGTGAAATCTATGGCCCCCGGGTCTATTTTCATCATAGTAATCTTCCTACGCTTTATTATTGTTTTGCTCTTTACTTTGCCTTTTCATTTTACTTTGCATCTTTATACCAAAAATACCAAAAATATTATCTATCATCTCTATCAGATCTCACTCTCGTAAGTGACCGTGAAGGGATTGACAACCCCTATTCGCGTTGGTTGCGAGGAGCTATTTGTTTTGTGTAGGTACGAGGGACTCACGCGTGGCCTCCTACTGGATTGATACCTTGGTTCTCAAAAACTGAGGGAAATACTTACGCTACTCTGCTGCATCATCCTCTCCTCTTCGGGGAAAACCAACGCAAGCTCAAGACGTAGCAAGAAGGATTTCTGGCGCCGTTGCCGGGGAGTCTACGCACAAGTCAACTTACCAAGTACCCATCACAATCCCTTATCTCTCGCATTACATTATTTGCCATTTGCCTCTCATTTTCCTCTCCCCCACTTCACCCTTGCCGTTTTATTCGCCCTCTCTTTTCGTTTGCTTTGATGTCTTACCTGGCTCGTTTGCTCGTTTGGTGGAAATAGTTGAGTATTTATTCCTAAACAAAGAAGCCAATATCTATGGATCCTCATCCGCTTGCCAATCTTTTTAAGATATCCAATTATGATGAACCAGTTCCTAGTGATTTGGATGCACTAGGTTATCTTTATAAGGTTTTGCCTGAAATCCGTGAAGTGACTCACGATAGATCTCTGAATAAAAAGCATGATTGCAATGGTTTTATTATAAATTCTTTTGATGTCAATTGTGCTAATAAGATGCAAAACCCTAAGCTTGGGGAAGCTAGTTTTGCTATGTCTACTACTTGTTGCAATGATCATGATTGGGCTGATTCTTCTTATGATCTTGAAAATTTATTTAAGCCCCATGATGAATATGAGATTGATAATATTGTTTGCAATAATATTGAAAGTGGGTTTGGAAAGGTCATGACTTTAGTTAATGATAATCCCACTATTTTGGAAGAGTATCAACTTTGCATGCATGTGGATCGTGTTGAGAATATACTTTGTGATAGCTATTTTGTTGAATTTGCCTATGATCCTACATGTAATTATTATGAGAGAGGAAAATATGGTTGTAGAATTTTTTTTTGAGAAACTTGACAGTAGGGCGAGAAACCCTATTGTATTTTCATATATCGTGCAAAGTGCACCTAGTGTGTAACTATCCAACAAAAAGAAGTGAGACTGGTTTCTATACAATAGAGTTACAAAAGTTCAAAAAGGCAGCTCTATGAGCTGCTTTAACCCTATGTTGGAGAAGCTTGATGTCCTCTTTGAAGCGGTTTAGCCAGGACCCCACACTAGGAGCCACCCCTCTAAAGTGCTTGTTGTTTTTCTCTTTCCAAATGCTCCAGGCCGAAGTTAGGAATGTTTCAAAGAAAAATTGGTTCGGCCGGGAGTGATCAGTAGTTTGAAGGAGATCTTGCCGGTCATGAAAGGGGCCCCAGTCAATATGAAGTTTAGCCCAACAGCTTTGGCTAAAGGGGCAGGTGAAGATCATATGATCCACGGTCTCCTCGACACGTTGGCCACAGAGGATGCAGTCAAAGTTGTCACCGATATTGTAATGCTTTCTTTTAAGCATATTACGAGTGTTGAGTCTATCAAGGAATAAGAGCCAGCCGAATACTCTGATTTTCATAGTGCATCGAGACTTCCAAAGGGTTTTGAACACAGGGTGCGCCACCACGTCCCTGAAGTAATTGTTGTAATAATCCTTTGGCATGTAGCATGCCGAGCCCCAGGAGTAATGCCACACATCATGTAGCAAGGTTGATGGAGATATCCAAAGGGGAGGGGATGTCAAGGACTGGATCTCCTCGAGTGCCTGCGACGAGACTGGTAGATGAAAGGTTTCATGCAACTCCGTGTGCACCATCGCCTGAGCCACTGACCAATCTTCATGAATAGCATAGGAAAAGGCTCGAGGGTGAGAAACTTGGAGGATTTCCTCTTTCCAAAAATCTTTCCGAAAGAGAGTCGTTTCACCATCAACCACTTGAACACATGTAATTCTTCGAAATATGGGGGTGAGTTTTAGGATATCCTTCCACCAGAAGGAGCCAATCGAATCCACTGCGTGTGGGATCTTGCCAACGTAGAGATTGTCCCAAATAAGATTCACCCACGGGATATCCTGCTTGTTGAAGAATTCGTGCAAGAATTTGAGCAAAAGGGCCTCATTATGAATTCGAATATTGATCACACCCAGACCACCTTTTTTCTTTGGCCTGCAGACCAAATCCCATGCAGCCAAAGAGTTGCATTTGTCCCCTTGTTCCGTTTTCTTGGTCCAGAGACACCTGCGTCTGATCTTGTCCAGGATTTCAATGAGCTTGGGGGGGGGAACCTAAGCGTACACATAGCAAACACTAGAAGAGAAGTGACCGAAGCATTCAGCCAAGAGAGCTTGCCCCCATACGACATCATTGCAATAGTGGCAGTAAGTTGTCATTCTAATATGCTTACCAGAGGCATGAGCTCATGAATCGTGGGTTTAGTCGTGCCAAGTGGGAGGCCCAGGTAGGTGAAAGGCATCGATCCAATGGTGCATCCAAAAACAGTAGCCAGAGTCGCCGTGGTAGCCAGGTCCAGGTTGATTGGGATTAAGGTGGATTTATGGAAGTTGATCTTAAGCCCAACGGATGAGGCATAGTCAGATAGGATCTGTTTGATCAAGGTGGCTTGTTGGACGCAAGCAGGTAGGACAATGAGTGTGTCATCCGCATATTGGAGGACAGGATAATCTGTTTGTCCTCTGCAAGGAAAAGGAAGGTGTATCTGACCTTGTCTCGAATATGTCATTGATTGCTGCGTGGAGAAGTTCAAATTTGCAAGGACAAAGATTAGAGGGGACAGCGGATCTCCTTGATTTAACCCCACACTTGCGCAGAGAAACCGCCACCGGGACCCCATTGAGGAGAAGGCGAGGATCTGCCTGAGGAGAAGAGGCAGTTAATCCAAGCAATCCATCGATCATTAAACCCCATATGCCTCATTATATTGATCATGGGCTCATGAGCAATGGTATCGAAGGCTTTTGCGAAGTCAAGCTTCAGCAGAACAATCCCCCTTCCAGAAGTATGACACTGATGGATATACTGGTAGGCCCAAGCGAGACAATCTTGAATTGTCCGGCCCTTGAGAAATCCGTACTGATTACGGTGTACCAGCAGAAGAATGACACGTTGGAGACGGTTTGCAAGTAGCTTAGTGATCAACTTTAAGCAACAGTTCAGAAGAGTAATGGGTCTATAATCGTTAACGGTCTCAGGCGAGTTGACCTTGGGTATTAGAGTAATGAGACCATCGTTGATGCTGGTGATGTCGAGTGTGCCTTCATGAAATTGCTTACAGAGTGCATAAAAGTCATGTTTAATAATAGGCCAGCAGGCCTTAAGAAATGCAGCACTAAATCCATCAGGTCCAGGGGCACGATCGGGCGGCATCTCTTGGACAATGCAATCAATTTCATCCTCAGAAAATGGGTCAGTGAGATGATCAAGGTTGAGTGCCCGAGGGATGATCGGCGGAAGATCGAATTTCATGTCACAGGGAGCAGTAGTACCTAACCTTGTTTTATAAGTGGAGTAAAGCAAGGCTTCTTTTCCAGGATGATCTTCAACCAGAGTACCATCGTCCATGCTAAACGAGGCAATGTTATTCTTACGAAATCTCTCAGTTGCAATGGCTTGAATTTTTTTTGTATTTTCGTCTCCAAACACATTCCGACGTATGGTGCGTTTTTTCCAATATAACTTCTGGTATTTGAGTAACCTGAGCAAATGAGCTTTAAGGATGTTTCTGAAGTTGGCTTCAGGAATCGTGAGGCATCTTTTGTTCTCTAATTCATCCAAATCCGCCAGGATAACATTACAGTTACTGATCGCAATGGAAAGCTTGGAAATATTTCTACTCCAAACTTTAAGAGCGTGTCTAAGGGCCTTAAACTTGTGGGAGAGCGTATCAGCCGCGTTTTTATTATGAACAGGTTTGTCCCAAACCTCTTGAACAACCTCCATGAACCCCGGGTGCAAAATCCAGTAAGATTCAAAACGAAACAATTTGCTACGAGGGATTTTAGTTTCAATAGATACTACACAAGGGACATGGTCAGACACAGGTTTCCCGAGCGGTTTAGCCAGGGTTTTAGGATAAGTATTGGTCCAATGTAGTGAAGTGAAAACCCAATCAATCTGTTCCAAAAGAGGGTCAACTTGCATATTACTCCAAGTATAAGATCTGCCCTGAATCGGATTTTCAATTAACTGCTGCTTGTGAATGATGTCATTGAAAGCGATCATGTCATTTATATTACCCCCCAGCTTGTTACGGTTATCAGGAGCTCGCATATAGTTGAAATCCCCAAGTAAAAGCCAATCTTTCCCAGGAGGAATATCTACATCATAAAGCCAGGAAGTAAACATGTCCCGGTCATCACCCGCACAAGGACCGTAAATATTAACAAGAGACCACGTTTGAGATGACTGCGTGCTGACAAAGCTAACAGTCAATGCAAAAACATCCACAGAAACAACATTTCCAGTAAAAATAGGGCTTTTCCAAACTATCAGAAGGCCTCCAGAGGCACCGCGCGAAGGAACAAAAGCATAACGATCAAATTGTTTGGGAAAGCAGGTTTTAATAAACGCAAAAGTGACATCGGGCATTTTGGTCTCTTGCAAACACACAACCGCACAACCACTAGAAGTAATCGCATTATTGAGGGCCAGCTGCTTCTTCTCAGAGTTCAAACCTCTGACGTTCCATGAAAGCACATTCCAACAGCGTAGTGAAGGCATTGAGTGTAGCGATTAGTTGGATGAAGAAGCCAGGTCCTCGCGTTCAGCATCAGACGATGAGGGAACAACAAGTAAGGCTTCAGAAGATAGCTCACTTTCCGGGATGGCACAGTGGTTGACACCAATTTCTTGCAGAGTGGATATAGGTGTAGGTGGAGGGATTTCACCAGCAGAGCTAGACGAGCCAATAGAGGGCACGAGACGGGGCTTTACCTTGGAAGTGCTGCTGCGAATGACCAAGATAGCCTGAGATTTGAAACCATTATATTTGTTTGATCTCTCGCTGCGTCGGACTGCAATGGTGGAGATCGGAGGCTCAGCCCTGGGGCGCCTAGCACGGGAGGGGGTTGGCGAAGCAGGAGGCAAAACAGTAGATGAAGTTTGGATCTCAACATTGCGAGGCACAGTAGAATCATCACATATTTCCTCAAGAACAACAGATGAGGCTGCAGGAGGGACAACAACTGCATCAAGGACCTGGGAGAAGTTGATTCCCTCTGCGTCCGCAGAAACTCTGACAGAGACAGCCGAAGAAGAAGAGCGCATGCCAAAACCCTCAATCCAGGGTCCAATAGAAGCAATAGCTGGTCGGAAGGCCTGAAAAATGAATGAGTTGAGACGCTGTCTAGGTATTGGATCATGCAGAAGAATAGAAAGCAGCTCCTCCCCTTGAGCAGACAGACCAAAACGGATGCCCTGTGAGTGCAGTACCACATTGATAGTCAAAGATTCAGGTGAGGACAACTGTTGATCCACAACATTCATTAGTGCATGCATCACAGGCAGGTCATAACTTGATTCAGGCAGCACAGGTAGGGTAATATTGATATCCAGCATCACATCCATTTTAGCCTGGGAAGAGATAGAGTTATCAGACACTGTAATGGAGTCGTTCCAGGCCTGGAAGGCGTTGTCAGAGATGTTGTTCTCAGGAACAATGTTGTGCTGAACTGTCAGACCTTGAGAGGCAAGCCATGCCTGATAATTGACGAGATGAGGCGACATAGGTGGAAGTTGTACTGGTTGCCGAGCAGGCCACTGGCCCCAACCTCCATGGGCATTGGCAGCATTGGCATCTTGGGCAGCATTCTATCCAGCATTGTTGGCCACAGGTGGAGCACCGTTCTGAACTAGCCAGTTATGCACCTGGTGTTGATACAGCTGCTCCGCGGTGAGGTCAGGCCTGAACAGAGGGTGAGGGTTGCCATCAGGGGGCGGCGGTTCCTCCCCGGGCGGCAACACTTCTTGCAGCAGCCCATTCCAGTTGTTACTTCGCAAGATGGTGACTTGAACAGTCCAGCAATCACAAGCGCTCCCTAGTTGCCAAACTACAAAACTTTTGGGGATTAAGTTGAGACGAATGACCCTGGCCTTCAGCACCACAAACCACCGATCCTGCCTAGGATTATACCAAGAAACCAACGAACCGTAACCCCCCAGAGCCTTGGTGATGTAGTAATCAGTTTGGTAGTCATAGGGAAATCCAAAAAACATCAGCCAGATTTCAGGCCCAAAGGATGTGGTGCGCCTGTTGAGGGCTTCATTGTGTGGAACAAACGAGATTAACAAATCCTCTTCTTCTAGCTCAATCGGTGTAGCGACAGCCGTATCTATGATGAAGGAATCAGTAAAACCAAAAATCCCAATCCCCAAGGGGTGATCACTGACCTCTGTGGTGAACAACTGAGACTCATGCAGCATAGTAGTGATCTGGTCTAAGATAGCAGCCCGTCGATGGAGCGGAACGTAGTGGCTGGATTCAACAATCGTCAGGTTCTCGTGGCTGAGTGGCGCAATGGGGCCAATGACCATGCCACTGTGAACCAGACGATCAGCCGGGCCAGGTTCGACGGCGAACCCCGGCGGGAGGAAAGGGACCGGATTCAGTGGGTAGTTCACCATGGTCAGGTGGCGAGAGAGAGGGAGTGATGGCAGGGGCGATGTGACAGGGCAGGGCGGTGGCGTTTGCGTTTTCGAGGAGGAAGACGGAGCGTGAGGGGGTGGGCGGGCGGACTGAACTTTTGGAACCCACCTCCATTTCTTCTGAAATTTCAGCCTACGACAGGAGGTTTCCACGTGTCCATAGAATCCGCATATTGCACATCGGATGAATGGTTGAGATCTGTGAACAGGCGGCGGCGCCGAAATGGATTGTCCAGAAGATCCGGCTTGATTAATAGCAGCGTTGACAATTGAGGGAACTTGCCCAATAATATTTGGAGTGGTGATACGCTTGGGGCAATCAATGGCCAGGTGATCAGGACCGGAGCAATTAATACAAATGAGCCTACCTTGACAGTTGATCCTGTTGTGCCCCCATTGCAGCCATTTCGAACATAACGCAACCCATTTAGCCGCGAGATCCTCAATTTCCATATGCGTGTACTGGGCATGGGCCAGATCCTCCTTGTGTTGGGCTTTAAGCGTAGGAGGCCAAACTTCATGAGGCGGGGCATATTTGAAGGCCGAATTAAAAAAACACAGAGGCAGCGGGGCATACGGTACCGTGACTGGGCACTTAAATGCACCTAATAAAAGAAATACGTTGCTTTGATTCTCCTCAGATGCCGCTAGGGCTAAATAATGATCCCTTAATGCAAGATAATTAGCGCCCCGACCGGAAATCATGCCCAGGTCAACGTTTGTGGGGGTCTGGTCAAAGTGAGTTTGAACTTGCAATTGAGGACCCAAAGAAGAACCAGCTTCATGAGCATTTTTGTTCGTGAAATCCCAATTATTCAAAGAAATAAGCCCAAATTTCCCAAGCTGTTTATGGGAAGAACGATCATGATGCTCCTTGCTTGAAAGAAAATCCAGGGAGGACTTGAGGGCAACCGTACGCCGATCGGCCACATCATTTAAAACTTGATCCGCATGCCAACGATGATTGATAGTAAGGGCTTTTGCAAAACGGCCATTGAACAGATGAAAATGGCAGACAAAATTAGGCCAGATGCGGTCCTTGAGACCGTAGATGAAATGGCCAACTTTGTTATTAGCAACCGAAAACCGTAAAGATCGTTGGTTGATCGAGCGCACGTTGAAACCAGAGGAGATCCCACCCAGGCAACATTGTAAAGCAACACCCACAGATTCCACCGAAAGAGGGAACAAAGCCGAGGAGAACGAGACCACCAAGAAGAACTCCTTGATGTCTCGGGAAGGGGAAAATGCACCGTAGAGCCAAACTTCCTTCTCACATGGTCTGCAAGGGCCAATCCAGGCGCAAAATCCCAATGTAGCAATCTCTCCATGGTTGCTAGAGGTAGAGAACGCCATTGGAGGTGGTGGGCAGGTGGGAGAGGAGAGGAGAGGGGAGGTTGGCCATTGGAGGTGGTGGGCAGGTGGGAGAGGAGATCACCTGCATCGTTATTTGTTCACCCACCGTAATACTTATGCTATCTTGAGAGAAGCCACTGGTTTTAGAAATTTTCATGTTACTAAATTACCTCTCGGTATGTTGAGATTGCTATTGTTCCTTTCCGCTTCCTTGCACATGCTAGTTTTTGCTTGCTACGATAATTTGTTTGCCTATAATATGCCTATGCATAGGAAGTATGTTAGACTTAAGTGTGTTTGTCACATGTTTTATGATGCTCTCTTTGTACCTCAATTCTTGTCTTTCTTGTGAGCATCATTGAATCTCAATGCCTAGCTAAAAAGGCTTTAAAGAAAAGCGCTTGTTGGGAGACAACCCAATATTTTTCCTTGCTGCTTAGTAATAAATAATCCATCTACCTTCTGTTTGGATGTGGTTTTACGTTTTAATTAGTGTTTGTGCCAAGTTAAACCTATAGGATCTTCTTGGATAATAGTTATTTGATCTTGCTGTAATTTCCAGAAACTTTTGGTTCACAAAAACAATTTTTAAAAATCACCAGAACATGATAAAATAGTGATTCCAATTGCTGCTGATCAATAAACAAATTTCCTAGGTCCTCGTATTTTGGCTGAAGTTTTGGAGTTCCAGAAGTTTGCCTTAGTTACAGATTACTACAGACTGTTCTGTTTTTGACAGATTCTGTTTTTCGTGTGTTGATTGCTTATTTTCATGAATCTATGGCTAGTAAAATAGTTTATGATCCATAGAGAAGTTGTAATACATTAGGTTTAACACCAATATAAATAAAGAATGAGTTCATTACAGTACCTTGAAGTGATCTTTTGTTTTCTTTCGCTAACGGAGCTCACGAGATTTCTGTTGAGTTTTGTGTTGTGAAGTTTTCAAGTTTTGAGTGAATTTTTTTGATGGATTATGGAACAAGGAGTGGAAAGAGCCCAAGCTTGGGGATGCCCATGGAACCCCATGATAATCTAAGGACACCAAAAAGTCGAAGCTTGGGGATGCCCCGGAAGGCATCCCCTCTTTCGTCCACTTCCATCGGTAACTTTACTTGGAGCTATATTTTTATTCACCACATGATATGTGTTTTGCTTGGAGCGTCTTGTATTGTTTGCGTCTTTGCTTGTTAGTTTACCACAATCATCCTTGACGTACACACCTTTTGAGAGATCCGTACATGAATTGGAATTTGTTAGAATACTCTATGTGCTTCACTTATATCTTTTGAGCTTGATAGTTTTGCTCTATGTGCTTCAATTATATCTTTTGAGCTTGATAGTTTCGCTCTAATACTTCACTTATATCTTTTAGAGCATGGTGGTGGTTTGTTTTAAAGAAACTATTAATCTCTCATGCTTCACTTAGATTATTTTGAGAGTCTTAAATAGCATGGTAATTTGCTTAATAATAATATGCTTGGTATTCAAGATTTGTAAAACTTTCTTTTGAGTGTGTTGAATACTAAGAAAAGTTTGATGCTTGATAATTGTTTTGAGATATGGAGGTGATAATATTAGAGTCATGCTAGTTGAGTAGTTGTGAATTTGAGGAATACTTGTGTTAAAGTTTGTGATTCCCGTAGCATGCACGTATGGTGAACCGTTATGTGATGAAGTCGGAGCATGATTTATTTATTGATTGTCTTCCTTATGAGTGGCGGCCGGGGACGAGCGATGGTCTTTTCATACCAATCTATCCCCCTAGGAGCATCCGCGTAATACTATGCTTTGATAACTTGTAGATTTTTCAATAAGTATATGAGTTCTTTATGACTAATGTTGAGTCCATGGATTATACGCACTTTTCTCACCCTTCCACCATTGCTAGCCTTTATAATACCACGCACTTTTCGCCGGTATCATACACCCGCCATATACCTTCCTCAAAACAGCCACCATACCTACCTATCATGGCATTTCCATATCCGTTCCGAGATATATTGTCATGCAACTTTCCACCTTTCCGTTTATTATGACACGCTCCATCATTGTCATATTGCTTAGCATGATCATTTAGTTGACATAGTATTTGTGGCAAAGCCACCATTCATAATTCTTTCATACATGTCACTTATGAATCATTGCATATCCGATACACCTTGAGGCACACATATGGAGTCATATTTTGTTCTAAGTATCGAGTTGTAATTGTTGAGTTGTAAGTAAATAAAAGTGTGATGATCATCATTTTTAGAGCATTGTCCCAAGTGAGGAAAGGATGATGGAGACTATGATTCCCCCATAAGTCGGGATGAGACTCCGGGCGAAAAATAAAAAAAGAAAAGAGGCCATAAAAAAGGAGAAAAGGCCCAAAAAAATGAGAGAAAAAGAGAGAAGGTACAATGTTACTATCCTTTTACCACACTTGTGCTTCAAAGTAGCACCATGATCTTCATGATAGAGAGTCTCTCGTTTTGTCACTTTCATACTAGTGGGAATTTTTCATTATAGAACTTGGCTTGTATATTCCAATGATGAGCTTCCTCAAATTGCCCTAGGTCTTCATGAGCAAGCAAGTTGGATGCACACCTATTTAGTTTCTTTTGTTGAGCTTTCATATACTATAGCTCTAGTGCATCCGTTGCATGGCAATCCCTACTCACTCACATTGATATCTATTGATGGGCATCTCCATAGCCCGTTGATATGCCTAGTTGATGTGAGACTATCTTCCCTCTTTTGTCTTCTCCACAACCACCATTCTATTCCACATATAGTGCTATATCCATGGCTCATGCTCATGTATTGCGTGAAGATTGAAAAAGTTTTGAAAATGTCAAAAGTATGAAACAATTGCTTGGCTTGTCATCGGGGTTGTGCATGATTTAAATATTTTGTGTGGTGAAGATAGAGCATAGCCAGACTATATGATTTTGTAGGGATAACTTTCTTTGGCCATGTTATTTTGAGAAGACATAATTGCTTTGAGTATGCTTGAAGTATTATTATGTTTATGTCAATATGAACTTTTGTCTTGAATCTTTTCGATCTGAATATTCATACCATAATTGAGAAGAATTACATTGAAATTATGCCAAGTAGCACTCCACATCAAAAATTCTCTTTTTATCATTTACCTACTCGAGGACGAGCAGGAATTAAGCTTGGGGATGCCTGATACGTCTCCAACGTATCTATAATTTTTTATTGCTCGATGCTATATTATGTACTGTTTTGGAGTATATTGTGCTTTATTTTCCACTTTTATATTATTTTTGGGACTAACCTATTAACCGGAGGCCCAGCCTGTAATTGCTGTTTTTTGCCTATTTCAAGTTTCAAGAAATGGAATATCAAACGGAGTCCAAAGGGAATGAAACCTTCGGGAACGTGATTTTCTCATCGGATAAGACCCAGGAGACTTGGACCCTCCGTCAAGAAAGCTCCGAGGCGGCCACGAGGGTGAAGGCCCCCCCCTGAGGGCGCGCCCCCTACCTCGTGGGCCCCTCGAGGCTCCACCGACGTACTTCTTCCTCCTATATATACCTACATACCCCCGTCAGATCAGATACGGAGCCAAAAACCTAATTCCACCGCCGCAACTTTTCTCAGATCCATGAAATCCCATCTTGGGGCCTGTTAGGAGCTCCATGGGAAGGATTCCACCAGGGAGGGCTTCTACATCAACATCATAGCCTCTCCGATGAAGTGTGAGTAGTTTACTTCAGACCTTCGGGTCCATAGTTAGTAGCTAGATGGGTTCTTCTCTCTTTTTGGATCTCAACACAATGTTCTCCCCCTCTCTCGTGGAGATCTATTCGATGTAATCATCTTTTTGCAGTGTGTTTGTTGAGACCGATGAATTGTGGGTTTATGATCAAGATTATCTATGAGCAATATTTGAATCTTTTCTGAATTCTTTTATGTATGATTGAGTTATCTTTGCAAGT
Organism: Aegilops bicornis; assembly: GCA_021605145.1. Lineage (NCBI taxonomy): Eukaryota > Viridiplantae > Streptophyta > Magnoliopsida > Poales > Poaceae > Aegilops > Aegilops bicornis. The sequence goes on from CM038674.1 coordinate 499,801,685, forward strand.
CTCTTCGAATTATCCGCTTGGTTTGGCCAACTAGATTGGTAGTTCTTGCAATGGGAGAAGTGCTTAGCTTTGGGTTCAATCTTGCGGTGTCCTTACCCAATGACAGAAAGGGTTGCAAGGCACGTATTGTATTGTTGCCATCGAGGATAACAAGATGGGGTATTTATCATATTGCATGAATTTATTCCTCTACATCTTGTCATCTTGCTTAAGGTGTTACTCTGTTTCCTTTAACTTAATACTCTAGATGCATGCTGGATAGCAGTCGATGAGTGGAGTAATAGTAGTAGATGCAGGCAGGAGTCGGTCTACTTGTCTCAGACGTGATGCCTATATACTTGATCATACATAGATACTCTCATAACTATGCTCAATTCTGTCAATTGCTCAACAGTAATTCGTTCACCGGCCGTAAAATATCTATGCTCTTGAGAGAAGCCACTAGTGAAATATATGGCCCCCGGGTCTATTTTCATCATAGTAATCTTCCTACGCTTTATTATTGTTTTTCTCTTTACTTTTTCTTTTCATTTTACTTTGCATCTCTATACCAAAAATACCAAAAATATTATCTATCATCTCTATCAGATCTCAATCTCGTAAGTGACCGTGAAGGGATTGACAACCCCTATTCGCGTTGGTTGCGAGGAGCTATTTGTTTTGTGTAGGTACGAGGGACTCGCGCGTGGCCTCCTACTGGATTGATACCTTGGTTCTCAAAAACTGAGGGAAATACTTACGCTACTCTGCTGCATCATCCTCTCCTCTTCGGGGAAAACCAACGCAAGCTCAAGACGTAGCAATGCCCCGGATGGCATCCCGTCTTTCGTCTTCGTCTATCGATAACTTTACTTGAGGCTATATTTTTATTCACCACATGATATGTGTTTTTCTTGGAGCGTCTTGTATGATATGAGTCATTACTTTTTAGTTTGCCACAATCATCCTTGCTGTACACACCTTTTGAGAGGGACACACATGAATCGTGATTTATTAGAATACTCTATGTGCTTCACTTATATCTTTTGAGCTAGGCAATTTTGCTTTAGTGCTTCACTTATATCTTTTTAGAGCATGGCGTGGATTTATTTTCTAGAAATTATTGAACTCTCATGCTTCACTTATATTATTTTGAGAGTATTTTTAAACAGCATGGTAATTAGCTTTCATTATGAATTTAGTACTAGTTTGATAGGCATCCAAGAGGGTATAATAAAAACTTTCATATAAAGTGCATTGAATACTATGAGAAGTTTGATTCTTTACGATTATTTTGAGATATAGAGATGGTGATATTAGAGTCATGCTAGTGAGTAATTGTGAATTGGAGAAATACTTGTGTTAAGGTTTGTGATTCTCGTAGCATGCACGTATGGTGAACCGTTATGTAACGAAGTTAGAGCATGAGGTATATTATTATTGTCTTCCTTATATGATTGTCGGTTGGGGACGAGCGATGCTCTTTTCCTACCAATCTATCCCCCTAGGAGCATCCGCGTAGTACTTTGTTTTGATGATTAATAGAATTTTGCAATAAGTATGTGAGTTCTTGATGAATAATGTTCAGTCCATGGATTATATGCACTCTCACCCTTCCACCATTTCTAGCCTCTCTATGCCGCGCAACCTTCGCCAGTAGTATACACCCACCATATACCTTCCTCAAAACAGCCACCATACCTACCTATTATGTCATTTCCATAGCCATTCCAAGATATATTGCCATGCAACATTCCACCGTTCCGTTTTATTATGACACGTTCCATCTTTGTCATATTGCTTTGCATGATCATATAGTTGACATCATATTTTTCGCAAAGCTACCTTTCATAATTCTTTCATACATGTCACTCTTGAGTCATTGCACAACCCGGTACACAGCCGGAGGCATTCATATAGAGGCATATTTTGTTCTAAGTGTCGAGTTGTATTTTTGAGTTGTAAGTAAATAAGAGTGTGATGATCTTCATTATTAGAGCATTGTCCCATGTGAGGAAAAAATAAAAGGGAGGCCAAAGAAGCCAAACAAAAAAAGAGAGATAGAAAAAAATGAGAGAAAAAGAGAGAAGGGGCAATGTTACTATCCTTTTTTCCGCACTTGTGCTTCAAAGTAGCACCATGATCTTCATGATAGAGAGTCTCCTATGTTATCACTTTCATATGCTAGTGGGAATTTTTAATTATAGAACTTGGATTGTATATTCCAACGATGGGCTTCCTCAAATTGCCCTAGGTTTTATGAGCAAGCAAGTTGGATGCACACCCACTTAGTTTTATTTTGACCTTTCATAAACTTATAGCTCTAGTGCATTCATTGCATGGCAATCCCTATTCACTCACATTGATATCTACTGATGGGCATCTCCATAGCCCTTTAATACGCCTAGTTGATGTGAGACTATCTCCCTCTTTTTGTCTTCTCCACAACCACCATATTCTATACCACCTATACTGCTATGTCCATGGCTCATGCTCATGTATTGCGTGAAAGTTTAAAAGGTTTGAGAACACCAAAAGTATGAAACAATTGCTTGGCTTGTCATCGGGGTTGTGCATGATTTGAATATTTTGTGTGATGAAGATGGAGCATACCCAGACTATATGATTCTGTAGAGATAAACTTTCTTTGGCAATGTTAATTTGAGAAGACATAATTGCCATGTTAGTATGCTTGAAGTATTATGGTTTTATGTCAATATTAAACTTTTGTTTTGAATCTTATGGATCTGAACATTCATGCCACAATAAATAAAAATTGCATGGATAAATATGTTAGGTAGCATTCCACATCAAAAATTCTATTTTTATCATTTACCTACTCAAGGACGAGCAGGAATTAAGCTTGGGGATGCTTGATACGTCTCCAACATATCTATAATTTTTGATAGTTCCATGCTATTATATTATCTATTTTGTATGTTTTATATGCATTAATATGCTAATTTATATTATTTCTGGGACTAACCTATTAACCTAGAGCCCAGTGCCGATTTACATTTTTCCTTGTTTTTGAGCTTCGCAGGAAAGGAATACCAAACGGAGTCCAAACGGAATAAAACCTTCGCGATGATTTTTCTTGGACCAGAAGACTCCCAGAGATTTGGAGATCAAGTCAAAAGAGCCGCGAGGCGGCGGCAAGGGGAGGCGCGCCTACCTTGTCGCCTCCTCCTGACCTCCTCGACCTAACTCTTGGCCCTCTATATTCACATATATTCCCAAACCACCGTAAGCATCCACAAAAAACTTTTCCATCGCCAAGAACTTACATTGCGTGAGATCCCATCTTCGGGCCTTTTCCGGCATCCTGCAGAGGGGGATTCGATCACGGAGGGCTTCTACGTCAACTCTATTGCCCTTCTGATGAAGCGTGAGTAATGTTCCACAGACCTACGGGTCCATAGCTAGTAGCTAGATGGCTTTTTCTCTCTCTTTGATTCTCAATACCATCTTCTCCTCGATGTTCTTGGAGATATATCCGATGTAATCTTCTTTTGCGTTGTGTTTGTCGAGATCCGATGAATTGTGGATTTATGATCATCTTATCTATGAGTATTATTTGAATCTTCTCTGAATTCTTTAATGCATGATTTGATATCTTTGTAATTCTCTTCGAACTATCGGTTTAGTTCGGCCAACTAGATTGGTTTTTCTTACAATGGGAGAAGTGCTTAGCTTTGGGTTCAATCTTGCGTGTCGCAACCCAGTGACAGTAGGGTTAGCGAGGCAAGTATTGTATTGTTGTCATCGAGGATAAAAAGATGGGGTTTACATCATATTGCTTGAGTTTATTCCTCTACATCATGTCATCTTACTTAAAGCGTTACTCAGTTCTTCATGAACTTAATACTCCATGTGCAGGCAGGAGTCGGTCGATGTATGGAGTAATTGTAGTAGATGCAGGCAGGAGTCGGTCTACTTGACACGGACGTGATTCCTATATTACATAATCATTGCCTTAGATATTGTCATAACTTTTTGCTTTTCAATCAATTGCTCGACAGTAATTTGTTCACCCACCGTATTATTTTCTATCTTGAGAGAAGCCTCTAGTGAAACCTATGGCCCCCGGGTCTATTTTCTGTCATATAAGTTTCCGCTCTACTATTTTTCAATCTTTTATTTTCTAATCTATAAACTAAAAACCCCAAAAATATTTACTTTATCCTTTGTTTAGTTTTATTTGTCTCTATCAGATCTCACTTTTGCAAGTGACCATGAAGGGATTGACAATCCCTTTATCGCATTGGGTGCAAGTGTTTGATTATTTGTGCAGGTATAGGTGATTTGTGCGTTGTCTCCTACTAGATTGATACCTTGGTCCTCTACCTGAGGGAAATACTTATCTCTACTTTGTTGCATCACCCTTTCCTCTTCAAGGGAAAAACCAACGCAAGCTAAAGAAGTAGCAAGCATACGGTGCACTTTCTGAAGAAACAATTCCAAGTGAATGGTATTAATGTTATTGAAAAATCTCTGACACTCACTATTGGAAGTTTTCAACAACCTCTACCTACTGCCAAAAAGTGTTGGTAACTTAGTGTTTTATGGAAGTTCTTCGGTTCCATGCTAATCGAAGGTGGTTGTTAATAAGACTTGATCAACCTTATTAATGGACCTTTATTGAGAGGTATGAAGTTGATGAACTTAGTAGGCACTACCTTTTGTTCTTACCTTTTGTTTTTTGTTTTTCTTAGTTAATTAAAATAAAATGCCATGTTTTGTCTGGTTTCTGAATTTCCTGTGCAATAAAAAATGACCCAAAAATAGAAGTTCTGAGAATGCTCTGAATATTTCGTACAATTTTTCTGAATATTTCTGAATTTTTCATGCAAATAACATCAGAGGGCGTGCTCCAGGTGGGAACAACCCACCTGGGTGTGCCAGCATCCCCAGGTGCGCCCTGGTGGGTTGTGGTCCCCACATGGGCCCCCTCACTTATCTCTTTAGCCCATGTCATCTCTTACCTCCAGAAAAAATCACCATTGCTCTCTCTCTCTCTCTCTCTCATGTTCTTGCTCTCAAACCCGTGGATTTCGATCTCTTTGCTCGAAGCTCCGTTTCTGAAACTATTTTGGGGGATTGCTACTTGGTATGTGACTCCCCCACTGCTCCAATTAGTTTTTGCTTTAGTGGATTATATTTTGAATAATTAGCTACTCTTGGTGCTATTGTAGATGAGCTTGCATGTTGAATTCTTAGAGTTCTAAGTAGTTTGAATGCTTGATATGGCACATATGCATCTCTATGAGTAGTTGCTATTAATAGTGTGTAGTTTTGTTGACAAAAAAATTCTTGACTAAAAATTTCTGAATTTTATTTATGGGAATAAGATGAGTTTCTTTAGTAAGTTTGCCTCCAAGAAAAGCTCTAAGGGAGTCATTGGGGAATCATCAGACAATGACCTCCATACTCGGAGAAGGGCGGAGGTGCGGTCGTGCAAATGGCCACATAACCCCTTCATGATGGAGCCGGGATCCGTCAAGAGTTCGCACAATTTGCTGCTAATGCTGGGCTTACTGAATTCATCGCAGCTGAGTGCGAACAATACCATCTCCTTACAAATTCCTTTGTGCAAAATTTCCATTTTCTGAGTAGGAATACCCCCTGAAGTGCAGTTTAATTTATATGTTGAAACCCGTCTGATGCCACTCACAGATTTTTGCAATGTATGATTGATCCTTCTAACGGGGAAATAAGAGAGCCTAGGCCTGCAAAGTTTGAGCACTTTTATCGCACTCCATCAGTGGGAGATGAGAGAGGCGTATCGAGTGTCACTGCTACTAGTTTGCGGTTTCCTGCTGTGCATTATTTTGCTCAATAAATTGCTAAGTGTTTAATTTCTAGAGAGAAAGTCGGTGCACTTTGTGCTCCTAACCTCGCCGCCTTACGCCGTGCACTATACAGCGATAACACCTATAGCCTAGGGGCCATTATTGCATGCCATCTGCACCTTAACAGAGCCTAGGGCAAAATTCATGGAAATATTTATGCTACTCGTTTAGCGAGTCACTTTAACGTTCAGATTCACCAACATAATTATCATTTACCCAAGGTTTATCTGGATCACCAGGTAACGAAAGATCACCAGTTTACTTATATTGATTATTCTATTAACAATATTCTTTACAACCTGGTTTTCAGTGTGGATACCCGTGATATTATTCCGTTGCATGCACCTGCTTTGCTTGATTCTATTGCCATGTGCGGATTATAGGGTCATGCCAGCGGGTATTATTGCCTATCGGAATGCCCAGGCAGCGGTAGAGGAGGAGCCTTAGGAGTGGGACGCTCAGGTGCCGCCGCCGCATCACTTCAACATGGGACCAGATGGCTACTACGGATGGTGATTTCCAAGCTAGGCCAAAATCCTAAGCTTGGGGAGTACGTATTTCCATCGACATTACATTCATGTTCACACATTACATTCCAGTTGTCGGTGTTCACACTTTTTCATTGTATTATCCATGCTAAATTTATTTTCTCACTTTCTTCTTGTGTGTTTGAAAAAACTTTGAGAAAATCCAAAAAAATGTTTCTCGTTTCTTTTTGGTTTTTCTTTCTAGATTAATTAGTTGTAGTATTAAAAGAAACCCCAAAATGATTTCTCGATTCTTCTTTTGCTTGTTGGGAGCTCTCCCGTGTAAATAGTTTTTGTCGTTTTTGTTTTCCCTTATTTCATTTGCTTTCTTCGAGAAAAAAACTAAAAACTCCAAAAATATTTCGGTGTGTTTCTCTGAAATTATTTTATTTTTATTGAGTCATACCAAGGGGAAGACCACGATGAAAAAGTTTAGTGGCTCTCATATGCATTGATATTGATCTTAAAATATCCCATATTACCTTGTCTTCTCCTTTTGAATAAAATGTTTGCAGATTCCAGCTTAGTCCACGGCACTCTTGCACTATTATCATTTTCATATCATTTGGTCATGCAAGTGAAAGGCAATAATAACGATAATTGATGAACTGGTTGTAGCAGAGAGAACTGGGTATGAACTCAACTTGTTCTGTTTTGTAAATATGTTTAACCTAGTATCTATGATTCAGCATATTATGATCAAACATGTTTGCTATGACAATTAGAGAATATAGTTTCTCATGCCATGCTTAAGTAGCTAGGAGAGGATAATGATTTATCTCCGATGTCAACATGCATTAATATGATAATGATGTGGTATGATGATTTGGTATCCTCCTCAGAATGTTTCGAGTGGCTTGACTTGGCACGTGTTCATGCATGTAGTTGAATAAAAACCAACATAGCCTCTATGATATGTATATTCATGGTGTCCATATCCTACTCATGCTAGTATTCAATGTTTATTATGTATAATGCATGTTGTAAGGGCATATTTCTCCCTATGTGGTTTTGGTGATTGATGACAGTGCATTTGCGGACTAATCGTGTGCGTTGAGCATTTCAGATATCTCATGTCTAGGCACAAGACGATTCGGTGCCCCTCAGAGCATATCGAAGACGGCGGTTCTCTATGTTTCTTTTTCGGTGGATTTGAGTCATAGGAAAGCCGTACTATTAAGAGGGGGTCCGCTTCGGAAAGGTTAGGGTGGAATCAACTTTCTTTGGAGCAACAACTTTCCTTCGCTTCATTGGAGCACCATCCGTTTATTCTTGTCTCTGCGAAATAAAGGCTTTCAAATGCTAGACCGTCTGTGGCATGCGGTAGTACTGCTCAATTCAGCAGTTGTACCGGAGGGGCATGCGGTAGTACCGCTCCAGGTCATGGTAGTACCGCTCCTGGTGAGCGGTAGTACCGCTCCGTCTGGCCCTGACGCTGGCGCATGCGGAAGTAGGCGTGGAAGTAATTTTTTACTTCCGCCTCTATGCGGTAGTATCGTGCCGGATTTTTGCACAGTCCTTAACTCAGCGGAAGTACTCACGGACGTAATTTATTTAGTCCGTGCTTTTTCCAGCTAGAAGAGCCATGCCCTGCGGTAGTACCACTCCGGCGGTTCTACCGCTCATTGCCTAGTGCAACAGTACTTCATCTGGCTTCTACTGCACGAGCGGTAGTACCGCAACCAGAAGCAGTAGTACCGTAGCGCCTTGCAGTAGTACCGCGAGCGTGTGCAGTTGTACCGCGTCTCGGAGGCTGAATGAGGGGGTAACGGTTGGATCTTTTCCCCCACTATATAAAGGGGGTCTTCTTCCCCAAGAAGACCACCTCTTCCCTTCCGAAGCTCCATTGTTGCTCAAAGCTCCATTTTCGCCCGATCTCTCTCCCTAGCCAATCAAACTTGTTGATTTTCTAGATATTGGTTGAGAAGGCCCCGATCTACACTTCCACCAAGAGAAATTTGATTCCCCCCACTAATCCCTTGCGGATCTTGTTACTCTTGGGTGTTTGAGAACCCTAGACGGTTGTGGTCACCGCGGAGCCATATTCCATTGTGGTGAAGCTTCATGGTGTCGTTGGGAGCCTCCACTTAAGTTGTGGAGATAGCCCCAACCTTATTTGTAAAGGTTCGGTCGCCGCCTTCAATGGCACCAATAGTGGAATCACGGCATCTTGCATTGTGTGTGGGCGTGAGGAGAATACGGTGGCCCTAGTGGCTTCTTGGGGAGCATTGTGCCTCCACACCGCTCAAACGTCGACGTACTTCCTCTCAAAGGGAAGGAACTTCGGTAACACATCCTCGTCTCCACCGGCTCCACTCTTGGTTTTCTCTTACCTTTACTTGTGCAAGCTTACTTTGTGTTGTATCTCTTGCTTGCCTCTGTGCTTGTAATGGGTATCCACCATGCTGGCAATAAGCTTAGCAAGCTTATTAGCTTTGTCACGTTTGGCGCTAAAATCCTCTAACGCTTGCTGTTGCACCAGAAAGTATGCATCTGAATGCTCCAAGAACTTCCACAGTCCTTCTTCTTCTTGTCGCAACACAGCTGATCGATGTCTTTCAGCTTGTAGTTGAGACTCAAGAAACTGAACTAATTCGGATAGTGAGTTTGAATAGCTTGTGCAAGCGGTAGTGGCGATAATCGAGCGATGAAACCAAGACAGGACTTTGGGGTTGTCTCACTGTCTTCAAGATAGTTTTCCTTAGCTGTTTTATCAGCTTTGTTGGAGACCAACAAGGATGTCTCACGATCCTGAACCTTATCTACATTACTTCCTTTACCATTGCTTAATAAGGCACTCTTCCCCAATATTCTGTCAGCATTCTAAAAGAAGAAACAAGCAGACACATAACAGGTTTAGTTTGTACTAGTATATGAAACTCATTTCGGTGAACCAGTTCATTAGTGAGGTGGACAAGATTAAACTACAAGGTATTCTATTGCCAAGTAGTACATTATAAAAGCATCAAACAAACATATATCTATGTCCTATGGTCACTGCATTGTCTTGCCAAATCAAAATAGAGACATGGTTCAAATCATATCAGTTCAAGAGAAAGCAGCACTGAAAGAATACAAAGCATGGGAAACTACACAGCACAACAAGATTTCAGATGGGTACCACGGGTCTACATGTACAACAACACTATTGGCCCTGTTGTGATGCTAGTAATGTGCATGATATGAGAAGTCAACTGTATACACAATTGAAATTGAAATCAATGGAGCTATTTATAAGACCAAACCTGTTAAAGAAACATGCGTAAACATACCTGTGTGCCATTGGAGTTTCCATTGGATCGTTCAATTTAAAAATAAGTTTGTATGAGTAAATACAGTGATACAAGAGCAAAGCAGTATGCACGATACCAATGGAATCTTAAATGAGAACAGTTGTTCTTCAGGTTTAAGCACTTGTTCTACATGAACAGAGTACAGTAAGACGCAATCATATAGTACTTCAAATAAAATGAGCTCATAGACCTTACCACATTCTTGGTTTGGGACCGGTACAGAACAAGGCGTTCCCATTCATCGTCCAGTAAAGGAGAACGTAAGGGAATTTGATGAGTTTCTTTGCCAGTGAAGTATGTTTTCTTCGGGTAATTCCGATACTGCCACCAAGCATTCTTGAAGATAGCAGAGGTATTAGCACAGATTACCTCATCCTGAGTTTCCAAATCAGTCCTTCTCTATAGATAAAAATGGGGAAATTTGTTGTATTATAACCATCATGGAGGTAGAATGCATGGGACAAAGCAAATTAATTGCCATGAATAACATTACTTACACATAACTCCTGGACAAACACCTGCAACTGGCATTTTCCTTCATCTTTAGTATAATATTTCCATGATGGGAAGATACGCACATAGGATTTAACAACATTAAATGCGATAGATGCTAAACTATGAATGGCTGGTTGTGCTTCCTCCACAGGAATAGGTGTACTAACTGGTGGAGTTGGGGTTCGCCGTTGTAGTACTGGCGCTTTGGGCACTGGATCTGCCTTACTAACTGCTCTTGTCTGGGAGATCTATGGTGGAGATGATGCTGTGTCAACAGGAACTAGGTTATTATCTGCTGGGGTTGGGGTTAGATTGGGTGAAGCAGGTTCTCTGTCCATCGCAGTAGGGGTAAAATCTGCGAGAGTCTGGGTTATGTGTGGTAGGGCTGGTTCTCGTGCATGTACAACCAGGGTGCTATCTCCACCAAGAGGTAGCACTGTTTTATTTGAAGACTGTGTTTTTACTCTGCTAGATACTGCCATCACCCGCTCCAATTCAAATGGCTGATAAACAGGAAACATAGTTGAATGTACAGACATTGTATGAGAGACGGATGCAATAGATAGTGTGGAAAAAAGAGGGCATGAAATAGTTGACATGTATATTGTTTAACTAAAACGGATAGCATGACATAATTTCACATATATGATGTCTATCTAAACTAGATAGCATAGCATAACATAATTCGAAGATATGATGACTAACCAAACAGGATCGCATGACATAATTCACATACATGTTATCTAAGTAACCCGGATCGCATGATTTAATTCACATATGTGATTTATATGCTAAGTAGAGGTCATTCGCATATATGATGTCTGAACTAAGAACATGGTGTTGAATATTGTGTATATGATGTCTAAACTATGCAATGCAAGACACCATATGCATGATATGAGCAGTATAACCATGCCAAGTTAGAGCATACACCTCGATGGGGGAATAGGACTGGTCATCTGTCTCTGAATCCATCTCCGAGGAGCTATCAGGATCCAGCAAGAGATCTGCTTCGACAGGTAGCACTGTCTGCTCTAAAGGCCTTGTTTTCACTCCAGATTTTTTCATCACCCACTCAAATGGCTGATTCACAGGAAGAGTAGTTTAATATAGAAACATTGTTGACAAATGGAAATGTAATGATGAAAAGGATGGGCAAGATATAATTCAAATATATGATGTCTGGTTAAACAGGATGGTATTGCACATTCCACATATATTATGGCTGGCTAAAAGACATGAGACTACATAATTCCCATATATGATATTGAAACTAAACAGGTGGCATTATAGAACATGTCTAAACTAAGCAGATGACATATATGATGTCAAAAGTAGGCACTGCAAGGCAACATATGCATGATATTACTAACATCATCATGCCAAGTTAGAGCAAACACTTTGGGGGGTAAATAGGAGTGGTCAGCTGCGTTTGAATCCGCCTCAGAACAGATATCTTCCTCTCGATTACAATCTGGAGAGGGGGAGGGTTTACCATTGAACCCACCATGGAACGATGTCTGCATGACATTGTATTGTCGCGCAAAACTCTTCTCTTTTTCTCTACATGTTCAACATGACTGTGTACAATATCTGACATGCATAAAAAATATAGTGAGATTATGTAAGGAGAGCATGCAGAAATCTAGAGTAATGGTAACAACTAGTGGATGGATCCAAAAATAATGATAGCAGGCTGATGATTGCTTTAATTTAATAAAAACAGATGATGATTGCTTTACTATTTGTTTCCCACCAAAGATGAACAACATAGGCATACCCTAGGTGAACCAGAGATTAGACAGAGATACTATTCATTGCTGCCTCGATATGTGCCCCACAACTAATTTAGAACTCAAGTTTGAACATCAATTTGGACCTGACTTGGAGTCTAAGAGGTGAACAGGACAATAATGTAGCAGGTAATATTAAGCAATGCATAACATAAGCAGAAACAAAAGAGTGCGACCTCTCTTGTGGACCCGTGTACTCCTCAGCTTCATCTGCCGAGTCGATGATGGTGATGCCGTTGCAGTGGGTGCTGGCGGCAGGGAAGGAGATCTGAGGCGGCGAAAGACGGTCAGGAGTCGTGATGTCTGGTTTGGTGGATGCTTCTGTCGACGAAGCATCTCAGGTGAGGTGGACGACGTCACGGCAGGATCAGGATGAACCACACAAAATTTTCTTCGACACCTACCTGTAACTGAAGTAATTCTGTAAGGGCTTATTTGGCTTGCATGATTCTACAAACGCAGGGATAGGAGGAAAAACACCGGAATAGGTTAGGAATGCACATGGGAAATAGAGCATTTGTGAACATAGGATTTCTGTCAACTTGGGTGTTTGGTTCACAGGAATTGGAGGAGCAGAGGAATGCAAAGAAACATGGCCAAAATAAAGTGAAACCATAAGAAAGCGTGTACAGTTAGAATGTTATTCTGCCACTAATGCACTTGGTCTTGTTTTCATGCATAGGATTTTCAAAAGTAGGTCCAGGTGGATGTTTTGCTCCATTCCTTTCAATAAAATGCATGAATAATTGAATAGTAGAGTGCCATAGGAAAATTTCCTATTGCTATGTTTTTCCGTTGAACCAAAATATCCCTAATGGACCGACATGAATGTAGAGTAATAAGTGATGCGACAAGTGTACAACCTCTTTGCCGTAGCCATGTCGACCTCAGCATCATTGGCTTGGTCGCTAAAGAAGTTGAGGCAGAGGTGGCTGTCGGAGGTGTGGAGGAAGATATGAGGAATGTGTAGACGGCGTCGAGGGCACTGCTCTGTTGTGATGGATCATTCCATCGTTGGAGTAGCTCCGGTGAGCCATAAGATGTCAAGGCTGAAGCAGCACAAGACAGACATCATTAATCTCAAGTGGGATTCTAATAGCATCTCCTATAGATGATGTAAAATACATTACCAAAAAGTGATAGATGTAAAATTTACATCACAAAAAACCACCCTACTACAACAGATGAGGTAAAAACTGTTGACTCTGAACTTATCTGTCGAAACTGAAATTTACTGTGGAATCTGAATTTTACTATCGAAACTGAACGCAATGGTAGTAGAGAGGCACTTGACATGTAGTTTAGGGAGGACCTACAGTTCATCTTCAACCTACACCCCCCACCCCCCAAGCCGCCAGCCACCACCGGCCCCCGCGCCGCCTCGCCGCCACGAAACAACTCCCCACCGTCGGTCCGACGCCACCTCGCCGCCTTGAAACAACTCCCCACCGCAGGTCCGCCACGCCCTGCAAGCCCTCTAGCCCCCCCCCCCTGCACGCCGAGCTTTTTCTCCGGCGCTCCCCACGCCACCGCTCCACCACCACGCCCCACCATCATCGGCGACCACCGCCCCCACCCTGAACCCTAAGATAGATATTGGGGTACCTCTTCGGCGAGCCCCCCTCCCCGCTGTGGGTGGTTCATCCTTAACTCCAGCAAGCCCCCCCCCCCCACTCATGAAAATCGACTAACTCAAAAGTCGATTCAGTCGACTGAAGTGTGGCTAAATCAAAGCAGAGCAGCAGCACGAGCGAGGGGGAGAGCAGCAGCAGCGCGAGCGAGAGCCGGAGCAGCAGTAGTTGCGTGAGCAAGCAAGCGAGAGCCGGAATAGCAGAAGCATATCCCGATGGTATGGACGCCGCCGCCGAAGGGGCCTCGCACTAGGGGAGACCGCCCTGGAGATGTCGCCCGCGGCGCCGGCTTCAAGGTAGCCGCTCCATGGGGGTGCGGGATTCGGCGCCGGAAGGTCGAGTTAAGGAGAAGGTGTGATGCGATGAGTGTACAACCTCTTTGGTGGCGACGAGTAGGCCTCGGCTTTGTCCGAGGAGTCGGTGAGGACGTTGCGGTTCCGGTGGAGCAGGTTAAGGTAGCATTGTGGGGATGGAGCAGCCGCGATTGACGAGGCGATCGTCAGAGCACCTCCTTGGAGGTGGAGGACGGGGCGGCTAAACCGGCGAGACGACAAGATGGACGACAGATCCTCATCCGGCGGGACGACGTCAACCGGGAAGAGGCTCCGACTGGGTAGTGGTGAGCTGGCGGACGGAGGAGGGTGGGGTTTCGCGGCTGGAGCAGAGAGGTTATGGCGGCCTGGGATTTCGAATAGCGAAAAGGAGGCGATGGGAGGGGGGAAACCATGACTTAGGGACGCGCTTGTCCAAAATGTAGGGTGTGTTACAAAAGTACCCCCACCGATTTGAACTAGTGGCCCTTTCGGTTCAGGGTTAGAAGGGGGATTTTACGTGTCGGGATTTGGCGGCTGGAGGGAGTTTTCGCGCGCGTTGTAATTTCGGGATAGCAAGGCGCCAGTTTTGAGAGCACGATATCTGAATTTTTGGGATATAACAAGGCGCGCGTTGAATTATTGGGACAAGCCTAACGTGTAATATTACTTGTACGTACCAAATCAACTCGCACTTCCCTCAATGAAAAAAATAAAACTATTCACACCACACAAACAGAGAGTCGTGTCCCGTTTTACTATACAAATGTTATTCAAAGCTAGGAATCCATGTTATGTCCAATTAAATTTTTTTGCTGGCAGTACAAGGCTACTCATAGTGGGGAGTATCATATACTAGTATCACGCATACGATACTAGTGTATGATACTACCTCCATAGTGCATAGTATCATAAAGTAGTATCATAGATGATCATATCTATTGCCATGCATGACACAAAGTAGCATAGCATTTAACATGATATGGTATCTACCTATGTTACTCCAATACTGTCTCTCTTCTTTAATTATGTGCCACATAAGCATGTTTGCTAGTCCCAAGTGCATGTTACCGGTTATGTTACTCCCACTATGGCCAGCCTAATGCATGTAACCTACTCATACCAACATTTTAATGCATTCCAAATGTCTATACTACCGCTGCAATTCGAACTAAATTTGAATTCGTTTCTCTACTTCAATAAGAATCTACACTCATGATTGTTGCCAACTTCAACCATCATTCGTGTATTACCTTGACAACACACTGCATGATTACTATAGAGATAGATATGAACTATGTGTACTATATGAACTCGAATTCATTTTTTAATACACTTGATGTTGATTCCAAATAATAGTACATTTGATGTACTAACTACATATTCATAATCTAAACCATGTTCCATACGTACACCGTGTTTATCACACAAAGTATAGTGCCCCGCCCCTACATTATGACAAGTATTTAGCCCTGAGATGCAAAAGCCACACATTAGCCCAAATTATAATCAATGTTCTATATATTATATGTAGTACTAGCAAGATGCCCATGCGTTCCACAAAACATCAAGATGATCGAGGGAGGCCTTATTTGCAAATATGGAGAGGGGTGTGGGTATCTTTTTTCAAAATTGCCATAGTTTCCTTCCTATCCGTCAGATATAAATTGGACGGCCTATATTGCAGGATGGCAGGCACACCATCATCAACAATTCTTTTTTTATAAGAGTAGAGATAAAATATATTATATGCAGTATAACATGTTCATAACCACACCTTGTGTATCACCGTTATATATATTCACGCATGCGTCGGTTAAAACACTACGATAAATTCTTCAAATATCCGAATTCACTTTTTATAATGAATTATGATCTCTATTCATCTTTAACACCCACACAATCCTCTTATCTTTGTAGCTAGTGATAACTTTCTCTCGTGCATGCACACACCCGCATCCCTCTCACCCTCCTCAGCATTCTCTAGATCCATCGCGCAAATTCGTCTTTTCACTTTAGGTCGTTCACCCACGGTGTGTGTAGGCCCCCCAGCTCCTTCTTTACGGCACACATCGATTGATATGCCTCTCTAGCCAAGTGTGCCTACCACAAACACAAGCTTCCCCTCTTCTCTTCTCACCGTCCATGCCTCACTCCCACCCCTCTTTTCATCGATCTCGTACTCGCACACTCCTTCCCCCTTGATATAGTATGCCTCTCACACCACCTCCTAGATGCATCCCTCTCTCTCTCTCTATCCTTCTCCCCAGGCCTTATTTGCTTCTAACACATACATGCATGTAATCGATCTCCCTACATATACCTAGGTCGACTTTAACTATTTTCCCCCCACCCATCGATTGATGTACCTCACAAGTTATGTCTCTCCTTTCTCTGACAAAGGACGATTGATCGTCCTATGTAGTTACGTCTGCTTACCACAGCCATATCAACCCCGCTCATCATTTGTGCATGCCTCCTGATCCGTCTCTCACACGCACGTGCACAGACAGGCAGCCATCCCCTCTCTTGTTGATATTGCAGGTGTGCCCTCCGTTTGTCTAGCAAGCCTCTCCCACCATTTGTTAGAAGCAACTCCACCATCACCCCCTCCAACACTCTAGCTCTATCTCTCTCCCAACCTTATTCCTCTCCTACACATATGCATGGATGTCGATCGATCTCCCTTAATACATAAGGTAGGCCTCTCTCCTCCTCCACACATACACCAGCCATTGTACCTCTATAGTTAATTAGGTCTCCTCTCACCCTCCCCCCCCCACCACACACCGATAGTCGAGCGATGTAGGTAGGTATCCATGCCACAGAGACAAACTGCACCTGTCCCCTCTCACGTTCCAGTAGGCCAGCCACCCTATATCTTTGACGTGGGCACACACAAATTCGATGGCACTCTTTATCGATCGCGAGCGCGCGCATGCACACACACACACACATCATCCCTCTCTTCGATTCTATGGATACCTCAAGCCGATGATACCTCCACTTTCTTCTCGTGGATTGCCCCCTCTATATATATGATATATCCAGGGCACTATTTCACACACATTGCATTTGTTACATTTTTTGATTGAAATATCATCCACATATATTGCTTGTCTATTTCTCACCCCCCCCCCCAAAAAAACACTCACGAACCCACACACTAAATCTCTCTATATTTGTATCTCTCTCACACAACCCCACGTAGGTGGTTTACGTACAAGAAGAGAATAGGTGCACGTACTCACGCTTTGTGCCCAGCCACACCCGCGCGGGTACACGGTGGAGCTCATTTCTGTACCAAATGGCAGCCCACATGCTAATTTGAATGCGTGTAGCGGTTGTTTACCTACGGAGGTCCTGTACCATGCGTGCACGAAACAAAGTTCGACTTGATGCGTTGACGCATTATTTTTAAATAAAGTTATATCGCTCAATGGCACGTACACAGAATATAAAATGATTTTTATGGCGAAAAAGGTAGTCGGCTCCACTATATGCAATGGAGCCTACCTGCCTGGGTTTGTCTCTCTTCAGAGTATCTCACACAAGGCGGCGGTGGCCTCTCTCTCTCACCGTTGGTCACTGATCCAACTGCATCCCGTCCGCCGGCAGAAAGGGAGGATGTGCATCGTTTCTCCGTTCGACGGTGCCAAGGCAGCACATTCCGATCTGCGGTACCCGTCGTTCTCTCTGACCAAGCTCCAGTGCGGTAGGGCCTACGCCACCTGCTCGCTGCCACAGTATGGGCAGATCCCGCCCACCGCCGCTCACCTAGTTACATCTCGACGACCCCCAGGTATCCCCTCCGGCCTTGCTCCACTGCCCGTCTTCCCACGTTGCTGCATGTGGAAAATCTTGCATGTGGATCTTCCATAGTTCTTTGCCCAAAACGTGGCTTGTCCGGCGTACTTTCCATATTGCAATCTCGTCCTCACAACGTTTTAGACAAACACAATTGTGTTGTTATCTCCCCTTAGGACAAGGAATGTGCTTATTTTTTGTCGTCGTATGTGTCATCAACTGTTATTGGCCAGTAATTGTTTCCTTTCTACCTCTTTTTTGCAAACAGGGCTATCCATTTCACCTTGTTGCTATTGCGACCTTTTGGTGAGCTGCACAAATCACTTTTTTTCTTAAGAGTGTTTTGTGCAGTTGTACTAAAATGTCACACGGGCAACGTCTCTACATTTCAGTATGACTGCACAAAGGGAGATTGGTTTCGCTCTATCCTCCTCATCCAACTCCGAGCCTAATCTTCTCCAACTATTTGCTTAATCTTCTCCAACTAGTTAGTCTTCCGCAAAGGTGACCGGCTTCTATTTGTGTGTTTATGGTTTCATCAGCAGTCCTCTATTATTGTAATCACACTTAATATCTTTGGAACATGGACGCTCAACTCTACTTTAGTGGAACTGCACAAAATGATCGGAATGTTGCATGCTCTAGAAGCTACTTTTTTTCCCAACATGCCTTGTTGATTTAGACAGAGCTGGGGGGACGTTGCTGCCAATGAAAGCATGGATCAATTTTAATTTAACACCTTATCACAACTTTGTCTTCCATTGTGATGTAAATTTTAGCTCTGATCTGCTAATCATTGAGATGCATTACCAAGGAAGTTAGTTTTTTATTGTTTCCGAAAGAGCATGGATGGCAAGACACACGAAACAAAAGCTGAAAGCTCAGAGCATTGTACAATTTCATGTCGCTAGAAAATTATGTTATGGTACGTCAATTATGTAAACAAATGTTGGAATATTGATAGAATTTCCAGAAGCCTCTTCAACATCCGGGTCCATGTGCCATGCACAAAATTATACTTCCTCCATTCCTAAATATTTACAAATTTCAAATGGACATATTTTAGAGTGTAGATTCACTCATTTTGCTTCGTATGTAGTCACCCGTTGAAATCTCTAGAAAGACATTCTCCGGAGTATATTTAAGAAACGAGGGAGTAGTGCACAATCGCATGGGAGACTCAGCCCGGTCGTTGCGCCGCACTAATAGTGAGTAATGAGCAGTCAAATCATAAGCCCCACCTTTCCCACTGTAAGTTGTTTGGAAGAAGCAACCATCAATACGCTCTTCTTTGAATCCGCTCATACTACTCCATCCGTCACTGTTTATAGAGCGCGCTTAAAAAACAATCTCCGGGACCAAGGTGACTAGCGATCGGCCTAAAAAATAGCATTGGTAGTTATAGCACGGCGTCTATTACTAGAGGAAATAATGCGTATACACATGCATCCAGTGCTTCCACCCCGGGTACACACATGCATGCACTTACTATACTCCGTAGAACATCGAGAGAAAATTGTGGACTTGATTGCGGTTACCACGCCCTGATTAATTGAGCATTAAACCAAACGCGTCTAAAGTCCCTGGTGGTGGAAATGCATGGAGAGAAATGTATCAGAATGAAGCGCGCCCTGTAAACTGTGACGGAGGGAGGAGTAGTACGAAGGTGCAAAACCAAGTACGCCAGATGGCGGTCGGTCAACACACTTCCTCTTGGCATATCACTGACATGTGGGACCGGAGTGTGAGCAAACCGATCTCAATTGACGGCAAAATGGCCAACCCGCCGTTCCTTGAGAGAGACGAGGAGCGAGAACACACATACGGGCTCGCACGGACGCCAAGATATATTCGAGCATGGTTGATCGATATCATCATTACATGTTCGATGTTTTTTAATACTATCATTGGACTGCCGTTTCCGCCCTTCTCTCGAATAAATGTGTACTTTATCAGAGATTAAAATAAAATAAGAGTACAGACGCTCCACCATGCGGCTCTAGTAGTAGTACTACTCGTACTACAAACCTTGCGCTTGGCTCTCCGCTTCTTCGTGAAGTTGAAAAATGATGGTACTCCGCATGTTGGGTACTACAGTGTATGCCTCTGGCAATCTGACACCGAATGAACTGCTTCATGTCCACTGCCTGGGTGAGGGTAGGTTGCATTAGTCAAAAGGCGCAAGCGAGCTTCACCTTGTCCTGCAAGCTTCTCCTCGCTTTATGAAGTTCGGGACACACCAAAAAGTAGTGCTAGTCCATACTCCCTCCTTTCCGGTTAATATGGCTTAATCTTTTTTCGGGTAAATGAGAGAGCTTTATTCATATATAAGCATTCTTAGGACGATCAGTGAGGGAGTCCCGGATTAGGGGGTGTCCGGATAGCCGAACTACAACCTTTGGCCGGACTCCTGGACTATGAAGATACAAGATTGAAGACTTCGTCCCGTGTCCGGATGGGACTTTCCTTGGCGTGGAAGGCAAGCTTGGCGATACGGATATGTAGATCTCCTTCTATTGTAACCGACTCATGTAACCCTAACCCTCTCCGGTGTCTATATAAGCCGGAGGGTTTTAGTCCATAGGACGAACAACAATCATACCATAGGCTAGCTTCTAGGGTTTAGCCTCTCTGATCTCGTGGTAGATTTACTCTTGTACTACCCATATCATCAATATTAATCAAGTAGGAGTAGGGTTTTACCTCCATCGAGAGGGTCCGAACCTGGGTAAAAACATCGTGTCCCTTGTCTCCTGTTACCATCCGCCTAGACGCCTTACCGGGACCCCCTACCCGAGATCCGCCGGTTTTGACACCGACATTGGTGCTTTCATTGAGAGTTCCCAGTCTTTGTCGCCATCGTGAAGGATGCCTCATCCCGCCTTTTAAAGATGGCACGGTTGCTAAAGGAGCTTTGGCTATCGGCCAAACTCTCCGGCTAGGCGGTTTTCTTATGACCGCCTGTTCGGCCTCCGCGCCGACGATGACTTCTCGGGTCATCAAAAGCAATCTTCACGTCAACTCGGAACTCGCCGAGCAGTTAGATCCGATGGAGCTCTCTTCTTTAAACAAGCTCTTGGATCGCACCGCCGCCCTGGGAGTCGCTATGACTACGATCAGATTGGGCCTAAACCCGATCTCGAGAGAGATTAACTCTCCTGTGTCACCCATCACGTTGATGTGGTGGAGGAACAATGCGGCGCCTTCGCTCTATCTTAAGGACTAACTATGTCCGGATTCCCAATCCTCCAAGCCGGATACCATGAGGGGAGGACATCACTCAAGACCTGAACTTAGAGTCAGAAACGGGCTAGATTCAGTGGACAACATCCAAGAATCCAAGCTTCCGAGTTCGAAACTCCTTGGCCCTTGAGCCTCAGATTGGGTGAGGTTTGGATCTAATTCCACCCACCCACCCGAACATAGGCGATCTATCCAATATTAGGCAAGAGCCCAAGAAAGCGAGACATCATTATCGGGCCAGATTCCTCTGGTTATGAACAGGATAAAGGACTGCCGCGAGGAAAACACAATTTCATTCTTCTGCAATAATTGCACGGACAAGGGAATCCTCAACGCCATAGGTCGCCGTGAAATTACACGCTTTGCGTATAGCGCGTTGCCTGACTCTAAGTTCAGGTCCTGATGTAGACGCCGCACTACGAGAATTTCTAGGCGAAAATTGGGACATTTTTGCCTGGCACCCTTCAGACATGCTAGGAATCCCATGCCGGTTGGCCGAGCACAGCCTAAATATCCTAAAAGGATTCAATCTAGTCAAATAGGCTCTTCGGCGTTTCTCCGAACCTAAGAGACAGGCCATGGGAGAGGAGCTAGCCAAACTATTGGAGGCCGGATTCATCAGAGATATAAAACATCCGGACTGGCTAGCAAACCTGGTGATGGTACTGAAAGTGCGTTATATCGACTAGAGGGGGGTGAATAGGCGATTTTTATGAATTCTTCAATGAGGAATTTTTCGGTGAGGAAATTCCTAAGTGAAGAACTACTTGCAGCGGAATAAGTACTCAGAAGTAAGCATAAGATAATGCGGGCATGGTCATCATGATGAAATGAAGACAATCAAAGAGCATGTAAAGCGTAAACACAGATAGCACAAGATGAAGACAAACAGATCAAGAATTGAACTGAGGCAATTGAGAAAGTCTTCAACAAAGTCTTCAAACACAGATATGAACGAACACTCAACACAAGTAATGAGGAAATGAAAGAGTTGAGGAAATAGAACCAGTTAGGTTGGTGAAGACAATGATTTGGTAGACCAGTTCCAACTGTTGTCTCGGTTGTACGCTGGTTGGAGCGGCCGAGTATTTAAACTCGAGGACACAGTCCGGACACCCGGTCGAAAGCACGCAGCTCAGGACACCAAGTCCTCCCCAGATTCTCCTTGAACTAAGGTCACACACGCACTCGTCCAATCACTTTCGAGGTAAGTCTTCAGGCGACTTCCAAACCTTCACAGACTTGGTCACTCGGCGATCCACAATTCCTCTTGGATACTCTAGACCATGACGCCTAACCGTCTGGAAGAAGCACAGTCTTCAAAGGTAACAAGCGTCGGATCCACGCAGATCAATCTCTTCAAGGATGCTCAATCACTTTGGGTTTGTAGGGGTTTGGTTTTTGGGTTTTCCTCACTCGATAATTTTCGCTCAAAGTCCTCGGAGGATGGGTTGCTCTCAAATGACAAGTGTCAAGTTCTCTCGGAGCAGCCAACCAGCTAATGGTTGTAGGGGGCGGCTATTTATAGCCTAGGGAGCAGCCCGACATGATAAGACATAAATGCCTTTCAATGATATGACCGTTAGGTGGATAAGATATTTTGGGACAGCTGGCGCGCAACACAGCAATGGTCGGAAATTTGACTCTCAAATTCCTCAGGGCTATCATGTTCCTCACCGTGTAGGCAATCCGCATCATGGCGAATTCCTAACTTCTCGGTCAGAACAAATTCCTCAAATGACCGGAAGAACTTTGTCTCATCCATCAAGAAATTGACTGAAATGTATGAGATTTCCAAAGGCTTCACTCGAAGGGATTGGTAGGTGTAGGATTTTGAGTTGAGCATCACATGGAAATTTTTCCTTAGTTTTTCCTCGACCCGGTTTAACAGTACGGTGTTTCCTATGACTCAAGAAAGTGAAAACGAAACTACAAAACAAAAGTCTTCACGCTTCATGTTCCTCAAATGAATACCAAGTCTTCAAGGTCACACCAATTTCTTCACTTTCAAAGTCTTCAGAAAGTCTTCAGAATATCAAAGTCTTCATCGAAGAACTTCATTTTTAGGGTCGACTTTCTCTGTAAATATCAAACTCCTCATAGACTTATAGAACTGTGTACACTCATAAACACATTAGTCCCTTAACCTATAAGTCTTCAATACACCAAAATCACTAAGGGGCACTAGATGCACTTACAGGTACCAAAGAAGGACAAATCCTGGCGCCTATGCGTCGATTTCAAGGACCTCAACAAGGCTTGCCCAAAGGATCCCTTCCCCCTCCCCCGCATCGATCAAATTATCGACGCTACCGCAGGACACGATTCATTGTGTTTCCTAGACGCATACTCCGGCTACCATCAAATTAAGATTGCAGAGACTGATCAAGACGCAACGGCATTTATCACCCCATACGGCCCATTCTGCTTCAACACAATGCCCTTCAGGCTCAAAAACGCCGGCTATCAGCGCATGATTCAGACATGTCTGGCAAACCAGATCAGCAAAACAGTGGAGGCATACGTAGATGATGTGATCGTCAAAACCAAGCATGTCGAAACTCTAGTAGACGACTTGAGGCTCACATTCGATAATCTCTGAACATATGACATCAAGCTTAACCCGGAAAAATGCGTTTGGCATCACCGGAAAGCTCTTGGGCTTCATTGTATCCGTAGAGGAATTGAAGCAAACCCAGCCAAGATCTGAGCTCTGTCACAATTGGATATCCCAAAGAACCTCAAACAAATACAAAAATTGATCGGATGCGTGGCGGCTCTAAGCCGCTTTTATCTCCGCTTGGGAGAAAAGGCATTACCCTTTATCGCCTCCTCCAAGACCGAACACTTCGAGTGGATGATGCCGCCACTACCGGACTTGAAGAAATAAAAGCCATATTGGCAACAAACCCGGTCTTGGCGCGCCCAACATGGGCGAACTAATGCTATTATACATCGCGACAACTCATCAAGTTGTAAGCGCGGTGCTCGTTAACGAGCGAAACGGATTTGACACAAGTTCCCCTTCAAAACAAGTTTACTACGTGTCCACCGTCCTCACTCCATGCAAGTCACGGTATCCGCATTATCAAAAGACAGCGTACGCGGTGTTTATGGCATCCCGGAAGCTGCGACACTACTTTCAAGAGTGTTCAATAACAGTAGCCTCTAAAGTACCTCTTAACGACATTATAAACAACCGCGACGCGACAGCCGGATTGCCAAATGGGCCATTGAGCTCCTCCCGTTCAACATAACCTATAAGCCATGGCGAGCCATTAAGTCGCAAGTTTTGGCCGACTTCGTCGCCGAATGGACTGAAGCCGAACTCCCTAAAGAGTACGGCACATATTCCAATTTGATCATGCACTTCGATGGCTCCAAAATGTTGGCTGGTCTGGGGGCTGGTGTCGTTCTGACGTCCCCAACAGGAGATACAGTTCAATACGTACTCCAGATAATGTATACGGACTCCAACAACGCAGCCGAATACGAGGCCCTTCTACATGGTCTCCGGATGACAGTATCCATGGGCATCCAACGCCTAGAGGTGCGCGGGGATTCGAACCTCGCGATATCCCAAATATATGGAGACTTTGATGTCAAGGATTCGAAAATGGCAGCTTATCACAACGCCATCCTAAAAATATCAGCTCGGTTCGAAGGGCTCGAATTTCACCATATAGCTCAGGAAAACAATCAGGCAGCAGACGTCTTGGCACGCATTGGCGTGAAGCGCGATGCCATCCCCCCCAATATCTTCTTAGAGAGGTTGTTCAAGCCATCCATATTATGGGAAGGGGAGTCCGGAAATAACAGCCCGGACCCAACCGCACTGCCTGACACCGAAAATTCTGACACAATTGGAGGCTCTGCCAACGAAGTAACATCTTCAGCCCACGTAATAATGGCAGTCATTGCCCCGTGGACGGAACCATTCCTAGCCTACCTAACCAGGCAGGAACTTCCCGAGGACCAAAATAAGGCACGCAGCATAGTGCGGCGATCTAAAGCCTACAAAGTCCATGAGGGAGAGCTTTATAAGAAAAGCACCACCGGAGTCCTTCAAAGGTGTATCTCCGAAGAGGAAGGGCGGAATCTTCTGGCTGAAATTCATGCCGGACTCGGCGGGCACCACGCCGCAGCCCGGGCCCTTGTAAGCAAGGCCTTCCGTACAAGATTTTATTGGCCGATGGCCCGGGCAGATGCTCAGGACTTAGTCCAACGATGCGTCGGTTGCCAACTCTTTGCTAATCAAAGCCACATGCCACCCACCGCCCTCCAAACTATACCCATCACCTGGCCCTTCGCGGTCTGGGGGTTTGACATGGTTGGACCCCTTAAAAGAGGAACCCACAAGCAAAAATACCTACTGGTCATGGTGGATAAATTCACCAAATGGATAGAGGCCAAGCCTGTTAAGACGGCCGAATCCGGACCGGTGATAGACTTCATATCAGGGGTCGTACACCATTACGGCGTCCCGCACAGCATCATCACTGATAACGGCACGAACTTCACGGCCGACGAGGTCAAACTCTGGTGCAAAAACATGGGCATTAAGCTCGACTATGCTTCAGTCTATCACCCTCAAACTAACGGTCAAGTCGAGCGAGCAAATGGTCTAATAATGAGAGGCATCAAACCTAGATTAGTGCGGTCCCTCAAGGAATCTAACACGCACTGGGTAGAGGAGCTCGACTCCGTACTCTGGGGGCCGCGGACCATGCCGAATCGCACCACCGGATTAACACCATTCTTTATGGTATACGGCGCAGAGGCAGTTTTGCCCTGCGACATAATTCATGACTCACCTCGCGTGCGCATGTACGAAGAAAGAGAAGCCGAGATCGATCGACAGGACAGTTTGGACACCTTGGAGAAGGAGCGTGATCTGGCAAAAGCCCATTCCGCATTCTATCAACAGCAAGCTCGAAGATATCAAAGCATAGAAGTACAGGACAAAACTTACAATGTTGGCGAGTTAGTTCTACGCCTGCCGGACAAGAAAAAGGACAAACTCAAGCCCAAATGGGAAGGTCCCTTTATTATAGACAAAGTCCTAACCGGTGGAGCGTACTGTCTGCAGATGCATCGGATAACCGAATCGAGCCGAACCCAAGGAACGCAGCCCGTCTCCGAAGATTCTACGCCTAGCGCCGGATTCTGAGTTCGTCTCCTTCCTCTGTCTATTTTTTACACATTAGCTGTCTTATATTTCTCTCCTTCTCCCTCTTTTTCTCTTACAACCTTTAAAGGCTCGTTCGCACATTGTTCGCAGACACCGACGCGCTATCCGCTACCATTATACACAGGGGCTTCTTTAACAGAAGCTTGTTTGTATGGGCTTCATGCCTAACACATGTGTCACGCTTCCGCATGTACCTTTTATTCACCATTATATGCATCGATATGACTTAAGTTTTTGCCAAGCTGGGTTGCTTGGCTCCTGTGCTTACCCCTATGTTCCCGATTGTTCGGCTAGGTGGTAAAGGGAGCACCTCTGCGATTTCTACCGCCGGGTCAGCCGGATGTGTACCTCAGACTGGGTGAAGCCGAAAGCTAGCGTTCTTAAGGGAATATTCGGTCGGTGAACTAAAGATGATTTCTCACTTATTTATTCATCTGCCCCCAGATGCTTCTCTGCTTTTTTCGCAGACCGGACATGCACTTCAAGGCATGCCTCCCAGGGAAAGGAACCCCTAACGGAACTATTCTCCCTGGAAGATGTTTCTTACTTACCATGTAATATAACATAACTAGTTGGGCCCTTGTCTGTTAAAGCACTAATGACCCCCGCCATGCATGCCCCGGTTCTTACATAACCGTGATGGTATTCAGACACACTCCGGACTATAGGGTCCCGAGGTTCAAGCGAAAAGGTCTGCCATGACAAACGATCTACAATCCGGCTAGAAGGCATTTTTACATGTCATCTTAAATTACATAGTCAATTTGACTGGGTGTATTCCTCCTCAATACCATCTAATAGGCTGTCTAGTTTACAGTCCTGTTGGGAATACTTTGCGGCCAATTCTACTTGGCCGTACACTAAGCTCACAGGGATCTCCTTCCCATCGGGCCCCATAGGTCCGACCTCGGCCATGTGGTTTGGGTCAGCCTTCGTGTACCGCGTCTTCACCATGGCCCAGGCCTCCCTGGCGCCTTGACGGCAGGCCGATATCTTCCATAATCAGAAGCGCCGCCGAGCTCCCTTAAGCCTCTCTGCAAGCTCTTCAAGGCCTTCGGGCAGGGAGACAGATTGCCACAAGGCCTGGGCGACGCCTTTCATCACCTGCCAAACTCGTCCGTGCAGTTGTAAGATCTCAGGAAGAAGGTCACCCGTAGAACCGGGCATTTCCTCTGCAGGACGACCTGTGAGCATACCTACAGACATAACTCTGTTAGTCGACTTCCTCGCCGAACTCTTTTTCAAAGTTCGTTCAAGCACTTACTAAAAATGCCGTGTCGAAGCCGTTGATTCTCCTTCACAGAGTCCGACAGCTGGGCACGAACATCCTTTAGTTCCTCGCCCAGCTGGGTGTTGGCATCTTGGAGATTGTTCTTCTCCTGCCTCACCCTCGTAAGCACGCTCTCGCCGGCCTTTAACTGGCGCAAGAGTTGTTGCTTGTCCGGATCCACTCCGGCGCCTTCTGCAATGATATTGTCAGATTTACACACACGTCGCACTTCACAACACACTTATCTTTCGAAGCGTGTATTACCATAGGGGGTCTCCTTGGCCTCCCCTGCAGCAGCTAGTGCGGCCTCGAGTTGGGCTTTGCACTCGTCCAGCTCCTGGGACAGTTGGGTATTCTTTTTTGTAAGATCCTGCATAACAAATGATCCTTAAATCAGTTATTATAACTGTTTCAAGTCTCGGGGCTACTGGCATATATAACCATCAAATTTTCTCACCCGTATGGCTTTCACATACTGCTTCGTGGCTCTGGCTAGACCATTTTGAGCGGCACGGAGGTGCGCATCGCCCAAATTGAAGGCATCTAGTGCCTCTTGGGAGAAACATGTGTCACGAAGAACCGTCCGGCGACGCCTGTGGTTCATGGCACTCTCCACCTCGGAATTGGTGGCAGACAGTCTGTCGGCATCCTTTTCTTCACAGCAGCTCGTTCTGCAGCCTTGGTTTTCTTCACATCAGAGGCAGATGGAAGAATTTGAGTTGGCGTTGGCGCAGGAGGAGCTGAGGAATCTGGTTGAATTTCCTCAGCGCAATCGATGCGGTTGCCACGACTTCTTCGATTTCTTCAGCGCACCACTAGTGGATGCCACGGCAATTTCTTCGATGGCTGGAATGGAGTCATCAGCCCTGGAACTAGCATTGTCTTCGAGGTTGAAAATCATCGCCGGTCTTTGGCATGTTCAAATAGGCTGAGCAGAGGCTCCACCGAGGAATTTCTTGTTGCATTGGGGCTGCAACATTTGTGAACTTCTTTGTCGATTGACAAATCTGACTTTGACTCCTGCCAATCAGCATAATAGGCATCAAAGTTATCACTTAGGGCTTTGATTTCAGATCGATCTTGAGGAGTTCCTCGGTTGTCATTACGACAACGTTTTCCTCGTGAACTTCTCTTTCTGAATTGAGCCTTCTTGATCTCGCCTTGCCTTCTCAAATTTCCATTTCTCTTGAGAGATGAAATGGGTCAAGATGTGACTTTGTCCGGTGTCGATGAAAATCAGGCATAGGTGTCTCTGGATCCTTGTGCCGAGATCAATGTACTCGAGGATCGCCCTTGGATCCAAAAGCAAAGGGCAGTGTGCCTTTGGCTCTAGCGGCCCTTTCTTGTCGGTCTCGATGATTTACGCAAGTTCGTCATCATCGCCTTCATCATCGATGGCACTTGGAAGCGACACTGTTTCTTCTTGGACTTAGCCGAGGACCTCGTCCAACAATTGCCTTTTTTCTTCAAAGCAGAGTGGGGCACGATGAAGAATTTGGTGCAGCTGAGGAACTTGCTGAGACACCAGAGGCAATGGAGATGCCTGCAGTCCTTTGGCACATGGCCAGATGCACAGGTGTTGAGGACTTTCGAGGAGCTGCTGAGGACTTTGTAGGAGCTGAGGATTTGGGAGGAGCAGGAGCAGCATGAGGGCCTGGCCGTGAGGGCATTGAAGATTATGGCCGTCAGGGCATTGCTGAGGATTTTGGCCGTGAGGGCACTGTTGGTGAAGCACTTGGCTTGTGCGCTGGCTTCTTTGCCATTGATCTTCTGGGCTGAACAGGGGCCTCAGTGGCAGCAGCAGATGGCAGTCTTCATTAAATTTCCTCACCGCTTCTTTGGCTTGTCTCGCCAACTTGGCTTGGCGCTTGGCCCATTCTTCAGAAAGTCCTCACCACGCTTGATGCTGGTGGGGTCACTTCTTGGCAGTGCCAATGGAGCTCTTGGGCATGGAGGATTCAAGGAATTTCTTCATGTACTTTGGAGTAACACATCTGTACTCCCTCCATTCCCTTGCCCATCTCCTTTCAATCCTCTGAATGCGCACCTTGCGCTGATTTTTGTTTTCCTTGCCAAACTTGGCTTCATCAGTGTGCAATAGTCGGTATATGTCCTCGGGTATCTCGAAGCAGTCATGACCTCAGGCCTCTTTCCTCCTTTACGTGGCTTCTTTCCTTCTGCCATATTCTTCAGCTGAGGAATTTGAACAATCGAATTCTCTGAAGAAGTATGCAACTTTTCTTCGAGGAACGCTGCAAATGAGTTAAGTTGATAAGAACCTAGTGATTCAGCAGCGGACATGAGTACCTGTGAACAGAGTATAGATGCAAGGAATTTGGAGAGATCATATGCGTTCTCAGAAGGTTTTCCAAAAAGAACTAGTTTGAGGAATTTGACCAGATGAGCCTTGAAGAATTTCACTAAGCGATCTTTGTCTTAGGTTCCAGAGTTGTATAGATCGAGGATCCACACAATTGAGGAATCTTGAAGAAAAATCATTGCTTAGAGAAACGAATCAAGAGCATATTTCGTTTGAGGTGTTCATATATGTGAAGATTTGAAGAATAAACACCTTTGAAGATTTTCAGAAGGTTTGAGAATCAAAGCGAGTAATAAAAGTAACTTTTAATTACCCGAACTGAAGAACACGACGAACTGAGAAGTGTAGATTAGAAGTTCGTCAGTTCAGATCTCCCCCACCCTAACTCGGCGGAGGAAGACAGCTACGGCGGCGGCGGAGTGAAGATTTCCGCGGTCGGCGTGAGTACGACGGTGACGAGGTCGAGGCAGTGAAGCTCTTCCTCACCGGCGACGATGGAGTAGCGGCGGCGCTTGGGTTTGAGAAGCTCAAGCGAGAGAGAGAGAGAGAGTGGTCGAGCGGAGTAAAGGAAGTGAGGAAGGGGAGAGGGGGTATATATAGCCACGGTGAAAAACTGTTCACCCGAAGATTTTGGACGAACGTGCCCCTGGCCCTTCTCATTCGCTTGACATGTGTCACCCACGTACTGAAAAGTGGAGATTGTGTTAGATCGTGGGTGAATAGATAAGTTTATCGTGGGATGCGGAACGGTTTGAGCGGCAAAGCCGAAAATTTGGATAAGATAAGTTAAAAGTTTAGATTCGCAATTTCTTCAAATTTGACAAGGACACAGTGAAGATTTTGAACGAGTTTCAAATAGAACGCACATGAAGAATTTGTGAATAGCTTGGGTTAAGTATAGCATAGAGGGGGAAGGGTCCGATCACATTCACTTAGCAAAAAAAGCAACTTGAAGAAATAGCCATAAGTGAATGTCGTAGAGGACATAAACCCATATATATATAGTCAGTGAAGAAAGACAACGGAAACAGTGAAGATTTTGCAAAGTTGAAGAATTTGAAAAACTGAAGAATTTCAAAACTGAGGAAAAACTCAAATTGAAGATTTTCAATTTTGGTGGTGGCGTGACCCACCGTATAAGAATGATGATTTCAGACATCGTGTACAATTGTCGTAGGGTTACGAGAATCAAATTCTTCATTAATTTCTTCACACTTAGAGTGTTATTCTTCATTGATTGAAGAAAAACGTTTCTTCATGTGTTGCACATCTAAGTCATCAATTTTGCATAAGTGTCAGGATGTGTGTCCTTTTAAAAGAACATTCGAAGATTCTAAGATATTTAGCTCACACCACAACTTGTTAAATCTCTTCTCATCCAAGGGCTTTGTGAAGATATCGGCTAGCTGTTCTTCAGTCTTCACATGCTCGATGGAGATGTCGCCCTTCAACACATGATCACGAAGAAAATGATGACAAATCTGAAGGTGCTTTGTCTTTGAGTGCTGAACTGGGTTGTGAGCAATCTTGATGGCACTCTCATTGTCACAAGATGAGAGGCACATTCTTCATGTTGATGCCGTAGTCCTTGAGAGTTTGCTTCATCCACAGCAATTGAGCACAACAAGAGCCAAGAAGAATGTACTCAGCTTCCGCAGATGAAGCGGTGATACGCAGATCTGTTTCTTCGAGGACTAACGGACCAAAGATCGTCCGAGGAAATGACAAGTACCAGATGTTGACTTGCGGTCCACACGATCACCAGATAGTCGAGTCGTAATATCCAATGATATCAAACGTAGAGCCCTTGGGGTACCATAATCCTAGTGTTGGTGTGTGAGCTAGATATCGAAGAATATGCTTCACGGCCTTATGGTGTGATTCCTTCAAGTAGCTTGAAATCGGGCACACATGCAAACACTAAGCATTATATCCGCCTAGATGCACATAAGTACAATAGAGAACCAATCATGGAGCGGTATACCTTGTGATCGAAGTCAATACCATTTTCATCAGTGCATATATGGCCATTTGTGGGCATAGGAATTTTGGCGCCTTTGCAACCTTGCATGCCGAATTTCTTCAGAACATCTTTGAGGTATTTCTCCTGAGATATGAATATGCCATTGTGTTGTTGACGAATTTGAAGACCTAAGAAGAATTTCAATTCTCCCATCATAGACATTTGATATTCTTCACTCATCATATAGGCAAATTCATCGCTATAACGTTGGTCGATGTAGCCAAAGATAATATCATCAACATATATTTGGCACACAAACAGTTCACCATCATATGATTTAGTAAAGAGAGTAGGGTCGAGTGAACGGGTGTGAAGTCATTCTTCACGAAGAATTCCTTCAATGTATCATACCACGCCTGGGGCCTGTTTGAGGCCATAGAGGGCCTTGTTGAGTCTGAAGACTTTGTCGGGATTCTTTGGATCTTCAAAACACAGGGGTTGAGCAACATATACTTCTTCCTCAAGCTTACCATTGAGGAATGCACTTTTCACATCCATTTGATATAAAGTGATATTATGATGGTTAGCATAAGCAAGTAATATGTGAATAGCCTCAAGTCTAGCAACAGGTGCAAAAGTTTCATCAAAATCAATTCCTTCAACCTGTGTGTAGCCTTGAGCTACAAGTCGTGCCTTATTCCTCACCACAAGGCCATTTTCATCTTGCTTGTTGCGGTAGATCCACTTTGTGCCAATGATATTATGCTTGCGAGGATATGGACATTTGACCGGTTCGAGACATTGTTGAGCTCGAACTGATGTAATTCTTCTTGCATTGCTGAATACACTCGGGCT
Organism: Aegilops bicornis; assembly: GCA_021605145.1. Classification (NCBI taxonomy): domain Eukaryota; kingdom Viridiplantae; phylum Streptophyta; class Magnoliopsida; order Poales; family Poaceae; genus Aegilops; species Aegilops bicornis. The sequence goes on from CM038674.1 coordinate 499,834,215, forward strand.
CGAAATGCTTCATCTACCTTAGTGGGCTCTGTGATAGAGACAAAAGCATAGTGCCCACAAAAGTTAGATAAATGTGAAGCTTTTGAGCGTGTGAGAGGACCTAAGCTTCAATGTCATTGATGATCTTGTCAACTTGCACTTGTTTTGCAACGCGAGGATGAGCTGGTTGTCGTCGAGGAATTTGATCAAGCATTTTCTTCAAAGCACCATTTTCTTCAAACATTATCTTGGTGCATCAGCTCGACGTTCTTCGCGTTCTGGAATGAATTCTTCAACAGATACTTCAGTACGAATTACATCCTCAGTAGCCTTGAACTTGATAGACTCCTCTAGTGCTGATTCATCTATCATAGAAGGTAGGTGCTCTCTTTGCGAGCCATTAGATTCATCAAACCGCACATCTACAGTTTCAACAATCTTGTGAAGAGCGATGTTGAAGACTCTATAGGTGTGCGAGTCCTTTCCGTAACCAAGCATAAAACCTTCATGTGCTTTCGGTGCAAATTTAGCATTGTGATGAGGATCTCTAATCCAGCATTTAGCAATCAAGACTTTGAAATAACTCACATTGGTTTTCTTGTCAGTGAGGTGTTCATTGTCAGTCTTCTTGAAGAATTTGTGAATATATACTCTGTTGATTATGTGGCACGCGGTATCAATTGCATAATTCCAAAAACGACGAGGCGATTTGTATTCATCAAGCATAGTGCGAGCCATCTCAACAAGAGTTCTGTTCTTGCGCTCCACGACGCCATTTTCTTTGAGGAGTATAGGGAGCAGATAACTCATGAGTAATACCAAGTTCATCAAGATAGTCATCAAGACCGGAATTCTTGAACTCAGTTCCATTGTCACTCTGATGTGGTGATCTTCACACCAAAGTTGGTTGAAGCCCTCGAGGAAAATCGTTTGAAGACTCCCTGCCCTTCATGTTTGTAAGTAACAATGTGTACCCATGTGTAACGAGAGTAATCATCAACAATAACAAAGCCATATAGAGATGCATCATTAGTGACTCTTTGAGTAATGATTAGGACCAAAGAGGTCCATGTGAAGCAATTCAATGGACGAGTAGTGGTCATGATAGTCTTATTTGGATGCTTGGCCTTGGTCATTTTTCCAGCTTCACAGGCTCCACACAAGTGATCCTTGAGGAATTTGACATTCTCAATGCCAATGACATGCTTCTTATTCGCAATCGTGTGCAAATTCCTCATGCCTGCGTGACCAAGTCGTCGATGCCATAGCCAGCCTTCTGAAGCTTTTGCAAGTAGACACACGGCTGATTGTGGTCCTGTAGAGAAATCAACAATATACAAGTCTCCTCTCCTAAAGCCTTGAAGACTTTGGAATTGTCGACTTCCATGATCACAACACAACGATACTTGCCAAAGACAACAACCATATCAAGATCACAAAGCATTGAGATCGACATGAGGTTGTATCCTAAGGACTCAACAAGCATGACTTTGTCCATGTGTATGTCCTTAGAGATCGCAACCTTACCAAGACCCAATACCTAACTTTTGCCTTTGTCAGCAAAGATGATATGCTTCGGATGTGACGGTGATAAGGGAGCATCCATCAATAGATTCTTGTCACCAGTCATGTGATTTGTACATCCACTATCGAGGACCCACTCATTGGCTTTGGGTTGATCATCCTGCAGATGAATTAGTGCAACTTACGATCTCATATACTTCATCAGTGAAGAATATGATATCAAGTTCATCAGATGAATTTCATCAAGCAGTATAACAGATAAGCAGTATGAGGACGTGTGAAATGAAAGTTCATTTCTTCATGATTATCATGCATCCTTTCAGGAATTTTTGTCAGGCCCCCAGCAAATTCTTCAGACGTTAAAGCACGTCTGGAGGCCTGACCCTACAGAAGAGATTAGTTCCTTTTCTTCACCACCCACATCTGAAGGGGTGGCAAAGAGTTCATCACTCTACAAGCTCCATATGAGAATGGTGGCATAGAAGCCAATCCATTTCGTTTCACATAAGAGAGGTTAGGGTAAGCATATGAATAAGTTGAGAAATTCTTCGAGGACTTATGAACATATTGGTTTGAAGAATAATGCACATATTCATAGCCCTTAGCTCTACCCTGCGAAACAGAGTTGTTAGCACGATGATAATCATATGAGGACTTTAATCCACGTGAGAAATTTGGTCCGTATGAGGACTTGGATCCATATGAAGAATTTGGTCCATATGAAGAGATTGATCTGGGGTTCCTATTCTTCACAGGTGGTGTCATGAGGACATTCACCTGAAGACTTTCAAGGCACTTCTTGGGAACCCAGATTTTCTTCATAGGGGAACTGTTCCTGCAGTTAGTGCCAATATATCTAGCAAATACTTCATCATTCTGATTTTTGAACAGTTTATAGTTGGAGTCAAATGACTCATCAGAAGAATGAGGAGATTCACATGTAAAGCCAGATAAGTTAGATGGATCAATCGAGGTCCCTTTGCAAAGAACCCATGAGGTTTTGGGGTACCGCTCGGGCTTCCAATATGTTCCATCAAGATTGAGTTTCCTCTCAAAGGCAATACCCTCTTTCCTAGGGTTCCTGTTGAGGATCTGCTTTTAAGCACATCACAAAGAGTCGATGCCCTTTGAGGCTTTTTGTACATGCTGTCATGTACAATTCCTTCAGCCCTGCATCGTCAAGGATACTAGCAATGTCCTCGGATGAGGAATTAGTGATAGCGAGGCAGGTGAAGAATTCAAATGCTTGAAGCATTTGAACATTCTGTGGATTCACGTTCAATGCACTTTAAGCATGGAGGAACAAATTCTTCACGAGAAGCGCTGATTTGTTGAGCAAGTAATGAATCGTGCTCATACGAAGATCTTCATAACTCACTCTTAGCTTCTCAATATCTTGCTTTCTTTGAAGAAATTCATAAGAAAGTTTCTCATGATCGATAAGAGAGTGTTATGATGACCTTGAAGGTCGTCAAACCTAGACCAAGTCTCTGAAGATTTTCAGTCAGGGCTTTAGTGCGATCCATTTCTTCACCCAACATATCATCACTTTTACCTAATATGTTTTGAACCTTTTCCAAGGCATGTTGTTGTTTGGTGGCAATACAAACAAGTTTGGTATAACTAGGTTCAATATCATCATCAGATACATCATCATCAGATTCATCATCACTAAACTCGGATGAGGAACATTCGGTTACCTTGTCACCCTTTGCCATGAGACATGATGCGGTTGATGATTACGGTTCGAAAGTCATCGTTTTGAGAGATTCCTTGAAGTCCTCAAACCAAGGATCATGACGGGTTCGATGACCTTCATAGACGTCAGAGATTCGGTCCCAGATAAGCTTCGCATTGCAAAGATGCATAATGCGTTTGAATTCATCTCTGGATAGGCAGGAACAGATGATGTCCTTCGCCATGATGTCAAGTCGAGTGTACTTGCGAATGTCATCAGCGCCTTCTTACATATATCGGTAAGACCAATCTCGATGACGGTCCACATTCGCTGTTCATAGCCATGAGGCGCTTCCTCATCATGGCCTTCCACTTGGGATAATCATGACCGTCAAAGATAGGGCATGTCACTTTCTTCATACTGCGGTCGACATAACTAAAACTCCGGTGGTTAAACCAAAATCACACAGAAAGCAAGGGAGTACCTTGTCTCGATACCAATTGAAAGTGCGTTATATCGACTAGAGGGGGGTGAATAGGCGATTTTTATGAATTCTTCAATGAGGAATTTTCCGTGAGGAAATTCCTAAGTGAAGAACTACTTGCAATGGAATAAGTACTCGAAGTAAGCATAAGAGAATGCGGCATGGTCATCATGATGAAATGAAGACAATCAAAGAGTACAGAAAGCGTAAACACATGATAGCACAAGATGAAGACAAACAAACTGAAGAATTGAACTGAGGAAATTGAGAAAGTCTTCAGTCAAAGTCTTCAAACACAGATATGAACGAACACTCAACACAGTAATGAGGAATTGAAAGAGTTGAGGAAATAGAACCACTTAGGTTGGTGAAAACAATGATTTGGTAGACCAGTTCCAACTGCTATCTCGGTTATGCGCTTTGGTTGGAGCGGTGAGTATTTAAACTCGAGGACACACAGTCCCGGACACCCGATCCGAGCACGCGGCTCGTGACACCAAATCCTCATCAGATTCTCCTTGAACTAAGGTCACACGCACCTCGTCCAATCACTCGTGGTAAGTCTTGAGCGACTTCCAAACCTTCACAGACTTGGTCACTCGGTGATCCACAATTCCTCTTGGATGCTCTAGGCCATGACGCCTAACCGTCTGGAAGAAGCACAGTCTTCAAAGGTAACAAGCGTCGGATCCACGCAGATCAATCTCTTCTGATGCTCAATCACTTTGGGTTTGTAGGGGTTTGTTTTTTGGGTTTTTCCTCACTCGATGATTTTCGCTCAAAGTCCTCGGAGGATGGGTTGCTCTCAAATGACAAGTGTCAAGTTCTCTCGGAGCAGCCAACCAGCTAATGGTTGTAGGGGGCGGCTATTTATAGCCTAGGGAGCATCCCGGCATGATAAGACATAAATTCCTTTCAATGATATGACCGTTAGGTGGATAAGATATTTTGGGACAGTGGCCAAGAAGACAAGAACGGTCGGAAATTTGACTCTCAAATTCCTCAGGGCTATCATGTTCCTCACTGTGTAGGCAATCCGCACTAGCGAATTCCTAACTCCTCAGTCAGAACAAATTCCTCAGCGACCAGAAGAACTTCGTCTCTGTCACTGAAGAAATTGACTGAACTGTATGAGATTTTGAGTTGAGCATCACATGGAAATTTTTCCTTAGTATTTCCTCGACCCCCTTTAACAAAGACGGTGTTTCCTATGACTCAAGAAAGTGAAAACGAAACTACGAAAACAAAAGTCTTCACACTTCATGTTCCTCAAATGAATACCAAGTCTTCAAGGTCACACCAATTTCTTCACTTTCAAAGTCTTCAGAAAGTCTTTAGAATATCAAAGTCTTCAATGAAGAACTTCATTTTTAGGGTCGACTTTCTCTGTAAATATCAAACTCCTCATAGACTTATAGACCTGTGTACACTCATAAACACATTAGTCCCTTAACCTATAAGTCTTCAATACACCAAAATCACTAAGGGCACTAGATGCACTTACAGTACCAAAGAAGGACAAATCACGGCGCCTATGCTAAATGATTTTATGGACCTCAATACGGCTTGCCAAAAGGATCCCTTCCCCCTCCCCCGCATCGATCAAATTATCGACGCTACCGCAGGACACGATTCATTGTGTTTCCTCGACGCATACTCCGGCTACCATCAAATTAAGATTGCAGAGACTGATCAAGCCGCAACGACATTTATCACCCCATACGGCCCATTCTGCTTCAACACAATGCCCTTCAGGCTCAAAAACGCCGGCTATCAGCGCATGATTCAGACATGTCTGGCAAACCAGATCAGCAAAACAGTGGAGGCATACGTAGATGATGCGGTCGTCAAAACCAAGCATGTAGAAACTCTAGTAGACGACTTGAGGCTCACATTTGATAATCTCTGAACATATGACTCAAGCTTAACCCGGAAAAATGCGTTTTCGGCGTACCAGCCGGAAAGCTCTTGGGCTTCATTGTATCCGGTAGAGGAATTGAAGCAAACCCAGCCAAGATCTGAGCTCTGTCACAATTGGATATCCCAAAGAACCTCAAACAAATACAAAAATTGACTGGATGCGTGGCAGCTCAAAGCCGCTTTATCTCCCGTTTCGGAGAAAAGGCATTACCCCTTTATCGCCTCCTCCGGCGCACCGAACACTTCGAGTGGGCCGGATGCATACCACGGCCGGACTTCGAAGAAATAAAAGCCATATTGGCAACAAACCCGGTCTTGGTCGTGCTGCCCAACATGGGCGAACTAATGCTATTATACATCGCGACAACTCATCAAGTTGTAAGCGCGGTGCTCGTTAATCGAACGAGAAGCGGACGGACACAAGTTCCCCTTCAAAAACAAGTTTACTACGTGTCCACTGTCCTCACCCATGCAAGTCATGGTCTCCGATTATCAAAAGATAGCGTCTGCGGTGTTTATGGCATCCGGGCTGCGACACTACTTTCAAGAGTGTTCAATAACAGTAGCCTCCGAAGTACCTCTTAACGACATTATAAACAACCGCGACGCGACAGGCCGGATTGCCAAATGGGCCATTGAGCTCCTCCCGTTCAACATAACCTATAAGCCATGGTGAGCCATTAAGTCGCAAGTTTTGGCCGACTTCGTCGCCGAATGGACTGAAGCCGAACTCCCTAAAGAGTACGGCACATATTCCAATTTGGTCATGCACTTCGACGGCTCCAAAATGTTGGCTGGTCTGGGGGCTGGTGTCGTTCTGACGTCCCCAACAGAGATACGATTCAATCGTACTCCGGATAATGTATACGGACTCCAACAACGCAGTCGAATACGAGGCCCTTCTACATGGTCTCCGGATGACAGTATCCATGGGCATCCAACGCCTAGAGGTGCGCGGGGATTCGAACCTCGCGATATCCCAAATAAATGGAGACTTTGATGTCAAGGATTCGAAAATGGCAACTTATCACAACGTCATCCTAAAAATATCAGCTCGGTTCGAAGGGCTCGAATTTCACCATATAGCTCAGGAAAACAATCAGGCAGCAGACGTCTTGGCATGCATTGGCGTGAAGCGCGATGCCATCCCCCCCCCCCCCCCCAATATCTTCTTAGAGCGGTTGTTCAAGCCATCCATATTATGGGAAGGGGAGTCCGGAAATAACAGCCCGGACCCAACCGCCCGCTCGACACCGAAAATTTCGACACAATTGGAGGCTCGCCAACGGTAACATCTTCAGCCCACGTAATAATGGCGGTCATTGCCCGTGGATTTAAACCATTCCTAGCCTACCTAACCAGGCAGGAACTTCCCGAGGACCAAAATAAGGCACACAAAGATAGTGCGGCGATCTAAAGCCTACAAAGTCCATGAGGGAGAGCTTTATAAGAAAAGCACCACCGGAGTCCTTCAAAGGTGTATCTCTGAAGAGGAAGGGCGGAATCTTCTGGCTGAAATTCATGCCGGACTCGGCGGGCACCACGTCGCAGCCCGGGCCCTTGTAAGCAAGGCCTTCCGTACAGGATTTTATTGGCCGACGGCCCGGGCAGATGCTCAGGACTTAGTCCAACGATGCATCGGTTGCCAGCTCTTTGCTAATCAAAGCCACATGCCACCCACCGCCCTCAAACTATACCCATCACCTAGCCCTTCGCGGTCAGGGGTTTGACATGGTTGGACCCCTTAAAGAGGAACCCACAAGCAAAAATACCTCTTGGTCATGGTGGATAACTTCACCAAATGTATAGAGGCCAAGCCTGTTAAGACGGCCGAATCCGGACCGGTGATAGACTTCATATCAGTGGTCGTACACCATTACGGCGTCCCCCACACCATCATCCCAGATAATGTCACGAACTTCACGGCCGACGAGGTCATACTCGTGCAAAAACATGGGCATTAAGCTCGACTATGCTTCAGTCTATCACCCTCAAACTAACGGTCAAGTCGAGCGAGCAAATGGTCTAATAATGAGAGGCATCAAACCCAGATTAGTGCGGTCCCTCAAGGAATCTAACACGCACTAGGTAGAGGAGCTCGACTCCGTACTCTGGGGGCTGCGGACCATGCCGAATCGCACCACCGGATTCACACCATTCTTTATGGTATACGGCGCAGAGGCAGTTTTGCCCTGCGACATAATTCATGACTCACCTCGCGTGCGCATGTACGAAGAAAGAGAAGCCGAGCTCGATCGACAGGACAGTTTGGACGCCTTGGAGAAGGAGCGTGATCTGGCAAAAGCCCATTCCGCATTCTATCAACAAAGAAGCTCAAGATATCAAAGCGTAGAAGTACGGGCCAAAACTTACAATGTTGGTGAGTTAGTTCTCGCTCACGGACAAGAAAATGGACAAACTCAAGCCCAAATGGGAAGGTCCCTTTATTATAGACAAAGTCCTAACCGGTGGAGCGTACTGTCTGCAGATGCATCGGATAACCGAATCGAGCCGAACCCAAGGAACGCAACCCGTCTCCGAAGATTCTACGCCTAGCGCCGGATTCTGAGTTCGTCTCCTTCCTCTGTCTATTTTTTACACATTAGTTGTCTTATATTTCTCTCCTTCTCCCTCTTTTTCTCTTACAAGCCTTTAAAGGCTCGTTCGCGCATTGTTCGCATTGACACCGACGCGCTTATCCGCGCTCATTATACACTGGGGCTTCTTTAACAGAAGCTTGTTTGTATGGGCTTCATGCCTAACACATGTGTCACGCTTCCGCATGTACCTTTTATTCACCATTATATGCATCGATATGACTTAAGTTTTTGCCAAGCTGGGTTGCCTGGCTCATGTGCTTACCCCTACGTTCCCGATTGTTCGGCTAGGTGGTAAAGGGAGCACCTCTGCGATTTCTACCGCCGGGTCACCGGATGTGTACCTCGACCGGGTGAAGCCGAAGCTAGCGTTCTTAAGGGAATATTCGGTCGGTGAACTAAAGATGATTTCTCACTTATTTATTCATCTGCCCCAGATGCTTCTCTGCTTTTTAGCAGAATAGGACATGCACTTCAAGGCATGCCTCCTGTGGAAAGGAACCCCTAACGGAACTATTCTCCCTGGAAGATGTTTCTTACTTACCATGTAATATAACATAACTAGTTGGGCACTTGTCTGTTAAAGCACTAATGACCCCCTCCATGCATGCCCTGGTTCTTACATAACCGTGATGGTATTCAGACACACTCCGAACTATAGGGTCCCGAGGTTCAAGCGAAAAGGTCTGCCATGACAAACGATCTACAATCCGGCTAGAAGGCATTTTTACATGGCATCTTAAATTACATAGTCAATTTGACTGGGTGTATTCCTCCTCAATACCATCTAATAGGCTGTCTAGTTTACAGTCCTGTTGGGAATACTTTGCAGCCAATTCTACTTGGCCATACACTAAGCTCACAGGGATCTCCTTCCCATCGGGCCCCACAGGTCCGACCTTGGCCATGTGGTTTGGGTCAGCCGTGTACTGCGTCTTCACCATGGCCCGAGCCTCCCTGGCGCCTTTGACGGCAGGCCGATATCTTCCATAATCGAGCGCCCACGAGCTCCCTTAAGCCTCTCTGCAAGCTCTTCAAGGCCTTTCGGCAGGGAGACAGATTGCCACAAGGCACAGGCGACGCCTTTCATCACCGCCAAACTCGTTAAATGCGGTTGTAAGATCTCGAAGAAGGTCACCCGTAGAACCGGCATTTCTCTGCGGGGGACGACCTGTGAGCATACCTCTGAGACATAACTCTGTTAGTCGACTTCCTCGCCGAACTCTTTTTCAAAGTTCGTTCAAGCACTTACTAAAAATGCCGTGGTCGGCCGTTGATTCTCCTTCACGAGTCCGGCAGTGGGCACGAACATCCTTTAGTTCCTCGCCCGGTGGGTGTTGGCATCTTGGAGATTATTCTTCTCCTGCCTCACCCTCGTAAGCACGCTCTCGCCGCCTTTAACTGGCGCAAGAGTTGTTGCTTGTCCGGATCCACTCCGGCGCCTTCTGCAATGATATTGTCAGATTTACACACACGTCGCACTTCACAACACACTTATCTTCGAAGCGTGTATTATCATAGGGGGTCTCCTTGGCCTCCCCTGCAGCAGCTAGTGCGGCCTCGAGTTGGGCTTTGCACTCTTCCAGCTCCTGGGACAGTTGGGTATTCTTTTTTGTAAGATCCTGCATAACAAATGATCCTTAAATCAGTTATTATAACTGTTTCAAGTCTCGGGGCTACTGGCATATATAACCATCAAATTTTCTCACCCGTATGGCTTTCACATACCGCTTGATGGCTCTGGCTAGACCATTTTGAGCGGCACGGAGGTGCGCCTTCGCCAAATTGAAGGCATCTAGTGCCTCTTGGGAGAAACATGTGTCACGAAGAACCGTCCGGCGACGCCTGTGGTTCATGGCACTCTCCACCTCGGAATTGGTGGCGAGCGATGCATCGGGCATCCTGCATCGGAGGAGCGTCCGGCCTTACGCCTCGTGTTTGCCTCCGCTTCCTTACAGCTTTGGAGCACGGCTGGTGGAGGCTCGATTGGCAACCTCTCCGGATATAGTCCGGCGAGCGCTCTTTTTCCTGAAGAGAGCACGAGCGTTAGTATGCCTTCCGGGAATAAAACCTGGGAATAAGATGGCGCGCCATACCGTTGCGCCGGCGTCTCAATCTGGACCGCACTTCTTTTCAACCTGTTGGGCCTTGCTTCCCTTTGTTGGCTAGCTACCGTAGGCTCGGCCTCCCGCCTCACGGGCTCCCCCTGCAAAACACCATTGGTATACGGTGATCGAAAATAAGCACGGATGGACCATTTTCAAAGTATTGGGACTTCGGTCTCAGTTACCTGCGAGGCAGGAAGTATTCCGGGGTAATCAGCCGTAATGGCGACCAGGGCATTATCGATGCTCCGTTGGTAAAATACCCCATCAATCAGCTCCACGGCTATGTCCGGATCCTCTTGGGAGGCCGGATCGAGGGACCGTTCCGGATCCTCGGGTTGTGGAGGAGGGCTGTTTATATCCTTCATGGCCCGGTGCAATTCCTGCGTCGAAATCACAAGATAAGGTACTTAACTATGGGAATATGGAACGGATGGGCAAAAAGAAGTGTCCGCTTACCCAGCTTGGAGGATTGTACATAGAAAATCTGTCCTGTGGATTGGCGCGAGGAACTCCTCCTCTCTTCTCCCTTGTATAATGCGGACAAGGCCTTCGTCAGAGCAGCAATCGATCCGGCCCCTTACGGCCGCAGCGGGTGGCATCATCCTCCCGTTGAAATCCCACATGGGGTGGCCTCTATCTTTGAGCGGCTGCAACCCCCGCATAATGCATGTGGCCATGACCCCGATCATGGTCAGTCCGGAATGAGCTAACAACCTTATCCGGCTCATCAGGTAAAGGACGTCCTTGTCATTTTCCCTTTGAGGGCTCCGTGGGCGCCAGCTTAGGCACTTCTTCAAGGGAGCATTATCGAACTCGGGGAGGCCAATCCAAACAGGGTCCGGTAGGGGGACATCTTCTATATAAAACCATTCTGAAGGCCAGTCTTCGGACGCCTTCCTTGGGGTTCCGGATAGATATCCGGTCCCGGTGATGCGCCATAGTTTGGCTCCGCCCACTTGATATATCGACCCCTCCTGAGAACGGGGCACAAGGCGTAACAGCTTCTTCCACGGTAGCGAAATGAGCCTCGACGCCCAAGAACAACTCGCAAAGGGCTACGAAGCCCGCAATATGCAAAACGGAGGCAGGCGTAAGGTTGTGCAACTGGAGGCCGTAGAACTCCAGGAGCCCCCGGAGGAATGGATGAATTGGGAATCCGAGCCCCCTTATCAAATAAGGGACAAGGCATACCCGCTCTCCTTTGGAGGGATTGGGGACGCTCTCCGCCTGCTTTCCGCCATTATAGGTGGCGAGTCTAGCTCGAACGGGGACCATGAAGGCCGGGGGGAGGAATCCCTTGGTTTGGAGCGTCACTAGCTCTGTCTTGAGACGGAACATCTCCCAACCCCAGTGCCGAGGACCGGGAGGCGAGAGGAGGAGCTGCGTCGGCCAGCCATGATGGAATGGATCTCTCGCCGGATGCACTCCGATGAATGCTCGCAAAGGGAAGATGGTGTGATTCGGATCTAAATCCTCGTCTCTTTTATAGGGCAGCTTATTTGCGCAGCCAGGGGGTAAATGTAAAAACACCCTAGCTTTTCACATTCGTTTGACACGTGGAAGACGGCCATTATTGGGCGTGGAAGCCAAGGAGCACAATATTCATGAGAAGCCGGACACTATTCAACAGGTACACGGAATTTGGAGAAGAACCCACCTTGCAATGCCGAAGACAATCTGCGCGGCGGACTCATCGTCATTGAAGCCTGGTTCGGGGGCTACTGAGGGAGTCCCGGATTAGGGGGTGTCCGGATAGCCGAACTACAACCTTTGGCCGGACTCGTGGACTATGAAGATACAAGATTGAAGACTTCGTCCCGTGTCCAGATGGGACTTTCCTTGGCGTGGAAGGCAAGCTTGGCGATACGGATATGTAGATCTCCTTCTATTGTAACCGACTCTGTGTAACCCTATCCCTCTCCGGTGTCTATATAAGCTGGAGGGTTTTAGTCCGTAGGACGAACAACAATCATACCAGAGGCTAGCTTCTAGGGTTTAGCCTCTCTGATCTCGTGGTAGATCTACTCTTGTACTACCCATATCATCAATATTAATCAAGCAGGAGTAGGGTTTTACCTCCATCGAGAGGGCCCGAACCTGGGTAAAAACATCGTGTCACTTGTCTCATGTTACCATCCGCCTAGACACACAGTTCGGGACCCCCTACCCGAGATCCGCCGGTTTTGACACCGACAATCAGCCAAGAGACTGGTCACTAGGAAGCGAGCTACCCCGCAAAAAAGGAAGAAGGAAGCGAGGTGTTTCATCAAGCCAACTCTCGGCCACATTCAAAGTGCAGCAAGCACAGTTCGCACAAAGATGCGCCGCAAGGTTTGCTGACCTGTTTACATGCTGAATAACAAAAAAAGAGGAAATATTACCGAGTGCTCCTATTTGTAACAGGATATGAGCCAGAATTAAGCGACAGTTGTGGCGAGTGTTCCATGCAATCAACTTCCATTATCACATGTGAGAACCCTCGAAGAGAACCAAATGTGTTGAAGATTGCTTTATCACATTTTAAAATATAATAAGAGTGCAGACGCTCCTCCATCCGGTTTCTAGTAGTAGTACATACCTCTATAGTAGTATTACTAGTACTACTAGTAAACTTTGCGCTTGGTTGTTCGCCTCTTCGGGAAGCCGAACAATATAGTACAAGTATAGTGTATGCATGCTTCTGGCAATCTGACACCGAATTAACTGTTGCACGTCCACCGCCTGAGCGAGGGAGAGCTTGCATTAGTAAAAGTTTCTCCTTGTCCTGCGAGCCACCGCGTGCAAGCTTGTCCCATCCTGCAAGCTTCTCCTCGTTCGGCAAGTTGACGAGACATAGCAAAGTAATGCTAGTCCATACTGCCTCCTTTCCGGTTAATATGGCTTAATTTTAAACGAGATAAATACACTGTCTGTCATTGTATATTTGTAAAAATACGGTCAGTGGACTTCATAATACGCTCACTGCGCTCAATATATATATTTTCCGGTGTTTATACGGTCACTAGCTCACCCTAGCTGAGTATGTGTGTGCATGCACGTGTAGGTTGAGCACTTGAGCATGGTCGTGTGTGTTCCGTCGTGTGCTCGGACATGCATGCATTACGGCGTGGCGCGCGTTTTTGCGTCCATGTGTACGTGTGACTGTTGCATGCACGCACGAGGTTGTAGTCCCTCACATTCACATGTTCATAAGTCAATGCTTTGTCAAAACGTTGCATGCAAGGTTTAATGATTCGTTGTTCATGCATGCATTCCCGATATTAATACGTTGGTAAAGACAATTTCTTGAGGAAAGCAAGCCCATGAATTGACTACAAAGGGGACCAATAAGCCAGGACGGAGGGAGTACCAGTACTGAACCGGAAAGAGGGAGTAGGTACTAGTAGTAGTACGTAACAACGTGCAGTAACAAAATTCCTCTATGTGCATCCTGTCTACATGTCATGCAAGAAAATAGAGATAAGTACAAGTGAGACTCAGGACGGTCATACACGTAGGCGGAGTACGTGTAGGGGCCACTAAGGAGCAGTCAAATCACACAGTAAGTTAGTCGGAAGAAGCAACCATCATTTCACTCTTCAATGACACGTACGCAATATAAAATGGTTGATACGAAGAGAAAAATAAAACCACTATATATACACTAGCAGTAGCCTAAGCTACAAGCATGCTTGCTTGGGTTGCTCTCTTCACAAGCATAGAACGACGGTGGCCACACCGCTGGTCACATATTTGGCATGATCTCGCCGCTGGGGGAAGGGAACAATGTTCTGCATAGATGCGGTCGACATCGCGAGGGAGAAAACCTACAGTCGGTGCGTCCAATCAAGGGTCCCCGCGGTATGGGCTGATGTCGCGTCCCAACCGCCCTTCTAGCTACAGCCCGACGTCCCAGGTACATCTTCCTTTTGGAGCCGGCTTCCTTCACTACCGCAGCTCCCCACGTAGCTCCATCTCCATGTCGATCTTCCTCTACTTCTACCGGCTTCTATTTGTGATGAGTTTATGTCTCATGAACTAGTGCCAGTACTATTATTCTAATCACACTTCTTCAATCTCTTTGCCATTAGGGATGCTCAACTCGATTTTAGTGGAACTGCACAAAAGCATCGTATGATCCGAGGGTGCCAGCCGTCTTTCGTTCGACAGGTTCTATCTAGCCAGGAACTTAAATCATGTTTAGGGTTTAGGGTTTAAGTCGTAGTGAATCCATCAGTAGTTTTTCTTTCGTACACGCTCTCACAACTTTTGTCTTTAGTTGTGAAGTAAATATTGGCTATGATCTCTGAATCATTGAGATGCATCAACATGCATGTTAGTTTTCCTTTGTATTTGATGGAATGTCGTAACAGGGCAACCTTGGAGTAGGAATGAAAATGGGGTGGAAAGTTTTCATTTTTCCGGAGAAAAAATGGAAACAGAGAGAAACCAACGTTTTGTTTCATTGGATCACGCCATCGAGCAAAACCAATGTTTAAATCACGTCTGTCGCGTTCGTGTCTCACCCTCCTCCATGGCTCCACCCCACACAGTCGCTTGGCATGCCACTCACCACAAACCGAGTATATGATAACTTTCCCGCCTGCTTGTCGATGGATCGCGCCATGGAGTACTAGCACTACTGGAAGAGATTGACAAGTTGGGGGAGGACAGCTAGCTGTAGCACGGACTCCCAAGAACTTTTTACATGCATGTTGTGGCCGGCTATTGCGACATTTGAACGCGGAGCAGTCGCGTGCAACGAGAAGCGGCGCGGGCGACGCTCTCTCAGCCGGCGCGCTGCTTCAATGCCGGCGCCAGTAAGAGGTCGCGTCCGCTCTGGCCGGGCATGAATGCGGCACTGACCGTTTCGGGCGGGAAGCACGCGCGGGTGATGAAGAGGCTTCGGGTTGGTCAGGAGCGGGCGTGGCAGCGGTCCGGACGCCCGCAAACAAGAGATGATGTACGTTAATATTGTTGCGTATATAATTAACAACGTAAATAATGTGCCAGTTGGACAAATATGATTGGAGATGGAGATGGAGATGGAGATGGAATTTTACGTAAACACGGATATGCATGTCTATGTCTATGTGTGTGTGCGTGATTTACTCTCGCGACACAGGCGGGGCGTGTTTTTGACCGAGATTTCTTTCTTGGTACATTAAAAAAATCCGCCAGTTTTCGTTTCTTTTTTCCGGGAACGAGCGTATTCTATTTAAAACCACTGCTGTGGAGAGATTTTTTACTCCATTGTATATATAGCCTCTTGTTTGATAGGGTTTCTCGCGTCTCGCTCTCTCACCCTCTCCATACCAAAACAAGATGACAGTGTCCACTCTATCTCTCTCCTCACCGGTGGTCACAGATCCGGCCAAATCCCGTCCGCTGTGGGAGGTGAGGAGGTGCAGCGTTGACGTTGTCGCCATTGGCGATAGAGGAAGCCGATGCGCATCATCCTCTTGGAGCCGGCGTTGGCGCGGATGAAGGTCCTCCACGCCCTTGTTCACTGCCGTCATGTGGGCAGATCCCGCCCGCCCGCCTAAGCGACATCTCGCCCACCTGAGGTATAACTTATTGTACTGGTCCAGCTCCCCAGATCGTTGCATGCGGGTTTTCTTCTATGCGACTACTCCCCAGCTCCCCATGTACAATAGCTAGGGTTCGTCGGTTGGTCCAACATCACCTACTATTATAGAGGAAATGCCACTCGAAAAGTCGTCCTGGTTTATGCCTCGGTGGAGGTATACATGTTGTTTCGACAAAAAGTACATGGTGGTTGTGCGGTCATTGTCCATATGCTCCTATTGTTGCTGCTAATCTAATACTATCACTGGTTAATTGAAGAAATGTTTTTTTCTCGGGTATCCTGGTTTAGTTCCCATCAAGATAATCATGATGCTTTTGTTTGTTGGTGTACTTTTCATTAATTCTTATTGACAATTGAGATGTCGCTGTTAATCTTGTACCACTGCCAAAACAAAGTAACAATACTATATCCCTTTTTTATGTTTTTGCAAACAGCAATGCGTATCTCCAGACCCGGGCATGTCTTCCTCAATTTTAGTGGAAATGCACAAAATTGGATGGCCATTGTCGTTCCGCCTCACTGTCCTCTGTCACGTGGTTCTTCCTTCCTCGAGCTTGATTACTGAGAAGAAACAGACCACAGTGAGGATTTGTCAAACTTCATAGGTGCCTCACCCAAACTAAATGCCATTTGGATGACGCATCACCATGATGATCGATCGATGCTCATGGTTGCACCTCATGGTTGCATCAACTGGTGAAGCTGATCGATTTTCCATGAAAAACAAGTTGTCTTCCATCAGTGCTCTTTGCTTGTTACCCACAAAGATGATATCCTTCATCAGTTCACCTTGGTTGCATTGGAGACGCGATGCGTCTTTCACGTTGGTGCAATTTTATCACACAATTGGCTATGAACCAAATGTTTCCTCGAAGAAGGATCGATGTTGGTACTAAGAGCATAAGTTTTGTATTGATTTCTAACCCTTCTCACAACTTTGTCTTCAGCTCCCCCGTAATTTTATTTCTCCAGCTATTAACTTTGATTAAAAAATTGTGTGGACTAAAAACCCGGATGGACGTAGTAGCCCTCCATTTTTATTTACTCTGCATATTAGATTTGACTGATGTCAAACTTTGTAAAGTCTGACCAAGTTCAGGCCGAACACAACAAACCATAATTAATGACAGAGGGCAAACTGTACATACACTCAAACCTTTCCGATAATTGAAATTAAAATTCTTTATTTGTACACACTCTCACACGTTTTCGATAATATGGCGCATGTGTGGTTGTTCACTTAAGGGAGGGTAGTGTACCGCGCGTGAAGGACAGGAAGTGCAACCAGGATGCGTGGATCATTAGTTCATCGGAAGTAGTAGTTTTCTTCACTGGTACGTCAAATAAAGAGTTTCATTTCGTACTTACACAATTTAAAACGATTGTTATGGAGAGAATAAGAAAACCACTCCACTATTAATACAATATATATGTAGTGTCAAAAACGTTCTTATATTATGGGACGAAGGGAGTACTATATAAGCTGGAGCCTCAATGCTTGTTTGCTAGGGTTTGCACTCTCCACACTCTTGCCGCACTACATATATATATATACACGCTGGAGGCTCAGCGTTCCTTTGCTAGGGTTTGCTATATTCATAGTCTCTCACCCTCTTCGCCAGATCTTAACAAGATTGTGTTGGCCTTTGTCTCTCTCTCTCTCCCCCCTCACAGCTGGTGAAGGAGCCGTCCGGATCCCGTCGCACTGGGAAGGGGAGGAGTTGCAGCGTTCACTCTATCGCCTTCGGCGAGGGAGGCAATCCACTCCCATATGCGCTGTTCTCTTTCACCCAGCGCCTCTGTGGGAGGGCCACCGACCCCTTCTTCCTCGTTGTCGTACGTAGTGTGGGCAGATCCGGCCTCCCGCCACACGCCTAGCCACATCCCGACGACCCTAAGGTATAACTTGTTGGGGAACGTAGCAGAAATTCAAAATTTTCCTACGTGTCACCAAGATCTATCTATGAAGAAACTAGCAACGAGGGAAGGAGAGTGCATCTACATACCCTTGTAGATCGCTAAGCGGAAGCGTTCATGAGAACGGGGTTGAAGGAGTCGTACTCGTCATGATCCAAATCACCGGAGATCCTAGTGCCGAACGGACGGCACCTCCGCGTTCAACACACGTACAGCCCGGTGACGTCTCCCACGCCTTGATCCAGCAAGGAGAGAGGGAGAGGTTGAGGAAGACTCCATCCAGCAGCAAAGACAACGGCATGGTGGTGATGGAGGAGCGTGGCAATCCCGCAGGCTTCGCCAAACACCAAGGAGAGGAGGAGAAGGAGGCAGGCTGCGCCTGGAGAGGAGAGGCTCTCGTGTGGATGCCCTCCCTCCCTCCACTATATATAGGGGCAAGGGAGAGGGGAGGCAGCCTTGCCCCTTCCTCCAAGGAAGGGTGCGGCCAAGAGGGGGAGGAGTCCATCCTCCCAAGGCACCCTCGGAGGTGCCTTCCCCTTGAGGACTCTTCCCTCCCCAAGTTTCCTTGGCGCATGGGCCTCTTGGGGCTGGTGCCCTTGGCCCATATAGGCCAAGGCGCACCCCCTACAGTCCATGTGGCCCCCCGGGGCAGGTGGACCCCCCCGGTGGACCCCCGGAACCAAAATAGGACTTCCCATATATAAATCTTTACCTCCAGACCATTCCGGAACTCCTCGTGACGTCTGGGATCTCATCCGGGACTCCGAACAACATTCGGTAACCACATACAAACTTCCTTTATAACCCTAGCGTCATCGAACCTTAAGTGTGTAGACCCTACGGGTTCGGGAGACATGTAGACATGACCGAGACGTTCTCCGGTCAATAACCAACAGCGGGATCTGGATACCCATGTTGGCTCCCACATGTTCCACGATGATCTCATCGGATGAACCACGATGTCAAGGACTCAATCGATCATGTATACAATTCCCTTTGTCTAGCGGTATTGTACTTGCCCGAGATTCGATCGTCGGTATCCCGATACCTTGTTCAATCTCGTTACTGCAAGTCTCTTTACTCGTTCCGTAACACATCATCCCGTGATCAACCCCTCGGTCACATTGTGCACATTGTGATGATGTCCTACCGAGTGGGCCCAGAGATACCTCTCCGTTTACGGAGTGACAAATCCAGTCTCGATTCGTACAACCCAATGCAGACACTTTCGGAGATACCTGTAGTGCACCTTTATAGCCACCCAGTTACGTTGTGACGTTTGGTACACCCAAAGCATCCCTACGGTATCCGGGAGTTGCACAATCTCATGGTCTAAGGAAATGATACTTGACATTAGAAAAGCTTTAGCATATGAACTACGATCTTTGTGCTAGGCTTAGGATTGGGTCTTGTCCATCACATCATTCTACTAATGATGTGATCCCGTTATCAATGACATCCAATGTCCATGGCTAGGAAACCGTAACCATCTATTGATCAACGAAGCTAGCCAATAGAGGCTTGCTAGGGACATGGTGTTGTCTATGTATCCACACATGTATCTGAGTTTCCTATCAATACAATTATAGCATGGATAATAAACGATTATCATGAACAAGGAAATATAATAATAATAACTAATTTATTATTGCCTCTAGGCATATTTCCAACAGTCTCCCACTTGCACTAGAGTCAATAATCTAGTTCACATCGTCATGTGATTAACATCGATAGGTCACATCGCCATGTGACCAACACCCAAAGAGTTTACTAGTGTCTCAGAACTAGTTCACATCATTATGTGATTTAGACTCAATGATTTCTGAGGTTTGATCATGTTTTGCTTGTGAGAGAGGTTTTAGTCAACGGGTTTTAGTCAACGGGTCTGAACCTTTCAGATATGTGTGTGCTTTGCAACTTTCTAGGTAATATTGTAAACGCTGCTTCCACGCTCCACTTGGAGCTATTCCAAATGGTTGTTCCACTATACGTATCCTGTTTGCTACTTAGAGTCATTCGGATAGGTGTTAAAGCTTGCATCGACGTAACCCTTTACGCCGAACTCTTTATCACCTCCATAATCGAGAAACATGTCCTTATTTACTCCAAGGACAATTTTGAC
Organism: Aegilops bicornis; assembly: GCA_021605145.1. Taxonomy (NCBI): domain Eukaryota; kingdom Viridiplantae; phylum Streptophyta; class Magnoliopsida; order Poales; family Poaceae; genus Aegilops; species Aegilops bicornis. Next base: position 499,854,113 of record CM038674.1, read on the forward strand.
TGCTGTCCAATGATCCATTCCTGGATCATTCTTGTACCCCTTGACTGACTCATGGCAAGGCACACTTCCGGTGCGGTACACATCATAGCATACTATAGAGCCTATGTCTGAAGCATAGGGGACGACCTTCGTCCTTTCTCTCTTTTCTGCCGTGGTCGAGCTTTAACTCTTAACTTCATACCTTACAACTCAGGCAAGAACTCCTTCTTTGGTCGATCCATCTTGAACACTTTCAAGATTATGTCAAGGTATGTGCTCATTTGAAAGTATTATTAAACATTTTGATCTATCTTATAGATCTTGATGCTTATTGTTCAAGTAGCCTAATCCAGGTTTTCTATTGAAAATCATCTTTCAAATAACCCTATATGCTTTCCAGAAATTCTACATCATTTCGATCATCAATATGTCAACAACATATACTCATCGGAAATTCTATAGTGCTCCCACTCACTTCTTTGGAAATACAAGTTTCTCATAAACTTTGTATAAACCCAAAATCTTTGATCATCTCATCAAAGCGCACATTCCAACTCCGAGATGCTTACTTCAGTCCTTAGAAAGGATCGCTGGAGCTAGCATACCTTTTTAGCGTCCTTAGGATCGTCAAAACTTTTTTGATTGTATCACATACGACCTTTCTTTACGTAAACTGATAAGGAAACTCGTTTTTGACATCCATCTGCCAGATTTCATAAATGCAGTTTATGCTAACATGATTCCGACGGACTTAAGCATCGCTACGGATGAGAAAATCTCATCGTAGTCAACTCCTTGAACTTGTGAAAAACTCTTCGCCACAAGTCGAGCTTCATAGACGGTGATATTACCGTCCACATCCGTCTTCTTCTTAAAGATCCATTCATCTCAATGGCTTGCCGATCATCGTGCAAGTCCACCAAAGTCCATGCTTTGTTACGATACATGGATCCTATCTCGGATTTCATGGCCTCTAACCATTTGTCGGAATTTGGGCCCACCATCGCTTCTCCATAGCTCGTAGGTTCATTGTTGTCTAGCAACATGACCTTCAAGACAGGATCACCGTACCACTCTGAAGCAGTACGCATCCTTGTCACCCTACGAGGTACGGTAGTGACTTGATCCAAAACTTCATGATCACTATCATAAGCTTCGACTTCAATTGGTGTAGGTGCCACAGAACAACTTCCCGTGCCTGCTACACACTTGTTGAAGTGACGGTTCAATAACCTCATCAAGTCTCCACCATCCTCCCACTCAACTTTCCGAGACAAACTTTTCCTCGAGAAAGGACCCGATTCAAGAAACAATCCCTATTGCTTTCGGATCTGAATTAGGAGGTATACCCAACCGTTTTGGGTGTCCTATGAAGATGCATTTTATCCGCTTTGGGTTCGAACTTATCAACCTGAAACTTTTCCACATAAGCGTCGCAGCCCCAAACTTTTAAGAAACGACAACTTAGGTTTCTCCAAACGGTGTCGTCTCAACGGAATTACGTGGTGCCCTATTAAAGTGAGTGCGGTTGTCTCTAATGCCTAAACCCATCAACGATAGTGGTAATTCGATAAGAGACATCATGGTACGCACCATATCCAATAAGGTGCAACTATGATGTTCGGACGCACCATCACACTATGGTGTTCCATGCGGTATTAATTGTGAAACAATTTGCACAATGTCTTAATTGTGTGCCAAAACTCGTAACTCAGATATTCATCTCTATGATCATATCATAGACATTCTATCCTCTTGTCACGAAGATCTTAAACTTCACTCTGAAATTACTTGAACCATTCAATAATTCAGATTTGTGTTTCATCAAGTAAATATACTCAATCATCTACTCGAATCATCTGTGAAGTCAGAACATAACGATATTCACTGCATGCCTCAAAGACTCATTGGACTGCACACATCAAAATGTGTTACTTCTAACAAGTTGCTATCTAGTTCCATCTTCTTTGAAACCGAGGCTTTTCATCATCTTGTCCATGTGGTATGATTTGCATATCTCAAGTGATTCAAAATCAAGTGAGTCTAAACGATCCATCTGCATGGAGTTTCATCATGCGTATACACCAATGAGACATGGTTTGCATGTCTCAAACTTTTCAAAAAGCGAGTGAGTCCAAAGATCCATCAACATGGAGCTTCTTCATGCGCTTTTACACCAATATGACTTACATGGCGATTGCCACAAGTAAGTGGTACTATCATTACTATCTTATACTTTTGGCATGAAAATGTGTATCACTACGATCGAGATTCAATAAACCATTTATTTAGGTGCAAGACCATCAAGGTTTTATTCAAATAAATAGAGTAACCATTATTCTCCTTAAATGAATAACCGTATTGTGATAGACATAATCCAATCATGTATATGCTCAACGCATAAACACCAAATAACAATTATTTAGGTTTAACACCAATCTCGATGGTAGAGGGAGCGGGCGATGCTTGATCACATCAACCTTGGAAATACTTCCAACACATATCGTCGGCTCACCTTTAGCTAGTCTCCGTTTATTCCATAGCTTTTATTTCGAGTTACTAACACTTAGCAACCGAACTGGTATCTAATACCACAGTGCTACTAGGAGTACTAGTAAAATACACAATAACTTAATGTATATCAAATATACTTCTATCGACCTTGCCAGCCTTCTCATCTACCAAGTATCTAGGGTGGTTCCGCTCCGATGGCTGTTCCCTTATTACGTAAGCACTTAGTCTCGGGTTTGGGTTTAACCTTGGGTTTCTTCACCGAGCGACAACTGATTTGCCGTTTCATGAAGTGTCCCTTCTTGCCCTTGCCCTTCTTGAAACTAGTGGTTTCACCAACCATCAACAATTGATGCTCCTTCTTGATTTCTACATTCGCGGTGTCGAACATTGCGAGTGGCTCAAGGATCATCATATCTATCCTCGATATGTTATAGTTCATCACGAATCTTTAGCAGCTTGGTGGTAATGACTTTGGAGAAACATCACTTTCTCATCTGGAAGATCAACTCCCACTCAATTCAAGTGATTGTTGTACTCAGACAATCTGAGCACAAGCTCAACGATTGAGCTTTTCTCCCTTAGTTTGCAGGCTAAGAAAATCGTCGGAGGTCTTATACCTTTTGACGTGGGCACAAGCCTGAAATCCCAATTTCAGCCCTCCAAACATCTCATATGTTCCGCGATGTTTCGAAAACGTCTTTGGTGCCTCTACTCTAAACCGTTCAACTGAACTATCACGTAGTTATCAAAACGTGTATGTCCGATGTTCGCAACATCCACAAACGACGTTTGGGGTTCAAAGACACCGAGCGGTGCATTAAGGACATAAGCTTTCTCTTGATCGCATAATTGCTACTTTCAACTTTCAACTATATTTTCTCTAGGAACATATCTAAACAGTGGAACTAAAGCGCGAGCTTCGACATAATTTGCAAAAGGTCTTTTGACTATGTTCAAGATAATTAAGTTCATCTTATGAACTCCCACTCGAATAGACATCCCTCTGGTCATCTAAGTGATTACATGATCCGAGTCAACTAGGCCGTGTCCGATCATCACGTGAGACGGACTAGTCAACATCGGTGAACATCTTCATGTTGATCGTATCTACTATACGACTCATGCTCGACCTTTCGGTCTCTGTGTTCCCGAGGCCATGTCATACATGCTAGGCTCGTCAAGTTAACCCCAAGTGTTTTCTTTGTGTAAATCTGTCTTACACCCGTTGTATGTGAACGTAAGAATCCATCACACCCGATCATCACGTGGTGCTTAGAAGCTGACGAACTGTAGCAACGGTGCACGATCGAGGAGAACACTTCTTGAAATTTGTGTAAGGGATCATCTTATTTACTACCGTCGTTCTAAGTAAACAAGATGCATAAACATAATAAACATCACATGCAATTATATAGTAGTGACATGATATGGCCAATATCATATTGCTCCTTTGATCTCCATCTTCGGGCTCCATGATCATTATTGTCACCGGCATGACACCATGATCTCCATCATCATGATCTCCATCATCGTGTCTTCATGAAGTTGTCTCGCCAACTATTACTTCTACTACTATGGCTACCGTTAGCAATAAAGTAAAGTAATTACATGGCGTTGTTTAATGACACGCAGGTCATACAATAAATAAAGACAACTCCTATGGCTCCTGCCGGTTGTCATACTCATCGACATGAAAGTCGTGAATCCTATTACAAGAACATGATCAATCTCATACATCACATATCATTCATCACATTCTTCTTGGCCATATCACATCACATAGCATACCCTGCAAAAACAAGTTAGACGTCCTCTAATTGTTGTTTGCATGTTTTACGTGGCTGCTATGGGTTTCTAGCAAGAACGTTTCTTACCCTCATAAAACCACAACGTGATATGCCAATTGCTATTTACCCTTCATAAGGACCCTTTTCATCGAATCCGTTCCGACTAAAGTGGGAGGCGGCACCCGCTAGCCACCTTATGCACCAAGTGCATGTCGTTCGGTGGAACCTGTCTCACGTGGAAATGCGTGTAAGGTCGGTCCGGGCGCTTCATCCCACAATACCGTCGAAACAAGATTGGACTAGTAACGGTAAGCATATTGAACAACATCAACGCCCACAACTACTTTGTGTTCTACTCGTGCAAAGAATCTACGCAATAGACCTAGCTCATGATGCCATCGTTGGGGAACGAGCAGAAATTCAAAATTTTCCCTCGTGTCACCAAGATCTATCTATGAAGAAACTAGCAACGAGGGAAGGAGAGTGCATCTACATACCCTTGTAGATCGCTAAGCGGAAGCGTTCATGAGAACGGGGTTGAAGGAGTCGTACTCGTCGTGATCCAAATCACCGGAGATCCTAGTGCCGAACGGACGGCACCTCCGCGTTCAACACACGTACAGCCCGGTGACGTCTCCCACGCCTTGATCCATCAAGGAGAGAGGGAGAGGTTGAGGAAGACTCCATCCAGCAGCAGCACAACGGCATGGTGGTGATGGAGGAGCGTGGCAATCCCGCAGGGCTTCGCCAAACACCAAGGGAGAGGAGGAGAAGGAGAGGCAGGGCTGCGCCTGGAGAGGGAGAGGCTCTCGTGTGGATGCCCTCCCTCCCCTCCACTATATATAGGGGCAAGGGAGAGGGGGGAGGCGCAGCCTTGCCCCTTCCTCCAAGGAAGGGGTGCGGCCAAGAGGGAGGAGTCCATCCTCCCAAGGCACCCTCAGGTGCCTTCCCCTTGAGGACTCTTCCCTCCCAAGTTTCCTTGGCGCATGGGCCTCTTGGGGCTGGTGCCCTTGGCCCATATAGGCCAAGGCGCACCCCTACAGCCCATGTGGCCCCCAGGCAGGTGGACCCCCGGTGGACCCCGAACCCCTTCGGCACTCCTCACAATACCGATAAAGTGCTAAACTTTTCCGCGACCAAAATAGGACTTCCCATATATAAATCTTTACCTCCAGACCATTCCTAACTCCTCGTGACGTCACGGGATCTCATCCGGACTCCAACAACATTCGGTAACCACATACAAACTTCCTTTATAACCCTAGCGTCATCGAACCTTAAGTGTGTAGACCCTACGGGTTCGGGAGACATGTAGACATGACCAGAGGCGTTCTCCGGTCAATAACCAACAGCGGGATCTGGATACCCATGTTGGCTCCCACATGTTCCACGATGATCTCATCGGATGAACCACGATGTCAAGGACTCAATCGATCATGTATACAATTCCCTTTGTCTAGCGGTATTGTACTTGCCCGAGATTCGATCGTCGGTATCCCGATACCTTGTTCAATCTCGTTACCGGCAAGTCTCTTTACTCGTTCCGTAACACATCATCCCGTGATCAACCCCTCGGTCACATTGTGCACATTGTGATGATGTCCTACCGAGTGGGCCCAGAGATACCTCTCCGTTTACACGGAGTGACAAATCCCAGTCTCGATTCGTGCCAACCCAATGCAGACACTTTCGAGATACCTGTAGTGCACCTTTATAGCCACCCAGTTACGTTGCCAGGACGTTTGGTACACCCAAAGCATTCCTACGGTATCCGGAGTTGCACAATCTCATGGTCTAAGGAAATGATACTTGACATTAGAAAAGCTTTAGCATATGAACTACGATCTTTGTGCTAGGCTTAGGATTGGGTCTTGTCCATCACATCATTCTACTAATGATGTGATCCCGTTATCAATGACATCCAATGTCCATGGTTAGGAAACCATAACCATCTATTGATCAACGAGCTAGCCAATAGAGGCTTGCTAGGGACATGGTGTTGTCTATGTAACCACACATGTATTTGAGTTTCCTATCAATACAATTATAGCATGGATAATAAACGATTATCATGAACAAGGAAATATAATAAAAATAACTAATTTATTATTGCCTCTAGGGCATATTTCCAACATAACTTTCTTTGAAACCGTCATTGCTCTAGTTGCATGCTGATCTTTTTCGATTCTGTAGTTGAATCTAGGTCTTGGTTCAAAGAGGAAAGAAGGGTGGGGTGGGGTGGAGCATGAATCTAGGACGTGGTTCAATAAGGAAAGGAGGGAGGGAAAGTAGTATAGACTGGCTATCCATCCGCTTTGTTGGTCGAAAAGGGGAAAAGGGGGTAGCCCAGTACACACATCTGTAAGGAACCGATCTCTTTGTTGGAAAAGGAAAGAACCTGGGGGGTTGGGTAGTTTGCGTAGGACTAGATTTGCTGCCCTCACATAGGAAAAAGGTTGAAAGAGAACAAATATGGGACCAGCACAGATATGCTGCTTGGCAACATACTCTGCGTCACCCATTTATACGTGTGGACACACATGGTGCTGGCATGTCCCATGTCCCATACAACTATTTTTCTGTTGTTAATCTAAGAATGTCGCTGGAAAATTGAAGCAATGCCACTGCTAGAAGTAAATTATATTTTTATTGAATGTTGTTTTAAGAGAATGTCTCTGTTAATATGAATCAATGCAACCGTTTTAGAAATGCTACTGTCCTACTTTGTTTTCCATCAAGATAAGTTAGATGCTTCTTTTTGTCGCCGTTTGTTTCATCCTCCTTTATTGGCCAGTAATTGTTTCCTTTTTTGCCTCTGTTAAAACAGGGATATCTATTCAACTTGTTGCTATAGCGAACTTCAATGTCGCACCGGCAACTTTGCTTGATTTCAGTGCAACTGCACAAAATGAGATTGGATTTCCTATTCGTGTTGGTAGATTCGTATTTGATCATGTTCGTCTCATGAAAGGTCAGCACAGGCTTTCATCCACATGATTGTGCAGTGTGCTTGGAGATGTTGTGCTACTTGTATTGGTACTGTTTTAAATAAATGTTGAATTGAAGCTATTGTAGTAGTGAACAAAAATGGGACCAACCCAGACATGATGCTTGTTGCTTTGTTACAACAAACTCTGCATCACCCCCTTTATAAGTAGATGGAAGCACATGTTGTTGCGCCCACTCTCCCCTGGAACTGTTTATGCTTTTTGTTAATCTAATGCCGCTGGTAAAGTTAAGCAATGCCACTCTTAGAATTAACTATTGAATCTTAGTAAAAGACTGCAACACTTGTTAGGGATTGGCGGGATTACCATTTTTGTGGCCGCATGTTTCATCCTCCTTTATCGGCCAGTAATTGATTCATTTTTTGCCTCTGTTAAAACAGGGATATCTATTCAACTTGTTGCTATTCCGACATTTTGCTTTTCTTGAAACACTTTTGTTTTAAGAGTGTTTTGTGCAGTTCAACTTGAATGTCACACCGGCGACTTTGCTTAATTTTGGTGGAACTGCACAAAAGGAGATCAGATTTTCATATATGTGTTGGGATATGTTTCCAGTCCTCCTCGCGAGTTGTTTCAAATCTTGGTCAAGAAAGGTCAGTAGTGACTTTCATCCACATGATGCTGCAGTGTGCTTTGAGATGTTGTGCTACTTGTGTTGGTACTGTTTTGGGTAAATGTTGAATTGAAGCTATTGAACTGCTGTCTTTTACCATTAAGTGAGCAAAAATTGTTCCAACCCAGTCATGATGCTTGTTTCTTTGTTACAACAAAACTCTGCATCACCCCCTTTATAAGTAGATGGAAGCACATGTTGTTGTTGCCCCCACTCTCCCATGGAACTTTTTATGCTTTTTGTTAATATAATGTCGCTGGTAAAATTAAGCAATGCCACTCTCAGAATTAACTACTGAATCTTAGTTCAAAACTGTAACACTGGTTAGGGATTGGCGGGATTACCATTTTTGTGGCCGCATGTTTCATCCTCCTTTATTGGCCAGTAATTGATTCATTTTTTGCCTCTGTTAAAACAGGGATATCTATTCAACTTGTTGCTATTGCGACATTTTGCTTTGCTTAATTTTGGTGGAACTGCACAAAAGGAGAACGGATTTCCATATATGCGTTGCTATCTCTTTTAGGTCTTCCTCAGGAGTTGTTTCCAGTCTTGGTCTTGAAAGGTCAGTACCGACTTTCAGTACCGATTTTCCTTAGGATTAACTACTGAATCTTAGTTCAAAACTGCAACACTTGTTAGGGATCGGCGAAGTACCATTTCTGTTAGGGATCAGCCGGAGTACATGTTTAAGAAATGTATTGTTCAGATAATGTCTCTGGTATTATACATCAGTTACAGTGTTTTACAAATGGTACTATCCTGCTTTGTAGTTCTTTCTACATGTTTAACCAAGGTATTGTTAAGATAATATCTCTGTTAAAATGAATCAGTCGCATTGTTTTAGGAATGGTACTTTTCTGCTTTGTCGTTCTTTATGCATGTTGAAACAAGGCATTTTTAATATAATGCCTCAGTTAATATGAATGAATCACACTGATTGAGAATTGCTACTCTCCTGCTTTGTTTCCCATTAAGATAAGGTAGATTAGTAGATGTTTTTATTCTTGGAGTACAAGTCATCAACCGTTATTTCTCAGTAATTGTTTACCTTATACCTATTGTTTCTCATAGGGATATCAAAATTAAAGCTCGGTTTTATTCCGACTTTGATTTTAGTTGAACTTCACAAAAGGAGCCAATGTGTCAAAGGCAAACTGCTGCACTAGTGGGTCCAGCTGGTCTTACCACTTTGTAGAAAGAAGCAGGTATTGTTTGCGCTACATTACAGAAGGAATGATCGAGAAAATTTACAGAGTATTAGTAGACGTTGGTTACATGACTAGTCTGCAGAGAGAATAGGCAACTCTATAACACGTGGAGTGCACTGGGCAAAAAGTGCCCAAACAAGTACAAGAAGCCAGGACAGGACTCCAAGTCTGTCAATGTCATTCTAAGCAACAATGATGGGGCATCTGGGTATGGTAACCTGTTTACCGTACTTTCAGTTTGTTAGTCCACCGATTGGTGGGTTGACACTGGGGCCAATATGCATGTGTGTGCTGATGTGTCTTTTTTCTTGCAGCGTATAAATATGAAATACACAGGGATGCTCAGCTTGATTTTAGTGGAACTGCACAAAATGTTCAGATGGTTCGTGTCCTCCATAATACTTCATCATGCACAATACATCGAATGGTTTTGTAATCATTCGTTGTCACCTTGAGCCACTGGACTATCAGGTGACAAACTGATGACAAACCCTGCATGTTCCACAATCATAGGCATTACATGTTTTGAATGGGAAAAGTTTGTCAAAGTTTAATCATTGATGTTAGCAAGAAGACATTAGTTTAATATATTGGAATTGGAAAACCTTGTCAAATTTTGCTCATTGATGTTAGCCAGAAGACATGCATTTGATATTTTTTAGTGGGACGCCCTTTGTTGTGAGCAATGTCGATCGTTTTTTCCTATTCCTGTCTTCAGTTCAGAAATACTTACTCTGCTGAGATGCATAGTCACATGAATGTTGACTTATGTAAGGTATTTTAGGAGTTTGTTCTGAATGTTGTTTATGTAATGACAGGCCTTGTGAGTTTGATCGCAAAGTTGAGCTTGGAATGTTCTGGCATGCGGCATCACGAGCTGTTCACCGTGCCTCCTGAGAATAATGCTTCATATTGGTTTGCATGTTGAGCTAATGTATGTGATTTTCATGTTATGAAGATCATCCTCTTCTGTTGTTTCTGTGCTTAAGAAGTTCATTGTCTTATGTTTCATTCATAGCCTATACGACAACTCGGGTAGGTTAGAAGTGAAACTATATGATCTTCCGACCAACTCATCATCTTAGGCCGTGATTGGATCGTCGTTTTCCAACCAAAACCACTTGTAAAACTGACGCTTGTAAACAAAAGCAGATGGTCTCGGGCGAAGAGCTTGGTTGGTCTATTTCGACTAGTAAAATATACACTGGTCTCTCAAATTACACGCGTGACACGCTGGTTTTTGTTACAGACCTCGGGCCCCCGGTTTCATTACACCTGTATTTTACGCATTTTTTGCGATGACGAGTAAATTACACTTGTATCTTAATATAGGTGTGAAATAAACCAGAGCTCCCAAGCGCGGCCTCACCGTTTCATGCCGTCTCAGTCTCTCGAAGGTGCTCATAGGTGTCCGATGATCCTGGCTTCCTGAATGAGCAGCGGGCGCTGTACCAGACCATCTGTAGGACCTGCGAGGCCTCTCCGTCGTCCTTCGAGTTGTTGCGCTCGCCGTGGCGTCGACCATTGTCAACATGGTCAACAAACATGAGGATTCAGGAGATGACTTTATTTTGACTGGATGACAGTAGAGACCCACTAGGGCCATAGCCGTACGTACGCAAGTGCCTCCTTATTATGTACAACTATAATTTTTTTTGCTTCCTCCTGGTTTCCTGACATCATGGTCCCACACCATTGTCAACCTATGTAGTCAATAAACGAGAGAATTGCACAAGGAGCGGCCGACAGCTGGGACCAAGCAGCTCGAGCAGTATTTGTGTTTTTGAGGTATGAGCACTGAAGAGTTTTTCTTGAGCGATGTTTTCGTTCTTGTTCAGAGGAGAGCAGGGTATTAACTTGGTGGGATGTGGCCCATCTATCCCAGGCCAGATATCCAGCCCAGATATTAATTTTTTTCAAGCTGAAAATGGCTAGCCCAGCTATACTTTTTTTTGAGGAATACCCAGGCAAGGTCAACTTGTTATTCTCCGCCCCACTGGGCTGCAAATCTTTCCTAGGAGGGATGCATTAGGCTTAGCAAGAAAATGGGATTTAAGAAATAATAAATGGGATGTAATTATAAAAACTGGGCAGTAAATATAAAAAATGCAACCAGCACGTAATTAGTTTATAAAATATTATTTCTAGATTTTGAAAATTTTAATTTCATTAATTGTTGCATGCCCAATATTTTGTTGGATTTTTACGTAATACAAATTTATATTGAAATTGTATTTAATCTGACTAGAAATTTTGGGATAAAAATATTTCGGATCCCATCAAAATGTGGGAAATTTTATTGAGTTCTGTTTTGAACGGTTGGTTGAAATTATTAATCGTTGTCCTAGCTAGAAAATGGGTTGTACTTTTAACAAACTATAAATGGGCCGTAGTAAATTCCATTGGAATTCGAAAATGGGATGTACATTCTTACAAATCGTAAATGGGTTATAAGTTCTCTGCCACACACTTGTGGGCCTACTAAGTTGACGCGTCCCCTAAAAAAGTAAGTTGACGTGTATGCAAGGCTTTGTCAACTTATAGTCAACACACAGTTCTAGCAGCAGTGTTCGTTGGATGTCCGTCCAACGGATGTCGTGCTTCTTCTTCAATCTCGGATATTCTAGCTTCAGCCGCCCAAAAAATGATTCCTGCCCCTGACATCTGGGGTGCACCATTTCGGAGGCTGACCTGTGGGCCTACTAAGTTGACGCGTACCAAGGGCTTTGTCAACTTAGTCAATATAAACGATTCTAGCTGCAGTGATCATACGATGTCCATCCAATGGCCGTCGTGCTTCTTCTACCTCTGGTCTTCTTGATCTAGCCGCCCGAAGCAGCACCGGTCGTGCCACCTGCTCCTGCCTCCTGTGGCCGGTTGTGCTGCCGCGGAGGCCTCACCGCCCCCTACTACTCCCACCGCTTGCCAGGCCATCCCTCTACTCACCCACACCCCCTGTTATTCTGCGGCGATGGCAGCCTCACACCGGAGCCGAACCAGTGAACCCTCGTACTCCTCTCCGCATGGGCATCCACTTTCTCCCCAGCTCTGCGTAGTCCCCTTCCTAGGCCTCGTCGCCGTCCACCACCCTGGTGCTCTCGGCACGGCGTGGTCAACGTGGTCAAGGAACGACTTCCATCGGAAGAGTACTGTACGTGGAGAGGCTGACAGCTGGGTCCACGGCCGCAGCAAGGAAGTGCCTCCTTATTATGCGCAAAATAATGATTCCTCCACCTGACAGCAGGGACCCACCGGACGGACCACCGTATTTCACGAAAAAAAATGTTTCCCCCTGACTACTGGGACCCACCAGCTACATCTTTGTACGCAAGGAAGTGCGTCCATATTACGGGCAAAAAAATGATTCGCCCCCTGACTTCTGGGACCCACCAGCTACATCTTCGCACGCAAGGAAGTGCCTGACAGTCGGGACCCACTTGGTCGAAGCGTATGTAGCGTTGTCATTCTGGTCGCGAACGTGTACGTACATTTTGGTCGATCGGTCGCTCTTCAAGGATGAACCGTGGCCGAGTAAGTAACAGCACATGTCATAGTAGAGCCCCCCACGTAGCAGTTCAGGTTGTCCCGTCTAAACTGTGTACATGTACATACATCCACACGCCAAAAAATACGGCCACATACATACATACGGGCGGGGTCTCGAACGCCTACTCATGCATACGTACTGCCAGGGCTCGTGTACATGGCTGGGTCAGAATGGAGAAACTGCGTCGTCGTCGTGTTCATGTGGAGGCAACGGAATGCGTCGTGTTCATCGGGAGGCAACGGAATACGTCGTGTTCATCGGGAGCCAACCGGCTTGGACGGAACAGCCAATCGAAACGAGGCCTGGCATACCACAGAGCGGAGGAAACGGCCTTGTGTTCGACCGGCCACGGTCGAAACGGGATCCTGTTCATCAGGAGGGGTCTGGCGTACCGCAAAACGGAGGAAATGTACTTCTCTTGGACCTCCTATGGTCGAAACGGGGTCATGTTGATCGGGAGGGGTGTGGCGTACCGCAAAACGGAGGAAACGAACTTGTGTTGGAGCACTACGGTCGAAACGGGGGTCCTGTTCATTGGGAGGGGTGTGGCGTACCGCAAAACGGGACTCCACCAGATACCGTTCATCTCCACCGTCGACTGCCTCCACGGGCTACTGTTTATCCACCGTCGACCTCCTCCAACCTCCACATGCGAATGTTCATCCATGGTGTCTCCCCTCCTGCCTCCACCTGCGATTTTTCATCCACGGGCTCCTGTTCATCCAGCCTACATTGCGCGCTCCTCCACCGGCTACTGTTCAACTAGCCCTCTCCACGGGGTCCTGTTCAACCACCCCTCCACGGGCTACTATTCATCCAGCCCTCCATCGACTACTGTTCAACCAGCCCTCCATGAGGTCCTATTCATCCAGCCCTCCATGGGGTCCTGTTCATCCACCCCCGAACCAGCTCGATCGATCGGGGTCCTGTTCATCTAGCGGCAACGGCTTCTACTACCACGGGTCCTGTTCATCCAACCCCCTATCGGGAGCTGTTCATCCAAACCCCCAACAACGCTCACTTTTCATCAAGAGGCAGCATCGATCGGCTTCAGTTAGCAGCAGTAGCGAAGGAATCACTCGGGTTCAGTTAACAGCAAGGGATCGATCGCTCGGGTTCAGTAACGTAGCTAGTGCAATCGCTCGGGTTCAGTTAGAGCCCAACGCCTCACTCGGGTTCTGTTAGAGCGCAACGCCTCACACACACGCGCATACGTGTACGACAGAAACACGCATCGCTTGGCCCCCGACCACCCACCGTAATCGATAACTCCCCGATATTTTCCTCGCCCTCGCTTCTACCATGGTTTTCTCCGTCATGGACGGCCCAAAGAATGTCATGCAGCTACGTCTCCGGCCCGCCCAGTACGAAAAGCCCATTTTCTGTCATGATTTTTTGTCATAGAAGTAGGAGCCCACCAGATCTATGATGATACCGGGTTTTGTCAAAATTATCGTCATAGAAGTGGCATAAGCATGACAGAAAAAAATTCGTTCGGCCCAAAATTTCACGGATGTGTCTTTTTTTGTAGTGGTAGAAACATCATAAGATCCAACTATAATAGCAAAGCTCGCGATACATCATGATTGTGCCAAATCAAGAACACGAGAGAGAGAGAGAGAGAGAGAGAGAGAGAGAGAGAGATCAAACACATAGCTACTGGTGCATACCCTCAGCATCGAGGGTGAACTACTCCCTCATCGTCATGGAGAGCGTCGGGATGATGAAGATGGCGACTGGTGATGGTTTCCCCGTCCGACAGGGTGCCGGAACAGGGTCCTGATTGGTTTTTGGTGGCTACAAAGGCTTGCGGCGGCAGAACTCCCAATCTAGGTTTATTTCTAGGGGTTTCTATATTTATAGGATTTTTTGGCATCGGGAACAAGTCAGGGGGTCCACGAGTCAACGACAAGGACGAAGGACGCGCCTGGGGGGTAGGGTGCGCTCTCCAACCTTGTGGTTGGCTCGGGACACTTCTGGCCCAACTCTTTTGCTTCGGCGGCTTCTTCTGGTCCAAAAAAATTCTCCATAAATTTTCAGCTCATTTGGACTCCGTTTGACATTCCTTTTCTGTGAAACTCAAAAACAAGGAAAAAAACAGAAACTGGCACTAGGCTCTAGGTTAATAGGTTAGTCCCAAAAATCTTATAAAATAGCATATGAATGCATACAGAACATCCAACATAGATAATATAATAGCATGGAACAATCAAAAATTATAGATACGTTGGAGACGTATCAAGCATCCCCAAGCTTAATTCATGTTCGTCCTCGAGTAGGTAAATGATAAAAGCAGAATTTTTGATGTGGAATGCTACCTAACATATTCATCCATGTAATTTTTTTCTTTATTGTGGCATGAATGTTCAGATCCATAAGATTCAAAACAAAAGTTTAATATTGACATAAAAACAATAATACTTCAAGCATACTAATAAAGCAGTCATGTCTTCTCAAAATAACATGGCCAAGGAAAGCTATCCCTACAAAATCATATAGACTAGCTTTGCTCCATCTTCATCACACAAAATATTTAAATCATGCACAACCCCGATGACAAGCCAAGCAACTGTTTCATACTTTTGATGTTCCCAAACTTTTTCAACTTTCACGCAATACATGAGCATGAGCCATGGACATAGCACTATAGGTGGAATAAACGGTGGTTGTGGAGAAGACAAAAAGGAGGAGATAGTCTCACATCAACTAGGAGTATCAACGGGCTATGGAGATGCCCATCAATAGATATCAATGTGAGTGAGTAGGGATTGCCATGCAACGGATGCACTAGAGCTATAAGTGTATGAAAGCTCAAAAAGAAACTAAGTGGGTGTGCATCCAACTTGCTTGCTCACGAAGACCTAGGGCAATTTGAGGAGGCCCATCATTGGAATATACAAGCCAAGTTCTATAATGAAATATTACCACTAGCATATGAAAGTGACAAAATAGGAGACTCTCCATCATGAAGATCATGGTGCTACTTTGAAGCACAAGTGTGGTAAAAGGATAGTAGCATTGCCCCTTCTCTCTTTTTCTCTCATTTGTTTTTTTTTTTTTGCTCTCTCTTTTTTTGGCTTCTTTTTTATTTTTTTACATTTATTTTTCGTCCGGAGTCTCATCCCGACTTGTGGGGGAATCATAGTCTCCATCATCCTTTCCTCACATGGGAAAATGCTCTAATAATGAAGATCATCACACTTTTATTTACTTTCAACTGAAGAGTTACAAATCGATACTTAGAACAAAATATGAGTCTATATGAATGCCTCCGGTGGTGTGCTGGGATATGCAGTGAATCAAGAGTGACATGTATGAAATAATTATGAACGGTGGCTTTGCCACAAATACGATGTCAACTACATGATCATGCAAAGCAATATGACAATGATGGAACGTGTGATAATAAACGGAACGGTGGAAAGTTGCATGGCAATATATCTCGGAATGGCTATGGAAATGCCATAATAGGTAGGTATGGTGGCTGTTTTGAGGAAGGTATATGGTGGGTTTATGGTACCGGCGAAAGTTGCCTGGCACTAGAGAAGCTAGCAATGGTGGAAGGGTGAGAGTGCGTATAATCCATGGATTCAAGATTAGTCATAAAGAACTCACATACTTATTGCAAAAACCTATTAGTTCTCGAAGCAAAGTACTACGTGCATGCTCCTAGGGGGATAGATTGGTAGGAAAAGACCATCGCTCGTCCCCGACCACCACTCATAAGGAAGACAATCAATAAATAAATCATGTGCCGACTTCATCACATAGTGGTCCACCATATGTGCATGCTACGGGAATCACAAACTTTAACACAAGTATTTCTACCAATCCACAATTACTCACTAGCATGACTCTAATTTCACCATCTTTATATATCAAAACAATCATAAGGAATCAAACTTCTCATAGTATTCAATGCACTTTATATGAATGTTTTTATTATATCCCTCTTGGATGCCTATCATATTAGGACTAAATTCATAACGAAAGCAAATTACCATGATATTTAAGACTCTAAAAATAATATAAGTGAAGCATGAGAGTTCAACAATTTCTTCAAAATAAAACTACGGTCGTGCTCTAAAAAGATATAAGTGAAGCACTAGAGCAAATGACAAACTGCTCCAAAAGATATAAGTGAAGATCAGTGAGTAGTCGAATAATTATGTAACTATGTGAAGACTCTCTAACATTTAAGAATTTCAGATCTTGGAATATTATTCAAACAACAAGCAAAACAAAATAAAATGACAGTGCAAGGATATCACATATCATGTGAAGAAGCAAAAACTTAGGCTCAACCAAAACTGACCGATAGTTGTTGAAGAAGAAAGGTGGGATGCCAACCGGGGCATCCCCAAGCTTAGATGCTTGAGACTTCTTGAAATATTGACTGGGGATGCCTTGGTCATCCCCAAACTTGAGCTTTTGTGTCTCCTTAACTCCTTTCATATCGCGGTTTCCCTAAATCTTAAAAACTTCATCCACACAAAACTCAAGAAGAACTCGTGAGATAAGTTAGTATAAATCCATGCAAAACCTTATCATTCTCTACTGTAGAAAATCACTAAAATTATTATTTGATATTGCATACTAAATGCCTCTGCATATTTAATAGTCCTATCCTCAAATAGAATCATTAAACAAGCAAACATATGCAAACAATGCAAACATAACAGAAATCTGTCTAAACAGAATAGTCTGTAAAGAATGCAAGAGGAATCATACTTCCCTAGCTCCAAAAATTCTGAAAACTTACCACACTGTAAAAAAAAATGTTTTTAATCATTGTGTAAAAATTTCAAGATTTTATCATGTCCTGACTATTCACAAATATTCAAACATAACAACAAACTTTCTGTTTTTAAAACAGCAACATATGGACTTGCAAAATAAGCATGGTAAAGGTTATACTTGACCTTTTTATTGAACTAAAAGTTGCAAGACATTAATCAAATCCTAATAAAATAAAATGATGCTTGAAGCAAAACACATATCATGTGGTGAATAAAAATATAGCCCCAAGTAAAGTTACCGATGAACGAAGACGAAAGAGGGGGATGTCATCCGGGGCATCCCCAAGCTTAGGCTCTTGGTTGTCCTTCAATATTACCTTGGAGTGCCTTGGGTATCCCCAAGCTTAGGCTCTTGCCACTCTTTATTCCGTAGTCCATCAAAACTTCATCCAAAACTTGAAAACTTCACAACACAAAACTTAACAAAAAAACCCGTGAGCTTCGTTAGTATAATAAAACAAATCATTCACTTTGGTACTGTCAATACAAGATTTGTAATTTTTCTCACATGATTCCTACTGTACCCTATCATTTATACAATTTATGTTAAGCAATATAAGCCATAGAAACTAGAAAACAAGCAAACTATGCATCGAAAACAGAATCTGTCAAAAACAGAACAGTCTGTAAAGATCTGAATTGAAATCATACTTATATAACTCCAAAAATTCTGAAAAATTAGGATAATCTAGAAAATTTGTATATAAATCTTGTGTAGAAAATTCGGATCAGAATCATGTTCCAGTGAATTTTCAAAATTCTTGGACTTGGAGAAAAGGTTTCTGTTTTTGCACAGAATCAAGTCAACTATCATCCATACTATCCCAAAGGCTTTACTTGAAACTTTATTGAAACAAAAGCAATAAAGAATGATTACTACAGTAGCATAATCATGTGAGCACACAAAAACAGTAGGTATAAATATTGGGTTCTCTCCCAACAAGCGCTTTTCTTTAATGCCATTCTAGCTAGGCATGATGATTTCAATGATGCTCGCATAGAAGTAAGGAATTGAAACGCAAAGAGAGCATCATGAAACATATGTGGCAAGCACATTTAAGTCTAACCCACTTCCTATGCACAGGGATTTTGTGAACGAACAACTTATGGGAGTAAGAATCAACTAGCATAGGAAGGCAAAACAAGCATAACTTCAAGATTTTCAGCACATAGAGAGGAAACTTGATATATTGCAATTCCTACAAGCGTATACTCCTCCCTCATAATAATTTTCAGTAGCATCATGAAAGAATTAAACAATATAACCATCACATACATCATTCTTTTCATGATCTACAAGCATACAAATTTTACTACTCTCCACATAAGCAAATTTATTCTCATGACTAGTGGTGGAAGCAAACTCAACAAAATAACTATCATGTGAGGCATAATCCAACTGAAAATTAAAATCATGATGACAAGTTTCATGCTAATCATTATCTTTATAGCATACATGTCATCACAATAATCATCATAGATAGCAACTTTGTTCTCATAATAAATTGGAAGCTCTTCCGAAATAGTGGATTCATCACTAAATAAAGTCATGACCTCCCCAAATCCACTTTCATAAATATCATAAGATTCAACACCCTCCAAAATAGTGGGATCATTACCTAGAGTTGACACTCTTCCAAACCCACTTTCATGAATATAGTCATCATACATAGGAGTCATGCCATCATCATAATAAATTTGCTCATCAAAACTTGGGGGACAAAAAATATCATCTTCATCAAACATAGCATCCCCAAGCTTGTGGCTTTGCATATCATTAGCATCATGGATATTCAAGGAATTCATACTAACAACATTGAAATCATGCTCATCATACAAAGATTTTATGCCAAACATTGTAATGCATTCTTCTTCTAACACTTTGGCACAATTATCAGAATCCTTATTTTCACAAAAGACATTAAAAAGATGAAGCATATGAGGCAACCTCAATTCCTTTTTTTGTAGTTTTTTTATAAACTAAACTAGTGATAAAACAAGAAACTTAAATATTCGATTGCAAGATCTAAAGATATACCTTCAAGCACTCACCTCCCCGGCAACGGCGCTAGCAAAGAGCTTGATGTCTACTACGCAACCTTCTTCTTGTAGACTCGTGTTGGGCCTCCAAGCATAGAGTTTTCTAGGACAGTAGCAAATTTCCCTCAAGTGGATGACCTAAGGTTTATCAATCCGTGGGAGGCATAGGATGAAGATGGTCTCTCTCAAGCAACCCTGCAGCCAAATAACAAAGAGTCTCTTGTGTCCCCAACACACCCAATACAATGGTAAATTGTATAGGTGCACTAGTTCGGCGAAGAGATGGTGATACAAGTGCAATATGGATGGTAGATATAGGTTTTCGTAATCTGAAAATATAAAAACAGCAAGGTAGCAAGTGTTAAAAGTGAGCGAAAGCGGTATTGCAATGCTTCGAAACAAGGCCTAGGGTTCATACTTTCACTAGTGCAAGTTCTCTCAACAATGATAACATAATTAGATCATATAACAATCCCTCAATGTGCAACAAAGAGTCGCTCCAAAGTCACTAATAGCGGAGAACAAACAAAGAGATTATTCTAGGGTACGAAACCACCTCAAATTTATTCTTTCTGATCGATCTATTGGGCTATTCCTATAAGTGTCACAAACAGTCCTAGAGTTCGTACTAAAATAACACCTTAAGATACACATCAACGAAAACCCTAATGTCACCTAGATACTCCAATGTCACCACAAGCATCCACGGGTTTCATTGTACGACATGCATCACACAATCTCAGATTCATCTATTCAAACCAACACAAAGAACTTCAAAGAGTGCCCCAAAGTTTCTACCGGAGAGTCAAGACGGAAACGTGTGCCAACCCCTATGCATAAGTTCACAAGGTCACAGAACCCGCAAGTTGATCACCAAAACATACATCAAGTGGATCACGTGAATATCCCATTGTCACCACAGATAAGCACATGCAAGACATACATCAAGTGTTCTCAAATGCTTAAAGACTCAATATGATAAGATAACTTCAAAGGGAAAACTCAATCCATTACAAGAAGGTAGAGGGGGAGAAACATCATAAGATCCAACTATAATAGCAAAGCTCGCGGTACATCAAGATTGTGCCAAATCAAGAACACGAGAGAGAGAGAGAGAGAGAGAGAGAGAGAGAGAGATCAAACACATAGCTACTGGTACATACTCTCAACCCTGAGGGTGAACTACTCCCTCATCGTCATGGAGAGCGCCGGGATGATGAAGATGGCCACCGGTGATGGTTTCCCCCTCCGGAAGGGTGCCGGAATAGGGTCCCGATTGGTTTTTGGTGGCTACAGAGGCTTGCGGCGGCGGAACTCCCGATCTAGGTTCATTTCTGGGGGTTTCTATATTTATTGGAATATTTGGCATCGGGAACAAGTTAGGAGGGTCCACGAGTCAACGACAAGGATGGAGGACGCGCCTGGGGGGTAGGGCGCGCCCTCCAACCTTGTGGTTGGCACGGGACTCTTCTAGCCCAACTCTTTTGCTTCGGGGGCTTCTTCTGGTCCATAAAAAATCTCCATAAATTTTCAGCTTATTTGGACTCCGTTTGATATTTCTTTTCTGCGAAACTCAAAAAAAGGAAAAAACAGAAACTAGCACTGGGCTCTAGGTTAATAGGTTAGTCCCAAAAATCATATAAAATAGCATATAATAGCATATGAAACATCCAATATAGATAATATAATAGCATGGAACAATAAAAAATTATAGATGCGTTGGAGACGTATCATGGTGCTATCGTATGTCCACGTTGATGGAGACTTCAACCCACGAAGGGTAACGGCTGCGCAAGTCCACAGAGGGCTCCACCCACGAAGGGTCCATGAAGAAGCAACCTTGTCTATCCCACCATGGCAATCGTCCATGAAGGACTTGCCTCACTCGGGTTGATCTTTACAAAGTAGGCGATCTCGTTGCCCTTACAAACTTCTCTGTTCAACACCACATCACAACGGAGGCTCCCAAGTGACACCAAACCAATCTAGGAGAAACCGCTCTCCAAAAGGTAATAGATGGTGTGTAGATGATGAACTCCTTGCTCTTGTGCTTAAAATGATAGTCTCCTCAACACTTGACTCTCTCTCTCTCTCACACACACACAGATTTGGCTATGGTGGAAAAAGGATTTGAGTAGAAAGCAACTTGGGGAAGGCTAGAAATCAAGGTTCAAAAGGCTGGAATGGAATATATTGATCTCAACACATGAGTAGGTGGTTCTTCCCAGAAAATGGATGGTGGAAGTGTAGGCACGTTCTCATGGCTCTCCTCAATAAGAAAGAAGGGGTGGAGGGGTATATATAGCCTCCAGAAAAATCCAACCGTTACACACTTTTGAATCATCTCGGCGGCACCGATTAGGAAACTCAGTGGCACCGATCTGTTCAAAAATATAAACGTTAGGAATCTCGGCGGGACCGAGTGGAACAACTCGGTGGGACCGATGTGCTAGGGCTTAGGGAAAACATCATCTCGGTGGCGCTGATTGCACCAACTCGGTGGGACCGAAGTGAAGCAATAAGCAACAAAGAATCTGTCAAGCCAACTCGGTGAGACCGATGGCATAAACTCGGTGGGACCGAAGCGAATGCAATAGATCACAAAGCGCTGGCAAGGCCATATCGGTGGGACCGAGATCCATATCGGTGTGACCGAATCGTTAGGTTTTCTGGCAGTGGCTATGTCAAGAGAACTCGATGGCTCCAGGTTGAAAGAACCAGTTGGGCCAAGTTTGGAATTAGGGTTTTCACATATTTTGATGGATAAAGTGGTTGTTTTGGAGCAATATCACTAAGCACTTGAGCAACTAGATCATTAAGCAACACCTCATCCCCTTTTAGTAGTATTGGCTTTCCTACGGACTCAATGTGATCTTGGATGACTTAAATGGAAATGAAGAGTCTTGAGCTTTTGCTAAACTTTGTCCTTATCATTTTGAGGGGTCCACGTCTCTAGTCCATGCCATGCCAATCATTGAACATCCTGAAATATTTATCTTGAATGGATATTAGTTCAATGAGCTATATGTTATTATGAATTACCAAAACCACCCGTGGATTAGTTGCACTTTCAGCTAGATAGTTTTCACTCACTTGCCTCACATGGGTTGCCTACATGATTGTGATCCATCTGATATATTTTGGTGTGTTGTTTATTGCAATGGGATGAATTGTCACTGTATGATCGGATCTATCCATTAATTCTTCTGAGATCAATTTGGTTTCTTTGCTACATAATTCTTATTCATATACACTCTCTGATCTATTTGTCTTTCTTTGGCAAATTTTGATAGATGATCTCCAAGATGTTGGAAGAACGCACGGTGAAGACAATATAACATATACTTCATGTCATCATACCTAATGTAATACTCTGTTGGATAGCGGTCTTGGGTGGAGTATTAGCTGCAAATGTAGTTGGATAACGGTTTGTAAATGTTTGGAATGATGCTCATATGTAGTTATGCCATGTATAATCATACTCATAAAAACTACAATTTAATCGTTGTTCATCACACCATGCTAGCTTTTCGATAGAAACCACTGGTGAACCTATGGATCCCGGTCCATTCTTCCTCCTATTTCTTCCAACCTCTATTAACGCTCTTTACAATTCTTAACTTTAACTCTTTTCCTGTGCAATCAATCTTCCGTACACACTTGTGTTTAACCCTTGTAACTAGAAAGGGTAGTAAGACTGTCAGTCTTACTAGTTATGCTAGGGGACAAGTAGTTTTGAATTTGTGTGTGCATGTACTGATCATGGCTGCTTAGGAAATTCATATTGATTCGATAAACCTTAAGGTCATCCACTCTGAGAAAAAAATGATGCTTGCTACAAATCCTTACACTTGGGGGCCCAACACCTTCCTAGTTGAGAGGAAACAACCTCCAAGGACGTGCCTCCCCTGGTTTCCTTGTCATAAGAGCCTCAAGACTACGATAACTCCAAAGCAGATATGAAGAATGTATATAACCAAGATGGAGGCGGCCAAGGCAACTAACCAAGGGGCTAATATACAGGCGACCCCTCAAGGAAGTAGGGGACATGTTCAATCAGAGCCAAAAGCATCCAAGGCCTCGAGATCCATTAGATGAGCTTACTGGATCAGATTAGATCCAATCTAGTCATCATGCCTAGATTTTTCAACGCAAACTCGTCGAGTTAAGCCCCCACTCGGCAAGCACATCTTGTACGCGATCATTGTAACCCCTTGATGATATAATTTCAGACAAGAAGGATCAGGGTTGTTACTG